>OY720270.1:16940494-18154825 GCA_963082995.1 Noctua comes
TTGGAATATTTTTTTGGGGTAATTGTAGCCTAAGAGGTAACATATTTAAAGCCCAGAAACGTTGTGTTAAACCTAGAGATAGCTGTGAACCTCTGTTTAAGTCTTTGAAAATTCTTACTTTTCCGTCATTGTATATTTTGGAAATGGCAATTTTTGTAAAAAGAAATAAAACATTGTTTGCTAAGGTCTCGGACGCCAAGAAAGGTCCCGTGAGAAGTCAATATAAAAACCTTTTAATTGTTGGTGGTTATAAAACAGCACTACTGAGGAAGAGTGTTGTTTGCATGGGTCCAATAATATTTAATATTAAAAAAGAAACCTGGGTACTTGGCAGACTATTGTACTTACTGATGTAATGGTAGTACCGGGGTGTTCCCAAGTTCATATGACCCTAATCTATTTATGTCCCGAGTTAATAGGCTTCATTTGGGTTAGCGCGTTCCATCGTCAACCTCATCTCTTTCGTAGGACAACATTGAGGTCAAGAGTAGCCCCATTTAATATTAAAAAAAGATACCCGGGTACATGGCAGACTATTGTACTTACTCATGTAGTGGTAGTACAAGAACTAAACAATTATTACTGTATAAGCATTTATTGATGTGTTACTATTACAAAACTGCAAAAAACTAACAAAATAATTTAAATATAAAAGTATTTCATGAAAGGTGAGCAAAGCTATTTGTTACATGTCAGATTATGTTAGAACACAATGTGTTCATTTATCAGTCTTCTACACATTATGCAATATGCTTGAAGCAACAGTTAGACAGAATATATTAAAATTATGTGAGTAAAATAATAAAAGTAAAGTATAAAGTCTACCTTCTTACCTAGTCATCAATTGAATTTTTAATTCATAGTATGAAAAATTAATTTAATTAAAAAAATAATTTTAGTTTAAAATATACAATAAGAAGAAGAACACAACAAGAAAGATAAATTAATTTTACAATATATTTTTTTCATAATTTGGCTTCCTTTCTTTTGGATGCTATCATAAAATACTTAACTGGAGTAAAATTAAAGCTACAACTATCACAATTATCTGACTTAGTACAACCATTCTGAATAAATAATTTACAAGCACTTGTGTATAATCCTTTACTTCTTAATTCATTAATTTCAGATAAAACAGGTTCTGAACAGTCTCTCAAAAGGGGAACCATTTTGTCATAGTCAAAAGACTTAAATGGGCAGCCACCCTCAGAGCATGAATTGTCTATGCTTTGAATTCTCTGGCAGTTGACTGAAGCATAGTTTTTCCTACATCCTTCTAAGCCATACATGTGTCTAATACCATACATGTATTTCTTTTCATCCTGTTCCCAGTTATGACAACAACTATGATTGCCATTCGGATGTAACCTGTATTCTGCTCTCCAGAAGTTTATAGCTTCTTCTATCGGCATGCCAATATCCTTTAAAAATAAGCTGTAGTGGAACCTTTGTGTGTGAGACAGTCTATGCCTTCTTCTCAGGTTTTGATGCAGATTTAACATGCAGGGCGGGAAAAATGTTGATGCGGAGTCCACATTTTTACTCAATAAAACATTAGTCTTGTTTTTAGAAAAGTTGAATTCGTTCTTGATCTTATGAAGGAGCTCCATTATCCTGGAGTCACTTTTGAGAGGTGTAACGTCAGTTTTACTTATTCTGTTAACTAAGTTTTCTCTAAACAGGGATATTAAATATTGTTTCCATCTTCCGCATGGTACAATTGCTATACCATTTGTTATTTCAACTTGTCTTTTAGCTACTAGGTAAAGGCACTGCTTGAAGTTTAAACTGATATTATGCACAGTGCAGTTACTGCTATGTATTGAGCACATGTGCTGCGCCACATCCTTTAACATCAGATGTTGACATAATACTTGCAGCGATTCAATAAGTGTTGATATGTTGCCATACTTCCTAATACTTCTGAGTAGTTTTTTTGCAAATGATCTCATTTCATAGGCAGTTAGACATGTTAGTCGGCGTTTGAATAACTCTAATTCGGTCTTCAGAACATACTCAGAAAACTCCTTGTTTTCGCTTAGTATCGATATTATACACAGTATAAAATGTCCAACGTTGTCGTATATACTTCCTTCTACAACATATTCGTTGTATGTAGGGGCTTCATCGCTAAAAAGCGTTTTTAAATGCCCTAACCTATTAACAAGAATGACTTCTAATAAATGTGCAGGCAAGTCACCTTTAACTGGGGTTAAATAAAAGAAAGACATTTTGTCTTTAAATTGTTATGTCCCATAACATTTACACTTCGCTAAACAGTTAAATAGATTAAAATTCATTATTGCATTATCGAAGTGTTGTTGTTTACTCGAAATGACAGATTCTGTCTGTCAGTGTCATTCAGTCACTATCAGTCATATCACGTCAAGTCAAATAAAAGTTGCCATCTCCTCTATCGTGTTACTACGACAAAATACAAGTGCTACTCCTTTTCTCTGCATTAGTCGAATAAGAGTGGATGCGTTCAATCATTTTAAAATCTGGAGAACAATATCAACTATCGGCAGTGTTATCCCCTTATTCTTTCTACAATACCAGTGCATCTACATTACATCTTGTGATTGACCGTTTTCGTTGCAAAAACCAGTATAATAGCTGCTTTTCCAAAGCTACTAGGCTGGAAGGGCCAGGGTAGCCCGCAAAATTCAAATTTTCTTATGTTTTTACAATTTGCAGGTCAGTACCAAATAGTTTTTTCATGAACATACAAATGTTGATGAAAAAACTATTTCATGAAAAAGTCATTCAATAGGATTAAATGAACTTAGGGGGTGGTATTGAGGATTTCAATGATTATAATTCTGGAATAACATACGTATTACTTGCGCGACTGATTTTTCACCAACATACAACCTGACTCTGACCTGCAAATTGCAAAAAACGTAAGAAAATTTGAATATCGCGGGCTACTCTGGCAGTTCCACCATAACCATCACTTCAATGTAAAAACACCTTCATTCTTGTATTAATAGATCACCCAATGGAATAGTTTTATTACTCTAATAATTACTAAATCGTTTTCCTGCACCCTACTATTTTAGAAATAAAAGGGACATCTCAAGTTCTCAATACTTCTCAACTCAACTCTTCACTATAAACGTCAAAAAAAGTGAAGCCTCGTACTGCGATTTGTATGATGCTCTTTATTTTCGGAAATACTAATTGAAATCAATGCAATTGAGATTATTGGATTAATTAAAATTGATCATCGTGCACGTTGCTACGTTCCTTGCGTAGTTGTATGTTGTGGATGTGTTTGAATTGACCGTATTGGGATGTGCGTTGTTTATCTGACATGTACTTATGTCGGAATTTCCTAAATAGACTAGACGTTTGATGTCGGGGCCGCGTATAAAAATAACATTGCATTGTCGCGTCAGGTCCGGAGGGCTATACCCGCCTGCGCCATGGTTCTGATGATGGCTCCGAGGATATTGTACCTCGCCGCGATGCTGGTGTTAGGTAAGTCTTGTGTCTATCTCTCAATTCTTCACAAAAGCTAATGTTTGCTCTCTGATAAGATATTATTTTGTGATTTGTTTTTGGCGCAAAAAAAGTGGATTTTGAAGTCAAAAACGTTTGTATTATAATGTTCTATTGTCTTAGGTCTGTTTGTTGACAAATACTCTATTTACACTACAATAGTTTTTTATAAACACAAGTTATGACATTACTTTGGTTCATTCCTTTAGAAATGCTTTGAAACCTTGAAGAGAAAAAGATCAAAGACTAGTTTATTTTTTTGTGTTGATATTCTTTACATGTACTACAGAATTATATACTTATGAGTCTTAAAACAAAATTTGTATTAAGAAACATTAAAAGTGCAAACAGTTTCACTGAGCATCAAAGAAATTGATTAGCAAACTAAAATAATATCCAGATTAGAGGAATATGGCTATCAATATGTTAATTAAAATTTATAGTAATATGTTTCAAATGGTCAGGCCAATATTTAAATCTGCTAGGAAATGTATTAAAATTATCTATTTACATGTGTGACCTTTTGATAAACATTTGTTTATTTTAATAGTTGCTTACCACAATTTTTTTAAATAATAAAAATCTTTATTTATACAAAAACCTTCAACATTGCTTAAAGACTATGTCACATGAATTTAGTGAATAAAAAGGTCATACATATAGAATAAATCCTGATCCTGTGGCTTAGGAGTCAGTGTTCTGGTGTCACTATGATACCAAAAAACCTTTTACTAAAAAATGTATACAAAATAATGGCAATATCAGGTTTGCGAATAAAATTGAATTATTTAAAAAAGATTAAACTAGGAGTAAAGGAATTTATTAATCGCATTTGTATTATGTTATGAGTATGTGTGCACGATACAACTCAGTTTAATAAATTCCTTTACTCCTAGTTTAATGTTTTTTAAAATAATTTAATTAATAATTTGAAGCCATATCGTCGCCTCAACACCATTTAATTTTGTTTCGGACCTCTGACGCCTTTTGTAGTCATCGGTACATTATCACCTTTTGATCTGGCAGTCAGTTCTCACACATAACATAACGTCACGCCTTAAAGCCCCGAAGGGTTGGGCAGACGTGTACCTAATCATACACACACATTTCGCCAGTTATACTGAAGTCCCATGTAGTAGGGGGTGAGCCTAATGCCGTCAACCGGGCACAAATCCAGATTCGCGCCAAATATTACCCAATCTCATTTTGATAAATCTCACGTGAGGTTAGGAGGGAGATGAGGGGGTCAAGCCAAATCTCACGACATCCCATCAGGGGCGGGGGGGGGTCGAAAAATCGCCTCACGTAGTTAATGGGACGCCCCCTAACACAAGCATCTCCTTGCTTAAAAGGTGATCTCCAAATCATGTGTGTGATAACTGTATGTAATTGAAATAAACATTTTTTTTTAACACTGCTTGACCCGGGAATCGGTCCCCACGCTTAGTAGTCGCGCTTGCGACCACTAGACCAACGAGGCAGTCTCACACATGCACACCAAAATTTCCACGCGAACGAAGTCGCGGGCAACAGCTAGTTAATAATATTGCTAATTCTATGGGTACAAAAGTTAATCTTTTGTACCCATAGAATCAGCAATATTCTTATTAACTGTGTATCAACTTTGGCGTATCATTATCATTCTCCTGCCCTTATCCCGATTTATTTGGGGTTGGTGATGCTTCTTTACATAATATAAAACAAAGTCGCTCCCGCTGTAGTGCCCTATGTAGTATAAAAAAATCACACTGTGCGGACCCCAAATTAATTGAGACAAGAAGACTATGGATTAGAACGTAGAATACTTGTTATGCCAGTAGTACTTTCCTGTGGGAAATTTCTCTTATCTCCACACAGGTGAGGCGGTGAGGAAAAGCTGGTCAAATGCATTTGTATTCAAGAAAGAACCTAATAAACGCAGCATTCTGTACATTTCCTTATTAGGCTTAACAACTATCACCGAATAACCTTAATGTGTCATACAGGTATACAGCGGTGAAATATTCATAGAATATTATTTTATGTTTATTTAGGTCAGTGAGTAATTACAGGACAGAGATCACTAATTCCTAGCCATTAAATCATCATTCAATAATGTGTATTTAAATTAATGTTAAACACTAGAAATCTGCTTTATTCTCTGTCATTGATATCTCAATTTATCTAGTCATATGGCAATATGTACAGCAATTAGTAAACTATAAAACAATATGATTAAAAGTAAAAATTGTATGAACCTCCTGTGAACTCTTTTAGATAACTGCAACATTAATCCAGTACACTACTTCTAAATAATGCTTGCGCACCAAAAATATAACAACACATCTCACTGATTGTAATAAATCAGGTATTGAGAATTTTCTGCCCATTTTGCCGGTTTCACGTAAAATCTAGCTGTAAATAGGAGTAAAATGAGAGATCTCTGTTGTTAAAGGTACTCAAGTGACGTCACTAACAGCCGCGCCGCCCTCTGACGAGAATTTCCCACCTCGGCCAAAAGAAGGCCGAGTCACCACTAGACAGTGTGAGTTCTTCAACGGCTCTCAAACGTCCACATGTGACACCGCCGAGAACTCCACTTGCGTCCCCGACGTTATCAAAGAAGAGTGTCAACCCGTCGAAGCAGACAAAAGTAGCCACTGCTTTGTTCTATGGCAGTTCGATAATGTCACGAATACCGCATATCCGAAGGTTAAAGGATGCTTCGTGGACACTGTGTCGTGCACCGACCGCACGTCCAACTGCAGACTGCACAACTCCAAACTGCCGCTCCTCCACTGCTGCTGCGAAGGAGACATGTGCAATCAGAACGTCGTGTTCCCGGGTATAGAAGCTGGAATACCAGCGCAGACTGAAATCCCTCCAGAGAGAGTGCCCGCATCGGCAGTGCCCAGCGCCGATGAGGACACGAAGGCAGTCATCGCTTACACGTTAACTCCCCTGTTCCTGCTATTCGCGATCCTTGTTGGTTGCTACCTTCTGTATAGAAAGCGTAAAGGATCGTCATTCGCTGAGTTGGCTAATGGAGAGGCATCATTGTCGAGGCCACCGTCCGCTGGCGCCGGCATGGAGAACGAGGCCGCCGGTCTTGTGGGACAGGTGACGTTGTGCGAGGTCAGGGCAAGAGGACGGTTCGGAGCAGTGTGGAGGGCAAAGCTCGGCCAACGAGACGTAGCCGTCAAAGTGTTCCCCTTGCAAGACAAGCAGTCGTGGCTCGCTGAGCAAGAGATCTTCAGGCTCGCAAGGATGGATCATCCAGATATCCTTCATTATATTGGCGTGGACAAGAAAGGCGACAACCTCCAAGCTGAATATTGGCTGGTCACAGCGTATCATGAGAAGGTAAGTTTTTTTTTTTGCAAAATACTATCTTAACATGTTTTGTAAAGCAAGTGAAACTGTCCAATTTACACGATTTTTGTATTGTGTAAAAAATTACATAACTGTTGACCGTAGCACGACACAATACGGGCAAGTTAAAAATATCCGCCTGCATCTTGATAGATCGATATGCTCGCAGCAAGAAAGAATTCTCTGACAGGTTCTACAAGTTAACGCGACTATATTTAGAATGACGAATTAGTAATACAGCTGGCTACACTAGCACGTTTGTATAGTATTAGGTCCTTACGATGCTTTAAATAAACCTTCACAGTTAGAAAACTAGTTACATCTGGTTACATCTATATTCTCTCACCAGGGTTCCCTATGCGACTATCTGAAAGGCCACTCGCTAACTTGGGTAGAGGCTTGGCGTATCGCGGCGTGCGTGGCGCGAGGCCTCGCTCACCTGCATGAAGAGGGCGGCGGAAAGCCAGCCGTTGCCCATAGAGACTTTAAATCGAAGAACGTCCTCCTAAAAGCTGACCTGAGCGCTTGTATTGCGGATTTTGGCCTCGCCTTGATCTTCGTGGCAGGTAGAGGCTGCGGCGATGCCCATGGTCAGGTCGGAACGAGGCGGTACATGGCCCCGGAGGTGCTGGATGGAGCTATCAACTTCACGAAAGACGCTTTCCTAAGGATAGACATGTACGCGTGTGCTCTTGTGCTCTGGGAGATCGCTTCAAGGTGAGTCAGTTTTGTAATTTGAGTTGCTGCAAATTAAAATTAGGACAGATTTGTATGTTAATATTTAGCACCGTCTCATTATCAATGGCTCACGCCATCTGAAGTGTCGTATTTCATCTGAAGTCAAAACGACTGCCGTTCCCATGTTTTTCTACTGCAGATTTCCCCCCTTTTTCTCAATTTGGGGTTTCGAATTTCTACAGCAAGATGCTGTATATTGCCACGAAATCAAATAAAAACGTATTAATACCTCAGTGAAACCGTTGCATTTAGTTTCGCTAGACCTTTCTTTCTAGTGCACTCATCGAATGGAGAACTAAGTTTAGATGCACTCCATTTGTGTTTTTAGGTCAAATTGATCACTTCTGAACTGAAACTTTTGAATGATTGATACAGCGAAAGTATTTTGAAAAACAAATGCTTTTGCGAGAAGCGAATGTGATTGTAGTTTTATTAATTAATCTGATTAAATGGAAATAGTGTTCCTAACTAGTTGTTTATCGAAAGTTCTACTGCCTATTTTGGTCCTTAAACATTGCTATGTGGTATGATAGGAATGTCTGTGAAATAGGTGCTCTCTTGGCTGCACTGCACGTCTCGGTTCGATGCGGTGTCTCGTGTCGCGTAGTTCGAACCAAAAATCTGCCGGCTCAAGCCGATTCTGAGTCGATAAATGTCATCACTCCTGAAGCGGTGATGTACCTGATAGGACCGTCGGCTATCTAGCCGATTTCGGCCACAGCGACTGCATCCGATGGCTTTCAAGAATAAATGTGTAAATGTGAAAGATGGTAGACTCGCGTCATACCTTCTTTCACATTTGTTTTCGTAATCATACCGACGACGCGCGAGGCCGTTGGTCTACCACGGCCTAGAGCTACTGTTTATCATTGAAGTTTCTTTATTTAATCAATATTAACACTACCTAGAACAATGATGCGATGGAGATAATAATCACATTATAGGAATGGCCGAGAATAGGTAACTGATTGTAGCGGAAAAATAATTTTGATTTCGGAACTTCCCTAGGCTCACAGATAATAAACCAGGAGGGTACCACATTAATATTATAAATGCTAAATGAATGTCTTACCTTTCCACGCCTAATGGCTGGACAGATTTGGATGAAATTTTTGGCACACAGTCTCTTTTATTAATCCGGCAGTAAGTTCTCGTGAGATGATTTTCACGCGGACAAACGTTATAGCTAGTAATCAATAGAAGAGCTCATGGCTAAATAATAACTGCCGCTCGAGTCGATCTTCAAATGTTTGACAGCTTTTCCAAACGTCGGTTCGTGGATGGGTGACCATCCATTACATACCAGTTTTATTTGTGCCTTGGAAAACACGTTAAGCCGGTGGTCCCGGCTGTCAATTATAGATCTTAGACAATCGTTACAGTAGTTAGTGGCTTGAGAGTCTGACAACCTGACTTGCCAAGGCATATCGTATTACACCGTAACTGGATTCTGGAAGTCAGATAGGCAATGGCTCCATGTAAAATACTGGTATTCAGCTGAATGAAAGCTGACCCCAACATGGTTGGACAAGGCTAGACAAATGAGGTCCTTTTAACCGACTTTAAAAAAAAGAAGAGGTTATGTATTCGGCCAGCATCTTTTTTTTATCATTTGGTCTTCGACAGATCCTAGTCACAGGAACGCCCGTCCAACTCTTAACTTCGATATTAAACGTTGTAGATGCACTGATGCAGCGCCAGAACTACCAGGACAATATCGTCTGCCTCTTGAAGAGGAGGTAGGCTCCCATCCAAGCCTGGAAGAGATGCAGGAAGCTGTGGTGCAGAGGAAACTCAGGCCGCATATACCGCCGCACTGGCGGAATCATCCCGTAAGTAACTGTTACATCATCTATACAAATAAATAAAATTGAAGTGTTATACGCACATGTAACAAAAAAACATTTTTTTTTAATTTTTGTGTTTGGCTGTTCCGACTAATCTCCGAAACGGATTGATTTTGACGGAACTTTTACGGGCATATAGCTGATGTTATAAGGAGTAATTTAGGCAACTATTATTTTAGAAAAAGGATTAGGGTTCCCTGCAAAAAAATGAAAACCCTTAAAATAGGATAATTATGATAGATATGATAGATTCAAATAGGGAAGTAATATTTTTTAACAATTTCCCGCGAACAACAGCTAATACTAAATATTACAATAATTAATATTATCTTATCTTCTTATATATAAAATTCTCGTGTCACAATGTTAGTTACCATACTCCGAAACGGCTTGACCGATTTTTATGAAATTTTATATGCATATTCAGTAGGTCTGAGAATCCGCTACTATCTATTTTTCATACCGCTAGGGTAGGTAGGGTAGGTGGTAGTGTAGGGTAGTTAGGTAGGGTAGGTTAAAAAAGGTGCATTGCACAGCTAGTACAGATGTAAATATTGTAATATTGGATGTAGGAGAGGGGGTAATCTTGGGAATCACTGACACGATTCCATTCTTTCACTAATGAGAAACTACACTATCCCCGAGTGCCATAGGCTACATTTAAAATGTCCCGCTGGTATAATTTCCGATCATAATAAGTGACGCCGCGGGTAAAAGCTATATTTGTATTATATTTCTGTTCTCGAGCAATGCTAAGCAGTGATAGCGAATCATACGAGCTAATCAATAGCTACAGCGACATCCTTCCTGTATGCACGTCTGTTTAAGATAACATTAAAAATATTACTATACTCATATTTTATAATCCTACACAATTTGGGCCTAATATACCATACATACCAATATTATACCACCATCACGCTTGTTTTTGTTCGAAGTGTTACGCAGAGGTGAACCATAGTAGGTACAACCACATCTCGCCAGTTAGTCCCCTATGTAATAAGGTACCTCATGTCGGGCAAGAATTCCTGACTGCAAACTGCTACCGAGAAGCCCTAACGAAAAAACCCGATAACATTTTGCTCGACCTGGGAATCGAGCTTAGGACCTCATGCTCGAGCATTAGACCAATGAGACAGTGTCTATAGGCCTCTCTTACCAAAATCATAGTTATGTGCTGATTATAGGAAAGTCCATAACAGAACTAATAAAATCTTTATTTGTGTTTAACCACTGATTAAATGTTATTAACTATATGATGTAGATCTGTCTAGTGGTCGCGATCGCGACTGCTAAGCATGGGGTTCGACTCCCGGGTCGGGAAAATTATTATAGGGTTTTCCATCAGGAATTTCTCAGTAGCAGCCACGGAGTCTGGATTTGTGCCCGGTTGATGGCAATAGGCTCGCCCCCTATTACATGAGACTTGAACATAACTGGCGGGATGTGTACTACTGGGTGCACCTCTGCTTAACCCTTCGGAGATTACAGGCGTGATGTTATGTTAATACCACCTACCTTGTAACTTTATGATGTGGGTTAACTATAAATTAATTAAGCTATAGTGTTCCTTCTTTTCCACGTGATCGTTTTAATGTATATTTAAACAATTTGATCAATAACTTGCATTTACTTGAACACCTACATTGTTATTTTGTAGTCAATTTCATAATGAAAAATAGAGTTGCGTGTTTATTAAATTGAACTAGGAATAAAATAAACTCTTCTGCTTACATTTTTTACTTTTGTCTTACCAGTGAAAGTATAATGCATGGAGTGGATCGAATAAATTTCCCACCCGTACGCAAAATACGCGCTTGGTCGTTGAGTTGCGGACACCAGCCCGTTATACAATACAAGTATAATACAGCTTAATTTGCTCTTACTTCAATTATGGGCACTCCTAATTCTACCCGCCTTAAAAAACGATTCCAAAAACGAAGTTTCTGGCAGCTAACTGATACCAGTGTTTTACATAGACACCAAGATTAAACAGGAATCTTCTGCGTATGCTCGTCCCATTGACTTCTTCAAGACAAGATCGAGGTCAAAGACATGTCCACTCATCAATGTAATAATATCAGACTATAATTGTTCCACTGCAGGGCAAAGGCCTAGTATATATCTAGTTCTAACAGCAAATTCCTCCGCAGGGTCTAACAGTCCTGTGCGACACGATGGAGGAGTGCTGGGACCACGACGCGGAGGCCCGCCTGTCCGCGTCGTGCGTGCTAGAGCGCGTGTGTGCGCAGCAGCCCGCCAGCGCGGTCCCCGCCCTCACCCCCGACACCACCCCCCTGCTCATCCACGAGCTGGCCGATCAACAGAGCTGCTGACGTCACTACATCGAGCTGCCGCTCATACAGTTCTAAACTGGACTTTAAAATGTAGGTACGGAGTAGTTGAATTGGAATGTGCGTGGCTGGGTTAGCTTAAACTGCCTTCGTAAGACAAAAAGCGGTATTATCTCGAAAAATACATCAAATAGCTAGAAAAGTGTATGTGTTGAGTTGCCGCTTGTTGGCTTATCGGGCCAGTATAATGTCCCACTGTTGGGACCAGGCCTCCTCCCTTCGGGACTAGGTTTGACAGCGGTATTATTTAAGAAAAAAAGGGTATAGTCAAAGTAGTTTTCGAATTAAGAATGTCTGTTATTTGTATTTTGTAATGTGCGATGAATGAGAAGGAATGAAACGCATGTGAATAAAAGAGTGATGAAAATAAATGTTTGTGTGGTTGGATGGAAGAGAGATGTCCAAATAAAAGATGCATAGATTGTTTGAGAGAGTGAATGAAAACGTGATTTTCCGCCGACCCCAAATAACATGGGATATGAGCAGAAGTGACTCATGCTACGCCCTACCTTTTCTGTGCCTACCTAGTGAGTTAAAGTTCAGTGTAGAGCGGCAGACATTGATGGTCAAAGGTAAAGTACAAAGTATAATGTTATGAATTGGACAATCAAAACAATATCTGTATTATTGAATCTGAAGTGGTGGTGTTTCTAGAAAATTCTAGATGGTACGCGTTTAAATTAAGGATTCTCGCGTTTCTAAGGATCCTGTGAAATTGGTTATTAAGAATTTTAATCGAACTATGTACTACCGAATTCACTGACGGTTGACTACTTTCTACCTTATCACATAAGGGTGAAAACTGGCAGACCGTGAGTGAACTCGGTAACCATCGCGAAGTGGTAGTATAATGATATGTAAAATTGGGCTATTTTAAAACGAAAGTGTTTATTTATGATTTATTCTTAAAATTAAGAAATACATCGGAAACTATGACTCATTGATTGAAAAGTGGAATGTCTCGTAAATAAATATAGTCGAAAGAAATGATTAGTTTTAAAATATCCCTGTTTAACATCTTAATGTGAAACAGCACTATATCTACGTTCTTTTAATTTATAAGTATTATATCAAATTTCAATCTTTTACTTTTATCAAAGATCAAACTTTCTCTTTTAAACTTGCGTACTTGTAGTGTTGTTTTATCATGATTTTCTTAAAATTAAGATGACATTGTAAATGAAATAATCAAAAGATTTAAATCAATTTGTTTAGAATGATTTTACTGTTTGAGCACCATTATGAATTATTACGATAAAATTTAGACCACAGGGGTTTACGAATCTAGAAGACAGTATATTTTTTCTTTTTATAAAATATTAATATTATAAATCAATGATTACGAAGCGCACACTTTTATTGCACGTTAGCCATCGAAATACTAATAAATACACAGTTGAATAAATTTTACTGCGATAATAATTTAATAATGGGCACAAAGTTATAGGAATTGAATGTTGAAATGGGAAGTCACTAATAGCAGAGCTAACTACTAGAGTTTACTTAATTCTATCTAAAAACTTGAGAGATCTGTCTAGGCGTGTAGGAATCTAGGCATTTGAACTCTTTCTAAGTATTCCAGCACGCTTAGCACGACCACCGAAGAAACGGGTTTTGTCGAAGGGAGAATCGACAAAATGACATTTCTTTTGTTGATCTGTCATTTTGTCGATTCTTCCGTCGACAAAACCCGTTTCTACGGTGATCACGCTACGCGTGCTGAACGACGACGAAACAATTTTACGGCGACACCAGTCCCTTTCCAAATCAGACTGGTTTTTCTAACCGACTTAAAAAAAAGGCGGTTATTGGGTTGGTGTAAATGAGACGGCTGTAATAACTAATCCCGGTATTCTATTCTCGTGGCGATCGGGTCGATCCCAAATTAGAACGCGTCCTTTTGAATGATCTATGAGATTCCGACATGACTAATTAAGGGTAGCTTGACTGGTAAATATTTAAAAAGGGCAAAGACATCAGACGGACGTTTTAACGTTTAATACATCCTTGTTTTTGCGGATTCTGTTATTTCGTACGCAAAGCTGAACCTATTAGTCGATAAAAATAATTTCATAATAATAGCCATTAGTAATTCCGTCGGTCTATCTGTTACCTTTTCAGGCACTAAGGGTTTCAGTAAAATTTTACACGCAGACGTAGACTATAAGCTAAGGGGCTAAAATGGCCGCTTTAGCAAATTCATAATAGGATAGTAATATGAATTACGTTAAAAATCATCAAATAGTCAGTCACAGCTAACAATAATAATTATGAACTGTCACTGTGGACATTTTACGAATTGTGACGTTTTTGTACGAATTTATCCTATTATGATTCTGTTAAAGCGGCCATGTTAGGCTCCTGGGTTAAGTTGGAATATTTTTGTCTCGGTAGTACGGTTCACACGAGCGAAACCGCAAGCAAAGGATAATTCTGTTATATTTTCTAATGAATTACAGCGCTTATTTTTAGTCTAAATCTTTAAAAATCCCTACCTACTCTATTAAAGCCCAGACGGAGACTAGACGATGAACTGATTGACTGACAAACAACTTACGCAGCTATTCATAAGCATCCTTTATAAACATCCACCATGATCTAATGTATGGTAATTTGTCGTCGTTCGCGCTCCCTTTCCTGAGCCGTCGCCGTTTCCTCTTGCGCCGTCAATGGCATCTAGTTGCGCAGCTAATATAAGTTTACTACGGTGTCTCTGATAAACAGAGGTAGGAATGGGTAGAATATATTTGCCTTAACTCAAAGGCATGTGGATAATACCTCCTTCAAAAATGGCGGAATGTTTTTTTTTAAGTTTCGTAATCTATTTTTTATTTTTCGTGTGTTTAGTGCCTAAACTGGTGTCGAGAGTTTTTATGCAGCCCATGGGCCTCTGACTTGACTTAACATACCGTCGAAAAATATCTCTCAGTCATGCTGGTTTGGTTTCCTTACGATGTTTCACTCTTCACCGAAGCAAGTGATAATTGTACAATACTCACATAAATCCGAAAAATCAGAGGTCTTGGGTTCGAACTCGAGACCTATGACTTGGCAGTCCGACGGTCACAACACTAGGCTATCGCGGCAACAGTTTCGTAATAAAACTGTTGAATTATAGGGGGTATTATCCACTCATGTTACTTATTTTCTTGACGTTTAAGTGAAGTTACTACGTACATTCGGATCTCTGCTAATAAACGACAGGATTATATCAAATTATTATCACTACTCGGTAGATTTTTCTTTTTATTAAAAATGTCCCGTAATTCAGCTTTTATCATAGACACGGTTGCTAATAAATAACTTTTGATAGATGTAAATATTTATTAAGAGATTTTTTTTTACTGTGTGTAGTTTCGAATAAAAATATTTATTTTATTTCGATTCCGATTCTCGATCTTATTTATTTGATCATAAAATCGATGCTTATATTTTTATTAATTTACTTTTCATGTAGCTTCGTTTTAAGTACTAACAAAATTAATATTATTTAAAGGTAGTTTAACCAGGCAGCGCTATTTTATTTAATACTCGTGTTGTATGTTATTTTTAGTAATATTGTCATGTCCGTGTTTTATTTTTAGACATTTTTTTTAAATTACGGGGTCCCTTTTGTTGTATAATTATTGTAAAATACATACGTTTGTGTATGTATTGAGGTTCATTTACAAAAAGCAATGTCATTCCTTGTTGACAATGGTTGTAAGCAAAATTTAAACTTAGTTTAGAAAGCTCAACTTTATTGTTGCTTTTAATTCATTGCATTCTGTAAGAAATAATATTGTTACTTGTAAATGAGTACTTAGGGTTTTATTGGCCATTAATCCACTGCCAGGACAAATGGAATCCCTCGATAGTATAAATGGAATTGATTTGACGTAATTAATCTTGCCTGATTCTCATAACGGGGACCTCTTACTTAGTAAGACTGGTATTATTTTTATAATTGGCTTTATTTACTTAGTTTATTGGCTCTTAATTTGTGGGGCGTTCTAAAAAGTGCTAAATTAATGGGAAATTGAAGCAATGAAATTAGGTGTTAGTATTTGCATTAGTGGATGTCATTTGCTAAGTTAATTTTAATGTTATTTAGCGCTAATCAGTCTTAGGTCATGCTTCTGTTCACTCATACGACTTTTTGTAGCGGGAAGAGGAAATTTGAGATAGGAGATGATTGTATCACGTGATTGTATCATTATACCTCATTACGTATTTGGGTGTGGCCGAGGTGTTATCGAGTATGTAAAAGGCGCTAGAAGTCTAGACTATGTTTTTAAAACATTGGCAATTGTATTCGAATGTAAGAAAAATATTCAATTTATAAGAGATCGTGTGAGTGTGAAGTCGTACTAGAGGCTAGTCGTAATGTCGTTGCGATGTAAGTAAACCGTACATGCTGTGCCACACCGGACTGGTTATGCTAACTGCACATAGGCGAGTTCCCAAAGGGGGAGCTTGAATCCAAGATCAACTTTAAAAGAGGCTGTCTCTCCCTCAAAAACTAGAATTAAAATAATGCTGAACGCGCTTTATTTCTAATAAAGAAAACTGTGATTTTGTTCTCTTATGCCACTTTGCGGCCAGTACCTTTTCAGATGTAAGGGTTTACAACTTTACACAAAGTGACGCAAGAGAACAAACCCCTGAAAAAAAATATCATTGAAAATAATGTGATTTTAGAACATAATTGAAATATCATAATGGGAAATCATAACGAATTTGATTTACCTATGCCGTGTGCATATCACCACACATAGACTAAGTAATGTTGCCAAATGTAAATATGTAGATTTAAGTCTAGTCTAGGATATTTTCGTCTGAATGTCAGAGTTTTAGGTTGTGGACACACTTTCCCAAATAAAAATAGATCAATACTAAATAAATTTTGTAGGATCTGTAGACAGTTTTTTTATACAAGTGGTAATGTTAGAAGACTTGTCGATAGCTTATGTAAATCGCATAGTGTTGTCTTTTAACGTTCACATTTGTAGAAAAACTTCAATGATGTTAGAAAAGGCCTAATTCCATTGTAAATTGTCCAGTGTGTCCACAGCTCTAGTGTAATATAACTATCGTAAAAGAAGTAGTGGAAGTCCTTAGATTTGGTAGTGTGTAGACACTATTAGACATTTGTTTTGATGTCTCGTGTTTAGTCGAATAACGAATGTCTTAATGGCCATGTTTATCATTTATTTTTTATTTTAAATTAACAAACGTGAATGTCTGTTGAAATTTGATGTATTAAAATATATTTTCTAGACAAACATTGTATTTTATTCTCAGTCCATTGACCTCGATATTTTTAGATTACTACTGGAAGAGTGAAAATAGATATCAAATAGTTTTGATACAGTACAACATGTCTGGCATGTATGTTGATACAAGTGATGGAGAAAAGAAGGAAACAAACATTTAAAGTATACAAATTCTGATTCTTTATTTTTATTTAAATCCAGGTCTTTTCACTGTACAATATGTAACGTTATGGGGCGCTCGGTCTCACGGCTCGAAGCCGCTTTTACAAATTTGTTTAATTTACTTCGAATTTCACTATATGTACATCGGCAGCGCGGGCCAGCCGTGAGACACCGGCGCGACTATTGCGGGCAGCAGTCGTCATCTCACTCAGATTCACAGTTAATAATACAATATCGTCTATATACTCTGCTAGCTAGTGTAATACGGGTGAAGATTAACTTTAGCCTATATCAAAGGTATTTCTAAGGTTGGTATTGATTTCATTGTCTAAAAAAGGGTCAAACGGTCACAAGTCTCATTTTTGCAGTGTCAGAGCGGCAGTGTAAACGAACGGTGCACCACTGTCGATACGGACAGATAGGAAAGTCAGAGAACGTAAATCACTCGATATTGTATATCACACGACGTCGCCGCTGGGGGCTAGGGGGGGGTGCGGGCTGGCTAGGAGGAGGGCGGCGGCGAGGGAGGCGTGGCGGGCTCGTCGGGCGCGGCGCGGCCGGCCGACGCGCGCAGGCAGTCGCCGTGCGCCTTGTACTCGATGGGCACGGCGGCCGGCAGCTGCAGGATGCGGCGCAGCGCGTCCCGCACCCGCGCCGCCGCCAGGGTGTCCGACGCCGTGCGGTGCCACACCGCTAGGTGGTCGTCCTGCAACACGTATCACCGGTTACAACTGACTTGGCCCAGTGGCAAACAACTCCGAATTAAGAGTGTCGTGGGTACGAACCCAGGGAGGCATTTCACTTTGAGTGATTTATATCTTCACCACTGCTTTTAAAACAGTGAAGGAAGACAGAGACGTCCTAGAAAAAAATTCGGACATGCGACGTCCACTACGGGCTTGATTGTTAGGTACTCTATCAGGACGGGAGGCAGTGGAACGTTATGTGCTGATCATGTATTCGACTGCTGCATGGGTTGATGACAATGATGTTGCCTCACCTGGAACCGTACGGAGAGCACGACCCCGCAGAGCTCCTGGCCGACCATGAACTGCTCGCCCAGCATCGCCATGCACAAGTCCTCCCACGCGCGACCCGTCTGTGTTTTACGTAGTCGTACAACCTGGGAATACATCAAAACAATATTTTAGGGCAGTTGTTTTTTTTACTATGAATCATAACATAACTTACAAAAACTGAGGGGCTCTTGTTCGCGGCCGGATTTTACCCGAGCCCATGGGCGCCAGCAGGGTTTTTTCCAGGAGGAGGACACAAGGTGATTAACTTTGGACAACAACCGTCTAGGTTGCCTTAAGTTTTTATTCACACAGTAACTAAATTTTAAAAAATGTTAATCTTTTCTATGTATCTTCTTTTCCGACAGGAGGGTGCAGGTGCACCCCCTTGCACCGTGCTGCCGGCGCCCAAGCCCGGGCCGACACCGGGATAAGGTCTAATCGCGCGGACTGGTCAGCGGCCGGGACTGCGGTCACTAGAGTTATACAGATAATGTACTGAAATATCGTACCCGGATTTTACCGTCGCCGCCTCGGTCGACAGTACTGAACAGACTGAACTTGAACACTATACGCCACATTTTCCTTACCCATTTCCCTCCATTGACATTGGCGGGGTCCTCCCACATAGGCTTGATGCCCAGTTTGAAGAGGTGCAGGTCGGACAGCGGCGGCAGCTCTGACGGCCGCGCCAGGTGCGTGTACAAGCCCCACCACTGCTCCACGCTCGCCACCCTACCCACCAGACGTAACGCCTGAAATATTGCGCAGAAATTGCATTAGTTGAGGTATTAATTGCGTAATTTTTCACTTTTCAGTCATAACTGTGCGGTCGGGCGGTGAAGAGGACCTTACGTCGCATTGGCTTGTATGCAATTCGTTGATGCCTAACACCCGTACACCGACCGATTGCGCGGACCTGCGGCGCTCACCGCCTGTCCGCGCGGCGCAATGCCAACCAAATCTTTGCCGACTGCTCCCGACCGCGCGGACGAGCGGTGTCGTATGAGAACCGCCATACGGGTATAGTTTAGGTACACCTCTGCCCGTCGGGGATTATAAGCGTGATGTCATGTCAAGTCACTGCGTGAGCAGTTTACAAGCGAAGTTGTTCGTCACTATCATCGTAATTATTGCCAAACACAAGATCTGAACATGGTAAGAATTGAAACTTAATTGTTTCGACATGTTTTATTCGCCTTTTCTGATTATACTAGGTGAAGCATATTTGCTGTTATTTAGACAAGATACTGAAGGAAAAGAAGACAGTTACACTTTAGTAGGTACCCTAAGAGCTAGTCTCTAGTTTTGTCTATCATTAGTTTTTTATGCATTTTGTACTTTATAGACTTTGCAGTTATATATATATTACCTATTGCAGTTCAAAATAAAATACCTAATAGCAACTCAGCAAATAAATATGATTCATATAATTTTGTTGATTTTGCAAATACCTACAATGTATTTATAGCTTTTTATTGCAGTAATATCAAATTACTAAAAGCCGGTTTAGACACCTTCACATTTCTTTTGGTATGTAAAAATATGAAGGTGCATGTTTCTAGTATAATATTACTAGGAAAAGCAATCTTGAGTTGAGATTGATAACTTAAGGTCTTGCGTGCTAAGGGTGGCGACAAGACAGATAAAGAGATGTCCTGAGATCGAGATTTAACCTACATTTAAAAATAATCTGTTCCCTGAATAACAAATATTTTAGAATATGAGTAAAACTAAATGCTTGCATGTGGGTGGGGCTAGAAGTAGAAACGAAACATGACATTGGCACACATAGGAGATAATTGGGCGACAATACAGTGGTTGAGTCATTTAAGTGCATGCATTCTATTGTGTGATGACTGCACAAATAATTTATGCATTTTTTGATAATAGTATGTTTCTGAAACCACTACAAGTTTATCATTAAAAATGATGTTTATTATCATTAATTTTTTTTCTATAAGTTCTAACAAATAACTAAGGAAATAAGAACAGGAATCTTTTCCTGACAACAACTTTAATATGTAAAAGATATACTTACAGTGTCACGTACCAGTAAAGTTACAACTACTCAGAATGTGGGTCATGCTAATAAATGCAAATCAATAGCGCTACGGTTGCCTGAGATATTTAATATAGATTGCAACTTTCTTGTTCGGAGGTAATCTATTTCTGTCCACTGAGGCAACATGGTACAACTTGTTGAAGTAGCTAACACTATGAAAATAACATCACACCTGTTTCCTAATGGGTGCGGCAGAGGTGTACCTATAGCATACCAATATTTTAAGTTAGTCAGTTATGTTAAGTCCCATATTATGGGGGGAAACACTATGCTTCTACCAATAATGCTACCACTCACGCCGATAATGTATTTTTAGGAATAACAAATTTTTACTTAATATTATAAATGCAAAACCTTGTATGAATGTTTGTTATTCAATCAGACCAGAATGGCTGAACTGATGTGGATGAAATTTGGCACAGCGATAGATTATAGTCTGGAATAGCACATAGGCTACTTTGTTCTCTTTTTTCTCACAAATACACATAAAATTTTCCACATGAACGAAGTCACGGGAAACAGCTAGTAGTTATTATTTAGTAGTGCGATTGCTAGTACTAGAATAAATAACTAGATCAAACAAGCATTGAATAATAAACACAAGTGTAGTAACATGATTTAGAAAGTTACCCATGCATTCATAATATTTAATCCCAGGTCTTAGTAAACCCTATGTTGTTTAGGTCTTCATATAGTCAGAGAACATTAGAATATTGAACATTTTCTTTGTGAGACTAACTATAACAAAAAAGTTAGTCAACTGTTAAACAAAACTGTGCCATATTTATAAACATGTGTAAATTGATATCAATTTACATATTTCTACAATACTTACCCACTTACTATTATGTAGAACACTGTTCAGATACAAAACAAATCACATGAGCTCAATTACAGGAACAATGCCTTGTTTTGGCCATAGTGAATTTTTAGTGTGATGTGTACTTTTTGAGATACACTTACTTGTCAGCATGGCAGTATTAGCAACTAGGTTGGATATCAACAAACCTGTACGTAACCAGTGGTGGACGCGGAGAGCTCGCGCGCGGGCGGGCGTCGCGAGAACCACATCCAGTAGCTGTACTCGAGCTTGTGCTCGTGCGCCGGCACGGGCGGCGGCGTCCCCTCTTCCGAGTTCCTATCATCCTCGTCATTGTTGCCGTGGTTCTGCGTCGCGCCACCACCTTGCCCACCCTCCCCAGATCGACGTTCAGGCACGTTTAAATTGTAAAACTTGCACATTTTCCTCTCAGTCATGTTATTTCAAATATACTAACATGTTTCACTAACGGCCTAACCTAGGACACGTTGCTTTATTTGAACTACCAGGATGTATACAAAACTCAAACTGTGATTCTATAATTACACTACACAATAAAAAACTAGGAACGCCTAAATAATATTTAGTGACGGTTAATAAATAAATCTTAATCAGCCTATTCCCTCTTTTACTGTGTATAACCTTTTTCTTTCCGTCATCAAAATTCAAATCTGTCAATTGACAGCATGGGTACATTCCTCCAAATTGAGATGTATTGGTCGCTAAAATACCCAAGACAAAGTGATACAAAATCAACTAAAGAGCAAAAGAGAAAAAATATAATACGCTTCTTCTGAATTCAGACGTATTATCCAGGATAAAGCTAATAAAAACTGCGTTCATATTTCATCAAATTAAACAGTAATTTTACGAAAACCTTTATTTAAAATTAGAATGAAAAGATTTCGTAATTTTGAAACTATTTTATTTTCATTGTAAAGTTTCAGAAATTAATTATATTTTGGTTTTATTATTTACAACGATTTTTCCCTGAATGAACTGAAACTTTACAGTTTTGAACTATTGCTGTTTTGTCAAAATCAAACTGTCATTCAATGTTATTAAAAAAAAGTTAATAAACGTCACATAGTCGGCGGGACAAACGAAAACATTGACTAAAATATAAATTTTAAAGCAAATAAAGCTTTATTTTAATCAAACACTGTATTTGCTAAATCGCCGAGATCATTAGTGCTAGTTCTATCAAGTTTTGTTACCACATTCAAACGTCCAACTTGAAAACTTTATGTTGAAGTGCACTTATGAGTTTTATACATAGCGTGATGGATAAATCGGAACCTACCAGTAGAGGTAGTATAGAAGGGTGCATGAACATCGATTTAATGCGGTCCCTCGTCAAGCAATACTCTGAACTGGTAAATATAATTTTTCTGTGGTACATTTGTTGCAAAACTGTTACTGTAGGTTATTTTGCTCATAAACAAAAATGACCAAAGTCTGCTGTCTTAGCTGAAAATTATACATTTTAGCAATATTCTATGAAAACAAGGGGCATGTATCTAAGGCATAAGTAACTAAAATGATGTAGAATACTTCCTAAATAAGATATCTCTCAAAACCCTTTGACAATGGTGTGATCATTTACATCTTGGTTATCTTATATGACACACGACCTTAATTTTCGTATATTGATAACTAAATGTTCTTTATTGACCCATTTAAAAGAAGGTGGAAATAATAATCTTGTTTATTATCAGCCTTAAGCCTTATTACTTGTAATTATGAACTGTATCATAATAAAAATGACTACCTGTTTACATACACACAAACTCACATCTTGTTCCAATGGGGTGGGTAGGCAGTAACTATGGAATGCCTCCAGCCATGATCCTTACATTCAAAATTGCTGAAATTATAATTATTTATAATCATGTATTCCAGGGTCAATGGACCAGTGCCCTGTTCTGGGCAGATGCAGCAGCGGCTGCAGCGGGTGGGGGCCTGGACGCAGCCAGTGGAGATGATGTTTGGCTCCTGGCGAGTGCCATGCTTGCCAGAGGGGAGCTGCATAGAGCTGCACATGCAGTCTCCTCTAGAGGACTTCACAGGTGATTTACAGTTCTAATTGTTGAGTAATCTTTCTGAAATTAAGACTATCTTGTAAGGCAGATTTCAACAGGGTTCAAGTTATGGCTGATAGCTTTACCAAAATCAGCTAAGTAGGTACTCGATAATAAGGTCAGGTAGGTAGGTAATAACTGTTTATTTATTTAATAAATTGAGAACATGAATATTATTAATTTACCTAAAAGTACAGTATAGAAATGAGGGTTGCATCTGATACCAATACGGATATATCGGCGATATCGCGAGTTTTCCGATATATCGGAATCGGCGATATCAAATACACCAATACTTTTTTTATTTTCGCACTATAGACATCCCATGGGAACGCGCCATCGCCGCGCTTAACACGTTCATGTAAACGCGGCCTAATTTGTCTGCGCTCAGGGAAACAGACTTACAAAATCTTTGAATCTTAACTGTCCATATCGGTATTGTTGATACTTTTTAAATAACTGGTATCGGTATCATATCGGCTGAAGTGCATATCGATGCATCCGTAATAGAAGCGCAGATGAAAAAAAAAGAATTTATTCAGTAAACTAGCAGCTTACCAAAACTTAGGCACTCATTTGCAGCAGAAACATACCCTTGTTGGGCTTACCACAGTAGCAAACTCTTAAACTTTATTATGAGTATAGTTACTCCTAGTCTGCGTCATTCCACTCTGGGCAAAGGTCTCTCCCCATGACTTCCGGGTGTTCTGATCCAGGGCCAATGTGGACCGCTGGTTGTTGGCTTTGTCCCACAATCTTCTTAAATTATAATTTTATAAAATACCTCTTTTGCATCAGACGTCACCTACTATGCTTGGGCGTGGCGATGCGCGCGTACCTAGCAGCACGCGAGCCGGCTACGGTACTCAACTTGATGGACGAGTGTGACCCCATGCTCCTTGAGCCTAGGAACACAGACCAGACTCATAACGTAAGTATATCTAGGCATTTTGATGCTAGGTCACTGTGACCCTTCACAACATTGTTGCCATATATCTTAAAACGAGAGTATTCTCAGTATTCTCAACCAGTGTATCTCATTTCTCTCCATCAAAATCTACAATGCTGTTGCGGTTTTATACCTGGTCATCAGTTTTAAATGTATAAGGCTGATGACAGACGGGCCGCATTTCAACTGCAATCTGACCGCAAATTGCAGTTCGGATGCAGTTTGAATGCAGTTGACACAACTGCAACCAAACATGCAGTCCGATTGCAGTTTAATTGCAGTCGGCGTGCAATCGTGTAAACGTTTGGTTCGCGGTTCTATTGCAGTCGTGTCGACTGTATTCAAACTGCATCCGAACTGCAATTTGCAGTCTGTCTAGAGCCTAACTGAAAGTTTTTCAATAGTTGTGTTAATCAGTTAAACAAAATCGTGCTGCAATTCTAAACACCCCATGCTCCCAAAACAGCTGATGCTGGGATTAACGTGGCCAAGTAATTTGACAAGACGTGCTTTCGTTACGAAGGTTGAAGCTAGAGATAATTATAAAAGCCTAGGTTGTGTCCCCAGCGCGCGCTGGCAGGCGTGCTGGTGTGGCAGGCGCGCGCGCTCAGCTCGCTGGAGCGGCGCGAGGCGGCGGCCGGCGCGCTGGCGGCGGCGCTGCGGGCGGACTGCGCGCACTACGAGGCGCTGGACCTGCTGCTGGACCAGCACGCGCTCACGCCGCACCAGGGTACGTGGCGCCCACCGCTCGACGGATTCCTCTGACGCTATCCAAATGACACATTTTTTGAAAGTCAGTCACATACACAAATTGTAATCATGCTTCCTACTACCCAGTAGGAATGCATTGTATGAACGCCTAAACTTTAGTCTGTTGTGATGACAAGATTTACGCACAGCACGATACCTGGCTATCTATCTATCTATACATATAAAATTCAAAGTCCTGACTGACTGACTGACTTATATATCAACGCACAGCCCAAACCGCTGGTCCTAGAAACATGAAATTTGGACAGTGTACTCTTTGTGACGAGTAAATATCCACTAAGAAAGGGTTTTTCAAAATTCCACCCCTAAAAGGGTGAAATGGGGTGTTTAATTTTCTGTGAAACTTTTTATTCCCTGAGTCGATTGACTTGAAAATTTGTGTATTTACTCTTCAGTTAAAATTATGAGATACGTGTATCACAGTTTTTCCAAAATCATCCCCAATTTTAAATTAAACGTCCTGACTGGCTGACTGATATATCAACCCCCAGCCCAAACCACTGATCCTAGAGACATGAAATTTGGACGGTGAATTGTTTGTGAAGAGTAAATATCCACTAAGAAAGGGTTTTTTGAAATTCCACCCCTAAGAGGGTGAAATGGGGTGTTGAATTATATGTGGAATTTTTTATTCTCGGAGTCGATTGACTTGAAAATATGTATACATACTCTTTAGTTAAAATTATGAGATACGTGTATCACAGTTTTTCCAAAATCATCCCCAAATTTAAAATTTAATGTCCTGTCTGGCTGACTGATATAACAACGCACAGCCCAAACCGCTGGTCCGAGAGAAATGAAATTTGGACGGTGTATTCTTTGTGAAGAGTAGATATCCATTAAGAAAGGGTTTTTTGAAATTCTACCCCTAAGAGGGTAAAATGGGGTGTTGAATTTTCTGTGAAACTTAATGTTTACTGGGTCGATTGACTCGAAAATTGATGTTCACACTCTTCAATTAAAATTATAAGACATATGTTTCAGTTTTTCCAAAATCATCCCCCAATATAGTTAAATAGGGCTTCGAAGCTCACGTAGAAGGGCGCATGCCGCTCAGCGTTGCGTAGGGCGTGCGGGGCGCGGGAGTATTTACCTATTACTAAGTAGGTAGGATTTTTCTGAGGTAGAAGTGTCTGTGAATATGGTTTATTCCACCGATTTTCGCGTTGGCTCGCGATACGGGACATTGATATTCAATATTATGTCAAAGTATTATGTCTATAAATAGATTCCTAATCAATCATTTGATTGGTGTCCTGGTGTCCAATCTCAAACCAAGATATTTCACATATGTAATTTAATTGGTATTACTATGAACAAATATTTACAATAGCAAGTATACGTAAATCTATGTATGTACTATACATACATAGATTACTTATTATCCCAGAAGTAAGATTCCGTGGGCAATTCCCGAATTCCACGCGGGCGAAGCCGCGGGCAGAAGCTAGTCATAAATAAAATTCATATCCTCCCTTGTCCTGTCCGGGCAAAGGAGACCTCGAAACTTTCAGAATTATTGCTTTTGCAGTTTGGTAAAAGTAATATTATGTTTCCCTGCTTGTTGCTCGTTGCCTACGACTGCTTCGTTGGTCTATAAGTTACGAGCGCGACTACTGGGCATGAGGTCCTGGGTTCGATTGCCGGGTCGGGTAAAGTGTTATTGGGTATTTCTCAGTAGCAGCCACGGAGTCTGGATTTGTGCCCGGTTGATGGCAATAGGCTCGCCCCCTATTACATGGGACTTAAATGTAACCTAGCGAAATGTGGGTGCACTATTACACCTCTGCCTAACCCTTTTGGGATTACAGGCGTGATTTAATGTTATATTATGTGTCTGGGAATAAAATTAAATACTGTTTTTCTATCTCTATTGTCTTATAATGTACCATTTATTTCAGAGAGTGAGCTGATAGAATCCCTACCTATAAACAGTCAGCTGAGCGCGGCGGAAGGTGCGTTGTTGCGTGCGGCGTACCGCGAGCGACTCAACCGCTACTCGCCCGCGCCTGTGAACCTGCCACAGCCTGATGCTGAATGCCCTGTGAGTACTATAATGATCCGGGTTCTTTTATATCGGTCATCTTCTGCCTAGCCTTTTCCTTGCGGTCGACTTCCAGATTCAGGTTTCAGGTTTAGTTGCTACTGAATACCAGTGTTTTACATTTAGCGACTACCTATGTATTTAATACTCAGACTTTCTGCATTTTCACTACCCGTAAGGACTGTCAAAGACTAATTGAATGACAGCCGGGACCAACGGTTAAACTCTGTTTGTAATGGATGGTCATCCATTCACGGATCGACCTCAGTAAAAGTTTGTTTTTATTATTTAGCAACAAGCCCCTCTTTTTTAATTCTTTCTGAGTAATTAATACCACTCCAGTCTACCCTGAATCCCATACATGTTCAAAATGTATAATGGTATAAACGACGTTTCGACGGTCCCAGTTTTATTAATGAGTCACACCTACACAATAAAATATTACTATAAAAGTGACTGAATTAAATGTGTATCCTGCAAATAATAATAGTTTTTGTTTCATCGCAATCGGGCCAGGATTTCCAAAGTTACAGCTTTGTAAAGTTTCACCGAGTTTTTAAATTTGCGTTTCTTCACGCGTTACTGCGATGACGTCACAGTGCGAGTGTTATGTCTGCTTTGATTTGCGGGATTTTAAATTTTATTTGTAAAGTGGTTTGCATTTATTATTTCGACTCGCAGCGTGACATCACATGTTAGTCGGATTTTGCCGCGGAGGTTGGACTTTAACATTTAATATCACAGTCATTTTTGAAGATAGGAACAAAAAAACCGATTGTTTTTCTCGAGTTACCTATTTTTAGACATGCTGATAACAAAATACATTGGTGTGACTCATTGCCTGCACGCACTGGCCCGCGCGGATCGAATGGGAATGGGCAGTACTAGAGATTTCTCTTATACAGATAACAGCGGAGGCCGAGATCGTCGGCGCGCGCATGATGGAAGCCGCTCAAAGCCGCGCGCGTCGTCTGGCGGCGGCCTGTCGCTGGGGCGAAGCCCTGCGCGCGCTGGACGCCGTGGACCCCTGGTGCTGCGTGGACGTGCGGGCCGCCTGCCTCGTGGAGCTCAAGAGGAGCTCGGAGCTCTTCGCCTTCGCACATTCCTTGGTGGATGCCTACCCTAATGCGTGGACTTCGTGGTATGCGGTGGGGTGCTATTATTACCTTATTGGTGAGTTTTTTTTTTAGACATTAAAAAGAATAGAAAGTTTATTAACATTTTCTTAACGCTTTTTCTTTCTTTATAATTTGTTCAGGTAAAAGCGAGCTGGCCCGTCGTTACCTGAGCAAGGCTAAGAGCTTGGAGCCGAGCGCGGGCTGCGTGTGGCTGGCGTACGGACACAGCTTCGCGGCCGACAGCGAGCACGACCAGGCCATGGCGGCTTACTTCAAGGTAACTGTGTACTACGCACACTGCAATACAGACCGCGACTACTGAGCACGGGCTGGGTAAGTGCTGCACTCGTTTCCTCATGAGACATGTGTCAGTAGCACCCGGAGTTGCAGGAGGAAGGTGCGGCATCCGCTACCTCTGGGTGCACTGTCGCCGTTAGGCTTGCGCCTGATCTCTCTCTGTTGGACTGGCGCGGGCGTCCCTGAGGACTATGAGATTGCACAAAGAGAGAAAACACCCGTGTCTGCGCACATACTTGCATAAACAGCCCACTGCTGGGACACAAGCCTCCTCTCTTTGAGAGGGAATGAGCTAGAATCCACCATGCGGGCCCAGTGCGGGTTGGTAGATGTCACGTCTTCGAATTTTAGGTTCTAGGACATGCCGGTTTCCTCACGATGTTTTACCTTCACCGTTTTGAGGGCAGTGATGATGAAATAAAGTTCACAAAGTAATGTAGGCGCATTATGGGTTCTTATGCCTGGGTTCGAACCCACGACTTACTGCTCGTAAGCCGGGGCTGCCACCACTGGGCCACCGCTGCTCTTGTTGCGCATATACTTGTGCAATATAATATCTCCCGCATCATGGGCTAATATGGACTCTTGGCCGGAATTCGGTTAAGAGGAATGTAATTTTCCAGTATTTGCTCACGTTTCCAGGCTAGTCAGCTGATGGCGGGCTGCCACCTGCCGCCGCTGTACGTGGGCGTGGAGTGCTCCTTACTGAACAACTTCACCATGTGCGAGAGATTCCTCACCCGGGCCGCCGCACTGCACAACAACGCTAAAGCTAAGGTTAGTTCCTTATTCAATATCATATTATTTTTGTAGCTTATGTCGTGTCCCACATTTGGGCAAAAACGTCCCTTTGGTCGTTATAAATCCTCTGTCTTACGTGATCTCTAAGACCACATCGTTACACCACCTTAGCTACTCTGGGACAGCGGTGTCCCCAGTGAATCACAAATCTGGTCCACCTCTCCGGGTGCATTCGTGTGACGTGGCCCGCCGAGAATGGGCATTTTCACATCAGCCCAGACCAGTTTTTTCTCCAACATCAGCTACTTGAGCTATAAGTCTCCTTTGGTGTCTGTACTGTATGTGTGTGGCCTTTGTTCATATAAACAACACAACAGATGTAAGTTAATTTTACCACTATTTAGAGAATTTGGTTCTGGTAGGTTCCGCTGTGCAGCTTCCGCAACGGAATTTCCGCGTAAGATGGCGCTGACATAAAAGTGTAATAACAAAATATTTCAAGTTCACTTTTCGTCCACAGATAGTAGAAGAATCAGAATGCAACGAGAAAGTGAAGTGGGGCCGCGTGCTGTCGCTAGTGCGCGACCCGCACGTCGCGCACGAAGCGGGCGCTGCGGCCTTCGCCGACGGAGACTACTTCGAGGCCAGGAGTCTGTGGCTGCTGGCGCTGGAGGCCGCTACTCCACCAGACAAGCAGGAGGTGAGCGTGGGTGGGAGCGAGCGATCGAGACCAGTTACATTTATTTTGTATGGGTCAGGTGCTGAATGCCACCACTATCAAGTTATAAAACGAAGAGTTCTATTTGTGACTCATAGTATGAATGGAGTGATATTTTGTCGGCAGGTGAGTCCCCGCTGGGCCGCGACGCTGGACGCCCTGGGCCACGTGTCCCGCGCGCTGGGCCAGCCGGGCGCGGCGCTGGCGTGGCACGCGCGGGCCCTGGCGCTGCGGCCCGCGCGTGCCGCCACCCTGGCGGCCATGGGGCTGTGCCGCGCGCTGCTGGGTCGCGAGCGTGACGCCGCCGACGTGCTGCACGCCGCGCTGGCCAAGGATCCCGACGATGTGGTGGCGCTGGCGCTGTTAGATGCCATCGTGGATAGACTCGATGCGCAGCTCACAGGTTAGTTTCAATCGACCGAGTCACAGTCCACTGATGGACATAGAGTTCTCCCTAGACGCGCCACAACTCCCTGTCCTCCCCGTCCCACATCCAGTATGTCCCAGTCACCTTCAAGTCGTCAGTACATCTAGCTAAGGAATGTTTACTTACTGACATTGAGACCTCTTATGGACACTAGTTAAGGGAACTGACGAACTGGTCACAAAATCGGCTACAGTAAGGCTGCCAGTAATTTTTACTAACAAAAATGGCCTCTGTCTTCCTGGGACGTAAAAACCCGCAGCCAAATAACAGCATTTACAGATTACGAACGAAAATAAAAATCACGCTATTGTTTCAGAGGAGGAGATCCCACAGTTCCCGTTCCCGCCCGTGAACATATCGATCCCGGCCATCGCGCCGCCCACACCCGGCCCTGACGCGACCAACACCTCCGACATGAGCATGAGCTTCGATTAACATGAATTGGAACTACAACGTTGAGATCTTAGCAGCCAAAACAAAGAGAGGAGAGGAGATATGCGGATACAAACAACTAGGTGTTTCCAGCGATGTGGAGATAATTATATGAGCTGCCTAGAGCGGCCTGCACGCGCCGCGCAGTCACACGTCCCGCTTCAATGGTGTCCAGTCACGAGCACCAATATGTAAACACTTGACAACTTTTCGAAGTGTTTTTTCCTGCGGTACTGATTAAAATTTACGTTTACGTTTTTTTTTTTTATTTAATTTTAATTAATTACGTTTCTTTTTTTTTTTATTACGAACATAGTATTCTGGAACTCATATTTTTAAGAAAAACATCTTATCTCCAAGTCTTCTTCTTAGCGTTTCAATGGCAAAAATTTAAATATGTTTAGCCCAAAACTTAGCCACGTGAACTCCGATTACTGATGCAGTAAATAAATCAACAAAAGCGCAGGTGATAGGGCAAGATGGAAGGTGGGCCATTGTTTGTGGGGAGACGCCGCATACGCACTTGAGAAAAAATATAAATATCTTCAAGTTACAATCGTTATTTCTCGCGAAAATTGCTATTACATTTAGGAAAAATGTATAAATTTTGGTGCTCGTGACTGTCCACAAAGCTGATGCAAAAAGATGTGCTGCGCATGTATCTGATCGATTGTTTACAACACAAAACATCTCTCCCCCTCTCCGCTTTGGTGAAAACGTGCGACAGGTTCACACTGACGGGCATCGTAAGCAACCCAGGCCTGGAGCCCCGTAGACTTTTGCAACCAGCGAACTAAGACCCTAGCACGAGCGCGCGGTGTTAACTTTTTCTAATTATTATATTAATTTCTAATATTTTAATATTATTATCTATTATTTTATCAAACAAAACCTTTTCTGATCGGGAAAGATGCTCACCATAATACATCGATTTTTGAATCGAAAATACAATTATCCTATAGCATTTTAGTTTTATTGTTTCCAACAAGAACAATTGGTATCATCCATAGATATAAATAAATTATGAAAATGTGTGAAACGAGTATTTTTCATTTAAAAATCGACGTATTTACGTCAAGTTTACACCGCGCACTCGTGGTAGGGCTTCTAGTCTGTACATTCGTTTCAAACGAATTGTTTACTCTTACATTATGTACATATTATTAGTGCTTATAAATAAAGAAATACATATTCCCATACCTTGACTTTGAACTGAAAATCGAATCAAGACAAGATTGCCCAAAAAAGCAGGGTTATATTTTCAAGGTTCATGTTATGTTTGTGAGTTTCTATATTCCACTATACGAGCTCGTTCGCATCAGATTCTCGTCACTATCCATGGCGCTATCTCCCTCCAGGGGAAACTAACTGTTCGAAAAACATAGACACTGACCACTGGTATTGGGTCCTCGCCGTCTAGGCTCGTCGATACGCACAGCTCATATGGTGGTGGTAGTAGTAGATATTAGTGTTGCCTTACTATCGATTGTCTATCGATAGGTTGTCAGTACTATCGTGACCTCGAAAAATAGTCAGAATATCGATAGCCCTATCGATAGTATTTAAATTTTATAATACTATCGATAGTATCTATCCAAGAAATTGAGCAATACTATTGATAAAGTGTAATACTATCGACAGTGATTGCAGAAAAATACACCATAATAGTGATAGTATCGATACTACCGATAGTATCAATACCCAATAGTATCGATACTATCGATAGTATTGCACTTTATCAATATTATTGCTCAATTTCTTGGATAGATACTGTCGATACTATCGATAGTATTGTAAAATTTCAATACTATCGATATTGTGACTATTTTTGGAGATCAACTATCGATAGTTCGGCAACACTAGTAGATATATCTCAGAGGAAGCATAAACTCACGGACAGCGGTCAAAACCAGAATTACCTTCTAACCCCCAATAATCAACAATGAGGCCCATACTCCACCAAAGCAGAGACGAGCGGAGAGGAGAGGAGACGTGCGGAAACCGACCAATCAGATTGGTTGAAATGGACATAGCGTCTCTCGTCTCTTTTGTGATTGGTCGAATCTAGCACATCTCCTCTCCGCTCCGCCCGTCTCCGCTTTGGTGGATACCGGGCCTTAGGGTGCGTCCACATCTGGGGAATGTGCCGCAAACGTGCAGCTCGCGAGCCGTTTGCGATCTGCGCGCGTGGATTTTATGTTCGTACGCAGCCCCTGCGCCGTCCGCGCGCCGCTCGCGCGCGTTCTACGCGCCGTACTCAAGCGGCGCAGGAGGTGCGCGCGTGCCGGCCGCGATGCACCTCACAAATTCAAGCAAATTCACAACTGAGGCTCAAGTTCACGCGTATGTGCGCGCACGAGAAGCGCGCCCCACTCTAGCCTTGATAGGGTTGCGCTTACCGCACGCGCGCAGCTCGCGGGTAGCTCGCAAACGGCTCGCGAGCTGCATATTCGCGGCACATTCGCCAGATGTGGACGCACCCTAATATTGCAGGAAAATATCCTTTGGACACGCGGCTAGGTAAACGATGCTTTGGGGGCGGTCCGAAAATTTATATGGCTAGTATGGTTAGCGCTACGAGCTGACCAACTCGAACCGGGAGAATTACAACAAGCAGTCTTCGTAGAGTTCGATTACAAGATGATACGTGGCAACAGTCTGTTTGGGTATCAATGAGCCAAGCTTGTGTCGCGCGTGAGGCAGTTGGTATAGAAAGTCTCCAAAAACTAAATTTTCGTGTTGTACTTCGTAGCACGACCATGAACGCATTCATTATAACTTTAGGTGGTAATAAAATCTTTTTAATTTATACTATTAAAATAGAAATTTTATACCTCTCAATTATCTATAATGAGTAAAAATTTTTAGGCATCCTCCCGTTTCACTAACTTTTATGCCAGCTAGAATTTTCGCGTGGTCGTGCTGGGAAGGAATCTTACCAGCATGACCTGTATATTTACGATAATTGAGAGGTATAAAATTTCTAAATAGTGGTATAAAATAGTATAAATTAAAAGGATTATATTACCATCTAAAGTTATAATTAATGCATTCATAGTCGTGCTACGAAGTACAACACAAATTTTCTCAGAAATCCAAGTACCTATCTATAAAAGGATATCTAAAGGCGATTCCGTTTCGCATTATCTTTAGCGCGATGTCATTTTCCTGAAAAATAAAAGCAATCTTCCGTGGCCTATTCGTATTAAGTCACAATACAGTTATATGAAACAAAAAGGTATGAAACAAAATAAATTAAAAAAAAAACGATCTACAAGTAAAGGAGTTATGAATAAAATACCAAACATTTGCAATAACAGTATAATTGTATAGTTTAAAATCAAACAAGCGATTCGAGATAAAATCAACATTTCATAACAAGATTATGAACATTCTTAAAATATTAAAATCACAATGATTTACATTTTAAAAGCCCATTTAAAATGTTTAAAATGATAGCGCACAGGCCTATGGGCTATTACTAGGAGGCACATTAAAATCGATTAAAATCCCCTAAATCTAGTAGGCACATACGTAAAATTGTCTAAGGAACATCTCTACGCTGATGGCGTATTATAATATCAAATATTTTATAGTAAAATGTTTTAGTGAACGATATACAGAGTTTATATAAAAATGCCTGACAAATGCCAAATATTTGAAAACTTTTGTAAATACATGAAATTTTATTTAACTCTAGTAAAAGTAACGTGACCAAATTAACAATATGAAAAACAAAATAAAAAAACTTAAAAAATAATTAACAAAACTGGAATATTATTTAAAAATAATTACAATCAAATAGAATCACAATAGAGATCAATAATTGAGCTGCCGACAAGACCTACTCGAATGTGCGATGACGTCTAAAATTAATTACCAATAGAGTCAAAATGATTAATTTAAAACGGTCAACTGATGCTTACGTTTTTTTTAATACTGGATAATGGCTTCAATTTCTCAAATTAAAGACCATTTTAGCTTGTTAAAGTCTTGATTTGAGATTACGTAAATGTTAGTCTTAGAATTTTTAACCGTATAAAACCAGCCTGCAGACATTTTTTTTTCAGTGCCCATCTTGTTCTGGAGATTTGAGCAACAAAATGGAGACTTGCGCAAACGCAGACATCCTAGTATAAGAAAAAAAATGTCCAAAAATTTGATTCTAGCAACATTCGAGTACCTTATCCTTAATAAATCAACCTTAGAAGCAAAATGTTGGCGAAGCGCCGAACTTAATAGCGGGTCGACAACAGGAGGCTCGCGCCTACCGCGGCCACGCGCCTCCTCCCCCCGCGCCCTCCGCGCCCTCCGCGCCCCCCGCGCCCTCCGCCGCGTCCGACCCGCCGCCGCTGGCCGAGCTCGTGCCGCTCGTGCCGCTCGTCGCGGGAGATGGCGTGCCTGGGAAACGACTCGATTGAATCAACATGAATTTAACCTAGTGCCATACATGATAAAATTCAGATTCCATTTGTAAGCAATAATTTCAAATGGTCACTCAAATGTCTGACTGCGTAACGCTTATGTAGACAAGTACTGAAGTGAAATGTACCGAATGAATCTAAGATTCTGAATTGAAAGGTCTTCAGTCGACAGATTTTTCAAAGTTAAAATAATTCAGGGTGGGGGAGATAAGTGACAAATCCAAATGCAATCAGTCTGTCATATTGAAACTTGACAAAAGGGGAAGAAGTTTTGAAGTAAGTTTAGCGCTAAAACTGCAAAGCAAGTGTGCTTTAACAAAATCGGAACAAACTCACCTTCGATACCATGGCTGTACATGCCATTAAACAAGGCAGCTTGTTGGTCGCTGGGCTCGGGGGGGTGCGGGGGGAGCGCGGGCAGCAGTGCGCGCGCGCCGCCCGAGGGGGGGGAGCCCTTGGAGTTGCGCGTCAGCGGCTTGTGCTTGTCCGTCGAGTGCTGCCACGACCAGCACGAGCGGCAGAAGTAGCTGGAAACAAGAGGACATTTTAATATAATTCCGCCTTACATGAATAGGTGGTACAACAAAGTGGGAAAGCCCTAGTATAGTAGGACACCGATCTTATTGGAAATATTAATCAGAAAGGCTAGGTGCGCAGCACTCGCTACCGGTGGGCGTGTATGGGCAGATGTATGAACGTGTACGAAGCGACGTAGCAGAGTAGCGTTTTCCGGTTCTCCTTTCCTCATGGGTAAAAGGCACCAGTTCATGTATTTAAGTATTCCGTCGAAAATGACGGCAATATATTAAGGTTTATTTTTAAAACAGTTCTTATATTCTACAAAACCAACAGCGGTCCTTCGAGCCGGATTTGAACCAGCGACCATTGTGGTAAAAAATTAGTATTCTGCGCTCGCTAATTAAAAAAAGGAAATAAAAAATAAGCGCTTACCCGAAACAGGTGGGCTCCCGGCAGAAGTAGGGTCCTTGCTGCAGGTTGCACATGGAACACATCGAGTCCTCTAGGTACGGGTTTACTTGCACCTGAAAAACATGATAGTATTGGGGAAAAAAACTTCATGATCGAACAATGATAGCGATTACATTATAAGATGAAGTGCAATATGGTAAAATGTGCATCCATACCGAAGTTATTCGGTAAGAACGGATAAGTTATAGCAAAAGACGTAAACGTTGTAGCTTTTAGTCGTTATGTTGCAAAATGTTAGTCTACAAAAAGTGACTTCAGTGTGGATGAACAAGGAAAACCGACCTATTTGTAGTGTAAGTAGCCAAGTACAGCAAAAACTGAAAAACAAGCTGTGGAGCGTACCTTCTTAGTGAACTTCTCGGTGTGTATCTGCACGTAGGCGGCAGATATCGCGCGCACGTACGAGTGCACGTTGTTGAACGTCACGCGCCCGGAGCCGATCGGGTACTTGTACTTGTCAGTGTCTATACCTGGAAATAGAAGTCCAAAGTTAATAAGGGGACCACAGAATCCTGAATTTTAAAATTAAGTCAAATTCTGCTCAATGTTGTTCTAAGAGGACTGCTCTTTTTACCAGACTGCAGAGTCCAAAAGGAGGGTCATGTTTTTTAGTTCTGTCAGGCAGCCCTTTTGAAATATCTCTCAAACAAATTAAATGGTCAGATGTACATTAATACTAAAATTGTTCCGCGCGGGAATTGAACCCTAAACAGCGCAACAGCCAATCATTCAGCAATATTGGAAAACCACCTCAAAATTAAACTCTTCAGTGAAAAACCAGATTCATGAAATTTTGTGAATCGGATCCTTCTTTTCACAACGTCTTATTACATAACGCAAATATAAATATAAGAAAAAAATTGCCATCGACACGCTAAGACCCACATATCCTCTTTCATCCCTCCATACAATAATTAGAACTAACCTGCATAAACAACCCCATGGAACAGGTCGTTCATGATGGTGGCGAGTGCAGACGCACTCAGCATGCCGTGCAGCGCGCCCACGAACACCGTGCGGCCCGGCTCCAGCCGCACCGACCCGCCCTCCACCCAGTTGGAGTCCGACAGCGCCCACGGGATCACCTGGACCTGGGGACACGTAAACCGGATTATTGTAGTACCGAAATCATGGCAAGACGCTGGTGCATGGAATCGAGGGAAAAACCCGACTGAATGATGATATTTATATATTTTGTGACACAGGCCTCTGGTGTACCACCATATGAACAGACTGTGGGTTGGTGGAAGTGACAGGCCTAATTATTTTTGATATGACATGCCGTTAACCAATTCGAGAGCAGTGGTGATGAAATAAATTACACGAAGTGCCTGCTCGAACATTTTTCAACATTGGTCATACATGCAACAAATGAAAAGAGAAGCCTACAGGTCCTAGAACAAAGAAAAAAAAACAAGATATGCGGCATCCATCAATCCCTACTGAGAATACGGCCCACGAACTGCAAAGGCCGATTATGATCTATACATACTTCCTTGCTCCTCATCTTGCGCGATCCGATGCGGTAGTACCAGTCGTACCCGTCGCGCCTGCTCGCGGCCAGCAGCGCGCGCACGCGGCGCTCGCTCTCGAACGTCACGTACGCGTACCCGCGCGGTGCGCCCGTGCCTGCGCCGGAGTTCGCGCACTCCCGGCCGGGCCACTCCACACTGGGGAATAAAAAACTTATTAATAAGTACTACTGGGTTTTTGCAACAAGAATGTATGTGAAGGCAATAGGCTCGCCCTCAATTAAATGGGATTTAAAACATAGCTGGTGAAATGAGTACATATCTAACCCTTATAAACGGGGATTATAAACTTGGGGCGAATATCACAACTAAACTGCGATAAAACTAAAATATTTTTCAATCCTTGATATTTAACATTTTATGTACACATTAATTAAAGTAGAACGGAACAAAGACTGGCACAAGGTGACGCTTCTTTGTAAAGAAAGCTTCGGCATACTTTTATTTTTTTCCTTTCCAAGTTCTAAAGACGTGAAAACAGCATTTAACTCAAACAGAAATGAAGACTACAAAAATACGGGCAAATGCAAATGTTCAAAACTACTTACCGAATAGGTTGAAAATGTTTGAGGGTGTGCATGAGAGCCTCCTCGGAGATGTCCCAGGGCAGGCCGCCGAGGAACACCTTGGCGCTGAAACCACCACTGGGGTCCGGGCAGCGCGGCGGGAGCTCCCCGCCCCAGCGCAGGACTTGGGCACCGTTGCGTCCGCATGATACCACGCCACCTATAGCAGAAAACGGTTTAGTTTCATACAGCATCCTAAGTTATTTTAGTTTTTACCGCCGAACGAACACTGGGATTGCTCGATATTCGTCATATGTATTAGACATTAGTACTATATAAGTTTTCATGTCCGGTATAAGTAACAAAGACTGAACAAAAATTAACAATGAATAATTCACATACACTGGGTGACATCTAAATGGATTGCCTAATGAATGCGCTGTTTCGCAGTAGAAATAGAGTAGACAAATAACACAGACAAGTAAATTACTTACAAAATGAAGCACGCCTAGGCAGCATAGAGTTGCGATGTTCACGGGAGCTGTTCCGCTTCGTCCAAGGCTCATCCCGCTCGAACCGCTCCCTGCGCTCGAAGCGCTCCAGCCGGTCGCAGTCGAGCAGCGCCGGCGGCAGCGACACGGAAGCAGAGGGCAGAGACGCCGACGCGGAGGGCATCGCCAGAGCCTTCTGAAACATGCACTTACTGTAACACTGGGAGGAGGAGCTTCAAGTCTGTCCATACGAAAAACAATTTGATTGCATGGACAAAGCTTTCTGACTAGCTCAAGCCAAGGAGTTGAGTATTTAGTCACTCCCAAAAGGTTACAATTTAAAAAGGAACTGCGAACTACAACCAGTAGTACGGTGAAATTACGAGATTAATCTTAATATGAACCAATTCAATACTACAAACTATGTGTATGCGAGTTTAAATGTTTGTAAACGCACCCACGATACAGGAGAAATTCCTAGTGTGGGGCAACGATTTAAAAAAAAAAAATTACACAAAATATCCGAACATCTAAATCGGGTCAAAAATGTCCTCCCAAAAACTATTCAAGAAACCATTCCCTATAGCAACGCAACATTACATCCTAACTGCTACTAAGTTCAAATAAAAAGGTACTTACTAAGGAAGCCACAAGGTCGGTAATGCCTCGTCCGGAGCTGGATTCTTCGGGCCACTGGGCACCGGGCCGAGCACTCTCGCTGCAACAAGCGTACTTAGTGATAATTGCTACATTAAAGTACACTACGCCACTACGCTACTACGCTACTTAGTACGCGACTACGCGACGCATTAAGGTACGCAAGTTTTTAATTAGTATTAATGGAGGGCAAAATGGACGCGGCAGAGGTGTTGAGAAGAAAAATTGTGCTTTTAAGGGGAGGTGGAAATGTGTTCGGTTTATTTTGTAGGCACAGTATTATAAAGATTAAGGGTAAAAGATAAGTATAGTATTAGTTTTAAAAGAACACTTCCCCAATGACTTATACTTTTACTATTTTTTGTGATTGGGAAGATTTTTTACAGATATCCAAACATTTAGAATCATTTATCTGCTATTAAAGAACGATTTTAAAAACTTATGGTATTCAGAAATTCCTACTGGAAAACCCAGTAACATTGCCCGAATCGGGGATCGAACCCCGACCTTATACTTCTGATGTCGAGACATGTTATGATAGTGTTTTTGGTAGGGAGCGAATTAAATTCAGTAATCCGTTAAAAACAAACTGCTATGATACCTGTAGCTAGCGAAGGCGGTAGGATGTCGCGGCGGGAAGCAGGCGGGCGGCACGAGCGCGCGCGGCGTCTGTGCCGCCTCGGGGCTGCTCGGCTCGTCGCTCCAGCGCCAACTGCCGTCGCCACCACACTCCTGCGCAAGGGAATTCATTGAGTACTTTATTTAAAAAAACTTGCAATCACAAGCCAAAAAAGTCTTTTTGCATCCGACAGCACTAGACGTGAACTGAATTCATGAGATCAGTTGTCACATTCAATTTTCTCGAAGCAGATTGTTCCGATTCTACCTATTCAGCGTTTTGAAATACGAGAGACAGTACTGTATTTTGTCGAAGAAAAGTCGATGTTAAACAGCTTTCTTTAAGCTTGGCGTGAAAGAAAAAAAAAATGGTTGTTCCATTTCCTACAGAAAATAGAATGCTCCTCCAGATTTGTGTCTACTTAAGTTCATTGTTACCCAAATACAATAGAATCTGTTTATTCGGCCTAATTCATAAGAGTACTTTCAAGGCACTCAAGATCACGAAAATCGAATGGAGGCTACATCCGAATCGTTCAAATATAAAGGTTTTTTATTTATACAAAAGCTTTCCAAAATACAAGTAAAATGGCTACGAACATATGAACGTCGCAGTTATGATATAAATTATTAAATACAATTCCCGAAACACCTAATGCCCCGTAACCGCATAATATACGAGGACCGCAGCTTCGGAAATCCCATAAAATAAGATTTGTTTCACAATGCATTTCCAACAACTTTCGCTGCTTTACTACCAACTTATTCAATAGATGAATAGACTAACTAAAAGCTTAACTTTATGCGATGTTTAAAAATCGAAGGTTTAGAAAAATAAATGCAAACGGCACAACTCGACCTAAAGTTAAGTAACAGTATCTAAAGCCCGTCACAGACGTAGCTAAAATATACATTTCTGTGACGTCGCCAAAATACGTCGTGAAATATATGTCGGGATATTTTTTTTTATTATTGTCGGGTTATTTTGGCATAAAGGTCGAACGCAGACCGAGTGAGGACAAAGTATATATTGTAGTATAGCTCCCGTTTGGTAGCTTGCTATACTATAATATATATCTCGATATATTATAGCCACGTCTGTGACGGGCTTTAATTGAATTGCATCGCAAAAGTGGCATTAGGCAATCGAAAAGTTCGGATACTACGAACCAATATTAGATAAAATTGTAGAGCAATCGAAGGCAGTCAAACGCAGCGAGTGCCCAAAGTTAACAAGCATGAAAAGCCGGGTATCTGTATCCAAGATAGTTTTCCGGGTCGCGGGCGCGAGCCGATTAAACGCGAGGGCCTTGGCATGAGCCTACACAAATAATATTATATTGCCAGATGCATGCCAATAGCCGGCGATACGCCGCCAGACGCCTGCCAAGTGTGCGATTGCTAACTTGCTCAGCCATATTGGAGGGTATGTTGTGACGCGAACCTCTTGGCAGAAACTACGCGTATTACTTTGAAGATGCCGCTTAATTTGAGCCTTATCTGGCAATTAAAAACCCAAGGCGATTTAAGAACCTGGAATCTGGCAACAATATTTTGGTGCTTTGATCCAATAGAATGCTGAACTTAAGTTGAACTTAAGAATATGTTGTTTACATTTTTCAGAAGGCTGCCAGACATGAAAGCATGAAACCAAAATTACACATTTTAACCCAAAGCTTCAAATCAGCATTAGAAACAGTTTAGCGTGACCAACAATTTCGTCTACACAAACACTACATAAACGGGTAAGTTCCAGAGGGACGTAAATAGTCCTACCCGAATACATAAATCCTTTCTAATCATGGTAATGCGTTTCAAAAGAATCGATAAGATAATTCACTGGAAAATATTCTCTACTAAAACCCGTTGTCATACTCGTCTGAGCCCGAATGGCACATTACTAAATTGTGAAGATTCAGCATCTATTCAAGTCGTATTCAATAAATAACGGGAACTGAAAATAGTTTTAAACTTCTCAAAATTGTAGGTAATGAAATATTCATGGAGAAATCGATAGTGTTCGCGTTAGCGGGGACTTCTGCATATTGATACAACCGCAAATAGAACTGTGGTTAGGAAACGTTTAAATATAAATCTGGGAAGTGTAGAGGTCGAATATGAAATGCATGCAGAGGATGTAGACTAGTGAAATAAATGGGACTGTAAATCCAAGCTCTATAAATTGTATAGCTCATACAAGCGATTAAGCCAACCATAAAATGTACGCATCTCATATAGACGGGGGTGATACGGAGCCCAACGATGGCGGCTAATGCAAGTGCAGTAACCCAAGCGCTCCGGCCCGCATTATTTGGCACGGCCGACCCATTAATACGGGCCAGTGTTGGCACCAATCTCGGCTAACATTAACTGGCATCAAACCGGATGTCGTACGGTACATTATGAACGGACAATAAAACCTACGGAGTGCTTCGTACTTAAAATTTGATTTAAGCTCTTGGCGCTATATGAATATAACGAATGTGATGTATGTTGCGAGACTACAGAATGAAAACCATGTTGGCGCCCAACATGGGGCCGCCTTGAACTTGTTTAATTCTGAAGAATTGGCAGTTGAACACATTTAAAGACATTAAGCTTTAAAGTAACAAAATTACGTAAGCCAAGTTGCAGTTTTGAGGGTAGTATGAGAGTTTTATATCACCTTAACTAAAATGCTAGCTAATTTTAATAGACTTACGAGCAATGAAAATGGGGTAGATTGCAAAAGATAGTTCTAATAAAGGTACAAAAGTTTGATAGAAAAATTGACTAAAACGCTGAAACCAAGAATAAAAAGCGGGTTTAAAAAACATCTAATTAATGAGACTTTTAGATATTTGGGTACTCACATTGTAATAATCGTAGAAAGCGCTCCGTATCTGGTGCAAAAAAAATAATGCTTTTTAGAGGTTTCCCGCCCTTAATCAGTTTTCCTATTGTTTGGCGTCAAATCCCAAACCCCAATACCCAACCCATCAATAATCCCTGTTGAAAACACTGCAAAATTAAATTTTATAAGTATACAGACGCATTAAAGGGCAAAATATAACTACCCACTGTCCAAAAAACTACGGGCATACAATCATCAGCCAATAATACCGCCCCTAAGACGACCCACTGAACATGATCCCACAGCTTACCCAGTACCCCTCTGAAGGAGCAGCGATAACAAAGGCAGGATATGAAGGTTTCCTTAAGATTTTTTAAATTTTCTACACTACCGACATACTAATAAAACGGGGTTTATAAAAATATATATATATAAATACTAGGTACTTACATTATTCCGGAGATGCACGGCGGACGCGGCGGCCGGCTCCGCGAGGTGCGTGGTGTCGATTCCCAGTAAGTCAGCGAGGGACCGACGGCTCTCTCCTGTGCCCCCGCCACCGGGGCTATTGTCCTGTACCACAAGAAACAAGTTTAGGAAAACGAAGACTACTAATTGTTTATGCTAAAAGAGGGTAGGTAAATGCAGCGATTAGTTTTCAAAATTTCGATAGGTGCGAAAGAAAACGTTAAACGAGGGTAGACAAGTAACGGCTAATTCGGCAACAAAAAACTACAGGTGGGTAGTTAATAAGTTTTAAATTTCAAGCAGAAAATCAACAGATGCTACAATATCGCAACAACTTGAAAACTCGTTTCAAATCGAACTTCAAAATAGATTAGAGAAGGATCCAAGAAAAGTGACAGTAGTTCAACAAGCGCGCATTTTCAAATCATAACGACATTTTATTCGCATGACGATGTCTCAGAATCCCAGAAATACTGAACTTCGTTCAGCCTAGTTCAAAGTATGCAAATAAAATCAGCTAGTTGGGCAAATATGATCAGACTAAAACTAGGCTAGAAGTCCGGGTTAAATATTTTTAGAAACGTTCAATAATGTATTCCGAATTCGTAAACAAGCTGAATTACAAATAACAAGAAATGAAAAAAAAAAAAAAAAAAAATACATTGTACTCACCTGATGTAGAAGCGGCATGATTGCCGCTAAAAAGTTTTTGAAGTTCCGATGTAGTCTATAGCGCGTCCAACAGAGTTCCCAGCTAGGATGCTTACGCGGCGGCGGCGCACGAACGACTGCCGATTAGAACGCGCGCCTCGAAGCACGAAGCTGCACTCACCCCACCTTTGCCCCCTACCACCCACTCGACACAAGCCACGCCTACATTTAGATACTTTCTTATTATTTTGTTGTTAAAAAAATCAAAATTATATTCCAAATCGCTGTAGAAATACTATTCTAATTTTGCTTTCTTTAAAAATTTTGAAATTATTTTTTTAATTCGTGTTTTCACGTTTTGAATTTGGAGCGCTTTTGCGCGCGCAAGATGGCGGTGGTAAGCACGTGGTTTGCGTCGTCAAGCGCATGACTGATGGAGTCAATTGTATTGCAATTAATTATTTATGGGAATTTATTTTTAAAACAATACTCTGGAATAAATTAGGTTGTTTTATTTTACTATAAGGATATGACTGAAAGGACTTGAATTAGTCTTTCTTTTAAGTTTCTTATTGCTTACGAAATGCATTGTTTTATTCCGAATAATTTTTAAAAGACACTTTTTTGAAGCAAAATCAGAAGACTTTGTTTGGATTGAATAGAAAAAAGCAAATGCACAATAGATTCGTCATATTGCATTAGGAAAAAGAAAAATAAATGTTGCAATCATAAAAAAAAAATCTATACAAATTAATAAAATTTAAGTGTCTGTTTGTAATATCAAAATAACAGCTTTTCATTGAATAACACACATTAATTAAAACACATTTTTAAAATTTTTGTATGTCTGTCTGTTTGTTCCGGCTAAGCTCCGAAACGGCTGGACCGATTTTGACGCGACTTTTACTGGCAGATAGCTGATGTTATAAGGGTTAACTTGGGCTTTTATTTTAGAAAAAGAATTAGCGTTCCGTGCAAAAAAAAATAAAACCCTTGAAATCGGTAACAAAACCCGATTCAAAAAGGGCAGTCATATTTTTTATTATAATTTCACGCGAATGAAGGTCGCAGCAGGCAACAGCTAGTCAATCAATAAAACACCATGTATTTTTGACGTTAATTTTTATTTTAATAACAGCATAATATAAAGAAAGAAATGAACAGGACAAGACCCGACATTTTCTATTTGTGTTCTACGACAGATCATCACCTCAATAATTTTTTTTATCTCTTTAAACCGTACATATATATCAGCCGTCGTCTTATTCATAGATCTCAGTAATCACTCTCTTCCTAACCATTTCATATTTCAAACAATCCATTGATCATTAAATTTATTTAGTCTTATACAATTCCATGTTCAAAAGTTTTATAGTTTTGCAATGGATAAATATTGAGTTTAATATTTCATGTCAATATTATAATAATGTCTTTAAATTAAAATACACCACTTCAGCATGTATATGAAATAAATCTATTTATTTACAAATATTCAGAGCTCGACACATAAACACCAAAATCATCTTATTGGTACTAAATAATACATCATCTTTTCTTTGTCATAAATTAATGAGACCTCGATCTCGCTTGATGGGCTGGGTCAAAACTGCTGACCCAGAAGCTCTTCTGACTTTGAAGACCTAGGTCTTTGGTGGAACGAAGGTGTCTTTTCAAGATGAACCCCTCTCAAAATGCTGCAATAAAAGCGCAAAGAATATTGCCAGAATTGGCAATCCGGTTGATGATCGCAGTATGATCTTCATTTAGAAAAGATTGTTTTTTACATTTATTTATTGTTTGGTTCACATGTTTTGGTGTTTTTGTCTAAACTGATATATCAACCCCATCGTGCCGTTTACCACAAATATTGTTGACATCTTTTACTTGCCATTTAACATATTTTTTAAAGTCTGCAATGGCTTAGCACAGAAATCCTAGAACTGGTTAAACATAGGCACAGAGAGTATGAATTCACAATATTTTGTTTAAAGGTTCTATTGTTAACATTGTCTATTACCGTAGTATGCGGTTTATTAAAATTTGACACACTGCTACTGATAATATAGAATTTATCTAGGTTTAAACAATAACATCATTTTTATTTATGGCCGTTTTCGCCAACACGGAGCTACGGCTAAACTAATACCCAAAATAAACGCGCGTTGTCCGATTTTCAACGCTCAGGTGAGTTGATTTAGGCATTAATTTAGGTTTTGCTTAGTATTAGTGAAAACTGTATTGTTCCTACTGAACATTAGTCACACAGCTACACAGACATGGATTTACATTAAGTATACAAGTATAAATAATTATCAACGTTACTCGTTACGATGCCTTGGAATGTAGGCAATAAATGCAGAGAATCTTTCTGATGATGTTTATGATTTTCTTACGTGTATGTCTCTTATTAGCCCAAATCGTTCACGACTCTAATTAGAGGTCCCCGAAACATGCATGTAAGTTAAAGTATACACAGCACCAGATTACATACGACAGTTAATGTACTTGCTAAACATGGTTTAATATCTGATATAGTCATTGCAAATCACAAGCGCACGTTGTCTTCTAAGCCATTGTCATAAGGTTTAAAATGCAATGATAGACGCGTCATTGGACTCGGACGCCTGTTTGTCGTTTGTTTATTTCTTGGTTAGATCAATTGGAATAGAAAAAATCGGCTGGCAGTGTCCCTTTGGGCGACACTGCAGTTACTGTTTCGTGAATTCGTATGTAAAAGGGAATTTCTTGTCTATTTTTAGACGCTGCTAGGCCACGCCCACGCGCGTCTTGTTCATTACCCGGTATTTTTCCGTTTAGGCTCATATGCCTAATATGATGGTACAAGTCCCGTCCCGAGGCCACACCGCCAGCTAGCGAGCGAGCGAGCCGGGCGAGGCATCGTTTCACCTCTTTTTATACTTTTGTTGATTCCGCGAACTACCGAAAGAGCCGAAACGAAGTATGAAAAGGGGCTCGCCGATATAAAACTGGCAAAGTACAGTCAAATTGTCTTAATCGCATTTCTGACATGCAACCCCAGTTCACTGCGATTAGGCCTTCATTCGAATTCACGTCAAAATGTACAGCAATGGCTAAGACTATTACTGGTCAAATTAAAGTTCAATAAATTCACGTTTTTGTTTTTTTTGTCATTCAGGCCTCGAGAAGTCTCCTCATATAAAAGAAACTCTACTGCTGCTGCTGCTGCTGATGAGACAGCTTCATTCTCTGCGCTCTTCTGTTAGCAGATTTAGAGGTCACATGCGTGTATGACATGACGGGTCTGTTAGTCCTGCAGGCCGAACAGCGGCGCCAGCAGCGAGCCGGGCGTGGCCGGCAGCCCGCGCGGCCGCGCCAGGCAGCCGCGCTCGTCGCTGTACATGTACGGCAGGCGCAGCACCCAGTACGCCGACGCCGACAGCTTGATGGCCGGCGAGCCCTCGGGCTGCGGGACGAACACGGGCCCGCCTGGGATTGGTTGCACCTGGAATTATGATGGAGGAATGTTAACGTTGGGTTTTGAGAAGACAGGAAAGATTTAAGAATTAAATTTAAAACTTTCCTGTTATTGAGTTTTTGTTATAAATGTATAAAGCAGTGGTGTCCATCGGACGCTGCGACTATTTATGAATTGGAGATTGGTAGGTTGTACCAGACAGACACTCGAAAATCGAAACATTTGGCCTCTACCAACCCGCACTGGGCCCGCGTGGTAAATTAAGGCTGATTATGCCATGTTTATGTCCCTGTACCCTGTACCTTTGGGTCCATGGTGACGTGCACGGGCGCCTTGGGCGTGACGACGTGCACGCGCATGAGCTGCGCGGCGCGAGGCGCGGGCGAGGAGCGGCACAGGCAGGCGCAGTACAGCGGCATGTCGCTGGCCGCCAGGCGGGCTCCTGCCGCCCCTGCCTCTCGCCCCATCCCCCCTCCACCCCCATTCACTGCTGTGTCTGGCGAAGACATCATGAATCTGGAAATAGAACAAGGAAATTGCATTAATATGATAATAATTATACAGTTTAATGGATCAATAACTATGTGGCACAACCCTATTAAGATAAGTCAGTGGCTGCACCTTCATACCAGCCCAAAAGCACGGCTTGCCGTCTTAAAATTGAAGCATTTTCAACCGTAAGTACTGAGTCTGCTCAGCGAATAACAATAATAAGCTCCAGATACAATCAGCTCCATCAATTTTTAAAACCTTTAGCCGTCTCTTTTTTTGGATGTTTTAAACACAAAGTCAAATTAGATTAGCTAGCGAAACACCACAGATTAGATGTATCGGTGGATATCCAGAAAAAAACAAACGATTTCATAAAAATAAGGGGTATTGTATTTATTGTGGTTACAAGTATAAATTTTGAAAATCAATAGTTTTTTGTTTAGTTTACAAAAGATACAACTGCAGTGATTTTAGATACTATATGAGGTTACCATCAACATAGAACACAGCAGTACTGACCTGTGTCCCCTGGGGCACTCGTACTCGAAGCCAATGAAGATCTTGACGGTGAGGTGGTGGTGCGGTTGGATCTTGCCGCGCCCGCGCGACGGACCCGACACGCGCCAGCCACTCATCGACTCAAGCCTGGAAGGTCAGTGGGTCGTCTTAGGCCAAGTATTTTACATTTTGCTATCCTATTAAAGCTAGTGACTTCAAACTAAGGCGTAGTAAACGTAGCCCCGCTAAGCGGGGCTCCTATTTTTGTCTGCAGGGTTTCAAATAACCTAACACGAAGGGATGGCGGATCCTAGTTTGCTCACTTCGCTCACTCTCTTTAAACCTAATCTGTCCGAGTCGAGGTGGCCCAAGTCCTGACCGTGTTTGTTTAGTTCATCCAAGGTTGTCTGGAAGATACCGCTATGAACGGTATGACCGCCGCTGTGTAACAATTTTAGTGTACAGTAAGGTACGACGCTATTTATCTTGCGTACTCGCACGGCTGAAGATGTTACTCACCGCACTGCGCAGTCCCAAGGCAGCAGATAGTTGGTGTGTGGCAGGAAGCCAGGCTGCAGGTGTTCGGGCAGGCCTATTGAGTGCGAGTACAGCGAAGATGCGCCCAGGCACACTACGGACCAGCTGGAGAAGGCTGGCAGGAGGCCTGCCGGGCTACCCGTGTGAAGCATGCCTGGGAGGTACTCTGTGGTTGATGGTTGACGACTCATCACTTTTTCTATAAGCAGAAGAATGGGAATTTTATCATATTTATTCAGAACAAAGAAAAAATATTCTTTCGATGGAAAATTCGTAAGACATGGATGTAAATGTTAATGCTGAAACAAACTCTCTTTCTCTGGGGTCTTTTCAAACATCATGCGTTTTAGAGCTCAACTCACCAGCCTCCCCCCTCACAGGCACCACATACCCCCTATCGCTGACATGCGACTTGTCATCCTCTTCATCATCATCCCTGGCCGAGCCGGGCGACAGCGCGTCGGGCGCGGACCAGTTGGCGTCGGGCTCCGGCGAGCCGCCCGACCCCGCCGGCGACCCGCGCGCGACTGAGCTCTCCAGCGCTTCTTCTAGCGTCGCCTTCAGGGCAGCCGCTCTGGGGAGAAGAGCGAATGACTTATGTTAAATTGTAATGGTCGTTAGAATGGCCGGTCTGCGGGCGAGTGATTGTGACACGTTAAGGTAACTCACTTGTATGTGGGTGTGGACGGCTGGAACACTGGGAAGTCTATACTCTGCAGAGTGGGGCACACGCCGCACTCCTCGGCGGCGTGGGTGTAGAACGAGCAGTTGGCTCTGCGCAGCGTGTACGGGTCCTCGCGGGAACTCTTGCTGCGCCCGCAGTTGCACGCGGAGATGTAGCGGACGCCGGACGAGTGTTCCTTGCTGCTGTCACTGTGGACAGTCAATAGAAGACGTGTGTATATGTTACGGTATTTTAGTTAGTTTTGAAACGATTTGTATAATTCTTGACTGGATTTTGGACTGATAGTTAAATCAAATCATTTTTTCGCAAATAATGTAGGTATTGTATATATAATAAACTTGGTATAAAATATAGTGAGCCAGGTACATTCTGCCTTTCTGCCTGAGCATGCAAAACTATGAAATAATAAAGAATATGATTACAATACCAATAAATTATTTTAACAAGTCTAGGTTAAGCACAAAGGTAGATATCAAATAATGTCAATAATATTAAATTGCTGGAAAGTCACACACAGGATCAAAAACAACATCACATTACGATTAATAACATTTCTGTATCACATGATTAACACAACTAAATCACAAGCTCTCATTATTGGTGGCAGATACTTCGTCAATTTTATTGAGTCATCGGGCCCTCCCGCCTGTTGTGTACGGTGGTGTCGCCATAGCCTACTCCAAGAAAGTAGGTGTATTCTTGGACTGCAGCCTATCTTGGCATGTTCACATTTCTGAAGTAAGCAGGAGGGTGTTTTGTTCGTATCGGTCTCTTAAGCGTCTTCAAAAGTTCCTGCCATTTCAAAATAAAGTTACTCTTGCTCAGTCTCTTCTTCTACCAGAAGAATTTGTGGATCCGCTTCATTTTCGGGTTACGTAAGTACGACCATCTGTCGGAATTTCGGGAGCAGTTGAATTGGGAAAAGAAAGTGTGTGAGAATCTCGACGCAGCCACATAGGTAATTCAGGCAGCGTCGAGATTCTCACACTCATTCTTTTCTCTTTTCTGTTCTTCATAATCCTAAATCTCCTTTTTATCTTCGGGAACGCTTCGAGTATCTTGTTTCTAAACGTAAACCATGTCGCTCATCATGATTTCTGCTTCGTTACCCACCCCACTCCTCAAATCGATATGATGGATCATTTACTGTTCGTGCTGTGCGCCTTTGGAATTCACTTTCACACTCTTTGCGGGATAGCCCTTCGTTAGACGTGTTCAAGAATGGAATAGTATTTAATATGTATGTTTATCTGTTTGTATTATATGTATTAGCTTAGTTTGGTTTATAAAATAAGTTAATTTAAGTTCTTAAATGTTTATGCTCATAGGTATAGCTATACTCTTTTGCAAATCTCGCCATCGAAGTAAAGTTTGCTGTGAGAATAAGAAACTTTATTTGCTCAAACATGTGTATATATACAGAATTATAATAATAAATCCATGCAAGATTTTAAATAAATTTCTCATGGCGTGCAAATATATTAGGTACAGTTATTATTATTTAATCAATGACTTTTAAATTTTACACTTAACATTAAGAAAACACAATTCTGGGTTTAGCTCGCCTTTGTACACAATCTTTACATAGTATAAAACAAAGTCGCTCCCGCTGTTTATACGCTTAGATCTTTTAAACTACGCAACGGATTTTAATACAGATTTCAGCAATAGATAAGGTGAATCAAGAGGACGGTTTATATGTATATCGCACCCGTGCGTAGCCGGCGCGGGTCGCTAGTAAGCTATATATTGCAACGTGTGTATATCCTTTAATTTTGCAAATAAAGAATAAGAATTATTTTTTGTTTGAAAGAGTGTTATTTTGAGATGATCTTAGTGTACGTACTGCTCGGGTTCCATGCACACGTGGCCGGTGAGCGAGCGCGTCTCGCACAGGCTGCGCGAGCGCCACAGCGCGGCGCACGCGGCGCTCAGGCGCGAGCGGGCGGCGCGCGCCAGCGGACCGCGCGCCATGCTGTCCAGCACGCCCAGCGCCAGGCTCACCTGCACCAAGCCATCACGATTTGCCTTTGTTATACGACATGCGGCGCAGAGTATTGTTCATGATATCGAGGGTGTTTTAAAAAGCTGTGACGTAATGCGCTGCGACACCGCTCGTGTGGCACTCTGTGCGTTGAAATCATAGCGATGCAACTACGCAATGCACTAGCGATGCCCGTGTGACTTTTTTTTTTTTTTTAACCTTGTAAATCATCAAATGAGTCCTCCCACCCAGGGCAGAGCGGGAGGGACTGTCAGACTTGTACTGACTAAAATCCACGGTGTCCTTCAATAGCCCTTTATGTTCCAGGGTCACGGTAATTCTATGAGTCCCGCGACCCCGGCAGGCTTTGGCCCTCTAGAGGGGGGCCCCGTCATTATGCTGACACTCTTTGAGGCGCGCGTGGAACACAACGCGCCGTCGACCCGGGCATGGTCCATGGTCGGACAGCGAGTCGCCCATTACTCGCCGCCCGCATGCCCGCGCCTACGGTGGCCGGAGATCATCTGCCGACGTCCGGCGCCGTGGGCGTCTACCATTGCGGCTGGGGTGGAGGGAAGACGCTGTCCTCTCCCTCACGCGGCCCGCCTCCTCCTTCGCGAGCATGACTGCTTCGCAGAAGGAGGCGACCGCTTACCACTCCGTCTCGCCCCGCAGCTTGGCCTCGACCAATGCCGGGCGCGAGAGGTCTCCGCCTATCGCCGCCGTGAGGACACGGCGGTGCTCTGTCCAAGCGGGGCAGTCCTACACCGTATGCTCCACCGTGTCCTCCGGGCGGTCCTCGCAGTGGTGACACCCAGGAGTTTCCTCCTTCCCCATATGACACAGGTACCTCCCGAAACTTCCGTGTCCGGTGAGGACCTGCGTCACGCGGTAGGTCAGGACGCCGTGACGCCTATCCAGCCACTCCTCAAAGAGGGGTCTTACCGCCGCGATTGCGGCGTGCCCGTGCCCGTGTGACTTGACTTAATTAGGACTTATTTTGATAAAAAAGATAATTAATAACACTGACCTTACGTGCGTGATGTTGGCTCGAATAGTGTGCGGGTAAGCCCTCCGCGTACGATGCCTGCGCTATAGGTAGTACCTGGATGGAATATTATAACATATTGTTATAAGCAGCTAAAAGTAGAATCAGCTAATAATATTCCCACAGCTGGGACACAGCGGGCGCAGTGGGGGGTTGGTGACTGTCACATGTCTTCAAATAGTTTTTGTAAAGGAAAACTAGAACTGAAGAATTGGATGATATAGGATGTCCACCAAAACCGCGAATGAGCCTGCGAAGGGTGGGAGTTTTGGGTGACAGTCTTGTGTAATTTACGTTCAAAAAGTGCTGATCTTCAGTCTAGTTAGAATAAATAACTTTTGATATGTTTTTTGTGGTGGATGTCTTAGCAGTAGGAACATTATAGCCTGTTTATAAGGATTTTATCTGGCAGATTATTTCTACCGTTCTATATCAACACATCGGAGTTTCTTACCTTAGCGCATCTCGCCTGTGAGAACCGCACGTCGGTAGCAAGTGCGTCGTACAGGGCTCCGGAGGGAGAGTCGTCGTCCCCGCGGGAATGGGGCTCCAGGTACACGGGGGCCAAGGCCTGGGCCGCAGCGCGCCATGATGACGCGCTTGGTAACTGAAGACAATAACATAATGATGGTGTGAGTAAAGAAATTAACAAAGATAATCTGCTGCCAAATATCGGGGAGACAGAAGTGCCTGCCTTGAATTGACAGATCAAAGACACTGCACATGGCTTCGGGCGATACGATTTGCGTTAAGCAACACGCGCGCATTTCACTTGTTTTCTTCGCATGAGTACCGTCGCATCGCGTCGTAGTGTGTCGTGACATGCTCAAAGCTACTACTTTAATTTGTTTTCTCAGCAGGCGCTGTCACAACAGGCGAGATGAGTTTGTTTAAGTAAGCGTGACGCACGTGCCGAAGATGTAAGGCCAGCCCATGATTTGAAGCAGCTGAGTATCGATGGAATGTGAATCAGCATTTGTTAAAAATCAAGCAAGAGCCTCACCTCAAAGAACGACGTACTCATCGCATACTTCCCCACGTTATCATCGAAGCCCTCCCCGAAAGCCATGTCCACGTGCGTCTGCAGGAACTGGCGGAAGGAGGGCCTCTGCGTGGCGACCTCTTGCACGGCCGTGCACCGGGCGGCTAGACCGCGCACTAAGGCGCTGACCTCGCGGGCGCCTGAGCTCTCCTCCTCACCGCTTATGTATACGAATTCTTCGTTCTTTGGGATGGCGAATAGGGATTTTGCGCTGAAAAACAAATGTAATTTAATAAAAGTTAGATACAGGTTGCTTTTATTGCCTGTCTATGTTCTTATAAACTACGGTACGGATTTTGACGCGATTTCCACGAGGGCTTTAAGGTCACACTCTCTCGGGATTTAGCCGAGCATTAACGTTGAGAATCCAACAAAGCACATTCAAGAGTGCCATAAAAGCGTGCTGTTGTATTTTCAACTCTATGCTTTAAGCGACGTGTTGAAAATCCAGTGGGGTAATTGCATACCTAACACTCGCAATCCTTTGACAGTTCAACAATATTGATTGCGTGATTCACTTTGTAAAGAAGACGATTTTTTCAAACATTTATGATGCAATAGATGACCAATTCCCTTGTAATGAATCATCGCGAAATCAAATCAAAAGATAAAACGTCGCCTCTACGAATGAGGACTTAAATAATAGTAAAACATCTCACCAGACATTAGTAATAATCCTAGCCTTCCTCAGTATAAAGTACAGTTGGTCTTCCACCGCGTGTTCTAATCTTTTCAGCGCAGCAGGGACCTTCCGCACAGGGTTGGGGGCGCGGCGGAAGTGGAACAACAGACGAGGGCAGCAAGAGCGCCCGTGAGACTCCCAGGCGCCTGACGCTTTGATGTTCAGGAGGGCTTGTGTGCTGCGGGCCATTTGTTCTGTTCTGAAAGTGAAAGGTTTTTTAAGGAGGAAATGCATGTGACTAAAAGAGCATTTTCAGCCTAGTTCCCACTTTTGAGACACAGGCCTTCACTCTGTGACACAGAGAAGGTCTTATCCAACATGCAAGCCTAGAGACTAAAAGAGTGACAAATATAAATATTGTTGGATGAGGAGAAAGAAGAACACCAAAGAAAATTTAAATGGCCTGTTTGAAGAATAATATAAAAGAGTAAATGATAATGTGGTGGTTTACAGTGGAGAATGGAAGAAGAAAATGAGTGCCAACTGCAAAACAACATGGGAGAAATGCAGGAAGAAGATGATGAATATCTTCAGCCATGATGTTGGATTGGTAGCTGATATCAGTAGGAGTGTCGGCCCTGTATTGACATCCATAATTTATTTTTGTTTACATTCAAAACTTTGTTATTTTAAAATAATTGTTTTATCAGGGTTAATTAATGAAACTCTCACTCATCTTTTTAAGCCAGTTAATCAAAATTTGGAATCTTTGACAAACACTGTGAAACTTACCTGTAAGCATCAATAGCTTTAAAAAGCTGCAGATATCCAAGATCAAACACCGAAGTTGGAGACGACAGCACCACAATGTGGCACAAGTGAAACAGCAGAGCTATAGCCTTACAGGACTCGGATGCCAGTTCGCCGGAGGCAACTAGCCAGTTAGCTGCATCTGCTTCCTTGTCTGTATCCGTAGTGTCATCGTCCAGGGAAGCTGCTAGCTTTGTCAATTGTTTTGTGTCGAGGTATGTAATGGTGTGGAGGTACAGGATAGCATGGCGCTCATCCCAGTGGCATTCTATGCCGTTCTGTAAGAAAATTTAGTTGGATAAGTAACTTGTTCTATTTATAGTTTCTATTTTAAAAAAGTATATCCTAATATACTTTTTTGACAAGGTTACTACTACCACTAGCAGAAGCTATTATCAATTTAATTGCAAGTGTTGATAGTACATTGCTTTTGCCTGTAGGTGACCATACAACATAAGATATTTGTCAGTTTTTTATCCAAGTTTAGCTGTAGACGTTTGCAGGCTGTTGATGATGAAGGATATTATATAGTTTCTTCTTCTTCTTAGCGTGTCGATGGCAAATTTTCATTAAATATTGTGGCCCAAAATTCAGCTTTGCAAAATCCGCTTGCTGATGCAGTCATAAGATCGTTAAATGCGCAGGCGTCAGGGCATGCAGCGCAAGATGGAAGTTGGGCCATTGTTTGTGGAGACATGCCGCATACATACTTGAGATCTGAGCTAATATTATTGAAATATATCAAACTTACACACTTGAGATCTGAGCTAATACAATTGAAATATATCAAACTTACCTCTTTAGACTGTACAGTAGGCAGAAGTGGGGTTGTTTTGTTTGGGTACCGATACGGTGACTTGCCTATCACACCCACCACCACAATACGTCCTTTCTTTGAGAATTCAGGAATGTCGGTTATTGAAAACACGTTCATTGTGCCAGCCTCATGACAATTTACAGTCAAGAGAGAACACTTCAACACTAGCAATGTTTATGAAAATTGAATTCACATTACGTTTTGACGTTTCGGAAATGTTTTCTTTTTTTTGCATTTTCGGACAGTTCGTAAGGTATGCTATCATCGAACAACAGTGACTGAAATAATGTCAAAACATAGAAGACTTAGTGACTACTGAGTCAAAACACGAAAATCTTCTAGCATTTTAAGTTGAATCCTAGGAGCATGAGCATATAGCTCAATGACATTATAAAAAATTGATATTCGAATCCATTACTGTCATTGCCATTGTCTTTAAAGCTAGCTCCGCAGACGATTTTTTATGGGGCAGTACTTGGTGCATCGATGTTATTATCTTATTATCAAGTATAGAATTTTAGAATGTTATTTTTCACAATATAATTCATAACAAAAAGAGCTTAAAGGTTTCATTAGACCAGAGCACTGTTGGCAACCTACTGTGGACTAAATATAACAATGCCAAATATTCTTGAATACTAAATTAATTAAATGTTGTTTAAAATTTTGATCGATAGTGTTTTATTACGGTGATTCAAGCAACATCACTAAAAAATAATGTCAACTGTCAAACCCTCGTGTCAGCCGCAACGTCACCATCAGCTGTAGTTGACAGTCGAGAGAACAGCTTTCGAAAACGAACTCAAGGTTGCGAAACGCTAAATAATCTAATAGATTGGAGAAATGTAATAGTTATCAAGCTCAAATCTACAAGAGCGCACGCTTCCGCGAAAGACGCGGATGTACCAATCCGTTTAGATAACTGATCAGTTGAACATAATATTCTCACAATAGCGAAAACAGTGCAGTTTCAGTGAAATGTCTTCAGTAGTAGACGATATTTGTGATCTTTTGGACAGCTACAATGGCAGAGACAAGGTATGGTATGCGGAAGCCCGTCGGCCTTGGTATTTACACACTTACACCGGTCATACTAGTTATTAATCTGAACTTGATGCTCATTTGTAACTTTTGCTAAAGTAAACTAAGTATGGGTGACAACTACTGACCTTTTACTCCTATTATCTGCCTAATTAGGCAGACTGCTTATGGATTTGTTGTTTATGATGCCATAAAAAGTTCAATAAAAATATTAGCAATTTGTCATGTTATTTTCAATATTTAATGGCTCATTACTTTTCATAAACATAACAAAAAAGTACCTATTAATTATAACATATTTGCAATGAGTTGTACTTAATATATCTAAAGTCCACAATTGACTATCAAAAAGTCAAAATGCACACTTTAGCACTTAATTCTTAATTTTAAATATTAAATGGAAATAATGTTTTAAAGACTTTGTAAAGATTCTAATTCTAATAAAGTTCCTTCAATTAAAGATAGTTAAGCTAATAAACTAGGAGAAGAATTTGAAGACCTCCTTTATTGTTACAATAAGAAAATATTCAACGAAAAAATAAAAATAATATGTTTTATCTGTAAGGCAAAAGTTTTGTTTATTCAGTCATTTATATAAACATACTATTTACACAGGTGGTCCGTCTAGCTTGCTACGCATGCAAACTGTATGGATGCGTCCAAGAAGAGAAGCCATGGCAGGTTGCCGGCTCTCGTCTATCTACCGCCAGGATGATGCTGCGACTCTTTGATGATATCCCCATGATCAGGCACACATACAACTATGGATTGGGACGACATGTAAGTGTGAATTCTACAGCAAAAGGGTGTATATGCAGAATAAATGTAAAAAAATAAGCCTTAGGTACTACACAAAAGGCGCATCTAGTAAGGTTCATTTTACCCCATCGTCTTTCAGCCCTATAACATAGATAGGGTATCAGAATTATTGTGAAATTATCTGTCACGTTAAGAACTATCCAATATATTTCCAACCAGGTCATCAGGAGATTTCAAGCTTGTAGTCAGTTGACTCCCAAATATATCCAAGGATTGTGAAGGCAATCGATTTTAGGCATCATAATATCCCCAATTCATATTAATCCAAAGGAGTAACCTCACTTATCGGCGCGGTATCGACTTGAGCCGGGCAGAAGAGCCAAAAAAGGCGTCATTCGCCTCGTTTCAGTTCAGCCGACTCGACAAACTAAATGTGACAAATGTGGTAATAGTAATACTTAATCGGCTCAATCCGATTCCGCGTCTGTAAGTGTGGTCACTCCGTAAATGTCTGCAATACCAAATATTGTTACCATGACAACGAAACTTACATCCTCATATCCTCTCAGGAAGCAACATCAACAGCAGCAGCACTGGGCCTCATAGCGAACATGGTGGACCAAGCGTTCCTCCCAGTAGAGAAGGCGTGCTGGTTGTACGACGTGGGGGTTCTGAAGCTGAGCGATAAGACAGCCTACCAGCTGGAGACGTTCAGCACCATGCTGTGGGCTGCTAGTCTGATTATATCGCTAATACAGTAAGTAATTCAGCAACTGCACTTGGGGAAAACACTCTCGCTCTTTTTTGATGTTACTGAATATCACCAGCTTGGCGTGGGTTACTTACGCCATACCGCCATAGTGGTGCTATTGGACCTAATGAGTGATGAATAGAAGAATTTTCGGTACCCTTCCTTTATTTTTAGTAGCCATGGATGTCTCACTGCTGGGCAAAAGCCTCCCTCATGTCTGTACAGGTACTCTTTTCGTGCGCCACCTTGAACCAGCCATCGCACGCGTCCAGGTTATCTCGCGTCTTCTTTCTGGGCTGGCCTCGGGGCTCGGCGGCGACGTCCAACCTCAAGCACCCATTGCGTGCAAACATCTTTTCAATTCCATGAACAAATAATTTAATACTGAATTTCCGCTCATACTGATCTGATTACAATGTTCATATTTCTAGTTCCGGTTGTCAACTTCCTTGATTACATTCTGGCGTCGCCCACGACTTTATACTTACACTTCCTGTCTAATAGCCTTCACTCATCAATAAATCATGGAACACTTGTTAAAAGTAAAGTTGAAGCTGCTGTCGACGTTGGGTTAGGCAGAATAATACACTCACACCTCGCCAGTTATGTTTAAGTCCCAAGTTAGGGGCGGTTATCTCAAATAATATTCGGTAAATAAGTACATAATTTAGATGGAAAGAATACTCTTCATCATGTACTCGTAGGTGCACCATTTTTTTGTTATCGCTATAAGCAATCTGTCATTTACGATTATGATCTAAAAACCATACGAAAGAAAAATAATTGCAGACGTAATGCCGTGATATCACTTGCAGTATTTGGATTTGTTCATAAACATACATAACATCACGCCTGTAATCCCCCATGGGTTAGGCAGAGGTGTACATAATAGTACACACTAAACCCACATTTCGCCAGTTATGTTAAGTCCCATGTAATAGGGGGCCAGCCTATTGCCATCAACCGGGCACAAATCCAGACTCCGTGGCCGCTACTGACAAATTCCTGATGGTAAAACCCAATGACAATTTGCCCGACCCGGAAATCGAACCTCATGCGCAGCAGTCAGCCATAGGTCATAATCGAGTTCATTAATAAAGCCAATAACACACAACCTTACTTTCAGAACCTCAAGCTCAATAAGAAAACTATGGTGGAGTAGAGAATGCTTACAACAAGCATCCGAAGACAGTTCTGACGCTAGAAAACACCTGGACGTCAGACTGACCCTGGAGTCCATAGTGGCTGGGAAACTTTGCCTGGATATCACACATGCCATCAGTTGCCTGCCCGCTGGTTGGCTTTGGGGAGAGACGATAGGTTCCACGAAGGTAGCAGCTATTGCCACCACTTCGTCAGTTATAGGTATTGCAATGTATTTTGCGAAGAAACGATTGCTCAAATGATATGGTTGTAAACATTCATAGGTTTTGATAACAAGGTATAAGATGAGGTCGGGAGTTTTGTAATGTTAATTACGGTTGGCAGGTTCAACCTTTTTGTGATTAGTTAGAATTTTTATTATTTTTTTAAATTAACCTTTTGAACGCTATTTATTACCTGTACTGTACGCCAACGACACAAATATGTGACAAAAAATGCGGTGCTCTATTACACTAAATAAACAATTAAATAGTTTTTGAATCCTAATATTCTTTTAATAGGTGTTTGCGGTGAAATTGTGGCTTGGCGTGTAGGGCACGCGCGTTCGTTTATGCTCTGGCGTTTAAAAAGTTAATTGCATTTTGTGTAAATATTTATCTATCCTAATGCGATAATCTACCTATGTTACAATACTGGCTGTAGGTAGATATATGTATTTTTTTTTATTTACTCTTTGTGAAAGAAACATTCCTCTTAAATATTTCATCTTCGAGATGTAATAGACATAATTAGTGCCAAAAATAATTAATTGACTCCTTGACTTAAAAAAGTGCATATTGTAATTTAAAAATTATTTGTACTTAAAGAACTATATATTTTTATTCAATCTAGCTGCGATACAGACATGAGAAAAGGTGCAGAAAATTTTACGAAGAATTCTTTGGCAACACCTAACTAACAAGAATAGCTTGCTGTAGTCCTAGTTAAGGGCAGAGTCAATTACAGTTTTTCTATTACCATACCACAATGGTATTCATGGTAAACAAAACAGCTTTAAATAAATAAAATTCATTTATTTCAGGCAAGATGCGCCCATACGAAAGAAAATTTAAAAAATTACACAGCATAACATAAACCCAACCTTACACCTTAAACCTTTTGAACGCCATTGTCATATGTGACAAGTAAGCGCGTGCCCTGTACGCCAAACGACACAAATATGTGACAAAATGGTAGGTGAAATGGTGGCTTGGCGTGGAGGACACGCGCGTGCCTTTATGCTCTGGCGTTCAAAAGATTAATACAGCAGTTCTTGTGGCCTTTGAATTACAGGACGGCGCTGTTGGTAAACTAGGGTAGCTCGCGAAAATCAAACTTTTTCATTGAATAGTCATTCAATGGGATGAAATGAGCTTAGAATCAATTCAAATCATCAATACAACACGTATTGATGATTTTAATGATTATAGCTCTGTAATCCCATATTTGTTACGGTCGCGAATCACATTTTAAACAACATACAGCCTTACTGACCTACAAATTGCACAAAATGTAAGACAATTTGAATTTCGCGGGCTACCCTATCGGTTCCACTCGGCGTAAGTCCAAACTATGATCGCGCATGGAAACGAAGCATGCAGCACTATAGCAACAACTTTCATTGTTGCACAATTTTCGTTTACCAAGAATTAGGTATGTTACACAACATAGTCAATAGGCTTACTTTAAATTCGTATGTACCTGTTATTGTATTATATAATACCTGTAATAGTTATAGTTATTAACATATAATAAAGTATTCAATAGTTTATGTACAATGTATTGTATAGTTTAAAATATTATAAAAAGTTATTATATTTTTTTAAATGGTAACTGTCGATTTATTTCAATAAAATATTTAGTTATTTACCAATTGGTTTACTATTCTTTTAGTTTTCATTCCTAATCTTATATGTACTGATTGGATATCAGATATCTACTTCATATGAAGAATGTACGATAAACCTTGACAATGAATTTGAATTATGATTAGATCTTGTTCCTGAAACATTTTAGATTACAGGTTACAAGTAATGGTTAAATGGTGTTTCAATCCTGAAAGTTAAGGCAGAGGTATCAATTATTTATATCAAGTTTCAAATATTTCATCGGTATTTTTTTTTAAATCTGCTGTTTCCTACAAAAGTGCACGGTCAAAATGTATGGAACAGCAGATTAAAAAAAAAAAACCGCTGACAAAATCCTATGTGGAGTGATGGTTCGGAATGATGTTCTGAATACGAGGTAACCGTTTGTGCGTCGATGTCCGTTCCACCCTGCATAGTACATCGCACCCATATTTCAGCAGACGTGTTTTAAAATCCCATGTAATAGAGGGCGACGCTAGTGCCTTCAACCGGGCACAAATCCAAACTTCAAGGTGCTTCTGAGAAATTCAAACAATAAATTAAATAAAAAGGTTAATTGATAAAATAAAACAGATTGAACAATAAAGAACGACCAGAAATTAAATATTTTCATTCGTTGTACTCAGTTTTTTCCCCAGCCATCAAACAATACATAACATTAAATCACGCCTGTAATCCTCAAGGGTTAGGCAGAGGTGCACCTAATAGTACACCCACATTTCGCCAGTTATCTTTAACAGCCAAACCACGGCGTGGTGCGGCACCGCACCGCAAGCCTTTTCACCACACGGGAAGTGCGGCATCGTAGCGGCGATGAAAAAACTTTTGGGTAAACCCCTACCGGCCCCGTCTCGAAAGCGGCGCGCGCGCGGTGCGGCGCCGGAGGCACCGCACAGCGCCGTGTGGCTACAACACATTTTTGTATGTAGAAAACCGGAGCGGTAACGCTCAGGCGCCGCGCCGGAGCCGCACCGCGCCCTGTGGTTTGGCTCTCAGCCCCATTTAATAGGGGGCCTACTGCCATCAACCAGGTACAAGTCTAGAATCCGTGGCTGCTACTGAGAAATTCCTGATGGAAAAATCCAATAGCACTTTCCCGAACTCGAGAAACGAACCCAGGACCTCATGATCTGCAGTTGCACTTGCTTCCAATGAGGTCATCAAACAATAGATACGTATAATTCACAGACATGAACCAGTTACCTGTTCAATTCACAAACCGCGAGATCTGCCTATCTTCTAATTCATAAAGATTACAGATGTCAACTTCACATAATGATAAGATGTCATTGTTACTATCAAATTGATTGCTTACATAATATTCGGTAGTAGACAACGTGCTGAAAGATTGAGAGTATCGGCGTTATGTTCGTATCTTATCGGAGGTAATCGGCTCTACGTCCCGCGGACGTACGGTGTAGCATTGTGGACGTAAACACGAGCGCGTCATGGCGGCTGTGAACGAGCTCTGCGATCTGTTGCAGGCACACGCTAACAGGGATAAGGTAGGATAATATCTTTTCTATTTACAATTTATCACTTTTTCATACATACAGGCTGTTGTGTTGGTATGTTATGTGGATTAGTGGTGACATTCTCTCCATGCACACTCCCTTTTTTTCTCAAATCGGTTATATGTTTTGCATGGAAAGTTGTTTAAATGTCAGGGGTAGGATGTACAGGTACCTACACACCTTATTTAATCATAGCAGGTCACTGATTCCGTTTTCACTAATACCAAAATGAATCCCAAATAAAAGCAAACTGTTGGAACACATTTCCAATGCTCGGCTCAGCGCTGAAAGTTGGAATTCAAAGAGCGCAATTATTGTTGTACATTCTAGGTGTCACCTATTGTTAGTGAAAACGGGCATTTACCTTTATCGTAATTCGGCGTGTTAAACGTAGGCACTAACTTAAATAAATACTATGAAAAAAATCAAGTATTTACACATACACAATTATATCAAGTAGTGTAGTTTGTAAATAGTATAATCAATTAGTTAATTCAACTCACCTGAGTATATTTATCTTATTTATTTGGATAATAACTGATATTTTGTGTTAATAAAATCGCTCGTCATTAGTTCATCTATGATAGAATTCTAAAATCTGTAAAATAAATTCGCATCTCAACTATGTATTTTAGAAAAAGGCTTTTAATCATTTATGCAGCTTAAATTTCTCTAAATTCCCATTTCATCTTTCACACAGTCCATCCATCGATACTATGATGTTTCTATAGTATTCCCCTACTTTTATAGCCATCCACATTCATACTCATTGTTTGGCATACTGTAGGTATACCTACAGTTTCTTTTATTAATATTTTTCTCATATTCTCGCAACCACCAGGTGCTAAACCTAGCATGCTACTCGCTCAAGTTATGGGGCTCCACATCACAACGCAAGGACCTGCTGGCCGCGAGCGCTCGCATCGCCGCCGCCCGCGCGTCTTTGCGCCTCCTCGATGATGCTGTGGCACTCAAGACTGCGCTGGCATACGGATTTGGGAAGCAAGTGAGTGGTCTACTTAAGTAACCATTTCAATCGTCTCCAATCCAGAACTAGTCAAGCGAAATGTGACTGTATTAACTAAAATTACCGCTTTTTAGAGCTGCTTTTTGGGTTGATAACTAGACCGCTGATCGCACCACAAGCTGAGCCTTAGACCTTACAAGACCAATCGGTTTAGCCAGAATTAGGTGTCGGAATACATCTGTTTGATATTTATTCAGATCCCGCACACTTAGATGTCCGTAGCAGAATCAAACCTACTTCTTGACGCAATAAACTTGCAAGCCTTGCTTGCTCAGCCTCGTGGGCAATTATCTAAACTAAAGTAATGCTGTTATGTTCTTCTTCTTCGCCGTGCTGATGATTCCAAAGTCCCAGTTCTACTGCAATGTGTTGTTTTAACTGACCTTACCCAACACAAAATGCGGCTGCAAACTATTATTTTTCCAGGATGGTCCATTCTGGGGTGCTCTGGGCGTTGCTGGCAGTACATTCACCCTCGCTTACCTCCAAGCAGAGAAGCTCTCCTGGCTCATCGACACTGGCATGCTACAAGTTACCAAAGACACGGAGTTCAAAATAAGAACGGCACACAAGCTGTTCTGGTCTCTGTCTGCCTTTGTTGGCTTCCTCAGGTTTGTTAGAAAAAGAATATTAGCCTGGCAAACTATGTTATTTCTGGTATATTTAAATTAATTTTGGATCTAGAGACTTGCTACATAATTACGGGTATACAGGACAATTTTATTACGGGTTTTATTATTATTTGACTTACTGATTAAGTATATACGACATAAGCATAAGTAAGAAGAGTAATTGGCACTACGCAGTACGATTACATATTATATGGATACACTTTGGTAAATAAAGAGTTTTACTTCTCTCCTTCGCTTGTATTTATTGACTATGTTTTGTCCTTATTTAAATGAAAGCATAGATTGTACCTAGCATTTGGTTATTACTGGGTTAAACGAAAGAATCACATGTTCGTATGAAACAAAATATTTTAACCTACGCTACAACGCAGCCAGAGAATAAATTAATCAATGAATTGAACAAACAAGAATATCAGATAAGTAGTGTCTACTTATTTGCACTCGACAGATAGAGAGATGTGTGATGAATTAGAATTAAAAGCCGACAGGAAACCGCAAACTGGTAAAGCCGCCACTAGCTGTCACAAACAGAGCAAAAAAAATATGGTTTCTCTCGTTTGACAAATGACTCGCGGAACTGAAGAATGAACTTGTGACGCCTGCGCAATCGAAATTAGAACCGCAGCGGCATTGTCTGTTGCGGTTTTGAAAACCGCAACACCGCCGCCAATTGCGATCCGTTGTCACAGTCTGCTTTTTACATAAACTGGCGCTTTTCCCATGGGAGGGGAGGGGAGGGGAGGGGGGGTAGGATCTTTATACATACTACTTTTGCTTCGTCCATGTTCACACACCATGAAGGTACCTTAAAAATAAAACAATCTCTCTTCTTTACCAACAGATCAATCCGCGCCCTGAACGCGACCTCTGAAGCTCTGAAATCTCCCGAGCGCACTAAATGCGCCTCAGCTCGCTTCTCCCAAGCTTCGCTGACCACCACCAAGTTCCTACTAGACACGCTCCATGCTGTAAGCTGGCTTCCGCCCGGATGGCTGTGGGGGAGTAAGCTCAGTGTCCCACAAGCGAGTGGGATCGCCACTGCGTCAGCTGTGCTTGGGCTTGTGATACATTATCATGGCAAGCGGTTTTAGTGGCCCTAAAATTTAGTGTCGGCAAATTCTGACCACGGTAAGGTGTAACCAGCCCTGATTTTGCACGGGTGCGATTTAAAGTATTAACAGAGACCTCGAAATTCTTTGGAAACCGCTTCAGGATGCATCAAGAAATGAAAGAAGTAAACCCTCGTTCTCACCTCACTCATTTGTTTCGAGATTCCAATCAGATGGATACACCGTAAAGAATATCGTTTTCTCTTCTTTATAAAGTCTATATTGTAATGTACTGCTAGTGGAATGATGATTGTAGCTTCCATTATTTAATCGATGTGGGGAAACATGCATTCGAATGTATTATTTATAGATTCCTAATTTATTGAAAAAACTTCATTGATTACAAATGTTAATCGTCCTTGTAACAACCTTCCTAGTGCTATTTTAAACCATTTATTTACGGTTTTTTTGTCACATTATGGTACAGTGGTTCTAGAAAGCGAATACAGTTTTTCAATTAACTAGCTGTGCCCGCAGCTTCGCTCTCGTAACTTTGATTCTCTAGATTTACAAATCAATTGCAAGTTATAGTATACAGTTTATTTTATTATTTTTATTAGGTATTTAATCGTGTCTGGTGTAGAGATGAACTCATATTATGTCTTCCACCATTTGTTTCCCTTTATTCAGTGTACAAAAATAACTAATAATTCCCCATACATATTTTATTAGTACCTCAGTCTCGCGAAATAATCTACTTATCAATGTCAGCAGCTGATAAAACGTGTCAGCTGATGGACATTGATCTTATAGACAAAAATGTTGATATTTATTGACAAAAATGATATAGCAAAATGTCCTTAAATCCTAGCTAGTCTGTCGAACTATTTGTATCGAAAAAGGTTGAATTATATTAGTTTTTTTAATAATTATTGTATTATTGTATTGTATTGTATAACGGGCTGGTGTCCGCAACTCCACGTCAAAGCGCGTATTTTGCGTGCGGGTGGGAAATTTTATTCGATCCACCCTAACTCCCCAAGAAAGGCCAGCAGCGCCTTGATGTTGCTGACAATCTCGCGGAGAGTACCTGGGGTACCGAAGTACTTTGCCCTGTATGTTGCAACCACTGGGCAATGTAGAAGCACGTGGGCTGCTGTTTCGTCTTCCTCCATGCAGGCTCGGCACAGGGGGCTGTCTGTGACTCCTATGACAAAGAGGTGTTTGTTAAAAGAGCCGTGTCCAGTGATAGCGGCTGTTAGTGTGCGCAGCTGTAATTTGGTCAGCCGAAGCGCTCGTTTGGTGAGGCGGCCATCGATAGTAGGAAGTGCTTCCTTGGCCTGCCTACACTCACCGTGGTCCAGCCACAGCTTGTGGTGTTGTTCACTGGTTCGTTTTCTTACCAGTGTGCGTAGATACCCGAAGGGGAGTGGCACAATGGGTTCGGGACCCACTGCTGCCATGCTCGATCCCCTTCTAGCGAGTTCGTCAGCTGCATCATTGCCTCGGGAATCGCTGTGTCCTTTGATCCATTGGATCGTTATATTATTGAGATTACCAACCTGGTTCAGGCGTTGATGACACTCGTGTATTAACCCTGAGTTGACTATGTGGTTGTTTAATGCTAGTAGTACAGCCCTGCTGTCTGAGAGTATGCGAATGGAGTGGTCCACAACCCCCCTGGCTAAGATGGCGGATGCCGCCAGGGAAATGCCCATGCATTCTGCCTGAAATACCGTGTTGTGGGCCCCCAGTGGTGTGGCTATATGGATGTTGAGATCCTCCGAGAAGACTCCAGCACCAGTGCCAGTACCTGTTTTAGATCCATCCGTGAAGATCCGAAGTTCTGCAGGGCTCAATCCCTCGCAGCGGTGGTCCTCATGGAGTTGGATTTTGTATTTTTTATCGAATACAAACTGTTTGGGTATTCGATCGTTTGTTGCTTTTGCCAGGGGGAACTCATTATAGAATCCCTCCAGTATCGCAGTGTGCTGTGTCTCCTTCTTACCCCAGAGATGAAGTGTTTTAAGGCGAACTGCCGTCATCGTCGCTTCCTGCTGTATAAACAGATGGAGCGGTGGGAGTCCCAGCATGGCTTCGAGAGCTGCGGTCGGAGTAGTCCTCATGCACCCTGTGGTCGCCATGCAGGCAAGCCTTTGCATGCGTTGCAGTTTGATGGAGGCTGTGGCTAGTCTGGTGCGGGGCCACCAGACTACTGCCCCGTAGGTGATCATGGGTCGGATTACCGCGCAGTATAACCAAAGTATAATTTTAGGGGATAGGCCCCACTTCTTACCTATCATTCTTCTGCATTGCCAAAAGGTGATGCAGGCCCTGTTTATTTTGTTGTCTAGATGACTACTCCAGTTTAGCTTACTGTCCAGGATGACTCCCAGATATTTGACCTCGTCAGCTAGCTGGAGTTCTGTATCGAAAAGTTTAGGTAGGCGGTAGGGGCCTAGTGTTCGTTTTTGGGTAAACATGACTAGTTCCGTTTTCGAGGGGTTTACCGAGAGGTCGAATTCTCTGCACCACCGTTCAACGATGCGTAGCGCCTGTTGAGTGAGATTGCAGATTGTGCCCGTCACTTTCCCCGATATGAGGATGGCGAGGTCGTCGGCGTACCCTATTGTATAGAATTGGTTCGCGTTGAGTTTAGTGATAAGGTCATTTATCACCAGATTCCAGAGGAGGGGGGATAATACACCTCCTTGGGGGCAGCCTCTGGCTATCATGGCCATCTGCTGTTCCTCTGCAAGACGAACCACTCGTTTACTTAACATGTTAGTAATCCAGTCAGTCAGTACCTGTTCCACTCCGTGTCGAGAGAGGGCGGTGCTAATGCTGGAGAAGTTTGTTTTATCGAAGGCTCCTTCGATGTCTATGAAAGTGCCCAGGCAGGTGCCCTTCTGATGTATCGCTTCTTCTATCCGGCCGACCACTAGATGGAGAGCGGATTCAGTGGACTTACCCGAGCTGTATGCATGCTGGTTAGCATGGAGTGGTATTGTTTTTAAAACGCCGTCCCTCAGCTCTCTCTCGCAAATTCTCTCCATGGTTTTAAGGAGGAAGGAGGTCAGGCTGATCGGTCGGTGAGATTTGGCGTTGGTATAGTCACTCTTACCTGGTTTAGGAATGAATATAACTTTCACTTCCCTCCATCCCTTTGGAACGTATCTAAAGGCCAGACACGCTCTCATTATGGGTACCAGTCTACTAGCGACAGAGGCCCCTCCCCACTGCAGTAAAGCGGGAAAGACTCCGTCGGGACCGGCCGCCTTGAAGGGATGGAAGCACCTGATCGCCCACTGGAGTTTCTGCAGTGTTATCACTTTGTGTGCGTAGCGCCAGTCGTTTTCTGAAGGTGTTTGAGTTACCTCTGTCCAGTCAATAGTCTGTGCGAAAGCGCAACCTGGGAAGTGAGTTTCGATAAGGACGCGCATCGCCTCTTCTGGTGAGGTGGTAAGTGTGTTGTCGGGTTTCCGGAGAGCAGCGGGCCCTGACGGGCTCTGCTGTGCCAGTATTTTCCTTACCCTGTTTGCTTGTTGGCAGGATTCGATGTTGCCACAGTATTTTCGCCATCCGGTGGAGCTCCTGAATCTGATACATTTTTTATAGTTGGATTTGGCCGCGTAATACACGTCCCAATCCTTGTCAGCACAGGTGTTCATGGCTCTGTTTAGGGCTGCCCTTACCTTCCTGCGCTTACGTTCCAGATCCGCTCCCCACCAAGGTTGCTTCCCTGGTGTTGTGGGCGGAGTGGATTCCGGGCAGGATGATCGGTAGCTGTCTAGCATCGATTTCGTGAGATGACTTACACGCTCGTCAATCTGTGGCGTGTCCTCGTAGGTCATCCAGTAGTTTGTTGGCGCAAGCTTGGTTTCGAGGATGCGTGTATAGGCAGCGCGGTCAGTGTTACGCGGGTTGCGCCGTGGCAGTATTGGAGTCACACAGACCTGTATGTCGAAGCGGATCCACCTGTGGTCCGAGCAGGAGGCCTCCTTAGAGACCTGCCAGCCGGTGACGATGGTCGCTGCGCCCTCCGTTGCCAGAGTGAGGTCGATGATAGTTTGGCTACGTCTGTTTACGAAGGTTGGTTCGGAACCTGTATTGAGTAGAGTTAAGTTTGTTGTGAACAAGTAATCTACTAGAGCCTTACCTCTTGCGTTTTGCGTGTCCATGCCCCACAGAGGATGATGAGCGTTTGCGTCGGCGCCTATGACAACCTCCACCCCTGTGCTCTCGCAGTAGGTCACGAGGCGGGCGAGGTCATGCGGGGGCGGCTCCTCTGCCTCGGGCATGTAAGCGGAGACGAAGACCACAGCGGCCTCTGTGTCCTCACGCCGTATCAGTAGCCTAGCTGCAGAGATATCCCTGCAACAGAAATCTGTTAGTGGCTGTGTTTTTATGTTACGTGTGGTATAAATGCACGATCTTGGTTTATCGTGATCTGTACTGACTAGGAGCTTACCCCCAAGATTGGAGAGACCTTGTATTCTGCCACCCCTAATCCACGGCTCTTGGATCAAGGCAATGGCTGTGTGTTGAACCTCCAGCCACTTCCGCAGCTGAGCCGTCGCGGTTTGGCTGTGGTGGAGGTTGGCCTGCAGGACTTTACATGTCGACGAAGGGGACGCCATCGCACGACGTTCCGTCCTCGTCTCCTTCAAGTCGCAGCCCGGCAAGTAGGTCGCCCGCGTCGAAGCCGCCCTCCTCAAGGTCAGAAGCCGACGACAGGGTAATGTCATCGGGCTCCCCACCCGAGAGGTCGGCGCCCACGCTGGCGACGGCAGGGGCTGCCGGTGCTGCTACTGCAGGCACAACCGCGGGTGCCACCGCGGTGTTTGCTGTGGGGGGAGTTGCCTCCTCCTCCTGTGTCACGGCGCTGGTTACAGCGGCCGGATATCCCTGAGGGACGTCGACAAATCTGCCGTTCGGACCCTGGAACTTAACGTACACCGTCCCTACACCAAATGAGAGACGGCGTCCGGCTTCCATCAGGGTCGGAATTTGGTCCTCAGGGACCCCGACCACCACATACCATGCGTCGGCCTGTTTGTTGGCGCCCAGCAATACCCATCCCCTGACGTCTATCCAGGGGTTCTGGTACCACAGAGCGCGCCCAATGTTGGACGGCTCCGCGAAGATTCCCTGCTCGTCGGGGATCAGCACACCACACCTAATCCGACGCTGGATCTCCGCCTGCCTCCTGATCACTAGCGAGGTGCTAATGTTAGGAGCCAGCTCGGAGACCAGAGTCCCCAGCCAAGCTAAGGTGTGGTCGCTGCCGCACCACAGTTTGAGGGCCCCGCCACTGAACACCGGCTTCGCTCTGAAGGTCGGTGCAGGTGAGCCCTGTATGGGTGAAGAGGCCTCGGCGACTATCCTCCTTTGGATTGCCGCGAGAACCTGGTTTGACGCCTCCCTGCTGATTAGCCCCGTGCGGCCGCAGGTGACTGCGACGTCGAGGTCGGAGCTTGCAGCTTGGGCGTAGCTTCGGTTAGCGTCCCGTTTGGATTTATCAAGACACGGCCGCTTACGCTCTCCACGAGGTGATGAAGTCTCGTTGAGAGCCCGCTTGGCCGCGGCCTGATCCTTCCGAACGGGTCGCTGTGTGTAATTTGAGGCTCGTCCCTTCCCGCCGCCGCTGGCTGTTGGTTGGCCGGCCTCTGCCTGCAACCGCTTGCCTGCGGAGAAGTTGACATTACCGCTGGTCGGTATTACCCGACCCTCGGCATTAGCCTGTTTGGTTTGTGGAGACTTACTATTCCACAGTTTCTGAAGCCGCTGCTTCTTGGACGGCCTGTTCTTCCTCTTCGTCTTCGGAGTTGAAGAGGCCGGAGCAGCTTGCGTTGCCGGAGTCTGTTCCTCCTTCCTGCCCTTGTGCCAGCTCCTCTGCACCTGCCAGGTGTGCGCGAACGCATCACCTGTGGTGCTTATCACCACCGGTTGACCAGTGACGGCCAGCTGGGGGGGAGCTTGTGCAGCAATAGGCGGAGGAGGATGTATGAGGGGAGCCCGGCCACCGGAGTGAATTGTCGTGGGGGGCTCTGCGCCTGAAGAAGAAGAAGGAGCGGTGCTGGTCCCGAGCAGCGCCGGTGTCCTCCGTTTGTTACGGGACTTGGTTTTGGTCTTGGCAGCGGTTTTCGCCACTACCGGACCGGTACCCGCACTGGAGCTTGCTGTGTTGGCAGCAGAGCATCCGGGGGCTAGGGAGGTGCTTGCAGCACCTCCCTTGGGAGTATCCTTGGCTTTCGCCTCCACTCCGGTGTGTATTTGTGCAGTGTGCCTGTGAGTGTGTGTGGGGCGTGTATGTGTGTGTGTGGGTTTGTGTGTGTGTGAGGTTTTTGTGTGAGTGTTTGTTGTGGGTGTGTGTGAGGTTTTTGTGTGAGTGTTTGTTGTGGGTGTGTGTGTGGTGTCAGATGGGCTAGTTTTGTCCATGTTTGTGTTTGTGTGACTTCATCTCTCCGGCTTCCCACCCTCCATGGAGCCCGCACCTGGGAACGTCTTGCTACAAACTAGCTCGAACGTTAGGAGTACCATCGAGATATAGGGGCGTGAGGCTGGCTTACAGTGCGACATCGGGTGCTTGATCGGGTTGGCATAGGGGACTGAACGCCCGTCCCTTCTGAACTGATCAACCCTCACTTACACCGTCAGCATGACCTTCACCCACCGCTTCGGCTATCCAAGGACGACCTCCGCGGACCTCCCGCCCCTCGCCGTGGCCCTCTAACGGGACACTGTGGCCATTTCCCTACCCCTGGCTATTGGGTAGGGCCACCGTTTCGCTTGAAATCCAGACCAAAGAGGGCGTGTTGCCTCACGGACGCATTACCACCAGCGCCGCTCGGCTCAACCCTCCAGGACTCCTTCATCCCCGCTTACGGCGCTCAACTGCGCAGGTCCTAGCGCAGGTGACCAGATTACCTACTCGTCGTCAGCTGGGTTTAGTGACGGCCGAGCCCACAACCACTCGGTCACAGAGGGTCATGGTTAGGTTGAAAAGCGCCTGGTGGTTTCTGTTGCGTCTATTTCTTACGGAATTAGACCAATAACAGGGCGGCAACCACGTGAAGGTAAACTACCAGACTTGCCTTGAGGATCTACACGACTGTAGCGCTCACCCTCAAGACCACGCCACCTTACCACTTCTGAGGGAAGCGGTAAGGTAGGCCTGCATCTATACTACCAAGCAAAGCAAAGCAAAGCATGTCGTTGTGCAACCGCAAAAGCATAAATACAAGCCCTCCCCAATAATTATTGTAAATGTTATTGCCGCGGAATCGGCTTGATCAGATCACGTATTTGTCGCATTTAGTTCGACGTGGTGTCTAGTCGCGTTGGCGGAGCTCGTGGCTAAATAATAACAGCCGCATGGGTCAATCTTCAAGGTTAAGCCGCGCTTTCCTAGGCCGGTCCGTGGATGGGTGACCACCCATAACATAACGAGCTGCACCCGTGCCTCCGAAAGTATGTTGAGCCGTTGTCCTGGCTGCCATTTGTAGATATTTGACAGTCGTTACAGGTAGTCAGTGGCCCGAAAGTCTGACAACCATTCTTACCAAAGGGTATTTATTAGCCAGTAGGGACTATCTGGGTTGTAGAGGTCAGATAGGTCCATTAAAAAGATTCCATTTAAAATACTGGTATTTCAGCTGCATCCGATTAGACTGGAAGCCGACCCTAACATAGTTGGGAAAAGGCTTGGCAGATGATGTGGTCTAGTCACGTTTCCCGAACCGGAATGAGGCAAATGATCCGTTTCACTTTTATCGCATGGACGGACATAAAGCTCTCATATACCTATTATGGATAAACATTGATTATATAGGCTACATCAGTTAAACTATAATAGTTATATGCTTATACACTACATTCGGCTCAAACCGATTTCGTGTACAAGTGTGGTCGGTCCCTATAGTTATTTATTATTATACATGGTGGAAGGGACATCGATGCACAAATGGTTACCACTTCAGTACGTCATTCCGAACATTTTGAACGTGCGGATATTGCACTTGTATAGGAAAACGCTGTTTTTTTTAATAACCTATGAAAAGTTTCTAGGTGGGGGTTCGGAATGATGTACTGAACACGTGGTAATCGTTTGTGCGTCGGTGTCCCTTCCACCCCGTATACAGGGTGTAAACAGACCCTTCACATAGCCGTCAACCAAGCATTCTTTACATCAAACTAAGTAACTTTACGCAAAAATTATTGCTGGAAATCGACTTTCTTTTTTGGGGTGAAAAATCACGTTTTACGGTAGGACTCGATGGAAAGCGCTCAAAGCATTGTGCTGATGGATGGATTGAATAGTACGGGGGTCGTGGAGGTGTGTAAAGTAAAAATCTTACATTAAAAACATGTATTTAAAAAAAAAAACTTGTGAAAAAATTGGAACTTTGACCCCCAATATCTCCATAACTAGAAGGTTCCCAGGTATGGTCTAGAACAAAAAAATTATCGCAAAGACGGGGAGAACAAGTGTCTTTCGGATATGTTAAGGGTCTATTTACACCCTTTAGATGTGACCTATGTTTTATTTATAAGTTAGTGGTAATTTTAAGTAGAATAAAACGATTATTTATTAGAAATTATATTTATTTAAAGCTAAAGTAACATGGTTTTATTTGAGCAACAAATCCTCATAAGCTGTCGGGCTCAACAAAATACAACAAGAACATAAGATTGGATGTAAAATTAATAATTTTCCACTTTATTTACGTATGTCATTGAATATTGAGAAATTCAAAAAGAATAGTTCCATCCACTTATTGATATTTTTATACAATAACACTGGTCAACAAAATTTTAACTTTGTCGTGCCACACGGACTTTTTTGATATTTTTTACTTTAATTGGTGATAGTAATAAAAAACAAACAGTTAAAAAAAATTTGCTAGACAGGGATTTTATTCTATTGAGTAATTTAAAATATTAAGAAAAAATACAGATCTCGTAAATCAAAAGTTTATTTTTTTATAAATGATAATAAAATCTAAGATTTTCTTGAATATTTAGCTACTGGTTGGTCCCTTTTAATTGTCCAGCAGTAATCTGCTAACATATTTGGGCTCCAATTGCCCTGGTACCGCTTTTCCATATTAGAAATGTCCTGATGGAACCTCTCGCCGTGCTCGTCACTGACAGCCCCTAAATTGTCAGGAAAAAAATCCAGGTGCGTTCTAAAAAATGGATCTTAAGTGAAATGTTGCAACCCAATGCTTGATATGACAATAATAGCTCGCTAACCAACTCTCTGTAGCTGTCACTCTTGTGGTTACCCAAAAAATTTGCAACAACATTTTTAAAAGCCTTCCATGCAGATTTTTCTAAATCGCTTAATTTTTCTTCAAATCTTGAATCTTTTATTAACTCCCTAATTTGAGGGCCAACAAAAATACCCTCTTTTATCTTTGCGTCACTTATTTTAGGGAATTTTTCTTTTAGATACAAAAATCCACTCCCATTGCGATCCATTGCCTTCACAATTTTTTTTATTAATCCTAATTTGATATGCAATGGTGGTAGAAGCACATTATTTGGCTGTACAAGGGGTAAATACTTTACGTTTTTTTGCCCAGGAACTAACGATGCACGAAACGTGATCTCGCTGTTCAGTCCATATCATGGGAACAACAAACGGCATAGGTCGTGCACTTTTTTTCCAGTCAGTTAAATTTTTCACACACGTTATGCAACAGACATGAGGGGCCCAGGATTTGTCTTGATGGGCGACAGAAAAACCAAAACATTGGTGATAACACTCCAACACAAGATTCGTAAAATTTCGTCGTTGTTTTTTGAATGTAAGTTCTCCGCAGACATAACAAAAAGAGTTAGGATCATTATTACACTTCCTCGACATGTTCACAGGGTTAATAAATTACAAAAAAGTGTTCAAATTCAACGACAAATATTTTTAAAACGATTTACTTGTAAGCGTTTCTGTTAATTTACTGCCGTAGTACTAGTTATGAGTATTACCGTATCACAACAAATATGAGGCTAATTGACATATGGCAACTGTGATTTAATAATGAGGGTAGATTGATAAAACAAAATTAGCTATCAAAGTTCGTGTGGCAAAACCAGTGTTGACCAGTGTAATTAACATATATTTGGTCAGATCACACTGCCTTGAACACTTTTTTTGGAAGTTTTTTTTTTTTTAAATCAAGACATGGCGGTACTATTTCCTCCATTATGTATGTGATATGTTTATATAATATTTCCTACCAGCACCTCAGCACAGCAAGCTGCACTGCAGATTGATTTTAAACCTTAAATATTAAAAACTAAGTATTGGCACGTAAGTAGTGCAAACGCTATAACTGTGACAAGGCATAAAGAGGATAAGGGTCAATCGTGCAATTTACTTGCTTTTTTGAAAATAGGGCCGTATTACCACTGTTTAAAGCAGAAAATTTTATGAATATTTACAAATACTTTTATTTGTTGAACATAGGTAGGTACAGATGTTATAATTATTCATGAACGCTATGTCTAGCCGTCATCGGCGTACAAATATTATTTTACACACATGCTGATTAAAATAAATTATATATCATATAAAACAAAGAAAATTTAAAAAAATCTAATATCGTCGACCTAATTCTAATATGGCGTAAGTCTAAATTTGGCCAACCAACGTATTATTTTTTTGCAATTTATGTGGAGTGGTCCAAAAGTGTATATCAAATATCTTTATAACAATAGGGTAAAAATTAAAGCAAATTAAATAATATTTTTGTTAGAACATTAATTTTTTTCAAGTTTCCTAAGAACTTTACGAAATCAAAAGATTTTTTTCTGCATCCTGGACAATTATGTCTTACACCATATTAGAATTAGGTCGACGATATTATTATCGCACATTATTAAATAATTCTAATTTAAATTGTCAACACACTAAAAAAAGAACAAAAAAACATTCCAACGAACATTCGACGCCAATATCAAGCGTCACTTCGTGGTACCTTTAAGCAATGGTAATACGGTCCTATTTTCAATACAGCTAGTTAATTGCTGGCGCATTTTTCGTTCTGTCTGTACTAACCCTTAAGGAGTTCGACGCGCAAACTGTTACCTTAAAATCAGCGCATTATCTTAGCTCTAATGCTGAGATATATAAAGCAAACTTTGTCGTAGCTCAAGCTAATTACAGTCGCGCTACTTCCGAAAATGAACCTTATTTGTACAAAGTTAATGTTCTTATTCGTATGATACGTTTTATCACAGTAGCTGGTCAAAATATGCACATTAAGTTTATACAAATTAGGTTCATTTCGGATGAAACGCCGCTGCACTTAGCTTGAGTTAGGTCAAAGTTCGCTTTATATATCAGCCTTAGATACTCCAACTTAGACTTTTTTGGTTACTTAAAAGATCAGCTGTTTCATAGAAAAGTGTAACACAAATATGCACAAAATATATGGAAGAGCTGATTCTTTTTTAATAACCGATAAAAAATTCCAACACAAGTGGGTCTAAAATCCTGTACCGAATTCATGTTAACAGTTAGCGCGTCAATATCTCTTACACACTAAATATCATCACGAATCACGTAGGTTTTGTGGTGGCAATAACATTCGCTTCACGTATTTTTTAATATAAAATTGTAAAAAATAACTAATTTAGTAACATTTTTGGTGGCTAACAATAATTTTGTCATTTTGTGTGACTAGTTAAGACAAATAACAATAGAATACACAATGAAAAAGTTCGTACGATTAAAAATATCTATGCATTAATTACGTTGAAAACCTTAGAATACACTTAAATTGAGTTAAAATCATTAAATTTCGTCCTTATAATCACATTTTTATGGAAATACGGGGTAGAAGGGTTACCGACGCGAAAACGGTTGCAACGTATTCAGTACATCATTCTGAGCCCCCGACATTGAAATTGAACAAAAAAAAACATCTGTTCCATACATTTTGACCGTGTAGATATTTATTTATTTATTTATAATCTATCTATATATATAAAATGGTAAACTGACTGACTGACTGACTGGGTGATATATCAACACACAGCCCAAACCGCTGGTCCTAGAGCCATGAAACTTGGAGGGTGTGTTTTTTGTAAAGAGTAAGTATCCACTAAGAAAGGATTTTTGGGAATTCCACCCCTAAAGGGGTAAAATAGGGGATGGAAGTTTATATGAAACTCCGTCAGTTTTGAAGTTAGGATCTTCAAATTTTGTGTTTAGACTGACGATTGAAAATTAATTTACACGCGTCTCAGCGTTTTCGATAATTCTACCCCCGAAGGGTTAAAAAGGATGAAGGTAAGTAACTATTTTTGTTCGGGTGGGATATTTTTCGACATCTACGCGGGCGAAGCCGCGGGCAAAAGCTAGTATTATATATTATTTTTTTTTTTTTTTTAGATATAGCACTTTTGTAGGAAACAGCTGATTTTTTTTTAATAACCGATGAAAAATTTCTATGTGGCGGGTTCAGAATTATGTACTGAATACGTGGTAACCGTTTTCGCGTCGGCGTCCCTTCCACCCCGTATTACACGGTTCACTCAATTCCCTTTCACAGCCGCGGGAGATACGACTTGCGACTTGTCGCATGAGTGCTGTCAATCCGCAAGACGTGTCGCAGTGATTTTTTATTTGTTTTCTTTAGGAATGGTTACTATTACATCTACGAATTGTAATTCTAAATTAATACAGATTTCCATAACAGTCTCCTACACAAATAAAAAAAATACGAACCTAATAAAATATTTAAAAAAAATTATAACCTTAACCTTTGCTGTTGCCAAGTCTGGTAATAAGTAGTTTTCAGTCGAACACGTGCAAAATTGGCTAAATATGCACTTTATAATATCAATTTTCTCACTTATAAAAATATTTTATTCTAAATAATTTGGCAAGGCTTATAACAGCAAAATAATATTAATACTTCTATACGACCTCTTCTATAATTAACAGGAAAAAAACATAAGAATAGCAGTTTAGATACTATAAAAAATATGTCCGCCCAATTTCATCTAATTGGCGTAATCGATGACCATTCATGATAATACTTACGAACGGTATAATTCTTAGGAAGACTTTTTTATTTGTAAAATAAAATACCGTCCAGCTGTATGTAGAGAACTAGAGAGGCTTTCACTAAGGGCAAAATTCACGCACCGGACTTTAACTTTGCGTTTTTAAACTAGGCGTTTCATACAAATATCAACATTACTCGTAAGTTAATAAGGTTCGAATTCGCATGAAACTCATTAAAATTCGCTCATAGGAATATAAACATTATTCTGATGAAATTAAAGTTCAAATTCGTTTAAATCAAAATACAATTTCATCTACTTAGTACGAGTCAGATACTAGTATCTCAAACACTCACAACATTAACCCCAGGCGTGACCTCCATCTCGTACTGGAAGTACTTCTCATACTTGGGCCACAGCCTGCCCGCTAGGCGGACGAGCTTGTCCAGCTGTGGGCTGCCGGCCCAGCTGCTGACGTCGTTGTTGGCGCCCAACGTGGTGCTACAGGCTATCTCATACGCGCGGCGCGTGTTGTCGTCCGGGGAGAGGACACACTGAGCGTAGCGGCAGATGAGGCGATGACTGGAAGGGACAGATATAAAGGTTTTTAAAATTTATTTTGTACTAGCTTCCTCCCCCGGTTTCGCCGTATGAATTCATTTTGATTACACAATATCTTTATAAATTATAGCCTATATGTTATTCTGATGTATGAGCTATATTACTGTAAAGTTCATCAAAGTCCGTTAAATACGTTTCTAAAATAGTAGTAAAAAAATGCGCCACCGCGTCGTACTGCTCGGCGTCGGTGAGTGTGTGAGGGCTATACTCACAGTGCAGTAGGTTTATCAGTATCCGCGTGCATGGTGACGACCCTCAGTATGGACCGGCGCGGCTGCTCCGTCCAGCGCGCGAGCAGCGCCCGCGCCGCCGCGCCGCACTCGCGCGCCGCGTCGCCCTGCGCGGCGTCACAGTGAGTTAGCGCGATGCGGCACGCGTAGCATATCCACACGGCTATGATTGGCTCGTTGTCCACGCTGGAAAAGAATATAGATTCCATTTGTTTATTTAGGAGAAGCAATAGGTTAATGGGCTCTTGTTCAAGGCCAGGCCTTCATAGCCATAGCAAAGTTCATGACACCGGTGCTCACGCCCGTTCAACTTCACCACGCCCAGTTTAGCCCTGGCTAAGCCTGGCACACGGTCAAGTATAACATGAGCACTTGATCAAGAGATAGGGCATACGCACGGCGGCGGCATGAAACAAAAAGTACTACCATCTACTCACAAGTGTATTTCAGCAGCTAGTATCGCAGAGAGAGCGGCGCGCGTGGCGGTCGGCGCGTGCGCGTGTGAGAGCGCGCACGCGTACGCCGCGTGCAGGCGGCCACGCTGGGCCAGCGTGTGAGCCTCGCGCCACGGGCACGACGCCCAGCGCGCTGTGATCTCACGCCAGCCGTGCGGTTCTGTCAATGAACATTATAGTAAAGAACACGTAATGCTAATTTTCATCACCAAGTTGAAATAACATGTGTTCTAAACCGAAAAAAGACAAGTAGTTTTTTGTCCGTTCTTCTACATAAAGGCGTCCGTTCTCCTACACGCTTTGAAAAGAGCAACTACAATCTTAATTTGATGTCATCGGTGACTGAAAAGCTGTGTGGTAATCGGTTATCGTGGTATGGACATGGGGATGCGGAAGAATGAGGAAAATGTTGTGAGGAAAGTTTGGAGTATGAATATACATGGCTATAAGAGTAGAGGAAGACCAAAGAAACTATAGACTCTGTGAAGGATGATACGATGGAAGAAGAAGACATGCTGCGCCGACAAAATAAATTGGGATAAAGGCAGGAGAATGATGATGATGAGATTTTTCAGTCGTTATGCTTCTGATGTTATATAGATCTCCGTTAGAATCCCAGTCACCTTTAATTTCATTTCAATATAGGTGCTGTCGGGTGGCTGCTGTCGGGGTTCACAAGTGCCTGTAACTGGTTTGTTTGATGTAATTGAGTTTGATTCATGCTATCTTCTAGCTGTAGCAGCCACATTGGTCTCAGTTCAAAATCTCGCCTCGCGTTTATGTCATGAACTTACCATTGCATAGTAGTAGCGCTCGCACAGCCGCGTCGGCAAGCGTAGCAAAGTATTCAAGCGCAGTGAGCGTCGCCACTGCCGACACGCATGCGCGAACTAACCGCACGGGAGCCTTGGTTACCCAGGTTACCCATACCTGAATTAGACAGGAAAAAATTAAAGTAACTCAATTGTCGAACTGGTTCAAAAAAACAGTATTTTATGAATAAGTGGCTAGCGTCCGGTGCGTCTAGTGACCATATTCGCAAAACACATATTTCCGATGTTGCTCAAAAACCAGCCATATGCTGAAGTGGTACAGGGCTGGCCATGTCTGTCGTATCCTCAATGAGGTGTCGGTCAAAATAACCAGTATTTGGCGCCCAAACACCGCCAGAAGGCGACGCGGCAGATCCCGAAGAAGATGATGGGAAGATGATAGATAAAACCAACGACCAAAGATCTGGAAGTCATAGGGAGAGGCCTTTGCCCAGAAGTGAGATGATGCAGGCCAACAGTAACTATAAGTAGCAAAAATAAAATACTTACCGGTAAAGCTGCAGATGCCGCCGGCTCCATACACATTATTACAACAGCACGACTGAGTAGTTCTTCTACTTCACCGCTGGCCTCTTCCAAATATGGCGCTAAAAACAAGAAAAAGACGTGTGCGTGTGTAAATATTTTATGTTCAAATATCCTGTAGAACACAAAGTTCGACCCACGATCGTAAGTCGTCGAGTATCACATGTGGTCGGTCAGGTATAGATAAAATTTGCGACGTGGCGCGACGTGACTCGTAAAATCACATGCCATGGGAAGCGAGGGGTGATCCGGCACAGCCGGGCCACAAAATCGAGACAATGTCATTATGAATTCTCTGCCACGGTACGTAGACAAAGAATAGATATAACATACCTAGCTCGGAGACAGTGTGCAGCAGTCGCACGCTGTGCGCGGGCACGTGCGGCACGAGCGTGGGCCCACACGCGCCGCGCGTCCACTGCGACACGCCGCGCGCGCGTGCGACACGACGTGTGTCGCCCGACTGGATACAGCTACCGTCAACTACTGATAGCCCGCATGCTACCAGGATTAATCTGTTGAGCAAAGAGTTAGTTTATTTTTGATCCAGTTGTGACGACATTACGCAGTTTTAACCTAAAGAAGGTTAAATTAAATTAGCTAGCGAAAACTCCGCAGAGATGACGAGTAATTAGACAATTTATTATTTGTGAACAAAAAAATATATACAGGTTGGCGCCGACAACACGATAATTAATTAATTAATTATACTTGCGCCTCATAACGTTCTGCATACCAAAATTCAATCCAATATATCTAGTAGTTTAGTCACAGGATATTATTTTTCATTTTCAGCATTTTCTACATGATGCAGATAGGCTAGCACCGACAAATTAACGACAATCGCATCGGTATAAACACTAAACACAATCATGTTGCCAACTCGCTACTTCAAAAACCTTTGACAAATTCGTTCCATAAGTATTATTTACAGATGTGAATTAGTGCAAATTATATAAATGGTGTTCTATTTCGTTAACAGTTTCATGCTATTTAGTTTGTTTGCAAAAATATACTTTTTAATTTCGATGTTAAGATTTGTTTGATAGTTTAAAAACATTCCTATGAACTAGTATTACCAGTGTTTTCATTTATTGTCGTATTGTCGGCGCCACCCTATAAAACATTATTTTTAGTATATGCGAAACCTGAATATAGTTTGTTCAGAATAAGTAACTGAATCGATGCCAATCATTTTTAAAACATGTTATATTTTGTCCCAAAAATATTTAAAAAAAGTTACAAGTTGGACACCGAGCGACATTAAGTACCTATCGCAATCATTTAGGTACCTACTGCCAAATTATTATTATCAATTAGCTCAAGACGATCCTGGAGGCGCGCGCGCGGGCGCGCTACGGAGTGACCACGTTTTTGTGCGGACAACCAGGTAACAGAACAAACTTATAACTTTGTGTTTTATCATGATACAGTTTTGAAATTTTGTACATAGATTATTTACATAAAAATACTAGGCACGTGTTTCAGGTTTCGCTTATACTAAAACTAATGTTGTATATACGCGTGTAGTTGAGAATCTCCACCTTATTTTTCGTCGTTTAAAAATAATATGTTATCACCTGAACTGCGGAAGGTCGTGGTAAGGAAACGCAGGGTTGTGATGCAGCATGAAGAACCGGTCCAGAGCTTCGTCCAACGCGAGCTCCGGGAGACGATACCACGGTAACTTGCAAGCCTCGTCTAGAATCTGACAGAAACGAGAATAGAAAATACGAGATGAAAAATAGGCTTTTAAAAGAGTAACTATGGAGTTTCATGCCCATTCTTCTCCTTACAAAAGTACATTTGGGAATAGGCAACTAGAATGAACTAACCTATTTTTCTGTTTGTCATTCTAAAGAGCATTTTTATTGCCCAATTGAAATTGACTTTCTGAATTTGTAGCTCGGTTGTTGGAGATGGACTGTGTAAGTTCTGTGTTCACACACTCCATCACACTATTAGGTATACGAGAACGTTTTCGCTAATGTAACAGAAGCGTTTTCGTTTGAGTAGCATATAAGTTGATTAGCAAAAAAAAAATGGCAGTTGTGGAATGTTTCAAGTTCATCATCATCAGGTGGTAATTTACCAAAAATGATGTTTAACCTTATGGGTTTCCTTTTTGGTGTTTCTTCAAGGCGCTGATACATAAAATTAGGTAATTATTAAAAATCCTTATAATTGATGTTACTTGTTGCGAGTGCGGCAGATGCGTGCCAGTGAACAGGTACAGCAGCGAGGCGAGGTGCGGCGCCAGCTGCGACGTGTCGCAGTCCCGCAGTAACGTGGCCGCCAGCGTGCCGCGCCAGGCGGAACAGCACCAAGAGGTTAACTCGCTATCGGTGCTTGCCGATATCTGCATGGACAACAGAGACAAATTGTTTGAAACATCCAATTATTACATGAGTCCTCCATGAGTTGCTGATGGCAAAAAGGGGACAAAGTGAAATACATTATCTTGAGCGAGCATCCAAAATGGCCACATCACAGGCTGGTCTTAATCCGATCAAATTAAAAAGGTATTCGTCTATTCAAGATTTGATATTAAGCCCAAATGCACCATCTACTGACCTGCAAAGCCTGCTGCAGACACTTCCCATAGAACCACTGGTGTTCACTCCACGGTAACTTAGCTAGCTCAGCTATTAATGCGGATGCTTGCACTCGACTCTCCTGCGTACTGGCGCCCGGGGCACTGGGCGCGTTTGTACCCTGCACGTTGACGTACGACTGAACAGACCATTCGAATATTTGCTGGAGGAGGTGGACTTCCGAACCTGTGAAAATTGAGTTTAATATAGCTTACATTCAAAATTAAAAGGAAATACGTCATTTGTAACAGTTTGTCAGTCTCAAAATCTATGTTAATATAATAAAGCTGAAGAATTTCTTTGCCGAACGCGCTATCTCTGGAACTACCGCGCAATCGTAACAGTTCGTTCAATTTCGGCGCTTGCTAGAAACCTTCGGCTTCGGCCCAAACTTTAGTCCATTTTAGCCGAAGCCGAATGGAATTTATATGGCTGATGGTGGCCCAAGTGAAGCTTCAGTCGGAATAATAGGTTCATATTTCATGGTGACGCACTTACCGGGACAATCCAGCATGATCTGATGCACATTATCCACAAAGTGCCTCAACATGGGCGTGTAGGCCTCCTGCTCCGCCGTGGAGGGCAGCAGTGGGGGCGCTGCGGGGTGTGGGGAGATCCACGGGCCCCACGACTCCTGCAGGGCACCCCACGCGTACCACGCCACTACAGACAAACGACTTACATCAGAAAAGTTACGAGGGAAGCATGTTAATGATATGATATCGAGTATTAACTTAGCGGAATTTCGAAATTGCCATAATGGTCATTTATATCCCCATCCTAATTTTTTTTAATTTGAAATCACACACGTTCTTGGTCGTTCACACGAATTGGTAAAATATGATATAAAGTTTCAAAGATATTCACTAAGCTTAAGAGTCAGCTTAGCGCAGACAAAGGAGCAAAATGCTCGAGAATTGTAATTGTGCCTGCACTCACTTTGTTTTGATGACATGTGCCGTTTCAGTGTCAACACAGAGAACTCTGCTTAGTGTTTGTGTTTGGGAGGTGCATTTCGTCGACTTTTCGCTTCACCACTGTACTCGATACGTGCAGATAATCAAGGCAGACCTACCTCTCTCCGGCTCATAGCTGAGCTTAGTGGCCGCAGCAACGAAGGCTCTCTGCGCCGCGTGCAGTAGCGCGGCCACGTGCGGCGCGTGCGCTGCGTGCTGCGCGTGCCGGGCGCCCTTCACTCCTGTGCGAACTTCCCACCACGCCACGCCCAGCTCGCGGAGCAGGTGACCTAGCTGAGATCAAGGATTTTTTATTTTTTTTAATCTTGTTCTTGGCCTAGATGGGGACAAACATTTAGAGAAAACGCGATTCAATTTCACTATGCACTCCTAGTACTTCTTACCTGATCAAAGGGAACTGTAGCCGCCTTAGCATCCACAGCTTTCACGACATGGGTCCAATGTGCTGGCGGTAACGTATTGTTGATAGACGCAGCAACACATCTCATTACATGCGCACACACTTCTCTACTGTCCACTAGTACTGCGCTATGTACTCCTAGTAGCTCGACCAGCATGTGATGTTCGGTGGAGGGCGCAGGCCCCCAGCGCTGCACAGCGCGGATTAGGGCTTCGAGCATGTCCCGACGTTGGGTAGGGTCTGCTGATTCTGACCAGCGCGAGATTTCGAACTGAAATTTAAATATTTGTGTATTTGCTTGTAATGGTAATTTTTTAATGAAATATCTGTGAAAATAAGTCGCCAGTAAATTTTTTGTCCTGTTTAAGCCCACTTTTAAGGGCCGATCTAAGTAAAAAGTTCATCTTTTTAGATCGAAACAATTATATTCTAACGTTTTGTCCGTCTGTCTCAGGTTTTTGAACAAATGTGTCCTTTCAGTCTGTCTCTATTACATTCACAAGCACACACGATAGTCCTCACTCACCCAAGTTTTATTAGTTATAACTATATCACTCATTCGCTTCCATTTCATTTTCATGAATGAAATTTCTTTACACTCACCTTAGACAGATAACTGAACACGGTATGTGACGGTAGCTGCGAGTCCAACAACGCTGTGTACACCTTGGGCCAGTCGGCGGCGGGTAGTCTTCTAGGCGCCAGTAGGGCTCCGCAGAGCGACTGTTGTAGCACGCCGGTGGAGCGCTTGCCCCACGCGGAGAGCAAGTCAGACGATATGCGCCCGTCGTGACATATCCAGCGCTGGGATTCGACATAGATATTAAAGGGAGAGCTTTTAGAGCTTGAATGGCATTGAGAGGAGGGCTTTGTATTCATAGATGAACATTCGTGACATTGTTATGTGAAATGTATTGAAAAAACTACATGGCGGTGTTCGTTTCGATTTTCGCTACGCACCAAAAGATCCATTACGAACTCGTTGTTAAGGCATTTTGACTTCAGAAGACCAGCCATTTTGACGACGGAAGCAATAGAACTGTAAAAGTCGCAATCGAAAAGAAATGTCATCGTTATGTACCTCGGCCAGGTCGCTGACTAGCGCAGTGAGCACGCAGCTGGCGGGCGCGCATGCCGCGCACTGCGCCGCGCCCGCACAGCGCCACGCACGCTCCACCACGCGCACAGCGCACGAGCTGCTGCGCGTGCGTCTAAGAGACAACATTTTGGTTTTTAATACCGTCAAGTTCACAGGATGAAGAAGATGGTTATGGTTCGCTCGTGCCTGCCAAGGCTCCCAAAGGTAATTTATGGATATTTCTATATTTTTTTGTAAAAATCTCTTAAAAACCTACCTCGCAATAGTATGCAACGCAGCTGCTGTTCGCGCAGCATGCGGCCTGGCGCGCGCCAGTCGACGTAGACATGTACGCGCACTGCTGCGGTTCTCTCTGATGCCGCGCTCCGCATCCACTGATATACACCATTCTTGTTCCTGAATGAAGTGAAACATTTTATGTAAATAATTTATAATATTTTCCTCCACTTGGATGTCATTTTTTTACCCTCTCAGCCTTTCTTCTGCTCGTTCTATCTTCTGGAAAATAATTCATCTCAGATTTTCTAACTGACTAGATTGGAGTCGATTTGCATTTATAGCAAAGTTAAAACTATGCTATTCAACAACGTCAAGAAATAAGCGGCCGTAAATATCGAATTTAAGACAAAGTTTGCCTTCGTAGAACGCCAACTCTGACACGATCATAGCTGTGCGATAGTCTCATGAGTAAATAGAATAGTATTTAATTTCTTTACACCATATGAACTTTTCCCCATGTGAGTTACAGATATAAAAGTAGAAGTTTCACATAGTCTGACATAATATACCATCTTATCGTCAAACAAAAGCGATCTCTTAAAGACAACGTTTGGATGGATCAAATGGATGAGGGACAATATTGCAGTCATATACATACCGGTATGTAAATAGTAATAGGTTTGCACTTATTAGCGCAGTTCTTGCGCACGGGCGGCAGCGCACGTCGCACGCGCAGTACGCTGACCAGCTCCCACAGTCTGCTGTCTAAAGATGACACGCGAGCTACTTCTGTACACCATTCTCTGTTCAAATAATTGAAATTGGGTCAGGTGTGCAACAAAAAATGTTTGAAATATTGTTATTGTAAAATGTTCGCCATTTTAAAGTTACGTTAGTCAACCGAACACGAATTGTCAAGGACGGAAGCTCTCGGGGCGACTGCAGCAGATTAAAGAATAGAGGTATAAGACTTACTGAGCCAGCCTTTCGATGTCATTCAAATGTTTATCGACCAGCGATATAAGAGTGCGCTCGTCTCTGAAGTCCACATCGTCTACGGGTGACTTGATCAATGTTCTCCTTCGCCTGAGAACAGAAAAGGTACGTAAGGTTCAAATTCCAAAATAATGATCAGCTCCGACATTCCTCTACTAGACATGTGGAGGGCAAATACGCTCCATGTAAAATACATGGTCTAAAAGCCGATTCCAACATTATTGGAAAAAGGCTGGGCAGGTAATGATTTCTCGGGCAGTATTGGAGTAGATGACTAGGCTCATAATACACACCTCTTCCTCGAGCGATCCTTTATCCTCAATATGTTGTCAACAGCGATGTGGAAGGGCGTCTGTGGCGGCGTGTCATCGGGCGGAGGTGGTGCTGTCACGGACGGGAAGCTGTCCAGCTCTATGGAGGGCAGGGGACGGGATACGACGCGTTTCCATGCCGCTTCTAGAGCCTGACAATAAGAAATTAAACTGGTTTATTTACGTAACATATCGTCACAACCCCCGAAGAATTCTCCTATTGCAATTAGCCGGACATAAATCAAGCCCCCCGGGTTCCTACGAGAAATTCCTGGTATAAAAGTCCTTCCCGGGAATTGACCCCAGGCCCTCATGCTCAGCAGTAACATGGGACCACAAGACCAAACGACGGTCCAAAAAAAGTAATTATAAATGCTTTTGGTAAGCCCAAAGTATCTTAGCAAATGTGGCATTAAATTAAACAAGACTTACATGCTCTGGAACATATCTCGCAATATCAGCAAAGTGGGGTGCTACGCGCACCTTATCGCCTTGTTCCAACCAACATAGATATTCGTTGAGCAATCTAAAAACAGCAAAACTCTAAATTAGTTTCCTCTTTTACTGTGTCTAGATATAACTCCTCCTCCATCAGCCATTCTAGGTTACGGCCATCTTTTTCTGCGATATTATAAAAGGGGAGATTGAAGAGGAGAGAGAAAAATACTGGATATATCAAGGGGGGCGAAATGTGCTAAAATAGATCATAATCTAATCTAAAACTTGTAATCATAAAAATAGGACTTACTTCTCAGCAGCGGCATGATACGCAATCAAATTAAATATATTCCTCTTCGTTTCAACCGCATCACTACTCGGACTAGATTCCTTCTCACTTCGGCTATCATCAGCATTATCCTCGTTATCGCTGGACCCACTCGATTCTCCCGTCAAATCGATTATCGACAACGCCGGTAACAGACTATCGTCAGTTCTAACCGGGGTTGCTCTTTCGACTCGGTTACTCGATTGTGTTTCACTACTTTCACTAGTATCGATTGATTTGTGCTCGGTTTTGAGTGATTCTCCCTCGTTGTGGTGGTATGTGATCGTTTCTAGGAGTCTGCGTTTGATTTGAGTTAGGGTTCGAGACTTTATTAGTCCGCTGAAGAACAGGGGTCCCACTGCTGGTACTGCCCTGTAAAAGACAAAATTGAAGACACGGTAAGTTGGTGCCTATTTTAACAACCTAGAGGGTGTGTCGATCGAAAGTTACTACACAATTAGTTCATGGCGGATTTGTTCTCCAAAAATATAATACTGCTGAATCGAAGCGATGTGCCAACAAGAACAAGTGTCTAGCACTCCCAACATAGCCCGAAGTATTGCCAAACTTAAAACTGGACTGGGTTCATTCATCGCAGACCGGCCAACAACCGGGAGGTTCCGGTATACCTTCAAGGTAGAACTTCATCAGGTCTAGGACCCGTTACAAGTTCAAGTTGTAGTAATCTGTTAGGATAATTGGACTTCAGTGACATCAAAAAAGTGCTTATATTACTAGTTCTTCTATATTTGTTATGTTATATAACTTACCCGTAGTCAGGCGGTGTCTGTAGATACAGGTGCATGAACAGTCTCCACAGCGTCAAGTGTGAGGGATGGTTCATAGGAGCCGCCAGCGCCGCAGTCGCCGCTCGGTATATTACTAGCTCTTCTGAGGTCATGTTGGCGCCTATTTTCTGCAACACAAGACATTTTTAATCCACTTGAAAAGAATAATTTTGTTTTCTGTTTAATATCTGGTACTTCTAAATAATATTAACATATTTTTCATGTGCGAATTATAGAATATGTTAATGTGTCACACACATTGTAGACACAATTTTGGAATAATGGTTGTAGAGAATAAAATGGTTCCTTGTCCGTGTTTACATCTTTTTGGGGCTGACTGTACATTGTCGGGCATCTATCTGCTCCCAAGACAATATCTCTCATCTAGCTGGAGGATTCTCTCTTTTCATTAAAGGATTTACGTATCTAGTATCTTTACAGATACCTTCGTAGGGTTCGTCGTTGCATAAATATCGTATGACCATTCGTTAAGACTTGTTTTTTTTTTCAATGTTGCTGCTCAAAAATATTGCTGTGTAACGACATTTCATTTTTCTTTTTGGGGTCAAAATCACAGATTGCGGTAGTACTCAATGTAACGCCCTCATTACACGACACGACACGATTCGTGTCTAGTTATAGTTAAATAAGTTTATTTTTTATATGCATCAGAATATTATTTTGTAAGATTATTTTGTGTATTTTTATCTATAGGCCTCAGTTGACTGTCAATAAAATGATTGATTGATAACACTGTGCTGATGGATGCATTGAATATTACAGGGGTCATGGACGTATTTAAAGTAATGTTATAATTATAACATTAAAAAGTTGCTTATTTTTTTGAAACTTTTAATAAAGTTGCAACTTTGACCTCCAATATCTCCCTAACTAGAAGGTTCTGATGTATGGTCCAAAACAAAAAATATATATGACGGGGAGAAAAAGCGCTTTTCGATTTCGTAAAGGGTCTTTTACACCCATAACTTTACCTGCAGCGCGTTATCGACGTGTATCTTGTGCTGCGCCAGTCGCTGCTGGTGCAGCGCGCTCAGCAGGCGCGCGTACACGTGCGTGCCCGCCTCGCGCGCCGCGTGCCACGCGCGCAGCACGCACTCGCACAGCAGCGGCGCGGTCCAAGCGTTGCGGACCGCGTGACCTATGTGATCCTTTGCGTTTTCTTCCTGTACAAAAAGCACGGGTTAAAATTGTTTGTTATAAGGGCGCTGCATACATTAAATTTTCGGTGTATTAGAGCTTTTAATAGAAATAGTTTTATTATAACGTACATACCTGCAGCAGAGCATTAGCGTAGGCGTCGAGATGCGGCCATAGCCTGGTGGCACAGGCGGCAGTGTCCACCAAGCTGCAGGCCGCTGCTGGCAGCTGCGGGCGCCAGCACGCGTGCAGCCACGCGCTCAGCACGCCCGACACTGGTACTGCACCACTACTGAACACGACAACTAAATATGAGCTCAAGTCACCAATCCACCGCATATTGTCGTGTGGACCACCACCTTACATTTTAGAGCGTTAGAGCAGAACCGCTCCGCTCATGAATCTTGGACCACACACACAAATCATAGGATCCTTTGCACTGAGTGTCCGCGCTTGCACGTGCCGCTCGCACGTGTGGGACGCCTAACTATTGTACCGGCGACCGATGGAGGGCAGCGACCTTGGCCTGCGTGCACACATCTCCAACGGCGCGTGCGCCGGTCTACGAGCAACAGTCTTTATTCGACCGCCTACCGAACCAGCCAGTCTTTTTCACATCCATATAAGTATTCATTATAAGAATTTGAAAAAACACTGGCTATTGTAATGCCAAAACTTCGAAACCAACCCGCACTAGACCCGCGTGTGGCCCACTTCCTCTCTTAAGGTAGGAGAAAGAAGAGGCTTGTGTCCCAGCAGTGGGAACATTAAGGGCTAAATATGCTATGCTATGACTACTGTAACTGTAAAATAAAACGCACTTCAACCAACTTATCTGTACAGGCTGGAAAACACAGAACTAAAATAAATGTACCAAGTTTGACATATCAATGAGATTTTTTTTTTAAGTGTCGCCACCTACGTCTGCACAATTAAAGTGGTCATACTATAAGTACTCACTCGTCAGACAACTGGGCTAGTATGAGATGCAACAGCAGTTCCGGGCCGGACGCGCCGCCGCGACCGAGCGCGCGCTGCATCAGTGACGGGCCCGAACTTAGTAGTGTTGTGAATAGCTCCGTGAATCTGTGAAACATTAAAGGTTATAACGACTTAGTATCTATGTGAAAACATGGAGTAGACAAGACAAGACAAGACATTTATTTGTAGAAACATGAGTATACATACAAGATATGTAGGTTGTTCATAAACAAAAGATCCATCATGTAGATGGACAAGAAAGGCAGAAGACACGACTATAAAACGCACGGTAGCGACTTAAACATCACATGATCGTAAAATCATCAAACTTTTTAACGATCATGCAATCTTTTATCCGGTTAAATCCAGTAAATCTATGCGATCTTTTAACCAGCTAAATCTGGTAAATCTGTACCTTACATCAACGACTCTCAGACCACTTTTAAATGACCCAAATTTTGCAAAATATCTCAGGAATTGGCCTTCTGTTATGTCTTTATAGCATCCCTTTCAAACATGACGGGATAACAAAATTTGTCGAGTCTTTTCGAAATAAAATGTATTTATTGGAAATCAGCACTTTTTAAATGTCAAAAATAACAAGACAAAACCTTGAAACGCCCGCTTTTCATCACTTCCTATTGCTTTAGCCGGGCAGAAGAAGTGGCGGTACAAACACTACAGCAATACGCTAGGACATAAGTCCTAATCCTCGCAATGTCCAGCTAAATACTGGCACTTACTTGGGAGTGTATGCCACAGACTCGGGGGAATGTGCCATGACGAGCATGACTCCTGCCAGGCACTGCACTGCGTCCCGCGGACGCTCAGCAGCTAGCTTGCATAGAGCTGCTACTCCCTCCGAACAAATCTGTAGGGAGAAACAATTAACATACTTGTAAAACGAAGGATGTTTTTACTCCAGAATTAAAACAAAGATTGTTGGAGAAATGATTTTTTTTTGCCTAATTTACCCTTCCGAAGCTTTTATTCATCATTCGCCCAAAGTAAATAAGCAGTTTATGAATAGTTCGATTTAGATTTTTCACTTCCAATACCATTAACTAGTCCCTACCGGGCTAGGTTTATTCAAATTTATAAAATTAATAAGACAAAACATACAAATATAATCAATAGATAAAACTCACCACAGGTATACAATGTCCATATGACGTGGCGTACAACGCATAGGCCATCCCGAACAGATCAGTCGGGTCAGTATCGGGCGCGGGCGCGTCAGGCGCCAGGCGCCAGCACGCGCGGTGCACGCGCACGCGCCGCAGCGCGCTCCAGCACCACTCGGGCGCGCGCACCTGCGCGGACACCCACGACCACAGCCACGACCCCACGGTTAGCTGCACGTCCAGGGGGAGGCCGCTGGGGAAGGGAAAGGATTTTGGTTTTTTGTGATTGCATCTCGCAGGTCAACCTACGAGGTTTCTGCTTAACCGAACTATTCTGTGGGTGCCAGGTACCAGGACAAAAAAGGGCAACCGCTGTGGGGTACGGGCCTCGGCTTAGGGCGTCGCTGGGAGAGGACAGCAAAGGGAAAGGCTGGATCCGAATGATATCATTATTTAGGGGCTTTGAAAATACAGGCTTAGCATGTCGGGCTGGCTCGAGCAAGGATCGGGGAGGGCAAGGACCGGGACATCGCGACGGGCCTCAACGGCGAGGACGGAATGAGGGGCGTTTGCGTCTGTATTTTTTGAGAGTGCTAATTTCCCTACCGCTCTCCAAAAGGATTATACATATAAAAGGTTCGAAGTTATACAGGGTGCAAATTTTCAGCGCGGTAGTAAGGGGAAACCTTTAAAAATAAAGACCAAAAAATATCTTGGGCTGAACGACCGCAGCTAATTTAATGTGAAGGTACCCAGAAAACTTACACATAAGGCGTATAATCCAACTCCAGTAGCAGGTGCTGCAGAAACTGTTGGCAGCGCCGCGCCCAGTCGTCCAGTAGAGCGTGTATCTCCACACAGTTCGGGCGCCATTTGTGAACGTTGAGGGTCTTCACGCAAGACGGGTCTAGGGTTTCCACTGTAAGGATTATATTAATTTATGATAGAAAAGCTTGTCAAGGCTCGTTGGTGTAAGGATTTCTAACCAACCCTCAGTGAGTTTACAGTAAGGGAAAATGAGCAGCCACGGAGACTGGATTTGTGCCCGATTGATGGTAATAGGCTCGCCCCTATAACATGGGACTTAAACATAGCTGGCGAAATGTGGGTGTACTTAAGTATGTCGTATACTGCATACTTTACTGACATTTTTTTCCATCGCGCAGCCCATATTGCTGTCAAAATCGATCAATATTTCACATGCCACATTTTTTCATTACTACGATCTCCGCTGACTCTTTCAGATTCCTTCTCTACACTTACCTATATTCAAATCAGCTAGTATATGCAGTGCTGTGGCGTGCAGGTAGGCGTGCGCAGCCAGCACTCGACCGACGCACTCCCGCGCAACCGCGTCGCACATCCCTTTGCATGTTACTGATTTACGTTTCAGTCCAGTCTGTAACACAATTAATATGACGATGATAATGATTAATAACATAAACGGTATGCAAACATAACGAAATTTAATACTACTTTACTTAAATCCTATTCTTTCGTCTCATTCTTCATTTCAGTCACAAAACTATTCATACTTTAGATTTATTTTCAAAATCTAGTTAATTTAACTAGTATCTAGTGATTTTTAGTGTATCGTTATTCTAGTGGTTGTAAACGCTATAGCTGAGCATGAGATCCTGGGTTCGATTCCCACAGGTTGGGCAAACTGTTATTGGGGAGTAGTAGCTTGAGTCTGGATTTGTGCCCGGTTGATGGCAATAGGCACTCGCCCCTTATTTTAAGGGACCTAAATATAATTGCTTAAATGTGAGTGTACTATAGGTACGTCTCTGCCTAAACCTACGCGACTTACAGGCATGATGTTTTATCTATTCTCACTATCAAATAGCTCAACATACCGAAGTAACATTAGCTGTTACCTGTAACAAGAATTCTAGCACAATCCTGGCGAGCTCATGGTCTTGCGTGCGATCGATGACGGCTTGAGCTATGATGCGTATGCGCACGTCACATGGTAACACCGGCAGCTCTATTGAGAGCAGCTCTAGCTGTTTCGGAGATGTATCTGTTGGGAGAAACACTAATCAGTAAAGAATTGCATACCTACCAAATGTTACCATCCAATGTTTGGTTTAAAATATGACTAATGATGCCGCAGTTTGAAAAGGTATTCATATAATTACGAAAAATGTTGAAGGTAGTGTTGACTGTTCAGTACTGTGAGGTAAAGACTTAACTGTACCTACCTATGAACTTTTTGTTCAATAAGTCAGATTTATGTCAGCCTACAACTTAATGTAATAATAATAATAGTGCTGAAGGTATATTTTCTTTCACCAAAATGAAATGGAGTAGTCACTTGAAAATTTATTGATGACACAGCATAGTCAAATTATAAAAACAGTAACCGCCCTGTTATGCTAGTCCAATGCTGGTTTGCTCTAGTCCCACCAGGCTTTCCACATAATTAGAAAGACAGAGAGATTGACGAAAGAGAGACGGTAAATGTGTACTTGGCGCTATGAGATGCGCCAGTATGTTGCGCAAAGGCATAATGGCTTCACTTTTTGTTAACGCTTTATTTTGCTCCCCATCTATTTTTCATACCGTGCCATATTTATGAAACTATTCATAAGGACACACATCTCGTATCTCAAGCTAAAAATACTTGGAAGCTAAACACTACATACCATGTAACCCAATGATTATGGATATGCAGTAGTCCTTAACAGTGTTGTCAGCGAGCAACGTTGCTGGCAGTTTATCTAATTCCTGTGCTTCAAATAGATTGAACCCGGCTGAGAATGATGCTTCCAGTTCCGCTGATATCTTCTCTTCTAACTCACGGGCGTAGAATGTTCTGGGGATTGAAAAAATACATCTACACTGATAATCTACACTTCTATATATATAAAATGATAAACTGACTGACTGACTGACTGACTGACTGACTGACTGACTGACTGAGTGACTGACTGACTGACTGGGTGATATATCAACGCACAGCCCAAACCGCTGGTCCTAGAGACATGAAACTTGGAGGGTGTGTTCTTTGTGAAGAGGTTTCCACTAAGAAAGGATTTTTGGGAATTCCACCCCTAAAGGGGTAAAATAGGGGATGGAAGTTTGTATGAAAGTCTGTCAGTTTTGAAGTTAGGATCTTCAAATTTTGTGTTTAGGCTGAAGATTGAAAATTAATTTATACCTGTCTCAGCGTTTTTGATAATTCTACCCCCGAAGGGTTAAAAAGGGGGGTGAAGGTACTATGTTTGTACGGGTGGATTGCAACTCAATTTTGTACAACCGATTGAGCTGAAATTTTGCACACACCTTTGGTTTTGGTGACAACACATTTTTATGACAGACATTCCTTAATCCTGCATCTAGGATCGTCTCCTCAAGAGAGAACTCTTCAACGGTTAGTAGCACGGTCACGAAACTTTGTTTACGCGTTCAATTTTGATAGATAAAGATGATTTTTGACCGACTTCCAAAAGGAGGAGGATTTTTTTTTTTTTATTTGTGTGGATGATCGCCAATTGTGAACCGATTTTGATGATTCTTTTTTTTTTTGGAAGAATATTATTCCGCGGTGGTCCCGTTTTAATTTGGTGAAGATCTGATGCTGATCTTCGGAGATATCAATGGAACTCTTCAATAATAGACAGGAAATCTGTCGTGATTGCTGCAATCGCTTGGATGGTTATTGTTTACACAACACCATAACATAACATCACGCCTGTATGCTTTGAGGGGGTACGCAGATGTGTACCAGTGCACCCACATTTTGATAATTAGGTATGCTAAGTTCCATTTTATTGGGGACTAGCTGTGCCCGCGGCTTCGCTCACGTGAGCGCGTATTCTTTTGGCATTATTAGGGAACATTACATGGGAACGTGAAGTCGTAGTATATTCCTAATATCCTCTACAAAATAATCCATTTTAATATTATAAATGCGAAAGTAACTCTGTTTGTTTGTTATGTTTTCATGACTAAACAGCTGATTGGATCGTAATGAAAGGCAAGGAGATAGATTATATCCTGAGGAATGAATAGGTTATCGTTTTTTTCTCACACATACACATCAAAATTTCCACGCGAACGAAGTCGCGGGCAACAGCTAGTATATTATAAAGAGGAAAGATTTGTATGTTTGTAAAGAATAAAATCAAAAACTTCTAGACCGATTTCAAAAATTCTTTTTCATTAGATTGCTACATTATCCCCGAGTAATATAGGCTATATTTATTACTAGAAAAAAATAAGGGAGGGGGGAATTAGGGGAAAATAAATATCCACCCGTGCGAAGCCGGGACGGGCCGCTAGTAATATTATAAAGAGGAATGTATTGTATTTTTGTATGTATGTAACGAATAAACTCAAAAAGTACTGGACCGATTTCAAAAATTCTTTTGCCATTAGAATGCTACATTATCCCTGAGTAACATAGGCTATATTTATAACTAGAAAAAAATAGGGGAGGATGGGGATTACGGGATAATAAATCTCCACCCGTGCGAAGCCGGGGTGGGCCGCTAGTTCAATTAATATCTTAATAATGTGTCTTCAATATAGCTACGGTCCCAATCAGTGCATTTTTCGTGTGTTGACTACAATCCACAAGAAACTTCGATCTTATGATAATCAAGGGTCTTCCTGCGTTTTTGGCGTACATCAGAATATATTCTATCTATCTATCTCTTAGGTACCTCAATCTGATAATCGCTGTCCAAAATCTGGCTGGAACTCGATAATACGATATCGCTATGGCTACATCAGCCTATAATGTTTCCACTGCTGGGACAGGAACAGGCCTTCTTCTGAGAGGGCCGTAATTCGTCACGTGGGAACAGTATGGGTCGGTATTCATCATCACTCGAGTGAACCCGGCAAAGATAAATATGATATCTCTTTCCATAGCTAACCTACCTAGAAGTAAGATGTAGACAAGCGAGCGCGTGCAGAGCCCTCGCCGCAAGGTCCCGTAGCGCGCGATGTAACCGCACGTAGCCAGGGTGCGCGCGCGCAGCGCTGTGCAGCACGTGCAGCAGGATGCGCACGCCGCAGCACGCCTGCACCACGCCGCGCCCTCCCACTGCGTCGCCCCACTCGTTAGGACGGGCGTGGCGGATGTCCTGGGAAATATTGATGATGAACGTGGAGTTGTTTCAGCGAATCAACACATGGAACCCTCCCCCCTCCCTTGTATGTGGGAAGTCCTCATAGATAACTGTTATCTGTTGAGAATGGGGGTTCTGTCAGACTCCTACCTACTAAAACCTTACTGTTATTGGCCCCAGCGATATAAATCGCATTTTTCCTTTTACACGCCCGCGCTCAACATGATTCACTCTGAGTGAGTACGGAAGGCGGAGAACTGGGATTTGTGACGTAACTTGGTTTCAGAAACCATATTGCGCCACAACTCCCAGTACATAAAGGGTGTAAATAGACGCTTAACACAAACGAAAGGCACTTGTTCTCTCCGTCTTTGCGATCATTTTGTGTCCTAGACAATACCTGGGAACCTTCTAGTTACGGAGATATTGGCGGTCAAAGTTCCAACTTTTTCATAAGTTTTTTTTAAATACATGTTTTTAATGCTTGGTTGACGGATATGTGAAGGGTCTGTTTACACCCTGTATATACACCTATACCTATAACTATGACCGTCAACGTCCCGGTTCTGATTTCTAAGGAAGACATCCAAGTCATGCTGCCGTCTCGCAGTTTCAGAGCACCAAGCTTGTTTCACGGGCTCGAGTGATAGGCTCAAAAAGTTATATAAAATAATCTTTATTTCAGATCAGCAACATCCACAGTGGGTTAGTAATGAAAGACAATGCTATTACCTATGCTAGTATTTAGTTACCATATTGATGCTTCAAGCAGCTGAAACTTACAGCATGTGTGAACAGCACGAGGCGCGCGACCAGGTCCCTGCGAGGGAAGGCAGCCAGCAGCGCCAGCAGGTCGCGCTCGCGCAGCGTGCCCTCGCTCACCGCGCCGCCGCCGCCATGTTTGTCCACCTCCTCCCACGCTTCCTCGGCCTCTGCACGAAAGGTAATTAAAATACAGCACAGAGCAAGGAGTCTTGAGTGCGCAGTACCTACTCACTTGTAATGTACAGTCGCCAGCACGTCAAGCTAAACCCTATACATATCTATAAATACGACGCAACATCGCATGTTAGAAAGAAAGTATCCTTGGCATTATTGGTGGAATTTTCATCGTTTCCTAAATTTACCCAATGGTTGCGCATACTAATTACTAACAATTAGTAGCCAATAAATTCATGCGTCATCGCGTCACTAGGAATAGGCCACACCTCCAAGCCCCCGCGCAGTCGCCCCGACTCCCGAGAATTCCCGAGCCTTACCGAAATTTAACGAACGCCACTCGTCACCGCGTTTGTTCCTTCCGGTTCCGAGTTCCGTGATCTATTACGCCAGTCAATAAAAAATCGTCAAGTCGGCCGGTATTTTTTAAAAAGTGAATTTGTGATTGTTAATCATGGCGCCTCAGTTGACGCAAATAGAAAGACAGCGCATAATAGCGCTCCGATTAAGTGGATAATAGATATTTGTCGGCAGACGGGCATAACGGTGAGTAATATTTATTGTAATTATAATTTTAAATTAAAATAAACAAAAACTATTATTGAAAAAATGTGTCAATGGTGTTTTTTAAAGAACTTTCTAAATAAGTTAACGATTTTAAATGTTGTTTGTATGATATTAAATTAGTGTTACCTTATTTGGTGATAAAAAGTAACCAATTTAGCTTAATTCCTATTCGTATGCTGCTTCTAGTGGCGGTTAAGCCTTGAACATTAATATTTTAATCCTACGAACATGGGTGTTTCTCCATTTTTGTGCATATTACACGTCCAGATCAAAAACCTTTATTAATTATTGTATCTATCCTACCTTTTAAAAGAAATCAAACAAGATCAAGTTGTGCTTACATGCATGGAACATTTACAGGTCAAAATAACACAATTGCCTTCTTTATTAGGTATTATTACATGGTATAAAACAAAGTCACGACTAAGGTGTGAGTAAATAAGTTACATTAAATACTTATAATACTACTTCTTGTTTTTTTTTAACTTTTTAATTACAAACATCGTATTCTCCTTTGAAACTTAACAATATTATGGAATATGCACGAAATACGACAAACACCCATAAAATGTCTTTCTCTCGCCTTATCTACCTATTGGTAGGAATCTTTCTTTTGTTCCTTCCTATTGAGTTCCCGGTATTGTAAGTTTTTAACGCTGCGCGCTGTTTCAAGAGCCATTGTTATTGTTTTTTAATCGCTATTGGTTGGATTTTAAAGTAAACACCTACGCAAACACGCACTTCTTTTTGTCTGTTGAAAGATTACAGAGTTAAGACCTTTTTAGTGATGTTTGTGTGTAAATAATAATTTAATAATAATAAAATAGCAATTATTGTAGGGAATCATTTACGTAGCATATTGGGTAATAATGCGCAAATAAACTATAGTTTTTACTTTCGTTCCAGAAAAAAACTGTTTACTTCTGGCTTTGGCGGTGGCATGAAAGCGGAACACTCGAAGCGCACCACCGCCAGCTGTACGCGAGAGCCACGACGGCGGCAGAGGATGCGGCTATGGTCACGGCACACTCAGCCGACCCGTTCCTAAGCACAAGAGTGACCTCAACTTCATATAGTGTGAGTCCATGTATACCTTGTTGTCACACTTCCTTATTCATATTTTTTTATAGTCATAGTTTAACGCGCGCCGAGCGGCCTGTGGGATCTAGCGATACCTATTAATTGCAACCGCTAATAGCAGCAATACGTCTGTATTGGACTCAGTGCAATGTTAATATCATTGACTCAGTGAATGTTAATAACATTCACTATTAGATAAAGCTTCAGTTCTTTAGCACCTATCTCAACAAAGGTGGAAGTTCTCAAGTCGACGGATTGTTTATTTGTGTATGTTTATATTTTGGGGAATAATTTTTAACTGTCCCATACTCATATAATAGTAGTTAAGTTGGCCCGTACATTTTGTCATAATCTTTAATTGTTGTTCGTTAGTCTCGCTAAAACTGGAGAAAGACTCGACCGATTTGGGTAATTTTGGTTTTGAAATATTTGTGGCAGTCCAGGTAAGGTTTAAACGGTGAGAAATAGGTAGGTAGGTAGTAGGTAAAAAAAGTGCATTGCAACGCATCAGCTAGTTAACAATATTATGTAAGAATTGAAATTGTAAAATTTTTCCTTTGTTTTAGATTTCAATGGACACCGTCAGGAGGCGCCTGAAGGACGCCGGAAAGAAATGTTGCCGCCCTGCCAAGAAGATATTAATGACCCAGGCGCATAAAGACGCAAGAGTAAGTTTTTGCCTGGAATATTATAATTTTGACTGGGCAAACAATATCGTCATTTTTGTGGACGAAAAAAGCTTCCGGTCGGATATGGACGGAAGAAAAATATTATGGCGCAACAGCAACGAGCGCTATGTAGAAATGAATACTCTACCAAATCGGGCTAGTGGAAGAATTTCCTTAAATTTTTTGGGATGGATGAGCTCAATGGGACCGGGTGAACTGGTGGAGGTTAGCGGGCGCATGACTGGGGCTCAGTATGTCGAAATATTACGTGACGTAATGATCCCCACCGTGCGCCTGCACTATCCAGAGGGCATTATATACTTGTGCCAAGACAACTGCCGCGTGCACACCTGCAGAGTGGTGCAGGAGTGGTTCGCGGCACAGGATGACGTCATCTGCCTGCCATGGCCTGCAAAGAGCCCTGACCTAAACCCAATCGAGAATTTATGGGGTCTCATGGTTCTCGATTAGGATACCTCAGAAATCCGCAACCACGAGAACTTGCGGCGAGAGGCCCATACTACATGGGAGCATTTCCGTGGCACGGACACGTGCTGGAACATGGTGGTCGGCATGAAGGACAGGCTGGACGCCGTGTTAGATGCGCAAGGAGGTCCGACCAAATATTAAAATATTCCCCTATGGAAAGACCCAGTATGCAGGGTGAATTTTCCAACTGGCCGTGGATGACCAAATCCGAAACCATGAGGAATAGCGAAAAAGAAATAAAGGAGTCCCGAGGCCGATTTTGATGAAAACTAAAACTGCAATATTCGATTTTTAAAAAATCTATAATCCTCGCCAGAAATCAAACCTACTCAACAGTTTCGATTCCTGGCCAGGAATTTTGATTTTTCAAAAATCCATTGTTGCAGTTTTAGTTTTCGTCAAAATCGGCCTTGAGGCGCCTTTCAGTATTTTTCGATATTCCACGTAGTTTCGGATGTAGCCATCCACACCCAGTTGGTAAATTCACCCTGCATACTGGGTCTTCCCATACGGGAATATTTTAATATTCTAGGGTCTTTCCATAAGAGATTCGAAAAAAAATTGTTAGGAAACTTTAGCTCTTTTTTATGTTTACAAATTTCACTATATTTGGGGACAACTCACACTTAACCAAAAAAGAAATATGCCAAAATTGTTAACATAAAAAAGAGCTTAAGACTCCCAACAAAGTTTTTTCGGAACTGTTATGGTTTCGAATTCTATTTGTCTTCTAGTTTTTTTGTTCAATTTTACAGTATCCATAGCTATTAGAGTTTTATTTATGTAAGCAACATAATATATTATTTATCATTTAATAATATATTGTATTGGCAATGCGTTACGCTCCTTTGTAGTCATATTTTTTACCAACTAAAAGGCCGATCTTGTTGCGTATTTCTGAGGTTACGTTTGGGCTCTTTTAGGTCATGGCATATTATTTGTTTCTAATAAGACCCGAGTAAACTTGGTTTTAAGTTTAATCTACAATACTATAGGCCGCACAAAGACACTCTGTGTCGGACACTGAGTGCACAGCGTATAGTGGCGTAGTCTGAATTTAGCAGATGACGATCTCCCATGGCACTAGTATATAATGCGCTTCATTCACCTGCTCTTCCGTAGAAACCTATCCTCATCCATCCATTTTCACAAACCTTCACATTAAATAGTAGTAGTCATTTTACAATTCAATTCATTTAATATTGTTATTTTATTTATCAAATTAACACAATTTCGGTATTTTCAACCACTGTTTCTGAAACGCCTAAAAATTCTTCCATTGCTCGATTTGGGTAAGACGCCAGACATGTCACTTGTTGATGTTGTGTCATAATAAACTGGCTTCCTCCATGTCCTTCCCCAGGCTTCAAACTATCTCCACATTTTGTATCACAATTGGCCGGCTGTTTCACCGTGTAGGCGTAACAAATAGACAGTTTCTTTCGCATTAATAATACTAGTATGAATAATTCTACAAATAATGTTATAGCTAATGTAATAATGTATACTGTAAAACATTTTATACTTCTTTTTGCACCATTGTTATTTTCTTGAGATTTTTTTCTTTACTATTGTTGGTGATAATTATTATAGTTACGGCCGTCGCCTACTGGCGGCATGGGCCGATAAGGGATTTTAGGAAACGCAAATGATTGAGATCTTATTGTATTATGCTTAGCGCACACATTTCGGGATGACACGGATAGCAAGAACGTGCCGAAGGCTACGAAAGCAGGCTGTGCCGTATTATGAAATGTGAGTGATTAACAGTGTTGGATAAGATTTGAATTCATCTGCAAATATTATAAAAATCCCTTGTCGTGCCGTGCCACCAATGGGCGCCGGGCCTTTTACAGCCCAGTCAAGTTATACTAATCCAGGTAAAAGCTTACTTTTGTTTGGCGACAGCATTTAATTCTGCTTGGCAACTTAAAGTGTATAATAAAATTCATCTGCAAGCTTGTAAAAAATAAATATAAGTAATCTAGTTGTTTCTAATGTATGGTTTTATATTTTAATTTAAAGTATTTGTTTTTAAGTTTTGTAGATATTAAAATGAATGTTTAAAAATAAAGAGATAAAGATTGTTATTCCGCATTTTATTTTGATACTAGATGACCCGCGCATCTTCGTTTGCGTCACATAACAGAGAGAGGGTTAAAGACAGTGGGTCGTAGGCAGGACACCTACAATACAATTCTAAAGGTAGCTGAACTTTCTTTGTTTCTGAATAACTGCGTTGAGCGGTCGCCCGCGATGGGCATCCGTTGCGTGCAAATGCGCGTTTGCGCGCGCGTGGCCACGCGGACGTATTCCTTGGGACCGCAACGGTATTCGTCGCAGAGGCCGGCTTATTACGCAGTGTCGCTTGTTCAACATTATCGGTTAGTGGTAGTTCAACATTAACCATTCAGTATCTAAAGACATTCTTCCGAGTGCGTGCGACCCGTATCGCATAGCGATATTGACAAAACAAGCCCTTGCGTGTTACCGCTGGCAGAAACGGCGCGTGCTCCCGCGCTGGCCTCCGTCGCACGGACGTGGGCGCCGCGCGCCGGTGTGTGGACGCGGGCCCGGGCTTCCCGCCTGATTCCCGTGCGAGTCTCCGCAACGGAGTGCTTTTATATGGGACCGCGCGGGCGTCCGCTTTACGCAGTTTCAGCCCTAAGTTGACTTTATTAACATTTCAACATTTTTCATTGATGCTCCGCTCCTTGTGATCGTAGCGTGATGTTATATAGCCTGCGTAGCCTACGCAGGCTATATAATCCTCGATGAAGGGCCTATCCAATAATTAACGAATTTTTCAATACGAACCAGTGGTTGCTGTGAATAGCGCGTTCAACAAAAGAAAAACAAACTCATCAGCTTTATATAGTATAGATTTTTCCCGCGGTTTCACACGCGTTCTCGTAGGAACCTATCCTATGTCCTTTTCTGATAAATTAAATTGATGTGAAACATCTACATACGCGCCTAGGCAGTAAAACCGACACGTATGCCATGACGGGAATCACGATGCTGATGGCTACTGGCCATCAGCATCGCAAACTGTATCCGAGCTACGGGTGATGGCCAGGGCTCTTGAGAGAGGAACCACTAATATAAAATTATTATAACTAAAGTAAACATAAATCGATTTTATTGAACGAAAACACGAAAATAAAACATTTTTTTTTGTTTTACTCCATATTTCGCCATAGAATAGAATAGATTTTTATTTTGGAAACATGGGTAGTCATAGGTTTTTATTTATTACTAGCTTCTGCCCGCGGTTTCACCCGCGTCATGTTGTGCGTCAACCCTATGGAGGCCCCGTCAGTTCCCTTGAGCGCGTGGAATACAACGCGCCGACGACTCGGGCCATGTCTTTGGTCGGAAAGCGAGCTACCCATTACTCGCCGTCCGCAAGTCAGTGTCTACGGTGGCCGCAATTTGCGCCGCGGTATCAGACGGCGTTTTCGGCGGTAAGGTGAGGTAGAGGATGTCCTTTCCCTCACGCGTTCTTACTGCTCCCCATTCAACTCGACTGCCGCTGAATCCCTGACCTCCCAAAACAAACATGTCCGGTGAGGACTTCCGTCAGGCGGAAAAGAGGGATCTTACCGCCACAATAGGCTATTTTACCTACTCAAAAAATTTAATTAGACCGAAAGATAGATTATCAAAAAAATTTTGACCCGTATTTATTCTTTTGATACGTAGGTATACCAAAATTGACGAAGATACAACGCTTCTAAAAATCACAAAACGTCACTCGGTCAGTATAATTTTGCAGGCGTTATGATGTCACAAGCCCCCACTCCCGAAGCGTTTTAACTTTGTCAATATTCATTGATTTAAAAAAACAAAAATACGTGTTCAATATTTTTCAACACTCGTAACTGGCGGACTAAACTGATTTTCAATTTATTTATGCTTGTGACCTGCCTATTTTGTTGCGGCATTATTTTGAAACTATGATATTTCCCAAAATATTCATTGAAATCAAGGGCAATTTTGTTCAAAAAGAATGCTTGTGATGATTAACGTATTTATTTGTATTAGAATTAATATAGTGTTTATAAATTACCTTCGCAAATAATGCATTATTTTAAAACCAATTTAATTTCCATGAAAAAGGTTATAGTGAGTTAACTTTAAAAGATACATATATGCTTTTGCAGACTTTTTTAAAAACTTTTAATGAGAAATAATTCCGTCATACATGATTTTAGCGTTAGTAAGGAATATTTTTTCCCGCTATTACAACATTTTTGTGTGCTGCTCCGCTCGTATTAGCCGTAGCGTGATGTTATATAGCCCATAGCTTTCCTCGATAAATGAACTATCCAACACAAAAATATTTTTTTCATTCGAACTAGTAGGTAGTTCTTGGATTAGCGCGTTCAACCAAACAAACAAACTCTTCAGCTTTATAATATTGGTAAAGATGAATAGGATAGATAACCAAAAAGATCTTATTAGATCGACACTTAGATTCCTAAAAAATATTGGACACGTATTTTTCTTTTTTCATGTAAACAAAAAATTTTGACGATACAGTGCGTCGAAAACTCGAGTGACGTCACATTTCGGTGCACTTTTACCGGAAAGTGAGGTCACTCATGATCTTTAATGCGTTCTATATCTTCGTAACTTTTTATTGGTTTCATAAAAAAAATACGTATACAATATTTTTCAATAATTTATGATGATTTATGACGAACTAAATAAAATCATATTTTTTACTCAGATATCATCCTTTTCTAATATTACAGAGATGTTTGACATAATTATGCCAGACGTCCCGTTCGGCTAAATTATTTTATTACCATGCCATTATTTCGATTCCATTCAAGTAAGCAACCTGCTAAACTTGTTTTTCGCATCAAAAGTATCTTATACAACACCACGACGCGTACACGCACACACTCTCACGGACGCACTGCAGCACGAAACATTACAAGCAGGAACAATAAAAATATATTTATCTCTTTCGCACTATTCTCGCTGTTCTTGTTCATAACGCGCTCAAGGTCAAAGTGGGGTAACTTGATGTGCTGGCGACTGTACTAACGTATCCTGACCGTGGTTTTATATAACAAAATTACCTGTGTGTAATTCAGCTTGCTCATTACTTGCTAAAGGAATTAGATGCTATTGCATGTCCTAGAACCGGAAATTCAAAGCGTGACTTCCACCAACCCGAACTGGGCCCGCATGTAGGGTTACAGCCCACTACGTCCCACAGAGAAGCCTGTGTCCCTGACTCCCAGCAGTGGGAACATTCATTATCATCATCCTCCTGCCCTGATCCCAATTTATTTGGACATTATAGGTTGATAATTACTTGATAAATCTTACCTTCAGTGCATTCCAGCGCGGTGTCAGTGCGGGGCCGTGCCAGCAACAGGGAGAGCAGCGCGAGTATGCGCCAGGGCGACGCGCCGTCCACGTTGAGGTGTATCACCAGTGAAGCCCACTGGACCGAACGGGACTGTCTGGAAATTGAAATATAGACGAATCGAGAAAAGACTTCTGAGTTATAAGTTATTATAGTGGAACTACCACCACAAAAAAACTATTTCTAATGTCAAGTACTATCGAGTTTACTGACGGTCTGAAACTTTTTACCCTTATGCCTTAAGTAAGTATTTGTTACCAGTAACAAATATAATTTTTTTTGCATAAGTCTGACGACTTGTTGCCATCCAAACACGGTAACATGAAGAAGGCACCAGCTGACGATTAGCGAAGAGCGACAAGAGCGACAAGAGCTAGCAACTAAAATTCTTTGTTCGACAGAGTTATCGCCGGTGCAGTGGTGTGAACAGTCAACGATCAACTGTTATAGAAATCTAACTCTTACCGACACGGAACCTACAACCTTTTGTACGAGTCTTGAGCGAGAAAAAATAGGATGTCTAATCGCTTGGTGGTCGGCTGTGGGACAAGCAAGGCTAAGTTCCTCACCTAAACAGATGATGCATAAGAAACAGCAGCTGCCTCAGGTCGCGGTTGTCGAGTAAAGCGGCTGACAGCGCTGCGGCCCAGCGCTGCAGTGCACTGGCGAGTGCTTCAGGCGCATTGTCGCTTAGACGCAACGCTTGTAAGATTAAAGATAATGCTTCGCGTATAATGTTTTTGTTGCTTTGTATCGTCTCCGATATTAGTTCTTCTATCTGGAAGAATAAAAAAAAAGAAATTAGGTTCTATTTTTGAAAGATAATTTTTATTTCTTCTGTTACTACTGTTGATTCCTTTGTTTTTTTTTTTTTGTAGCCTATTGGCCTACTGTTCCAATGCTCGACAAAGGCCTCCGCTTTCTCCTTCCCAACCTCTCTGTCCTGTGCGATCTCTGGCCATGTTCGCCCCGCAAACAAGAAAAGTAAATTACCGTTCTTTTACAAAAAAAATTCTTGTCATTCGTTCAAAATCAAATTGGAATACCTGACAATACGCCAGCAGAGCTGCATGCTGATGATGACAATAAGAATCCTGCACATCCCTCAGTAGACTCTCCAGCCTCAACTTAGCAACGGGTAACTTCTCTTTTACCAACTCTGCATGCTCATAGCTCGCTCTCAAGTGTACATCGAGCCCACACTTGCACTTCTCTGAAAGGTTCACATAACGTTTCTCTATCTTCCAAAGAGTGGCTCTTCTTTTCTCTTCGTCTGCAAACCCGCGAGCTAGTTGTATTCTTTCGCGTTCTACTGCTATTAGTGATGATCTGGTAAAGAAAGATAGATTATATTGATAATTAATTAATACTAGCTGTTGCCCGCTACCTTCGTCCGTAATATTACTTTCCAATTTGAATCAGATTTTATTAAGAATTTCATGGGTTTTAGTTTTTTGCATGGAACCCTAATTCATTGTCTAAAACAAAAGTAGCCTAAGTTACTCTTTATAACATCGGCTATCTGCCAGTGATATCCGCAGGCAGCTTTTTCGGAGATTAGCGGGAACAAGCAGACAAAAATTTTAAAAAAAGTTTTTTCTTTTTATGCAGATACCGTATATAATTATGAACTTTTATATGCATTTAGTAAAAAGCTGTTATATTTAAATACAAACAGACACTTCAATTTAATTTATTTATGTGGATGCAAAGATATCACAATTGATTAATTGCTGATGTGGCAACCCACAGGGTTTCGTTTGAGACTGTTGCAAGGATTAGCAATACTCTTTGGTATTCACATAGTTGATTGCCTGTATCTAGGAACTTACTTGGCCAACATGCGCCAACTGTCATCACAGAATAGGGACATAAAATAACGTATATTCTATTCTACTCTTTAAAAAATTATTGAAATCTGAAAAATATTAATACAGCCAAAAATATTTTTAATACATGCCTGAATGTAGACAATAAATCAACAAGTGGATGCTCTGGGCCACTTAAAGGCCCCGCCTCCACTATCTCCTCCTCTCTTTCACTCATAGACCTGACTTCTTCCATCTCTTTCCCTCCACACAGTTTTATTGCATCTTCCAGAGACATACATTTTATTCTAGGCTTTCTTTCTACAGCTACTTCTTCATGTTGAACTGATTGAGGTACTTCTTCAAAGCATGGTGCTGATGGCATTATATCTTCTACACATTCAAAAGAAGTTTCAGGTGTTTCCTGCTCTTTATGTAAATAAGCATCAGGATGTACCAGCTCATATTCTCTGTCTACAATCGTTTCTCTACCCTCATTTGATAATGCTATCCTTTCTAGTTGCTTACTCAATTCTTTGTAACTACCTTCAATACTTAATGATGATACCTCTTTAGTAGGAATAATTGATTTATTATCTATTTCAGCAATCTGTGGTGTTTCATTGATATGTTCAGTCTGGTCCACAATACAGCTGGGTTGTGCTATATCTTCTTGTTTACCTATATTAGTTTCTATAATTTGTTCACTATTAGTCTCTTCAGTATGTTCTATTATTTCTATACTTATATTACTGGTTTCAGCTTCTTCAATAACCTCATCTGCTTGAGTATTTGATTCTATTATATCAGTCTTAGAGGTTTCAATACCACTGGTGGTTTCAGTGATGTGAACGAATTCCTCAAGAAGCGGAGGTTCTATGGTAACTGGTGATAGTTCTCCAATAGTACTGCTTCTTTCTTTTGATCTCTTTTTCTGGAAAGTAATCATTATTTTATGAAAATAATTTGTTTTATAGTATTGTTTCTTTGCTGTACAGAAAATATGAAAAAACCAAGCCTAGGTGAATCATTCACATAAAATCATTGGATCAACAGAAGACCCTTCAGTAGGTATTATTTTAAACTGTTATGGAAACCTCCATTTTCCATTGAAATTAAACTATATTATTAAGCCCTAGTTTATCTGTCTATGAGTAATTGATTCTCATGACTGCTGTTGAGATTAGTTAAACAAATATCAACAAACAATAAGAGGTATTAGTTATCTCATCACAGGTGATTGATTGATTAGCAGAGTCAAGGCTCAGAGGGTCGTCTTGAGCCCGATCAGTTGACGAGAAATTAGAGCTTCATCAAAATACAGTCGAATTAGGAGGTCTAATACTGTGGCATAACATAAAACATATTATGATGAAAACTTCTTGAGCTGTTGCACACTATCAAAAGCAACTGTGGTCGCTTTATTCATAAACGAACTATAACAAACTATGTTTATATAATATAGAACTACAGACACGCAGGCAGCAAATAATAAGTAACACATTCCAAGCAATCAGAATGTTTTGCTGCGCAAATGGAAAGACAAAGGATTGTGTTTTGTACATAATTCTAACTTACTTCTCTACGTTTCTCCTTTACCATAGTAGCCATGGTTCTCTCGGAACTATATTCTGATTGGTGTGATTAGCTTTATTATCAAACTCAAATATTTGTTCTTCTCTGAGCGTTTTTATTTATGAACATGTTTTTCCCCAAAACCAAAACAAAGTGATGTGATATGAACTGACAGCAGGATGCCATGCCAGGATGACATACCGAACGAATCAAGCTAAGGAGAAAGAGAGATAGCAGCCTTACTATGCTTACAATATCCATAGCTCGAGTCTATGAAACGCTTTGATCAGCTGTAAACTAGTCACAAAATATTTTTAGTCGATTTTCAAAGCGAATCACTACAATAACAAAAAACATTTATTTTTTAAGAAACATAAAACTTTGTTTGATCTAGCCTATGATCTTTGTAGCATCTGCGATTTTTATTCATAAATTAAAAACTCTTTATCATAAAGAAGGCTTGTTTAATTTGAGTGGAAAACAGTTAGGTTTACGGTTTTCCTCGGTGTTCTATACATTTTGACCGTAACCGTTTTCGCTTCGGTGTCCCTTCTTCTCCGTTTAAGGATCGTGATGTTCTGTAACATAATACTTATGTAGTTTCTGCCTACCCCTATGAGATCACTTAATAATTTAATTGATACATACGCAGAATAAATTTTCGATTTTCGTTTCGTCCCAAAGATATCCTTATGAACTGGATTGTAATAATAGCCTTCATCGATGTTCATTCTTCTCTTCCAGATTTGGTGGAATCGGGAGAAAGTCTTCAAGTCTGTCAGGTAGACTTGCTGATTAGAACCACTGGGTGTGCTTCCCAGCTCATTGATTCTATCGAGCTGCAGCCATCCTCACCTCCAGCCTCCTGATACCCGCATGATGGAATATTGTAACTTGTCCGACAAATATTATTATTTACATGACCCTTATGATGTGATCTTTGACCTAAACACGCTACTAGGCGCATATCGCCATGCTTTGAGTCATACCGACGCGCTCATCGTTTAAAGTTTGTAGTTCACACTTCGAAAGTAAAACCTATAGAAAAAGATTGAACTATGTATCTTTATGACTATGACCCCCTTTATGTGCTTATAATACATAGGTACTGTATTTGTAGATCTGTATATTTTAATCAGATCACTTATTAGGATTAAGTATTAGATTATTTTAAACTAAAAAGGGCATGGGTACCGGTACAGATGATCATAAAATACTACCTATTTCGTCAGTATCTTGCACAATATTCATTTAGTTTTCCTTTAAAGCCACGTCAGTTCTAGGAATCTATTTTAATATTGATTGTTACTGAATACAATGTCCATGTCCTCTTCTGTCCAAAGTACGTTAAATAGGGAAATCTCTGCTTTGTGTCAAGGTCATTGGACTTTGCACGGGCGCTACTTAATGAGACATCATTTATCAGCTATCCTTCATCGCTACCATACACGTGTCTTAAACAATACAAACTACGATACGATATCGATATAGACAAAAATATAAACCACGTCATTATGATGAGACTTGTGGGAAACAATAAATAGACAAAGCCGTAGGTATACTTAGGTAGGTACGTAATTAACGTTTTTATGTCATCATTGTCATCTTCACTCAAATTATAATAGGTAGGTACTGTAGGTAGGTACTTAGGGTAGCTCGTAATATTTGAATGTCTTTTAGGGCAAATACTTTACGTGACGGACTCGTTGAGATCAATCAATCAATTCACCTTACTTATCGCAGTCCACTGCTAGCAAAAAAGGACTCCTCAAGTTGTTTTATAATAATACCCCATTCTCCGCATCCTATCAGCTACCTCCATGGTCCACGTATCTGGGTCATGTCCTAAGTTCTCTAGTACCCTGTTTACGAAGCACTGTTTAAGAAAGATGATGTAGGTACCTACCTACAGTGCTTGTTTTGGAAAATCGAAGTGTGACAACGATTTTTTTTTTCTCAGAGATTAGTCACTAATCTCTGTCATTAATTGGTACTAGCATTTCAATCTCACGGGTGAAATAATTCTATTTCGTTGTGTAATGTACCTTTATTCGTAGGTATTTTACACGAATTAATTAGTTTTAAATTAATAAACAAATAGTTTGTGCGCCGGCTAAAATAAATATCACATTGCAAGACGTTAAACAAATCTTGCTTGCATTTTAAGTTTGTTATACCATTCTTTGTTATACAATTTTAACTTTTTTATATTAATTTTCGTTACACCTTGTGTAATAATTTAAAAAATAACGTACCTAACATAAATTAACTTAAACAAAAAATAAAATATTTTTATCAAATCTATTTTATCGATGCGTCCGCGACCCGACCTTAATCAGATTCCGGCCAGTGTCTCAAATGCCCTCAGCTATCACTCAAACTTCAATCCAAAGTGCACAAAACTCCTCAAGAAACTTCTAAGATGGAGGCTGTTCCTGATACGAAATATTTTCATCTTCATACTGAATATTAGTTGGATTTTGTTGCGTAACGATAAAAATAGGAGATTTTATCTTTCGAGGAATAGGGGACGGTGACGTAGAGTAACTTCTCTGTTGTGGCGTAGCACCCTGCATTTTGACGCGAAACATTACATTATCGATTTCATGCATCGCCAAATCGCGTTGGTGTTCGTCTAGCTTCCTTAATTTCTTCGCCAACAACTGGCCGTACAGCTCATACTCGTCCATTTCACTCTTCACGCCGCCTGCATTCTTCAGATACGTCACAGCTTCATCCATCCGTTTCTTTGCATAATTAATGTCAGAACTATTCTTGTTTGCGGAATTTCTATGACATGGGGACGCTGGCTTACTTTGTCTGACCATTGAGGCATGTTTATCCGTAATGTTAGCGCTTCTGTTAATATTATTCATGTGTTCTGGTATACCTGGTTGAGTAGTGTAATTTCCTGTATTTGTGAAGTACTGAAACAATGAAATTACGTTAACACACCATACGTTTAAGTAGGTAACTTATCCAATCACTATTACACGCCCATAGGTAATAGGTATACATCTACACTAAGCTAAGCCTAATTCTGAATACCTAAGGTCAGAACTGTCTTTTCTATTGGTCACTCTGGACATGTGCCCTGCCTAGAGCAAAATAACTGCCCACTCACTATCTTCCACCTAATGAGCATCTTTCTTCAGGGTCGCACCTTCAGTGTGCGGCCTGAACGTCTCTGATCTGTCTGCGGACCCTAGTAGGAAGATGTAACTCTAACCTCGCGAAGTGGAGCTACCTCGATGGATCAGTGGCAGGATGCGAATGTTGTTCTGGCTCTGAGCATCTAAATTCCTTCTGTATCTTAAGATAAAAAATTACCCGGCACTTAATAAATGCGCTAAAGTAACAATTTTAAAAGGGTGTAAATAGACCCTTAACATAACCGAAAGGCACTTGTTCTCCCCGTATTTGCGATCATATTTTTGTTCTAGACCATACCTGGGAACCTTCTAGTTACGGAGATATTGGGGGTCAAAGTTCCAACTCTTTCACAATTTTTTTTAAAAATAAGTATATGTTTTTAATGTAAGATTTTTACTTTACACACCTCTACGACCCCCGGTAGTATTCAATCCATCCATCAGCACAATGCTTTGAATGCTCTCCATCGAGTCCTACCGTAAAACGTGTTTTTTTTACCCCAAAAAAATAGTCGATTCCCAGCAATAATTTTTGTGTAAAGTTACTTAGTTTGATGTACAGAAAGCTTGGTTGACGGCTATGTGAAGGGTCTGCTTACACCCTGTATATCTAATTAAAAGCGGGCCATGTTATTTTGTATACGAAAACCTTCTCGGTGCACCGGCTTGCACTTGGCTAGCCTATGAATCATACACGTCGTAAATCGTAAGTTTCTGTTGTTTTGTAATTAACCATTTTAACATCTAATTAAATCTTTGTTTTTTTACACCAATGCACGATGTACATACTACATATATTGGCTAAAGTTTTCGCCCAAATTATTTTTATTTTTTGACCATCAGCAAATGTGTGTACCAAACAAAGCCAATACCTGTACCGCCTTCTGTGACATGTACCAAAGTTTGGTTGCCAAACCCACAAACAAAATGGTAATGGCATTACGCAATTGGGTCCAATTTGGCCCAATGTTAGACCAAAGTTCGGAAGTTTTTGAAAATACAAACTTGAAAATAATGTTTGTGGTTTATGTAACAACTTTAAGAAAGCCGGTTTACTTGTAAAGTATATGTAAAAGGATTATTTACCTCATTTTCCAATTGATTTGTGCTATCACATTCGTATTTACCGCCAAGAAAGCTCTCCATAAGCGAATAGGCGAACCAAGTTGTGCGATATTCCGGTTGAACTTTCTTCTTGCCAAGGTGCATCCTGAAAGATGTCATTAGGGATTCCTTTTTCTTTTTTAGATCAGTAATTGAACACTGTATACTTAAAGATGCCTGAATTCTGATCCAGGATTCGGAAACTTCGCTTCTATTTCTGTGTAGAGGATGTTTCGGATCCCATAGATGTTGCTCTCTTCGGTAGAGTTCCAAGAATTCTAGCACAGTATCGCTATTCCACGACATTTCGAATTAGATTTTGTAAAAAAATTGTGATATTTTGTCTCCAACCAAAACAAGAACCACTGACATCTGACAGCCAATAGGAACACATCGCTCGTCCAATGTTTGTGAACGAGTACACGTGTGCTGGCCTCGTTCCACAAATTTTGCGATCAATGTTCGTCATTGGCATTTGGCGACCAACAACCCAGTACTATTTGATGAAGTTATGATGTAATATTAAAAATAGTAACTGTGAAATAATGAGAAAATAAATAGAGAAATAGGTCTTGAATTACAGGATCGCTTGTAAAAAGAGTAATTTTGTTACTTTTGGTCGCATTATACAATAAAGCTGCGTAGAATAAAAAAATCTATCTCTTTTCAGCCAGACATTAAATGATGCGCCGTCTCTTTCAGTCGGGAGCTCTATCCCTAGTGTTGCGAATAGTATATTCCAGTTGGAAATAAAGATAAAACTCGAAACGGAAAAACGATTAGATTATGACTAGCTTCAGTTTACAAAAAAAATAGGTTTGGACACCGTTTGACCCATCACCGTAAAGTCGCACTTTTAAATGTGTATCTCGTTTTATGGGGAACTTGTTAAATGTTTATGTTTCCAACAGATGAAAACGCAGATAAAAGTTAGTATTTTATAAAACAAGGTAATATTTAATATCAGTAGTGTTTTGATAACAGAGGAACAAGTTATTGATTAGTTTTTTAGGTGAATTAAATCGACTGATATGTTTAACTCATAAGTAAAATTGTAAATCGACTATCGTCCTTTTAGTGAATTTTTTAAGTTTTCAGCCCTAACTTTAGCCGATCAAAGTCCAAACAAAGCGTTGAATCATAAAAATAATAAATACAATAATTATTCATTATTGTCACTCGTTCAAGCAGCATATCACGTATATATTTTCTATTTTACGATCAGTTTACTTCAGTCAGAGTCAGTCGCTTGAAACGTATTCAACAAGTAATTAGTAACTGAGATTTTCGTATTTTAGAAAGTATTTTTCAACTTAACAAAAGTTTCGTGAATTTTTAAGGTGGGTTTTAAAACTTTTGCCGATCTATACTTGTCGTGAAAAGCCGTGGATTAGGAAATTCGTTACCGTTCCATTTTAAAATTAGCTTAATTGTAATTTTTATCCTGCATTGCAGTTTTCTAAACGCGATTGTGAATAGTTTTGCTGCTACCGACATCAATTTGGTTTGCTAACTTTGCTAATTACTGCATTAAAGGTAGGGAAAATAGTGAATCTTGCAAAGTCTTTTCTAGAAATAGATAGAAAAATACTTACGTTCTTGCAAAAAGATGTAAAAACCCGATTCTTCCATCAATAACTTTGCTATAGCATCCCAGAACATTCCTTGAAGAATTTCACGTATCGTATCTGCTACTAAAAATTACTTATATTTTTCCCCTGTGATACAGATGGCTACAGAAGTGAGTGCCCCATCGATGCCGCAGCTGCAGTCCGTACAGAAGGCCATGGCACTGCCCACAGTTGGTGCTGCTGTTGGACAAGTTGGAGCCTTCTACACTAAAGTTAAAGGTAGGTGTCCTAACGTTTGCTTCAAGTAACTTTTGCTTAGGTGGCCAAAGTTTTAGACTTCGTCAGATTTTTTATTAGACTGAAGTCTGTGGTTTTCAAGAAACAGTTGGGTTTAAGAATGAATTTATTTTTAAAAAATCCCTCATTTAAAAACCCTCATTTAAAATTAAAATCCTTTCTTGAACTAACATTAATCAAAAGTGAAAATACCTAATAAATAAACTGTTTCTTATACTGAAGAAAATTTAATGGTATTGTAAGTGTAAAAACTTTCTTTATGGTACATCTGTTTAGCCGGAGGCATTCAGATGAAAGTTAAAAGCAAATGTGTAATTCCATTCTTTCATAACTTCAGATCAACCTATGGAATGCTTAACTACAGGCCAGCCTATAAAATGCTTTAGTGGTCAATTAATATAGAAAAAGATATGGCATCTTTGAATACACTACATTATTTAAATTTTCCATTCTACCCTCAGAGGTGAAGAAAGACTTTTCCATCATATGTTCTAGACCTCATTCAAATATATTTTTATGTAAGAATCAAATGAGTTGCTTGTTTGCACATTCAAGCTACCCTCCACCAAATCTTGGGCCACTTGAGCTAAAAAACCACCAAAGTTTTCTAAAAAAACTCTAAACTAACAAATTACTAGAAATATTCACTATTTCCAGTAATTTGTTTGTTTAAAGCCTGCATGAAGATGAACTATACTTAAGTTAGGCTAGCCAGCTTACTTAGGCAGTCAACCCTACTATAAAGGGTCACCAAACTTTTTGATTGGCAATTTTGCCTATGGCATGGAACTTTTTAATTGTCATGCCAACACAAGACAGTCATTAGATTAACACAATATCTTTCCTACAGGAGCCCACTCCTTGCTAGAATGGGCACTATCAACAGCCGAGGCAGGCGTATACATCGCAGCAAACACAGCTGCGCCCTACGTAGCTGCGCCCCTGGTAGCCGGCGACGCCAGGGTAGCCGCAGCCCTAGATGAGCTGGAGCGCCGCGTGCCCCTCGTCACAGAACCCCCCAAGGTCATCGTAGAGACCACCAAACAGGCAGTCTTGTCCAGAATCTCGCCACATGTTAACAAGGTAAGGATTGATTTAGTTTTCTTGGATTGTTTGTATGTAGTTTGCAATCAAATCAATGAGGTACCTACATAATAAGCCCCATGTCTTGAACCTACCCTCAATTAAAAATGTTGTAACTTTTTCATCTTGAAATTAATAAGCAAAACATCATGCATGACTCAGCTCATTTAAAACCTTTGAGAATGAGTAGGTTTATGCATAAATTACAGAACAGAATTTAAAAAAAAAACAATTTACTTAGCGTATTTCGTCATCAAAACGTTGTTGATTATATTTTGTTAAGAAAAACTTTCCTAGATATAATTTTATAATCAGTGTTCAAAGTCGAACTTATAACAAGAACATTCCGGACGCGGATATTCTCATTATCTCACACTTCAGGAAGTGGTCCAATAAGCATGCAGGTTCAAAGTGCAGCTTGTTACAGACAGGATGTGGCACTATCACTTACTTTACTGTCCACCATTCTGTCGTACACAATGCAATGTTATTACATTTTATAACGGATCGTCAGTATGAGCTGTTTGTGTTTGCAAAACATGGCGCATCCAAGTATGCAGTGCTGTTTCCGTTGGTCGGAAACGCTCGGACCGGTTCGGGACAGACTATTAGCGACGCCGTATGTGGTCATGTAGATAGTAGGTTTATCCATGTACCGGTAGTTTTTGTATCGATCGATTGCGGTTGTTTGATATCATGATGATATTATAGATCGGAGGATTGATCACGTGTTTGTGTTTTTAAACGGCATACCCGATACCCAAAACATCAATTACTTACAATTTGTTTGACTTAGTTCGCAATTTCGTACCTACCAAGAAGTTCTCATCATCTTGGGATACAAGTCAGTTAAATAGCCTCTCCCAAGCTTCGCAATAACGACCAGAAATGCGAAAATCCGAATAGAATCTGAATCCTTAACTTGACCGGGAAAACGGCGAAACCCCGAAGACTATTCTCTCTCCGTACCTACCTACACATCTTAACTTAAAACGCAAGTTTTCTCTATACGCGACAGGTGTGCCGTTAGTCATGTAACCGGTAGTCATACCGCGGGTATTTATGTAACTCCAGTCAGTAATCAATACCTACATTCCTGTGAAACGCACTCGGCACTGGCGCTATCTTCTCTAAACCCAGACATCACGTTGTTGTGGCATCAATGCCGTGTGACCAGAGATAACAGTATTCAAAATCAAAGTATTTTATTTCACATAGGCTTAGATGGACACTTTAAAACGTCGACAAAAAGGTGCACGGTTAGGGTTATTCCCAAGAAAGCCCCCAAAATGAAACTTCTGATGTAGTAAGATTTTTCTGGAAGAAGAATTATCATCCACGAAGAGGTAGGCAGAAATAAACTTATAAAAGAACTCTTAGACCTGTGCCAATAGACACGAGAATAACAGCCCAATATTTTACCATTACCGGACAAAAGCACAATAGCCTATAAAAATGAAAACCTAATAAACCAACCCAAAAAAAGACGAAATCTTCCCACGCTCGCTCAGTGTACGTACCAAAAAAATGCAATATAAAATGTACCTACATAACATTCAAGTCGAAGCAGCTGTCTTGTGTACCAGTTATAAATAAAATAAAAAGCGCGTTTGCATACAATTGGTAGCGAGTAGTCGGGCCGGTATTATTTTTATGGCGGCCGCTGCAGCGATAAGATAAAACTACTGTGACGAGACGCAATCATGCGGTGGACAATGAACCGGACTGAAAGGACCTTGTTACGTTTAGCTAGCTTCTTACTGGCTATTATTTTTTATTCACTTGCCCTTATCCTATTTTAGGGGGTGGATGAACCCCCCTGTAAAACCATCCACATTCATACACAAAACTTTCCGCGCGACATTTTCCTCGTTCTGCATCAATAGATTCATATAGCGGGTAAAATCGGTACCAACGCCGCCATCTTGTTCTTTCAATACATTTCAATAAATACTTACACAAATGTTTACCAACAGCATCATTCGGGCACCTAAAGACCATGCAGCATTGTATGTGGCTTGTTTACCAATAATAAAAAACAAAAGCCTATTTTTCCAATATGCTAGGATTAATTGTCTTGAATCCATGACCACTGTCAACTACAGTGATCATGTATAGGACTAATGTTGTTGATATCAGTAATAGTATTATTTGTAAACTTTACAATTAGATCTTCAATTATCATGGTGTCATCTTCACAATCATCATAGGCCAAGCCTTTTCCCAACTATGTTGAGTTCGGCTTCCAGACTTGCTGAATATACCAGTATTTTACATGGAGCGACTGTCTCAGAACTACTATCATGAGTAAAGGTTGATTAAATGCTCAGCTGCTCAATCAGACATAAAGGCATGATGATTGCAGTATATTGATAGTCTGCAAGTAGTCACTGCACCTCTTGCTGATCACACTCGTTCCATGGCACAGGCATAGCTGTGGAAAGCGAGGCAGTAACCTATGTGTGAAGATATTAAACGCGAATAAAATGCGCGAATAATATTGAACGCGGAGAAATGCGTTATCATTTTCATAACTGTCATGAAAATTCATAATATTTATGTGAAGTAGCTCTCTACATGTTTACATAACTATTCAGTATCGTTAATGTATACTATGTACGTAGTTTACGACAAGCATGACTTCTAGCTGTTGTAGGTCACACTCAATGTATATATGTAGTTATTCAAGGTCAGCCGGGTACTAAAGTCCGCATTACACGAATTAGGATTTAGATAGGTACCTACTTACATACCTACTTATTATTACTACTACTACTACACTACTATTCCTTTATTCATTTCAATACCACATGTTTTACAATTTTAAGTATTCCTATACAAAATAATATAAAAAAATGTAAAAAACAGTAGCCCACCGGCATCGGGAACAGGGTCCACTAATTATTACAACACTACTTATTACTTATATTTTATTTGTATACATATGCGTTTTAGTGTCTATGTAAGTATATAAATTTGCGTAAACAAATACCTTTTTAGGTATTATTTTGTACCCTATCAAAATGTTGTCCTATTAAACCCAAAGGTTGACTGGTAGAGAATGCTTAGTGGCATTAAGTCCGCCCACGTCCGCCTATGTACCACTATTATACATGAACTATAAATACTTATAATTAGAGACCTTTATGAACAGTAGCAATAACATCTGTGTCCAGTCATTGCGTGATTGAATTATTCAATTTAAAAATGTCAATGGATCATCGCAAATCAACTGCATTCAATTATCCAAATACGTATTTACTTTGACGTAATCCTAAGTCGAGTAAAGCAAGTAATGCGATAAATATAGCATTATAAATTGCGTTCTTTTATAAAAACACGACAGTTACAAAATCAACGACCTCTTTCACCCGCACACAAAGGGCTCATATATAAATACGCCTGATGCAGCCAATAATGGCCTTTGTTGTTGCTATTGACCAGAATTACCAAAGCTATTGACTAAAGAACGAAAAAAAACAAGTCCAGCAGTGGACGTCTTTCGGCTGAAATGATGATGATGATTCAAAAATTTAACGAATGAAGCGGGCTGATGATTTCATCACCGACAATTTCTTCTAGCTTTTGTTTTTCACGATTTCACAAGGAAAATTGTGATTGTCAGGTAGAATCATCTCCTCAAAAATGCACATAATGATGACAGGTGTCTCAACAGACTGTGGTTATTTTAGACCCCAACACATTTACCATCTTATATTGGCCCCAGACTACGGTTAGTTTAGAACTTCACATTTAATTGTCGGTGGCCGCCGCCTTTACCAGATTTTCGGCAAAGGCCTCCAATCCTCCATACCTGTTCAACATACCAATCTATAACCTCCTTTCTCAGGTCTGCTCAGCGCGAGTAGCCGCGGAACAGCGCGTCAGTTCCCTCAAGGAGCTCTCCTGGGCCAAGGCCAATGCCCTGCTCTCGACAGCTTACGGCCAGAAGGCAGTGAGCAGCGTCGATGCCGGTGCCATGTACGCGATGCAGCTGCTAGACCACTACCTACCTCCCGTCGGCGTTCAGGAGGAACCTAGCAGTGAGTTACTTATTAAATTTAGTCTAATTTACATGAAAAAATGCAGTAAGTTCAGTGGTGGCCCAGTGGTTATTTTATCACCATTACTCTCAAAACGGTGGAGGAAAACATCGTGAGGAACATACCATGTCCTAGAAACAAAGCATCAAAGATATGTGATATCTACCAACCCACAATGGGCCGGAGTGGTGGATTCCAGCAGCAAGAACATTATAGACTATTTTGTTCTTATTGCTGCTTATCCTATGTTAATTCAAATTAGTCTTATGTTTATGAAAGTAATGGTTACAAGATTTGCGACAGGACTTCTTTATGAGTCAGCAAGTTCCGACTATTAATAACTTACTAACATAGTAGTTTAGTGTACTAACATTCTATAACACAACACACCTAAGAAATTGTGTACAGCATGCAGGTACATTCTGCATGGTTGGATATCTTCCATATTAAAGAGAAAATAATTGCGGTTGTATTGCTCCACATTACACTGATGACTGTAATAAGCCCTATTTAAAAAAAAAGCTGGTCATTTCTAAACATGACTGTCACAGAAATGTAAGAACTGCTGGTGACAAATCAGGCGTAAAATAGATTTCTCTGATTTCAAATCATCTCATCTTGATTTCATCTTGCAAAAATATAAACGCATGAATGAGTCATATGCCATAAAGATATTGAGTGACCAAGGTATAAAGTTCTAGAAATGATTGTACCTATTATAATTGAAGATTATTGCACAATGCTCTTTGAGATTACCTTATCCTTATCTAGAGATAAGAACAGGATAAAGAGAATACATTCTGTGGACAATGGTACTCGGATTAATTTATATTTTGAAAGTACCTACTGCTAAAAGGGTCGGCAGAGAACCTTCTCCATTATCAATCGAATGTCTCCCTCGAGCTCTCTTGAGTACATTAATGGTTGCGTCTCATCTAGCAGCACGAATCGCACTTTTCCATGCTCCGTCTTTTTCTGTCGCTCAGAACCGTCATTTGCTAGAGCGAGAAACAGAGCGTGCTGCCGAACGCATCGTCGATGCTGCCGCGTGCGGTTCCGGTTTCAGAGCGACAGAAAAGGATAGGCCATCCACACGAGAATTCCAGCAGTGGCAATATTATATACTGATTATGCTATTCTAAGATACAAAACTAACCTAGCTCTAAGTGCATGTCAACTTGTAGTCAGCTAAACTGAAAGTTGACATCGTTTACCAATGTAATGGTTTTGTTAATTGTAGAGGAAATTGTAGCGGTGTCCAATGACCCGGCGATGCACACCGTGCAGACTGTGGGCCGGCTCAGCGCTGTCGCCGCGCGCCGCGTGTGGGCCAACCTCGCCTACAAAGTGAACGAGCTTAGGAACTCAGGTAATTATACAAACACTAGCTTTTTTATTATTCTATTGTTTGGGATTATGCTGACTACCTCTTGGGTTCTATAGTTACAAGGGCTGAGTCTGAGTACGTGATCCTGGGTTCAATCCTCGGGTGAAAAGTGATAATTGTGTTTTTCACCCGAGGATTGAACCTAGGGTCACTTACTCAATCAAATTCGCTGTCGTAGCGTAGCCCATGTCTGAATTTTTGCATGCACAGCTGAAGCAACAGCATAGCAACAGTTGCATTAAGGAGGACTTTTATGTTACTGTTGCTTCAGCTATGTTTCATACGAGGCGAAGTCCAGCTGTAGGTGTTAAAGCAGAGATTTTCCTGTGTCCTAAGAATGACTATTAAATTTTCCTGCTAAAAACTAATGAGGCGTCGCATTTTTCATAATTATCAGCTGTACATTGTTATATTTCAGCGAAACAAAATAATTATATTCAAATGCATAGGCAATTAGGCATTACATTTATAAGCATTTTATCACCAAAGCATTCTATTGTACAATACATTAGATAAAGGTTCTACTACTGACATTTATGTTATTAGATAACAAGTGACCTTTAACTCCACATACTCGTAAATCAATATTACTTTCAAAACATTCTCCTTCGTTGACCTTGAGTTAGCAAATCGAGTTCCAATGCAAGTCAATCTTATCACCTGCGTCACAGATATCAAATTACGATGTTATTGCAGGTGTGGAGCTGGACGTGCGTCGCTACATCACGGCGTTGCTGGCCGCGCTCCACCTCGCCAACGTCACCAGTCAACAGCAACAGAAGGAGAAAGAAGAGCAGGAGAAAGAGAAGCCCCAGGAAGCAGAGCCAACGCCTCCCGCACCCGCTCCCCCTAAGAACCCTCAGGACTCCGCCCCTACCACCACCAACCAGGTCAAGGCGACACCCGAGTCCAAGTCGACAGAAACTTCTAACAATTAAATCTTCATATATTTTTATAATAATATTATATTTCGTACGTGTAAGTTGCAGACAGGGTGTTATTTTTAGCGTCGGTTGCATTTTTCAGTGGCATGCATAATGCAATGTCCTTATGTTGCGATATGAAATGAGGTCGTGGAACAAACACGGCGCGCCGGTGTCGCACGCGGCACGTCGCTAATAATAACATCGTGTCCTTAGAGTAAGCTATCGAGCCACATGACGGTATACAGGATGTACCCACATTGTTATGGCGCATTTAACTATTAAGTGAAATCATTTAATGTATTTCTATTTATCAAAAGACTGTCAGTATGTCTTTAATTTTGAATTGTTTATCGCTTTTATACGGCATATTGTAATGAAAATGTTTTCTATCGTATAGCGAGTTTTGAATCGTATTATAATAAAAGATTTTATATTCAAATAAAACGAAGTTTGATTCTTAAATATTACTTTAATACACAATATATTCCAAAGAGAATGTTACTTGTTTGATTCTTAGGCCTCTTGATATTTGGAGATATGAAACGTGTGATATGAGATTAGAGTCTGACGTAAGACTTCGGCATTTACACAAATATTTATCTTTTACATAGCGCAATAAATACAGTAAAGTTTACAAATGTAGAAATGTATACAAATGATGTGGATCGGGCATTCTGCACACCGCGAGGTAGCGCCGGCTGGCTGATATATAAACACCAAGCTATTACAAAGAGGTATAACATTTGATACCGTTGCCCGATCCCATAAATCCTCAAGTAGGTCCAAAGATACTTAATACAAGACATGGTTTTGTTTTAACAATCCCTAATACAATAATACAGCAGTCTATGCGATAGAATATAACAATTTTATAAACTGGAGGGCTAGTATTGCGAAATGTACTGGTATACTGTGTAATATTGATCATAGAGGTTTAATACTTTGTTCTACTCTATAATATGAATAACAATCCTAAGCGAAATGTAAGAAAATATAAGTATGTTTGCTTCTTTTGGCACAAACTATTATTAAATTGTTCCACCACAATTACAAACATTCAGTGGCAAAACTAGACTCGTAATACTAACTTTATGTACCATCCATATGTACATAACTAAAAGCGGTGCGAAACTCGTAATAATACAACTAAAACTAAATTAAGTACATTAGTAGTTGCCACGGTTATAAGTAATTATGCATAAACAACCTCAAAGTGCAGAAATGCTTTGCAATTAAATAACTACTTAGTAAGAATAAGCTCTAAAACGAATATAATAATATGCAAATTAAACCACAGAACAATTGATTATGAATCGACTGAGTACAATACGTATTTAAATGTTTATCAAACAACAAGAGCAATGTTCGTCTTTTGGACAAAATTCCGTAATATATTTTACATATTTATATTCATGTATACACACCGCAACTGTTTCGACAGGTTTAACAAAATCTTCTAATATCAAAATACATGACGTTACAATGGTGTACGTTGTCGCTACGTATGTTGTTGCGGTGCGGCGGTGCGGGGCGAAGGCGCGGAGCGTTAGCCGAGCCCGTGGTCCTCGAAGAAGCCCTGGGGCGTCTCCTCCTGCAACAAGGGGTATCACTGAGCCAGAGTCGCTCGTGGCCGCGTTAGACCGAGCTATCGCTTTTCGGTTATCGACTACTCGTTGTTTTTACTTCGGTTTTAGTATCCTTACGATGAACAGACTTTAGTATCGTAGTTTGTTTTTAAAACTTGGAAGTTGAAAAACAAGTTGCATAATTTACTTTAAAAAGATAAGGTGCCTGATTAATAAAAGTAAAAGTTTTATAATGTGTAAAATATATTTTATTAGAAATATGTTATTTTATCACAAAGACATAATATGTATCATGTGATGAAATATTATCGTATATGAGATTAATACAGTTTATTGCACAAAACTCCTTGATTATGTTATTAAAGGCTGCGTCACACAATTTATCATGTCTGATAATTTCGTAAAAAAAACTTTCCATAATTTATTAATGATTTGAATAGAAACACACAAAGAAATGTAGAAATAACCGTAGACGTGTAAATGGTTTAAAATAGCAATTTCCTAGAATTGGCAGTAATTTTATAATCTAATTTTATATTTAAAATCAATATTTTGTAGTCGAAACTAGCGTCCACTTAGTTTAGAGAAGGAAAACTTATAAAACTATAACAAACGCCACATTAATGTAATAAGAGTTTTATGTTTTACCTAATAATAAATAGTCAAATTCGTTAGGTCATGTCAACAGACTATAGTTAGTAAACTGATTTAAAATAACTTAGGCAAATAATAAAATCAATCTAATTTAAATATAAATTCGTTTTCAACAAATCATAAAATTATAATAGTTCAACAGAACAAACAAATAAAATAGACAAACTTCAAAACATAGAAACTACACTAAAAGACAAAATAAAATCTAATGAACAACTATTTTTAATTATTAAGGGAATCTTCCAAATTGGCAGTTTCGCTAAATTTAAAATACATTCGATCAAGAGTTTCTAAAACAATATTCTTTCTTGGTCCACTTTGGCCTGGAGAAACAATTCCGTCATTACATTATTCAAAATACTTACCTAGATACTAAAAAACGCAAATTGTATGATAATATAAAAACAATCTCTAGTATCAGTCGCCCAATGTCTTTCGTAGAAAATCGTTATCAATGTAATTAATTTTTATATAAAAAAATTACTGATAATATTTTAATGACAGTCTATACATATTCTAAACTGAAGTGATTATGTAGAAATATGATATTAAAAATATATGGCAAAGTTGTTGAATCCAAATATAGTATTTGAATGGGCGATTGAGTGGTCATAGGACGTCCTTGTTATGCACCGCGGTGCACTAGTCTTGTATCGCAAGTAGTGGGGTGCGCGCAGTGCAGTCCGGCGGAGTCCCGGGTCCACTAGAGGAGCCCCACCTCGCGTAGCGCCGCGTCCACGGTCTCGTCCTAACACAATTCACGCCGTGAACATGCAGCTAAGCTAGACGCCTCAGTAATTACTTGGTGTTCAACCTTACCATGCATTCATTCGGATACTAATTTCTTTGTATCTTATTATTGTTCGAGCTAAAAATCAATTGAGAGAGTAGGTTTTTGTTAGAAATAGAATAGGTACCTACTGCGCTTCGTCTCCCTAATATGTTGGGATTCGAATGAAGTTACACAGGGCCGAATTTTGATTTATTGTAGTGCATTTTAATTGATAAGACTTTTATATCATAAAAATTAGATTTTGTTAGTAAATCATTCATAATAGAAAATGAGGCAGATTGTTTGCAAAACATTATTTATAAGACGGAAAATGTACTTAATTTCATGATTTCATCAAACTGAATTGTTACGGATGTTAACAATCAAAAGTTATTTAAAACGGGAAAGTTAGCATGCTGTTAATATAATTGTTATATGACTAGTTCACGCCAAGGAAAAGCGTTAGATAAATTTTACAATTGCACCTTTGCGACACCACACCGGACACACGGGAGATCCGCAGCATGAGTTATTGAATATAAAACACGCGACAAAACGCGCGGAACACACGTCCTTAATTTTTTTTAACCCTATTTTTAAAAGTGGCCTACGTCTTTGTATCTAATCAACTGGGAGAATCAATTCTATGAATATTTAACTCGTGCTACGGATGCTTGGGACAGGAACTCGGTACATGCAAGAAAACAGATTAATTTGTTTAATAATGTATTTCGACAACCCATTACAGTAAATGCATGAACAGCCAGACCATAACCAAAAAGGACACTGTTTTACATAGTACATTATACAATCATACAGGACAATTACCCTGATTTTATGATATTGTTAATGACTGCAAGTATTAATGACTTCCAAATGAAGTGTTTGAGCAATAGGTTCGGTTACTCTCATCATGTTGAATATAATATCATCTTAAGAAACACCATGTTTAGTTTACATGAACAAGCACGGTAAAGCAGTGTCCAGATACAATGTAATAATCGTAAAATTTAACTACACATATGAAGCAACGTTAAATACAGATAAACTATTTATATAACTAACTATAATGACGCAATGACGACGCCTTGTTTCCTTAACCACTAAAGTACATAATAACGTATGAAAGATCTGCATTCGAGATTTAATTATGATTTTTCTGAGATTTTCTGTATGTATTATATACTGAGAGTGTGTGATAGATAGTAAATGGGGCTACGTCGGCTTAAGATAGCCATGCAAGAGTAGCAAAGAAAGAATTACTTCAAGTAAACTGACTACATACTGTTCTACTAATCAAATAAATAAAATATGCTTAAATAAATAAAAAACAAAGAGAAGCGCATGCAATAAAAGCACTAAACACACAGATAGTTGAATAGCTTATTTAAATCGTGATTGTCCAAGGTTGTGCGACACATCAGTGTAACAATCCATCGTTCAGGTCCTGACCGCCACCAATGCATGCATATCACACCAAAACAAAGGAGAAAATTAGCAGAGTGCCGTGGAAGATAAAGGAGATTGTATAAGCAGAAAGTGAGGAAACAGTCGGCGCGGCTTATGAGGAGTTAGGGAGTTTTTATGTAATATATCTAGTAAAATTGAGCATGAAATATTTAAAATTAAATATTAGTACTTTGTCCTATATAAACTTGCACCTCAAGTCACTAAATTCTCGGTACACCAGTCACATTTAGCGAAAGAAAGATACTAATTAAGAGATAGATTACAACTCAGTGATGAACAAACGGAAAGTAGTATCTATATGAAGTTCTGGTTTTTATCTAAAATTGAGCAAACTTTGTCCTCATTCGCCGACTACCCCGCACTTTTGACTAGTAGCTTTGAAAAACGCGGTATTTTATGAAAGTTGTCAATATTTGTTTGTGTATAAGTGCAGTTTTACTTTCTAGCTGTTATTTGTTAAATAAAGAGTATTCTGTTTTTAATATCATACACAGTAACTATGTTAGTAAACATTTAAATTGACATTAATTTTTTATTATAATAATATATCTAATAAATTTGCATTTTAGGCACTAATATAGCTTTTTATAATAGTAGTTATCGAATTTAGTCCCTTTTAATTTTTGTTTGTATTTTTTGTTACCTAACGAAGGACAGCTTTTAATGTAGTTTAGAATTTACAATTAGGTTTTAATATCAATTTGTGATATGTAGAGAAAAAACTGGAAATATATTTGTTTCATGCTCAGAGATAGGTCTTTTACATAAGCATTGGTCTCTTGAAAAGACTATCTCCGTTATGATTAAGACACACTTATTGATACAGCATCGGCCGTTTTCACATTAGGCGATAACGATAACGACACGATATCGTGGGACTGGTAGTTTCATACATTTTGTAACAATGTCAGTTGCTGGCAGGACGCGACTAGGTACTCGATACTGCTCAGTGGCATAACGCATACAAACTGTTGGTTAATGTCGTCTCGACATCGTCGGATGAATGCAACTACCAGTACCACGGTGTCGTTATCGCCTAATGTGAAAACGGCCATCTGGGCTTGAGCGGGTCAGAGAGAGTCCGAAAGCGTAAGGAGACGAATGACGTCTTTTTCGCTTTTTCTACATGGAAACATACCTCTTTCTGACTGGATCAAGCCTAATGAAACAGTTTTGTCTCATGTTACATGAAATAAATACGTTTCCACAAAATAGTGTGTGACTACACTGTTGTTCAGGAAATTGATATGTGTTAGACATTAGTGCTTCTTTGAAGTTAATCTAAAAGGCAGTGCTCCTACTCGCGTACATTAGTGTTAAACTATCTAGTACATAATCAAAAGGCACTACTGAGGCCACTGTCCTATAAACTGGTCCACTTTATATACCTATATATTATAATATACTTTTAATTCAATATTTATAGCTATAAAAACATCTAGGTGTGTTGCGACTAGATATGATTCTTCTTGTTATGGCAGTTTTCTTAAATGAGTATAAATAATATTCTGCTTCTATAATTCTTGTTAGAGGAAGCTAAATAATAGTACCTTAATATACCCATTATAATAAATAAACTATCCGCATTTCCTCCGATAATTACTGATAATAACAATACATAGCAATCTTAAAGGAACAAAATGATTGCTGATATCCACTATGCAAAAACATTTGTAGGATATGTTAGGAACTACTTAATTACTTATTGAATAAAGAATAGAGGAATCAGAGTAAAGGCTCAACTTGACCACAACACATTTTTATAAAGGCAAAATATCCTAAAATAATTGAGTAACTTAACAACCTCCTAAAATAAAAAAGCACAACTTTTTAAAACTGATATTGCACCCGCATATGGGATGTCGTCCTGGCTACGGCCCTGCCTATTAAGACCGAATCGATTTTTGTGATTCACCAATTGTGCAAACCTAATTTTTAATGGTCATTTCACTGTTAACATTATATAGAATCTAAATTCGTTTGTTTTTTTCGTTGTATGAACAAGTTTGACACAATTTAATTGTTCTAATTTCAAATAAATTTTAATTTTTCTCTCTCAGGTATATGTAAGCACAGTTAGTAAAGCCACTAAAACCTCTTAGTGTATTGTTATCTATGTCCTGTATCACCTAGTTAATTAGACAAGCTCATTATCCTGGCTACTGACCTCTTGGAGCAGATCCTGTGCAGCGATGGCCTTGAGGACGTTCTTCTTGCTGGTTTCCTGCAGCTCACCGCCTAGCACCAGCTCGTCGAGAATGAAGTATGCCTTCTCGAAGTTGAAGATTATATCCAGCTCACATACCTGGAAGAAGAAAGAAAAAAAGGTATTTAATTTTTCTTTTTTACTAGCATGTTTGGCTGGTACAGTAGCAAATTTATCATTTTAATTTATGAACTGACAAAAATCAAAACAAAACATGTACTGCATATTTATAATGAAATCTTTTTCATTTTGAGGCTCTGGGTTTCTGTATAGTAATCACACACCAATATTTATTACAGGATCAATGGCTAAAATTAATAACTTGTATAGGTCTATTCAAAGCCCAAGTCTACATGTTCCACACCCAAAACATGTATTTTGCATACAGGTGGGTGAGATATTTCTTGATGTCATGTAAAGCCAAGTCAGTGGCCTATGAGCGGCATATAAATCTGACACCAGGTTAGGCACTAACCACACGATAAGGAAAGACAGGTGGGAAAATTGATAATTTAATCCTTGTAAGCTCATAAGACCTGCAATGCCAATAGTTTTTCTTGACTTTCACAAGCATTTACGCTTAAGGAGAACAAATACTTACACTGCCAAAGTACTTGTCGAGCAGCTCCACATAGCGGTGGATCAACTCCAAGGTCAGTAGCTCATTGTCCTCCTGCTCCATCGCACAACAGAAGTAAAGTGATGCATATCTGTCCCACAAGAAAATATTAGGATTTATATTATTCTGTTTCACAGGGGCTCATAAATGAAAGCTGCATGGGTTGATCTTCCAGGTTAAGCAAGTCTTGTTGAGACTGGTCTGTGGATGGGTGACCATTCATTACATACAAAGACCCTCTCAATGCCTCAGTAGGCATTTTAAAATGTTGGTTCTGGCTGCTATTTGAATGATTAATGTTGCAAGTAGTCTGAAGTCGAATAGATGGACAACCAATTTAACTTCCCAAGGTTTTGTGTTACTCAGAAACTGGGTTGAGGAGGGCAGATAGGAGGCTAGAAAGATATCTTTGGAGCAATCCATGTAAACTACTAGTGATCAGTTTCGTAATGGTCAGACTGGAAGCTGACCTCAACAAAGTTGATATTGTTCTATGGTTTGGAGATGATGATATGATGCTGTTACTGTGTGTAACTAATAAATAATGAGAGCATAGGCAATATTTAATCAACACAAATGATTACATCTGATAACAGGTGAGTGATTCATTGTGCATCGAAACTCTTGTTATAGTATTATAATGTTGAGTATCAAATGAACTACTTTAATGCTTTTACCGTTTGTGTGTATCTATCTTGTTTGTAAAACAATATAGTACTAGATCAGTGGTGTATGTGTTAGGAAGGACAGTGTGTTATACGTACATAAACTCGGCGTGAGTTATGTAGTTATGTTTAACACACTTTTTTATTTCCCATGGGGGTAGGCTGAAACTACCACCACCTGCTGCCTTCCTTACACTCTTCTTTGCCACATTCATAAATCTGGTCAACATGCACACCAGTATGTGAGTAGTGTTATATTTCTTGAATATCATTTAAAAGCATTTAGGATGGTAGGCTGTAGATTGGGGTGACCAACCTTTTGTAGACAATTTTGACATCTTTCCATTCCAAGAATGAACACATCTTGGGCTTCCTGGCTAGCACCGTAGTGATCAGCTCCCGAGTAATCTTCTTCTTCAGCTTGTCCGGATGAGCCACGTACCATTTCTGCAGTCTCAATTTGCCTTGCCGGCTGAATAATAGCATAAATTGCATCTGAAAAATTTGAGATTTTAGTTCTCAATAACATTAAGAAAATGAAATGCAATCCTACATCAAAATAAAATAATGAAAATAAATGACATCGTACTCCTTTTAAGATTGAAATAATATCTAAAATATATAAAAACGGGGAAAACTTTTTTTGGAAGAGGTTACTTACCATCGCTGAATCTTAGGTCTTAGTCACAGATTATACGTAAAAGGAATGTTTAATACTTTTTCTCTTAATTAGAACTTTATCACATATTGTGCCTGGTATTTCTATTAAATAAACTAAATCAAAATAAGATGTAGCTGACGGTGACGACGTGACGACATGATCAATAATATGACGTCACGCTCATATAATGCAATGTCAAAGTAGTGTCACCGGTGTCAGTGTCAGTTTGATTAAAATAGTGATGTGTACTAAAAGCTTACTAAAAACCTACTAAAACTCTAGATCCATGAGATTTAACCATGTTGCCATGAATTCAACCAACTTATTTCACAAGATTTTTGTAATATTATTTTTTTTTTTTTATCGCGTATGAATTCGCTGCTAGAGGCGCTAGTCAAGAACATACAATTTAATAAGATTTACAGCATGTCAGATGTAAATGAGGCTACAATTTTTTTTGTACGCTCGCTAGGTCAAGCTAGAAATGACAACACAAAACATACAACAAATCCCGACACCTAGACGTAGAATAATTTTGAAGCCCTGGATAACACCGGGCCTCATCATGTCAAAACCTTAAAGAATCCAAATGATGAGGTAGCGCTTTGCATTTATAAAAGATACAGGAACTTTTGTAACGATATTTTAAAGAAAGTTAGACAAAATTACGAGACATAATTAAAAAGGCAGGGAAAATAGTACTATCGACCCAAGAAAATAATTAAAAGTTAAGTTAACAACTGTTTGTCGCTGAAAAAAAATTTAAACTCCTACAATTTTTTACGACTGTTCAAACGTCCGTGACTGTCGCGGCCATTCATTCGTGTTATGTGACGTCATTTACCTCTATCTGCCTTTTTTACATTTTTACACTTAATATATTAATTTTACTAATTGTATGTGCTTTATTTAAGCAAACATTGCAATAACAATATTATAATAAAATCTTAGTAAAACTTTAAGTACTCTTCAAATAAAAGTGTTTCTTTGACTCATAGACTTTGACGTCACTACCGGGGCTGTCGAGGGTCGTGTCGTTTCATAAAAACATGCTATATAAAATATTAATTAGTAAAATAAGTATTGTATTAGAAAATTAAACAAGTGTGCCACAATGTTTCCAATACAAGGCATTTTTAAGAAAAAAAAAGTTTATACGGGACCGAAACGTAGTCGCACACAATGGGCCTCATCAGAAGGCTTAAAGTCACCCAAAGGGCAATGGAGAGGGCTATGCTCGGAGTATCCTTGCGTGATCAAATCAGAAATGAGGACATCCGCAAGAGAACCAAGGTTACCGACTTAGCCCGAAGAATAACCAAACTTAAGTGGCAGTGGGCAGGGCACATTGCTCGCAGAACGGATGGCCGATGGGGCCGAAAAGTTCTGGAGTGACGACACGAAAGACGTGGACGTCTTTCGACTGAAACGATGATGAAGATGATGAAAAAAAATATATATTTCTTGCATATTCCCTAAAAAATGAAAAGGAAAGAAGCACAACACTAAACAACAGTTCAGGCACGTTCAGGCTATCAAAAATATTAGTGTATTATCTATCTATGGCTATATCTATGGTAGTTAAAAACTGTCAGTAATGTAATAATGTAATGCAGTACAAAGAGTCAGTCAAAAACGTTATTTTTTTAAAACTATCGATTTTTGCACTCGATTTTGCATTGATTTTTGCACTTTGAATATTATATAATAAAATACAATATTCGAAAGAATCTATGTATGCAGATAAAAGGGAACATTTAGAAATTCTTTACATATGGCTAAAATACACAAGAAGGTACCACCAACACACATTGCATCAACTACAACGGATAAAGACGTCGTAAATGTAGCGAGTGCATTTGCACGTCAATTCCCCGTTGTAGAGGCTTGTTGCTATTGCATCCCTTTGAGAACCGGTTCATTTATCATAGCAGGATTAGGCATATTGCCCACATTAGCGTGTATGGTATTAGCTATACCACCTGGAATGAAGCTATTGCATGAACATGGATTTCCTAGATTGTATTTTCGAGGGCTTGGGTGGATTTATGGAATTCTAGGTGTTTTCGTGTTTTCTCTGCATATAATTTTATGCGTGGGTATTGTATTTCGCTATCGACTACTGATTATTTTGTATTTATGGAGTATTTTTGCTTATATATCAGTGAGTTTTGGAACCGCTGTGTTCATATCTACAATAACAATCAAATCAGGTCATACAAGTTTTGGCACATTGTTTATTTTATTGGCTGCTATACATAAAATAATTTTGTTATATTTTTGGGTTGTTATTAATAGTCAGTTGCTAGTTGTGAAGGAAGAGTCAAATGTAGTCTATATTCATATAAAAATTATATTATGAAGCCTCGAGGGCGAATTTCAAATAATATTCAATAATATGATGCAAGGCAACAAAGTCTTTGGAGCCGAACGTGCAACCTTATGGTGTGTAATAATGAATACGTATTATTTTATTTAGTAAAGTGAAATATATAAAACAAGCCTCTGTTTTACTTTCCCTATACAGGGTGGAGACGACAATGCGACAATAAATTAAACTGTATGTAACTCATGACGTTCCTAGTCTGCATACAAAAATTCAACCGAAAATTATTGGATATTTTCGATTGAATTTTGTATGCAGTTTATTCACAGGACGTTATTTTTCATTTTTAGCATTTTCTACATAGTGTAGATAATAGGCTACCACCAACAGGTTAACATATCCCGCATCGGTATAAACGTTAAACGCATGTTGCCAAGTCGCTACTTCAAAAACCTTGGCCAAAATTGTCGTATTGTCGTCTCCACCTTGTATATGTGGTTTCCAAGGAACATATATACTCTAGGAGGTGGTTTCTCGGTACGATGGTATAGTAAGCTCTGAAACACTACCTGTCTAGCGTACCTACCCTTGCCACTAGAAATGGGTTCTAGTAGCAAGATTTAGTTTACCATGTGGTTTAGTTTAGGTTTGGTGCTCTGCGCGGCAATTTTGTCTGCCTCGCAGTATACTAATAACCACCTACTGCATTATGATTTGTGGATATTGTAGTTCATGGACATGAAATACAAACGCCCCTAAGATGACACCCACTGAACAAAGGTGTATGCCTACCACACCGAACCATACCATGACCTTAATTATATGCTATGAACGTATCAGGTACGGAAAGAAACATGACACGGACAACTATGCCCACTACACCGTATCATACCATAACCATGTTAGGAACGTGTCAGGCAAGAAAAATATTGTTTGTTTTGAAAATCTTGTACGTTACCCTAGCAAGAAAGTGTCTCCTAGAGTGATATGAGTGGAACGTATAAATTAGTGTATAATCTGCTGTGAATGTGCACCACATAAAAAATTGGTGCGCTTTGTCGTTTTGGAAGAAAACGGTAAAAACGATTCCTGCTAGGGTAACGTTTTTCCAGCAGGAAAATTCTAAACGAATGATCGGAGAGAGAAATATTGTGCACGGCCAGAGAGCTTATATTTATGTAAAAAGTGCACCGAAAATGGAAGTTGTGCGTCTTCAGGTTTTCGAGATATTGCATAGTAGGTAACGTTTTGCAGAATAAACCATTGTATGTGCGCGGCCTATAGAATAAACATACCGTACACGAGTAGCTCTTAATTTGTGAATAGTTGTGACAGAATTAGATTCAAGAACATATTTATAATTTTCAAGTAATCGCGGTTTTTTTGAAAACCCAAAAAAATATCGCAGCGCCTAAATGAGAAAACGTATAAGCTCGCTGAAAACTGTATTCGGACCTTCTTGACGCTTATAATAACCATCAAAAAGTTTCAAAGTTTTGACTTTTAGCAGTATTATTTAATAACGCATGCATGTACACTTTTGAAACTTTTTTAATTTTTTTATGTGGTGCATATTCACAGCAGATTATACATAATTATCTCTCTTTTCCTGCTAGGGTCTGGGTAACGTACACTTGAAAAACTTAGGCTTTTTTTTTTAGGCTTGAGATCAAGAACGTTTTGAGTCGAGTCGTAAGTCGACTCAAAACTGTGGTGTAGTCCAGGTCCAGAGTCACTGTTTTGAAGATTTGTTGACATTTTCATGATATTATTGACATTTGCAAAGAACTGCCGATTGTGCGTTCCACTGATTCTGCACTTGCTGCGAGTTTAAGCGTTATGAAATACACCACAATGGTTTCATCTCCGTCTTACCACATTGTTTGTTCTGATAATGCTTCAGTGCTATCCTATTTTCAAATAACCTATGCAATATATAGGAGACTGGGCACTGGAACTCGGAATTGATTTCAATATTCTTGTTAGATAGCGAACTGGACCGCAACTGCGTTATTTTTGTTATCGATGGATGATTAATTAAAATAAACACTATTCAACACAGAAATAGGTGCAGAGCATTTTTGGAATCTAAAACGTTATCATATATAATATATTACAAAAAATGGTAAGAATTTCTCTATAAGTCAATTTCAGCGGCATACTCGAACACTAAATAAATTCGGCAATTTCTTGACTATTATTCTTCTATTAATATGCTTTATCTTTTACATAATGTTGTGAAATAATAGACTTGTTGATACTAGGAATAATACTATAATTTCTCCCTTCTTATTTTGTTGTAGGTGTATGAAAATTTTAATACAGGAAACTGAGGTGCATTATTTTGCTGTAACAATTCTTCGTTTGGTGACCTTCACTATTCTTATCTAGGGCGCCTTAAATTGCATCTGTTTTTTTTTGTCGAAACGCATATAAATATGGGGTCCAAAATTTAAAATTAAAAGAGATAAACAGGTTCATAATGTAGCAGACACAATTCCATCTGACCACCCAATATTTTTATTGATAAAACAGAAGTCAAATGTTTATAAAAAGTGATTATCATCTGTTGTAGGCAGCAGTATCTGGAGCAGGTTCCGCGGCGGGTGGAACTGGCAGTGACTGCGAGGGGGAGGAACAGGAAGACCCCTCTTCATCTTCCCTAAATGAAGTGCTAGAAGTTGGAAATGCACTTGAAAACTTAACTGTGCAAGATAATTCACAGGTTAATTAACATCAAAATTGCCAGCCATAATTGTTGGAACCATAAAAAGATGTGTGTTTGCACTGGCAACATATTGACATAAAAACATGTTTTTTGATAGAAATAAATATTTCAACTAAGAGAAGACAGAGTTTGGGAGAGAATAATTCAACGTGGTTTTATTGGTATGTTTCACCAGTGCAAATGCACAAACTCTGCTGCTATGAAATAAGGAAACTAGGGTATTTCCAGGATCAATAATAATGCTTGATTAGACATCAAGCTTTACAAAATCAGTTTATGCAGATCTATCATTGTACGGGAAACCTGTACAAAGCAACACCATGTTATACTGGAAATATAACATACTAGCTTCTGCCCGCGGCTTCGCCCGCATGGCCTACATGAAACAAATAAAAATTTTTTTTTTAGAAACAAGTATTATAAGCGCTCTCACTCCCTCTCATTGAATATACAAACTGAAAATATCCCAAACAAAGCAATACAGATGAAATTCTCCGTAAAACTAAACTAATCTCTGGGATGAAACTAACCATAACTCAAAGCATGTGAGAAAAAGATCTAATTAAGACACAACCAGAAGTGGATAATAAATAATTAATATTCTTTACAATAATTGTTGAGGAGTTTTTCGTTGCCCTTTTATAGTTTTTTTGATAGTTTATTTAATATTTTTTCATTAATTATGTATGCATAGTTTACTCTCATACATACTCACTCATACATAGTTACTTTCTTTCTGTAAGTTTACAATGAAATACTTTAACTGCCGCATTATTTCTTTGCAAACCACTAAGAAAACACAACCTCCAAATTTCATGTTTTTAGGAGCAGTGGTTAGGGCTGTGCGTTGATATATCAGTCAGTCAGTCAATTTTTATATGTATAGATAGCTTGATGTATCAGCGTGTGTACTACTTTATCTATTTCAGAAAAATATAAAATGTAAAGTCATGGTGTATTGATGAGACCAAATGACAGAAGTAAATTGCTGTAACTGTTATCAGTTTGCCCATTGTGTTATTTAAAATCCAATGATAGCCATTTGTTTAAAGTCTCGTTAAAGTTATGGTTATTCAGAGATTGGTGTAAGTGGGACCAATTGTGTATGTGCGGAAACCATGTCATATAGGGGTCAGTTCACACTGAGGCACGAGTGCTATTATTATATACGCTAGCTAGATATCTGCCATTGGCTTTTTCGGAGTTGAGGTTGGAAATGCATTATACAGGGACAAAATACCGGGATAAAAAATATCCCATGTTCTAACCCAGGTCATGATCTACCTGAATACCAAATTTCATCAAAATGTGTTGAGTCTTTATCATGTGAAAAGGTAACAGACCGACTAACAGAGTTACTTTTGCATTTATAGTATTTGTTTGGAGCTATGGGTTTTTGGAAAACCTGGATGAAGCCTTTTTATACTGGATAGGCTTGCGTTTGGCTGGAACTAGCCTGATGTGAAGCGATGATGGGGCCTAGGATGAAGCACGCTTACCTAGAAGAAATGGATTCTCTCGAACTTTGAATAGATCCAGATTACAATGGTCAGGGAACAGAGAAGCCGGCAGTGAATTTCACAGACTGGTGGTTCGCACAATTAATGTGGAAAGTGTAGCGCTTTGCTTAGGTCCGTGGAACTTAAACCATATAATGGTGGCACAGGAACGTGGAGATAGAGAGGCCTATATCCAGCTGTGAGTGAATTGAGGCTGTGAGTATTCAGTGTAGTTTGGTGAGAGTGCAAAATCATAATGAGAGAAATAGCCTGGTTATCAGGCTATAACTGCAGTGATTCAAAAATGTAAGCAATATGTCATAAATACCAGCCTGTAATTCTATCAACAGTGCACTTTAAGTTATAAGTTTGTGAAAACCGCCTGGATCCAAGTAACGTGGAGACATAGAGGGACTTCTTGAAATCGAATACTTAATGTGCATTCAACTGTAATTCTATAATTGTCACAATTCAGAAAAGCGGCGATGACGAGCTGTCAGCGTTCCGCCAGCAGTGGCAGCGGGAATTGGAGGCCACTACCACCCCCCAGCGGGAGTTAGAGGCGCCTTCCACTCCGCAGAAGGAACCGCCGAAACAGAAGCAGGTGGCCGAACCTGTTACTGATGAAGATAAGGTAAGAATGGGGTACAGAAAGAAAGGCAACATAGTTTTTCGTTTTCGGTTTTATTATTTCCATAAAACCATGTTATTTGTGTAGAATTATTGAGCTGTGAGACCATGCAGGCTTGTTCATGAGACAACTTTCTAAAACATGGTAATACTGGTTTATTTAGTAGTCTAGCTAGGTATCATATAACTTAGAGTTCAGGTTTGTTTTCAACTATATTTTCGATTGCCTCAGCTGTGGAGAATTTTTTTCAAACGAATCATAATAACTCTGGCATCCATTCAGGCGAAGCAGCTATTCCTTAACGCCGTGGAACTGGAGCGCGACGGCAAGCTGTACGAAGCCATCCAACACTACAAGCGAGCCATGCAGATACTGCCCGACGTCGAGACGCGGCTCTACGATGAGCTGCGCGCCGAGTCGCCGGAGGGTACGTTTATAACATAAAAGAGATAGACTCCTTGAAGGTTTAGCCTCGCTGAGGCGAATCTAAACCGAAAACTTTTGGACGTCTACATTATATTAGACAATCAGCTGGAGAGAAGTTCGTTTCTTATTCTTTATTGCACACAAAATAACAAATATACATACAAATTGTATAATATAGCTTATGTACAATAGCGAGCGAAGAAGAGCGAAGACAAGTGACGGAACAAACTCCACAGCAAAACATGTCTATTCGGCTCGAAGACCCCATATTGAATCACGACTCTAGTGTTTTGATAATGATTAGGAAATCAGGCGTATTATTATTGTCCATATTTCGTAGAAACCTTCTCAATATCTTTTGTTTATGTGCAGAAGAAGAGTCAGAGACGGAAGAAGTAGCCCGTCCCGACAGCGCGCACCCCAGCGACGACGAGGACGCGGTGGAAGGCGAGGACCTGCTGATGAAGCTGCAGAGGATCCAGGCGCGGAAGGGGGTGCTGTGCGAGCCCCAACACCAGGCTAAGGTGAGCTAGTGCAGGCAACTGGTATAAATAACCGTAATCCAGTCGGGACCAGGATGTCCTAGAACCAAAAATTAGAACCGCTTCCGTGCGTTGCAGACGAAGTGGCCGGCTCCCCTCTATCAAAGAGAGAAGGCCTGTGTGCTGGCAAAGGGGGAATTAGGGAGTGACCACAGTCGGCTCGGAATGTGCTGGACCTGATGATGTATCAACACATTTTTTCGTCGCATTTAGCTCGGCGCGGTGTAGAGACCTATCGAGTTGCGGCGCATCCGAACCAAAATGAGTCACTTGTATTAGTATTTGGTTCTATTGTGTCCAGGGCGCGCACATCTCCTGGCTGCCATACGAAGTGATCCTGGTGATCCTGCGCTGGGTGGTGAGCGCGGAGCTGGACGCGGCGTCGCTGGAGCGCGTGGCCAGCGTGTGCCGCGGGCTCTACGTGGCCGCGCGGGAGCCCGACATATGGCGCTCGCTGTGTGTCAAGTGAGTACTGAATACAGGGTGGAAGTGACACCGACGCGAGAAACGGTTACCACGTATTCAGTACATCATTCTGAATACAATAATACATAGCAATTTTTCATCGGTTATTCAAAAAAAAACAGTTGTTTCCTACTAAGGTGCAATACGATGGTTAAAATGTAAGGGTGCGTCCACATCTGGCGAATGTGCCGCGAATGTGCAGCTCGCGAGCCGTTTGCGAACTGTGCGCGTGCATTTTATGTTCGTACGCAGTCCCTGCGCCGTCCGCGCGCCGCTCGCGCGCTTTCTACGCGCCGTACTCGAGTTGCGCAGGAGGTGCGCGCGTGCCGGCCGCGATGCACCTCACAAATTCAAGCAAATTCACAACTGAGGCTCAAGTACACGCGTATGTGCGCACGAGAAGCGCGCCCCACTCGAGCCTTGCTAGGGTTGCACTAGAGCGGCGCACCAAATATAGGCTGTAACCGCACGCGCGCAGCTCGCGGGCAGCTCGCAAATGGCTCGCGAGCTGCACATTCGCGGTACATTCGCCAGATGTGGACGCACCCTAAGGAACAGCAGATTTTTTTTAATAACCTGAATAAATAACTAAACCTTTATGTTAATAAATATCTAAACCTAATATGTAGGGGGCTCAAAATGATGTACTGAATACGTGGTAACCGTTTCTCACGTCGGTGTCCCATTCACCCCTAAGAAGCGTCTTTACAGCGTCTGAACAGCTTATAGTAGACTGGACATAAAGAGCACATCGACACGCAAACAGTAACCATGAACTCAGTTTACGACTCACTCACAATCCTACATACAGAGACTCCCATATCTACACGTACAACCACACACCCATACACATACAATCACACATCCATTACACTCATGTACACTCAACAACACATCCACACTCATGCACACACACGTTCACACAATTATATTTTGTTTTACTACTCCCATGTACTGTTTTTATTGTGTTTTAAGTAAGTACCTACTGTTGTGAAGGAGCGGAGTCTTTTAATACAGGCATCATTTGCTTAAATGAAGACTCCAAACCCAAAATTGTTTGTGTATAACTTTTGGACACAATAAACGCTATTATTATTATTATAGTTTATGATCTGTAAATGAAAATCTGAGTTGCACACATTTTGATCGTCACTTCACCTAGCTTAAAGACCTAACTTTGTGAACCTGCCTAAAGATTTCAGATCTATGCGTTATCTCCTATTTATTCTATAGACTAACCATGTTAATGAGTCCTCCGCCTTGCCCCATCAAAGGCACATTAAGCGTCCGCAAAGTCCTAACAATATCCCACAGGTTATTTGCTTTAAAATAACCGTAATCCACGTAGCGTAGGTATAACAATACTAATTGAACAAATACATGATCAACCTTTAGAATATTCCATTTAAATTGATACCTTTGCGAGGACTCATTTAAGCGATCGGTCTATAATCTGTGTCTTATATCCGGGTCATAAGTCGTAGAAGGCAGCAACAGGCGCGCCAGTGGCTTCAGTCATGTCGCGCTCTCCTACCTCATCTCCTAGTTATGTGCCTTACCTGCAGGACATGGGGCATAGAGTGCGGCACCCCGCGCGCCAGTGGCTTCCCGTCCTGGCGCCAGATGTTCGTGTCCCGCCCGCGCGTCCAGCTGAACGGGGTCTACATCAGCAAGACTACGTACATCCGCCACGGAGAGAACTCCTTCCAGGACCAGTTCTATAAGCCCTGGTATCTGATAGACTATTATAGGTATCTCAGGTTAGTTCAACTTGTTTTTTTTCTAAAACTATAATTTTTTTTGTACAAATTCGGATGAAATTGCATCGATATCGTCTTTGTTCGCTTTATAGAATTGTTCCTATTGATCGACGTCATAGCAAAATGGGCCAAAGTTCTTCTAACAACTAAGATTGTTGTCTGCCACAGGTTCTTCTCCGAGGGCCTAGTACTGATGTATACGACAGCAGACGAGCCGGCGTCGTGCGTGATGCAGCTGAAGTACCGGCACGCCAAGCCCGGACTCGGCATCATGGCCGGCCACTACCGGCTCATCGGGGACAAGGTACAGCATAAATCTTTTGGTGTAAGCCTACCAAAAGATTTAAGAGACTAATTTTATTAAGATACTGCATGCAAGGAAAAGAATCCGGAGCTCGTGGCTAAATAATTACAGTCGCTCGGTGTCGAAGTTCATAGTTGGGAAAAGGCTAGGCAGATCATGATGCAAGAAAAAGAAATAAACGAGCATACTGAACAAAAGGTATTTCCAGGGCACATGTGAGTGGAAACGCCGGGAAGGGCCGCCCTAGACGGACATGCACTGACCTTATTGGCGATGTTCTTCAGAAAGGTCGGATGCGTAGTGCTCGCAACCTTTGTGCGTGTAGGACCAGGTGTTTGAACGTGGACGAAGCAAAAAGAGTATGTAAGGATCGTAGCAGCTGGCCTACTGTACTTGCTGCCTACCCCCTTGGGAATAAGGCGTGAGCTTATGCATGTATACCACACCCTAGTGTCACAGGATTTTATCCGAGTTACGTTTGCACTCTAAAGTTGGAAGTTTTAACATCTTTATCGATTGTTGCAGGTAGTGATAGTGATAAAGAAAACGAACCAGGAGAAAAAGACTGTGCAGGCATCTAATACGCGCTTCCGATCGCGCCGTAAGGAGATCGAGCAACAGGAACAAATTTTCCACATGGTGAGTTGAAGTACACTGTCATGTTTAAATTTTTCTCACACTAAACGGTGAAGGACAACATCGTGAGGAAACCGGTATGTCCTAGGTCCGGGGTTATGCCTCACTCCTTCTCGCCGAGAGGAGAGAATCATATAACCCCCAAACCACAATCAAAATCCGTTGCATAGTTTAAATGAACAACGCAGTCACACAATCAGACAAAAACAAAAATAGCGATGTTCACTTTTAATTTGTACAGTTAGGGTGGTCGCGCACTACGCGGCCACGACCACGACTTGTCTTGTCGCCTGACCGGCCGCTCTCTTGAACAAAACTAGTCATTTCTTCCTGGTCGAAGTTTCGCGGCCAAAAGACAGCCACGTTTGTCGTGGCGTGTAATGCACGAGGTCCCTTCATGTTTGACATTGGCATTAGATATAGTTATCTAAGAATCATCATTTTGGAATTTTCCTCATTTTTGGCTCATTTTTGATTGTGTGAGAATTTGACCGAGCTGCATCAGAAAAAAATATTTCCGTGTCTACCGGCAGATACGTCGTGTCGTGTGTATTAAGAGGGCCCTTCCCAGTCCGTCTATCGTAATCGCGAGCATGGTCGAAAAGCTTGTTGTTTCATCTAGAGTCACAGCGGCGATGTTTTTTCAACTCTCCCGTCTCAGAGGGCCGGGCCCCGCACGAATCGTCTCTCGCGCACGTCATACCGCCTAATGCGACAACATTGAACGAAAAATAGTGTTCGAAAATTTCATAAACTTGTTCCAGGAGATACGTGTCTTTGAATGAGGCTTACAAGTTTGTGAAATTAATATTTGTCCTATAAAATCCCCATTACATTTGCAAGGTTTCTATCACAATGCTTTCTTTACTTTTACAATTTATGAGTACAATATGAACGGCCAAAGTTTAGGTAAATATGTGCAAAATAGCAGATTTTTAGAGGCTTATACTGAATTTGATTCTCCAAATTTTTACTTTTTGCTTTGATAGAAACCTATATATAGTGCACAAGATACCTATCAGTAAAAAAAAACAAAGATAGATGTGTTACCACGGCATACTCACGTAAGAGCGTTTGTATGTAAAGTATGACGGGTTGGCCGCTCTTAAACCACACTATTCGACGCTAGTATAATCAGCCTATAAAATTCTCACTGCTGTGGAACAGGCATAATTTTTATTTATTTATCTAATAACTCTCCGGTACACAGACTCACCTGGCCTAAAATAACTGCATTATGCATCTTCCCTCTCAATAATTTAAATACATATGAGGCGAGTGCAAGATCTAACCCTTAGCTCATTGTATCCTACCATACCTAAAATAAATAAGGTGGGTACATTAACGGGTAAAAGGGATAGACTCCGTAATAACGCATATATAAATATCTTATAAATTTATTTTGTACCCTCTCCAGCATGAGACTATATTTAGCTTCATGCGGAGCCCAGATGACTGCATTACATTCTAACTGGCTCCTCCCCAAGCATCAACATAATCTCTGTAAGAAGGAATAGACCGTAATTAATCCACCACGCCAGCTCTGTGAGAAGAAAGGTAGATCGTAAGGGTTGCGCCTCATCTAGTAGCACGGAATCGCATTTTTCCATGCTCCTATCTTTTTCTATCGCTCAAAACCGACATTTGCTAGAGCGAGAAATAGACCGTGCTGCCGCGCGCATCGTGGATGCTGCCGCGTGCGATAGCACTCCCGCTCTGTCCATGCCCTAGCTATTACCCTAGCACAACATAACAGAATCTGACATTGGTGTTGTTTCCCAGGAGCTGGAGCTCCGCAGCGTCCGTTCCCACCGCAACGCACAACTAGCATGGCGACGGTACTCCGTGTCCACCCGGCGGGAGCAATGGACGCAGTTCGAGCTCACGCCGGGCAAGTACCCGCCCTTCGCCTTCAGCCGCGTGCGCAGCTACACCGCCGACACGCACGCGCCGCTTGTCAGCACGCACGCGTACACCTAGCTAGGTATGTATCGGTACTGTTGTACTGCACTGTTAGTGAACAAGATCCCTTCGCCCTTTTTAACCAGCCTGTCATGATTTTATCAGGTAATGACAAATTGATTTTCTCTTTTCCAGAGTTAAATGATGACATACCGCAGGATGTCGCCACTGCGTCGCCTGTGCCCAGCGAGTGATACGCATAGCTTCTGTGCCAAGTTTGTTAGCCTAATCTGCGCGTATATCGGCTAGGCAAGCTAGGCGTCTGAACTGTTGGTATGCAATAACATTAGTTTTATTGATAGAGTAAAGGGAACGCCCAGTTTCTGATTTGAGCGTTTGATTAGCTAACTCGTCAATGACTACTTAAAGTGCTTCCTGCAATGTAATTTAGCACTCGAAATTTAAAACTAAGTAGCAATTGACAAGTTCTCAACTTCAATTACTCAATTCAAAAACCGGCAATTAGTGAAAGGGAATTGAATGAGTGTGTGGAATTATCCGAAAATTTTTGAGGACTTCCTACGCGTGATTGTGAATAGTGTGTTATGGAAAAAGTCATGGTAAAAGCTTTCAGTTTACTGCAAAGAATTGCTGCTAGGAAAGCGCTTTTCACTTGAACTTAATGAGCAAGAAAACTGTTAAATGTAGCTAAGTAATGTGCCGCCTCTTTAATGATTGCTATCGACACGCTTAGAAAAAGAACTGTCAAATTTGTTCTGCGTAGATGGCGCTAAGCGTTTGTTAATTTCATTCAGTTGCCAATGGAGAGAGAGATGGCGTTTGTTGTTGTGATTTCTCATCGCTGATTGGTCGCTTTTCATTCAAGATGACTTTGACAAGTGACAAACAGTCAGCGCTTTCTGGAGGCGTAACTTTCAGCTTCCCATAACAACGTCATTATTTAAGTGAGTGATCGATTGTTTATTACTAGACCTCTTAAAACTAATAAATACTGCTGAATATAAATAACTGCTGGATTTCGACTACAATACGTTCATTATCATCATATTTAATCGACATGAATGTAACAGGACGGTTTTATCTATGCATTTAATAAAATGGTGTTCAGAAGCCACGTGTTCTAAGCTAATTATAGCTGAAATTCTCCCACTGATAGATCTAAAGTTGTTTCAAATGAGGTTAAATATCTCCGTGACCAGTAATGTTTAGTAAGGAGAAAACTCGCCCGAATGTCGTTGAGAAAAGGGTGAGATAAACGAACGATACGGTGGCGGCTTCTATGAAAGGGTTGTCGTAAAAAACGATCTGCGCAAGAGTTTTGTAAAGGGGTTTGAATATTTTGGCCTGCCTAACTACCGCCATTTTATTTTATGTTCAAAATAGCAGTCGCAACAAAATTTGTATTAATTAATAGCTAGCATCAATACAAAAAATCTTCAAAAACGTCACGTGTCTGCATCGTATAAAATGGCGGAAGTAAGGCAGGCCAGGCTTCATACAAAAATATTCAAATACCGGAATAAACAATTGTTCAAATTCTCGACGGTCCCACTATTCGGATCCTCACGACGACTCTTCTTGCTGTTTGATTCGCTTATTAGCATCTGTTTTTAGTGGTTATCGTTGTGTTGGCGCAAGGTATACGCTATGCTGACGTCGCGTATACCTAGCGATACCTTCACAATCATAGCTTGTCATTTTATTGACGTTTCTGTGTAATGAAAGTTGACATCATATCGCATGATTCTTTCGTTATCGAGGAATACTGATTTAGGGGCCGTACACAAGGACTTATTTCAGTGTCTAATTTTAATATTTAGATGTTCAGTAGTGATAATCGGTTTAATTCAATTTTTAGAATATGGATTAATTTCTCTAGTTCTAAATTGTCAATTTTAAAAGACAAAAATTGTTCATTAGTTTTGGATCACATTTTCAATGTATTTATCTAGCGACGTTTTAAAAATATAATAAGTTAATGTTAAATAACATCTTAAGAGTCGATTGAAAGTATTTTGACTGATATCCGAATTTGATGAATTAAAATGTGTTTTATTGTCTTCGGCTCTGGGTGTATTTTTCAACGGGCCCTTGTCCTGTAAGCTGTTGAGCACGAATGTTGTGATTTCTATTGCCTTAGGCTAAGTATTATAAGTACCCAGTGTTCTGCATTGTCTCACATTTAACTGAGAATGTTCAAACTCTTGACGCTAATTCAAAATTATTCAGTATTTGTGCTCATTGATGCCAAAATAGCTTAACACTCAATTGGTTTGTGAATTTTCAAATGATCAAAATTGATATTACTATAATAACATTTTAAGGGGCTCCTCCTTGTGACTATTACACAGGGATTTAGTTTTAAATCCATCTTTTGTATTATAGATACGAAGCCCCTACAGCATTTTAGCTGTTTATGAGATAAATAGAAGGATAATTTGTATTAAACGGTGTGTGTGTGTTTTTTTTGTAGTGTCTACTTTAAACTAGCGTCAGGAGTAAAGCCCTAATCGTATGTAAATAAGTACTACTTGACAATACAACACTCGTCGTCTTCATGTAACTGATGAAGTACAAAAATGTATCTTAAAGCGTTGGTGTAAGAACTCTTCCAACATAACAGACCTCTGATTATGAGACGGTGACCGGACTTCCCAAAGCTTGTAATTTGTTTTGTGAAAGAAATAAAGGGTGTAATAACACCCTTAACAGACCCGACCGTACCTTCTAGTTACGGAGATATTGAAGGTCAAAATTCCAACTTTTACTACACATTAAAAAAAAGTGAGTTTTAAATGTTATAATTCAACAGCAACAGCGCCTCCACCAGCACAATTTTTTGAGTGCGTTGTATAGAGCACTACCGTAAACCATGAATTTTCACACCAAAAAAGTTGTTTCACTGCAATTATGTTTGTGCGGTTTATCTTATTTTTGTGTACAGAATGCTTGGTTGACGGCTTCGTGAAGGGTCCATTTATATGCTTATTTTTTTCAAAGCAGGAAGCCTAGCACCGACCTAATCAGTATCATTGTCAGGTCTCTTGAATGACTCTCGCATTGGTGGCAGGGCAGCTCACCACAGAGGTCTGTCAGAACGGATGAGTTTGTATACCAAGGACGGAGGAATTCTTATAACTCCGCTAATCTTTTATAATATTTAACTTTACTGCGCTCATAGACCACACCCTTTCCTAATCTATTGTAAATAAATCCTTGTAACGTTATTCAGCTCAATTTTCTCGCCTTAAGTTGAGTTATCAAGGTATACCTAATTTATCGCTTGCTATTATAATTTAAGCTTAAAGTACACAGTCTAAAAGACTAAATTCCTTTGTTAATGACGTTGAAGTCTAAAGACAGTCATAATAACGGTATCTAATAAGAAAAGTAGTGCTTTGTACTAGTCTTAAGTCTCGGGATGAGATAATAAAATTATTGGTCGAAGTTTTGTTGTTTTTGTTAATAAATCACCAATTTCTGTCATTTTTAGATGTTTGACAGTTGTTATAGGTCGTCAGTAGCCCGAAAGTCTGGCAACCATGCAGTCTTACCCAGTAACAGGGTTATGGAGGTCAGATAGGCAATCACTCCATGTAAAATACTGTTATTCAGCTGCATCCGGTTAGACTGGAAGCCGATCCTAACATAGGAAAAGGCTAGGCAGATGATGATGGTGAGTTTTGTACATACACCACGCTACTAACGCCTTTTTGCTAGAGATACTCAGGAATATACAACACCAGGAGCCGTGATTTCTTGTCCTTTTAAGTTGTCGCCACGAACTTTCCACCTGAAGTCATTTGAACGGCAACGATGTAATATCATCTCCCGTTTCAATCCATCATTCAGTAATGCACCGCGCTTATCGCAATGAACGAATAACCTGTCTTGGAACACCCAACGTTCACTGTCATTCGTAACCTGCGAGTATTTCCTCTTCTGTGGCGTGTACCGTGTTCAAGAGTTTTGGCAGCAGCACGTCATGAAAAAATGCGATTCCGTTCTGCAAGATGAGGATCGACGGCCTTAAACGTATTTTGTGCGGTTACTCATGCAGCTATGTGCCTCAGGGGGTTTTGGTCGGCTTTTGTTATTTCTGCGCTACTTTAGAGCAGATTTACCTCGGATTAAGTTGTGTTAAAGACTACCTCATTGGTCTAGCGGTCGTAGGCACCTGCTGAGTAGAGGCCCAGGTTACGATTCCCGGGTCGGGCAAAGTGTTATTGGGTTTTTCCATCATGAATTTTTCAGCCCGTTATTTGCGATGTCGATGGCAAGCTGGCCCGTAATTTGTGATGTCGATGGCAAGCTGGCCCGTAATTTGTAATGTCGATGGCAAGCTGGCCCGTTATTTGTGACGTCGATGGCAAGCTGGCCCGTTATTTCAAGGAACTTAAACATTACTCGTGAAATGTGGGTGTACTACAACTACAACCCTGCAAGATTAGGGTTTAATCAGTGTATGATTAGGAATGGTTTAATGCTAGGTATTAGGTTATAATATATCGTCAAAGTTCCCTTTACATAGATTCTGACAATTGATGCCGTGATCAGAAGTGGATAATCTACTAAGTGCCCGCCTTGTTAGATTCAAAAGTTCATTTGGTGAAAGACGACTTGTCAATGTAGGTCTGTCGTTACTCAATGCAGTAGTTGTTCCCAGTTAGCATCGTCAGCATTATTCTTTAGAAGCCCATAGCCTACTGCTTGAAGACTATTGCTTAATATTGTCAAAAACATTTCGCGAGGCAATCACGTGCACCCTGGATCCTGTTGCAAGATCTATCAAGTTGATATTATTGTCTTTTTTAGTTGCGTTTCAATTCCCACAAGTAGCACAGCTTGATCTGTAGCAATGGACATCGTCTAAGGAGCCAGGGTCCACTCCACGGGATACAGAAGTAAAACACTTTGATGTTAATATTTTTCACATATACTTTTTATTTTACATTTTGTTTAATGAATATATTACTTGATTTTTTTCTAAATAAAACAACTGTACTATTTACTATTATTTTTATTTTTTTTATAGTTATGTTTATATATTTGTTTGAAATAATTATTTTTATATACACGATAGGTGCGGCGGACAGCCCAGCGAGCGCCCGCGCGCGCCCGCCCTGAGCCCCGGGCGGGCGTGCGCGTTAGATGAGGCGCTCGCTCAGCCAGATTCAGGAGTCGGCGGGCCGATCGGGTCGCTCGCGCAGCTCGGCGCGCTCGCGCTCGGGCCGCTCTGGCCGCTCGGGCCGCTCGGGCCGCTCGGGCCGCTCCGGCGAGCGCGGCATGCTGGGCTCCGTGTTGCGGCGCCGCACCTTGCCGCGCTTCTTCAGCATGGTGGCCTGCGGACGGGGCGCGACTGGCAGCGGCGGGGCGGGGCGCGAGCGGTCAGGTGCCCGCCGCCGACGACGCGCCCGCGGACCCGCGCTTGGTTTTCTTCAGCATCGTCGCCTGCAGCACACGCACGTCACGCGCCGCCCGCACCCCGCACCGCCCCGCCGCCCGAGACTACGTACACCTGACGCCCTAGCGCTACCCGCGAGCCCCGGGGCCCGGTCGGAGACGTGCTACTACGACTGTGGCAGACTAAATATGTACAAAGCGAAAGTTCCAAAGTTCGATCAAAGCGCAGATGTGCCCAAGTAGTGTGCGATCGACTGGACTGTAGCGTTCCCCGCGCGTGCCGATGTCGCTGCGATGTGTCAGGTGTACGTAGGTGAGATCCGACCGGTGGCGGACTCGGGCCGAAGCCGCGGTGTCGGCACGCGTGGTGTGTGCGCGACACCGCGGCTTGCTATAACTAGTGGAACATCGGTGCTGAGTGGAGTTTGAGTGCTCGGGCGATACGTGACTCGGGACGGTATATTTTAAAATACAAAGTTCCGCTTCATCATCTATGCTCGGATATGTCTATGGTTGATTCTAAAGGTCTAATTGCAAGCTCCACTAATATATTGACAATCTTCTAATTAAAAAAAAACTTGGAAAGCCGTAAAAGTAGCTTTCACTGGCTGTTTAAAATAAAGTTACTTCAATGTATTTCGTCCAAAATTCCAGTTGACCAAGCGAAACTTTTCGTTTGAATAAGATAGTTTTAGTCCAAAATCTTTAATTAAATTGTAAACAAGCTTTAAATTGAGCCCTATTTGGGCATTGGCAAGCGAGCACATGCAAACATTGACGGAGATTATGACCGACGGGAGCTGAGCATTTGAGCGTGGTGTTCTTACGGTGACAGTTGGCTTTTCCACAGTACTTAACTTTTGGAAAAAATAAATTGATATGCTGTTCTGCATGTAAATAGATCGGAATACTCGTAGCATAGCAAAAGCTTCTTATAACCCTGCTACACGTGCATATGGGTATATGCCGATATACTCGTGTACCGGAAAGCACTTAAAGCAGTTGGTCCCGCGCCTAATTTCCCGATCGTGTGGACTGCCGTCCTATCGGAATATCACAGCGAGGGCAGAGGGATTGCACCCGTGTTCTCGCACACACTATAATATCTCCTACTTAGGTAACTACTTGCCTAGCCTCTGTTAATACCGGTCGTCGTGACCGAAATTCGGTTGGGAGGATATTACCTATTATGTTATGTTTACTAGTAAAAATGTGAAACTATGGTAGCACTTTTCACCTGCCAATGAAATAGACTGATACGTGAACTATCAATTTATGGCGACGACCGCCATTTTACGCCTCATTTTTCTCTTCATAACATAGATAATACGTCCTTAAGACAATTTCCATTCATATATTTATCTATTCCGAAAATCGGTCGGGAGGATATTATTATATTATACAGGTATACAATGCTCAGCCCTCGTCAGGTCATGGTTCTTGTATGTAAATGCGATGGAGTGTAGTTACCTTGAGCGCAGACTTGAGCACCACCACCTCTGAGGGCGCCGCCACCCATGGCTCGCCGTCCACCTGCACTGGGATCTCGCTCTTCAGGTTGATCTTGATGTGGCCACCCTGTGGTCAAGGTTGGTAGATTTCAGTTGGCGATCCGAAAGCTGTCATTTCTTTAGAATATATTGATTTGAAAAGTTAATGTAATATGTTGACCTTCGCCTGACTTGTAAGTTGTCTTATGTAGCAGTAAAGGTGGCCTTCATAGTTTTTGTTTTACCACTAATCTCCGGTTACCTGTACGCTCAGGAACAGTACAGCAGTAATCGTTCCATGCAGTTAAGAAGCCCGGAAAGTTTGATCACTGGATTAAGCTCCTGACTGGTCCTGTCGTTGAACTAGTAGCTAGAAGTTTTGGGCGTTTTATATTATTTGTGTTTCTAAAGCTTTTTGACTGTGAAGTGTGGTGTATCTTTATTCCGTCTTTTATGTGTACTTTCTATGTCTTTGATCAGAAAAAATAATTTCTTCTTCTTCTGTCTTCTCTAGTGCTTCTTACCTGCGCTATCCGCATGGCGCCTCGCAAGCCGGACTGGATCTGCCCCAGATGCACGACCCCCGTGACCCCCACGATCTCCAGCATGCCGTCCCAGTGGTTGGGCTTGCTGAACTGATCGTCCTTCTCCGGGCCCCACGGGTTCGCGCCCGAACCCCAGCTGTATGAGGAATGAGGTTAGTTGCTTTCATATTATAAAATGGAACATTAGTGTATAAGACGTTCTCAATAGTTTCAGGAATGTTTCAAGTACTGATTTTCTTTTATGTTTTTCGCCACAGGTTATGTTTAAGACGAATTTCGCAAATGAAACTGAAAACAATCAGTACTTCTAAACTATGTCCAAGAGATGTCAGTGTTATTGATGAAATTTGACTTTAGTGGCATTTAATGTAAACTTACAGATCTGGACCATAATTATAACACTCTTCTACACAATACTGACTAAATAGGTACATCAACCATGCTGGGTCAACAATTAATATGTAAATGTAGCAACTTTTGGGAACATGTTTAATGGTTATTACCTGAGTATATTTAAAATGATGATCCCTTCTAGCTGGGGCAGTTCCACGAGCTTGCCATCCACTTCTAGGCGTATGGCTTTGTGCAAGTCCTTGCACATCTTGCGCCCCACCATCTTGCGGAGTCCCATCTTCACGTACACACCTTTGTTTCGGAGCCTAGAGCATACATAACATTATAAGGATAGTGTTTTGTATTATATTGTTTCTTGACGTCAAAATTTTAGACTTTTAAGAAGACTGTCATTAGTTAGTTTTGACGATCAAAAATATTATTACTTATTTGAATAAATGCTTTTTGTTTTTTGATTTCGTGGTGGCTATAGATTGGTCTCGAATACCCTACAATATCTAGCTAAGAGAGAACATTGTGTTTGTTACACGACTGAGGGCCCAAATTAGGGGCATCTCGGCCCGGAAATGTCGGTAGTGATTTATAGGTTTGCAAAGTATTATTTGACATTTTTGTTAGAGGTGGCCAGTACCGACGCTCAAACGGGAAATTTATGTTTTTCATCAAATTAGTATCATTAAAGCCCAGTTGGTACATACCTGCTATTAAATTTATTAGGGTTCTCTTCACGAGCGTTATGGAAATCTAAGCAGAGGTCCGCGTCGATCCCGATGCCGAAGTAGTTGTTCATCACCAAGATCTGCGAGTTGTCTTCGCTCTGTGATCCTGTGGTCACAGACGCTGCGGAATCACACAAATGTAGTCACCACTACGGTATGATGAAATGGCGCGGGGGCTTTACTTTTGATCAAAAAGAATTTTTATTGCGAGTCGAAGAAGAAGAGTCTATTTTATTTCTCTTCTTGGAAAGAAAGTCCAGAAAATGAACATCTTTTCTGTCTTCGTTCTTTATTTGATTTGTAAAGGTTAAAATTTTGTGTGGTCCAAAAGTAGTCCTCAACAGGTCTATCTAGAATCCCTAAATGTCGGTTGTGTGAAATGATATCGGTTAGAATGTTTGGACCACAAAGCCAATGGTGTTTTTCTAAAATAACAAGCATTTTAGGCGCAGCCAGATGAATTAGAGTGGGAATCATGGCATAAAAACAGATCGTAATTTTGTTTCGTCAATGGGGAAGGGCTGTCTAAGCATACTGTAGATGGCGTTACCACAGCTAAGTCTCAATCTGGTCAACCAATGACGACGCTTGGAACTAGCTATGCTAGCGCCATTACTTTCACAGTTACCATCTCCATTAAAATTAGATTCGTAACATCCAACCTGGCTATGCCTATCATTCAACGTTAGCTCTGCAAGCTGCCTCCTAGCACCACTAACCGGGTAGCTGTTTAGAGAGCTCTTTAGGCTCGTCCTGCTTATCCTCGGGGTGGAAGACGACGGTCCAGCGATCTAAGCGGATCTCTTCGGCATCGATGACGTCGCGCAGCAGCGACAGCGGGTCTTCGCAGCCGGTATAGCCGGAGCCCCAGCGAAGCGTGCGAGCCAGGTCGTTGCCTGAAGATTTTACCAGTTTTATGTGATATAGAGTCCAGGGCTGGGCATTCTTAAAGGATAGAAGTCTTATTAACCGACTTTATGTATCAAATGTTCTAGAAACTAACGTGTGCCTCACGATTACGTCAAATAGACCAGATAAAAAGTCATACAACTAGTGACTGGAGCTTGTCTCCAATTGAACTTGAAGTTGTCGGACGGAGTTGTTGTCGGACGTTAATCAGTTTTATATTTCGTGTTAATTTGTGCACGTTAAGTGGTTGTTCCTGTGCATGATTAGTTTCGGAACGTGTCGATTCCCGTCAAACGCACTTGTGCATTAAAATAGCTCCCGCGTCGATGGTGAGTCTCCGCCGAGATTGGCCGCCATGACCAAAAACGAACAGGAAGACTTTTATTGTTATTAAGCTGTGCAGCAATAATAAGCTGTTGTTTGAGGAGTCCTTACCAGTGCCGAGCGGCACGATGGCGCAGGGCGGGTTGGAGCACTGCGAGTCCTGGCCGACGTTGTCGAGGCACTGCAGCACCCAGCCGATCGTGCCGTCGCCGCCGCACACCAGGATCTTGTAGTTCGGAATGTGACGAAACACGTACAGCCTGCGCAGGGGGAAGAAATTGTTCACTTGTGGCTTCCGGCACCTGCCCCATCGTTTATGTGGATACGGCTAGCTATCGACCATTTTCTTACTTAACAAACGGATGTAGGGCCCGTCTCAGTAAGAGAGATACTGTATAAATACATGATTAGTGTTCGCTTACTTGTGACAGTGACTGGCGTAAACACAAAAAATACTACTCGTAGCTAGTTCTTTTCGGCAATCGTCAGCGTCTCGATAAAGACACAAATATCAAGCCTTTTAAGCCACAACTTCTGCATAATCTATAAAAGACTGGAAATATACGACTATACATACATTGCTTAACAAGTGGAAATCTATAATTCATTCTCTGTTAAAAAAATTCTACTCGAACATTTTTATCAAAGGATCAATGAATAAAGTACACGATTAAAATAAGTAAAAAATAACTTACCCAGGCAACGGACCTCCATTTTCAAGGTCAAACACCTGGTAAGGGTTAAGGAGTTTGCGGAAGGAAGAAATGAGCTCGAGGCCTTGACAGCCTCCAGACTTAACGTTAACGAACACCAGCAGAGGCTTCACGCCCGCCGGCACCATCGAAGGTTCGATGCTCGGCAACAACATCACTGTGGAACAGATCACGGCTTTACACACAAACTTAAACTGATGAAATGATTAGACGAATAATAATACCTGGTCTTTAAGGCTCTATGAAAGGAATCTTGATGTGATTACGACTGAGACACAGATAGAAAAACTAAACGGTGATAAGATAAAACTTTTCAGCCTACAGCGATTATTGCCTTTGTTAAGCGTCCGTATGAGCTCAGTACACCGAGGAAACATTTTGTGGGGAAGCCACAAAAGCTCGAGTTCGATGCTCATCTTTTGTCCTTCTTCTACAAAAACAGCTGCTGACTCACCCAATAAATGCTTATCTTCATATTTGGCCTCTCTGAGCGCATAGAGCGCGCGCACCGCTTTGCTAGCGTCCTCATACGTGATCACCATTGACCCGTACTCGTAGTAAATGGGGCCGATCGACGTGAACTTGTTGTCTGTGTAAACATCCAGAAAAAACTCTTAGAAAGAAAGAACATACATTTATTTGCAGTAAACGTGACGCTTATAGTACAAAATAAAGCACTCACAAAAAGAGACACGACACGACTTTTTCAGAAGTCGCTTACAAAAAGCAAACAAGCTATAGGGTCCATTAAAATGCTGCTGCTTTAGAGTTAGCAAAAGTTTATAAAGATTTTCTGATACCTTATTTGCTTAATAGGGAATTTTAAATACTGTTTACATGCACTCAACGTTTAAAAGCCTCTGGCAAAATCTAAAATAATTCAAAAACTGATAGGTTACGTATACTGACCGGCACCCAGGAACTCCACTAAGATGTTCTCGTAGTTCCTCTCAGACAAGCCGGGCGGCAGCGAAGCCACGAAGAGCGCGAGCGTCGGCCCATGAGGATCGCGGCGCGGCTGCAGATAGAACCGCGCCAGCTCCATGCGCCGCACCGACTCGCGCGCCAGTCTCACAACGATGCGCCACGGCCGCTCCTCCTCATCCAGCACGCGCTCCGAGACTGGGCCAACAATTGAAAGCTACGCGTGATTATCTGATGCATAGCTGACCACCTCAGACATGACTTGACCAAGAGTATAAGTCGGGACTTCAAATGAGACTTTACTGTGTTTGTTCTGGTGTTTCTTAGAGTAGTCGGATAGGAAACACCGTTCCCAACTGTCCAAAAAATTACCACAACTGTCGAAGATCGTGGAGGAGTTAATAAACAAGATTTCACAAAAAAATCAAGACCTATTCTCTTAATCTTGGAAGAAGACCTGTGTAACACTTTCCGAAAGTTTGACAAGCAGTCTCAACAAGGGCTACCGTGTGTTACCCAGTAACAGTTGTGAAGGTCAGCATCAGCTAGACCGCAATTATAGTTGGGAAAAGGCTAGGCAGATAAGAGGGCCTAGACAAAGTGACGTTCTATAAGCGGAAACGATTGTCGAAAATTCCAAAATGTTCAAATGGTTTTTCGAACGAGAAACCATTGGTTAAGAATCATTATCATTGACAGAACGTCGCTTTTTCTAGGCCCTCTGTGTCACACTTGTTAGATCCTTACCCCCTCGGTCCAACAGAATCTCTGAACAGCGATAATCATGAACGGCCCTCGCGGGGTCGAGCCCAAACCGTTCGAGCGCGGCGGCCATCAGGTCGGCCACGGCGTCATCGCCAGAACAGCCTACCGTCACGAACGTCTCGCCGGCGCCCGCTACTCGCCCCGGGTACACCCGTACCTCTCCACCACCACTCTCGGGCTCTCTGTGTACAACGAACCAACATGAGGAAATTGTATGATGCAAAAAGTGTCTATAAGAGCACAAATTCAGAGTGGCGTTTCTTACAGCGTGCAGCGGGGCGTTTAATGGAACTGGAATGTAACGCCGCTGCACGCTGCAAGAAACGGTTCTCCGAATGTGCGGCCTAAGGATCGTAGCAGGTGGCGTTCTGTAGTTTCTCCGTGCCATGAGATACAGGCGTGAGTTTATGGACGAATGTTTGAATGTATGACTCAAGTAAGATTGGTGATGGTTGCTAGAACACGCGTTGCGAAATAACTGGAAACATGTGCTGTAAGGTATTTTCAAGAAGTGTTGTTGCTGTATTCCAGGCAATGTTAGTAAGCGAGTAATATTAGAAATATTTCGCCATATCTATACCTGCGAGAATGATTACTAGCAGCTTATTCAGATCACAGTTCTTGCTTTGATTGAATAATTAGCGAAAATGACTGTGATGGAATTTTTTTTAGTCTGTTACTGAGAAATTCCCCATCATAAATATTCGTCATCTGGAGTCTGGATTTGTGCCCGGTTGATGGCAATAGGCTCGCCCCCTATTACACGGTACTCAAAAATTACTAGCGAAATGCGGGTGTATTGTAGGTACACTTTTGTTTTAGTTGTGATGGGGGTGTTGGAACACTCACTTGAATCTTAAGAAGAGTGCCGGTCTCTTGTTGGGAAGGCGCGTGACATGCGCTAGCGGCGTGGGGTCCTTGAGCGGCGGCTCGTCACCGGCCAGCGCGTCCGTGAGCTCGAACAGCTCGGGGTCCCGAGCCACGTGGAAGGCCCGCAGTGCGGCCGCTACTAGCTCGCGCTCGTTCCAGTTGCGGCCCACCACTACGGGCCGGTACAGCCGCCGGGTCCACGCCGCCTCGCCGTCGTACACCTTCACCACTTCTGTTACACGGTGGACACACATCATGCAATTTTAAGACGGTTAGATCTAAGTAGATTTCTGATATCTCTTCCTAAAGATCAACATTATTACCATCACAAGGCAGGAGAAAAAGGGGGATAATGCCATATCATTAAACTTGTTTTTTTTCTGGAGGGCAGGGAATCTCTAAAATCATCTTCGTTGATATTCCTAAAATCTGAGTCTTAGATAAGAGTAAATCCTAATGTTGTGGTTACCTTCATCCCGATCATCCGGGGTCCGGTCCCGATGCTGTTTGTGGTCCGGGCGGTGGTCCTGGTCGGCGGGAGCGCCCGTGGAGCCGCCGCCGGAGCCCGAACGGCCCTCGCAGCCGGAACTGAACTCCTCGCTGACGCTGCGCGCTGCAACACCCATATCGCTCACATACACACCCCCGATCGCGCCACGCAACGCGTCGCCATGGAATAGCCAAAATGTATGTTTTATTCAGTCCTGCTTTGAGAAGAAATGTGTAGTTTCTTGTGGTTCACAAGAAGCTACAGGATTATCACACAAAAGATCACACATAATGCAGAGGTGAAGAAGTAGAGACATTCCAGTCTCGACTTGTTTAGGAGGGGCAAAATCTTCCTGTAGAGTTTAGTCGTGTTTTATATAAAACCATTTTATGAAGCTTACTTTTATTTGTAGGACATATTATTAAAGCGGTAAAGGATTGTTTAATTTCAGGACTCAGCTCTCCTAAGTAAGCGAACAACGCAGGCAAAAAGGGGAAGTATTATAAGTCAATTTAAATCATTATTATTTTAGATCGTTCGTTTATTAATTTGTTAGTTATTGATTAATATTTTCCATACAACAAGACTTAAAAAATATGTATTCAGAAATTGGTATTTCAAGTAGTTGATTCCTTCAAAAGATTGAATTTATTATTTGAAACTTTAACAAAATTGTAGTAGTTGTGTATCTCGATGTATGGAATTGTTACAGGTAGTTTATTTATTTTTCTTTAACTACTAATATAAAGTTACATGATACGTCTGATATTGCGAGAATTAAAATTGTGTTTAGATATAGATAGACATATATATAGTATTGAACTTTGGACTACGCAAATGATTCCTCACATGAACTTGATTGACGATCATACAACTTTTAACACACATTGATTATAGAGCGTCATTATAAAACACATTTATTTCCACACTTGTATTTTCACCAATTCAGCACAGCCAACTTATTGGAAGGCGATTTTTGACTAACAACTTAGTATTATCGAATTAGTAGCTCTTCATATGTGTGTTGTATAATGACATGTTACACGAAGCTGCGTTGGACACTTAAGCATACATAAATACACACAATGTATGTCGTTAATTTCGCGTTTCCGTCTGTTACCTTCGTGCCGTTGGAATACTACATCATGAGTATTCTTGGACTGACCGGTCTGAGCGTTCCAGGAGAGGGCACGGAATGTATCCAGGGCTTCACTCAACTACTAATCTAGTGCCGGGACAGTACAGCTAAGATTCAAAGAGATTTGTTGAAATGAAAGCTGTGTGATAAAAATTGAATGAAAATATTGGTAAAGGTAGGGGAGCATTCAGTCTATTTCTTTTCCATAGGTTTGCATTTCTTGTAACATTTGTTCAAAAAGTGAAAAGGATTCTTTTGAATTTGATCACTTTATAGAATCTTTTTGTTTACTACTTTTAAGAATAAACAAGACAGCGCTTGCCAAGTTCGATCTTATTTATTTTACGGGACTGCTAAGGTCAATCAAACAATATATGGGAATAATTTTGGGGTCTTGTAGTTTCATGAAAGGGAAGTCTGACAGTGTGGAGTGACGGCGTCGAGTGAGGTAGAGAGGTGCCGTTCATGTGCAGTGTGTTACTGGTTATAAAGCATGTAGCTGATCAAAGCTGCCTCATGCACACATAGAAACCCAGAGAAACGTACGAAGTAGAGGGTAGCTTCAAGGCTTCAAGAATTGGTTAAGAATGTAAACGGTTTTTGAAAACCCGACTTTACTTTTTGTATAAAGAATGTACAATTATTTTCGGTAAAATTCGGCTAGTCTAGTATTTTCCGTGTACATCCTTATTTCATAGTTAGTAGAAATAGCGATTCGGTTACCATAGATGTAGAGCGTCTAGAAGGAAGGTATAAGCTTACAGCGAAAGCTTTCACGTTCAACTTAACCAAACCATCATAAAAAGTTCAGCCAAGTAACATGCATGCAGTTGTATCGACCAGGGCGTCCATATGGAGGAAGATTTTTTTACAACTGACAAGCTTAGTCTCGACCAAGATGAATATATGTCACAGAGTAAAATTCTGGAGAAAAGGTCGGAAGTCTTAAGACCTTTTGAGTATAGATCTGATGATGAAGCCCTGGTCGGTCAGCTGTACGGAGCCGGTGCGGGTGCGCTAGACGCGGGCGTGGGGTCGTGGGGTCGTGGGTGTGGCTCAGCTCGCGGTTACCTCGGGAGTAGGGGGGCGAGGCGCCGCCGTGCGGGCTGCAGGCGGCGGGCAGCAGGCGCCGCGCCAGCGTCACCAGCCGCGCCGGCGCCCAGCCGCCGCCGCGCGCTGCCCCAACACACACGCTCACGCCACGCCGCTCCACGCATGTGCCAAGCGATTCGCGGAGCGCCCGACCTACACCGCCTACCGCGACTATGCCGCGCCGTCAGCCACGCACGATCAGGACTCGACCCTCGCGGCCGGGATCAGTGCACGGTCGACAGACCAAGATAAAAGTGTACTGAGGGAGTCAAGCCAAAAGAAGTGTAACTCGGAAAGATATCTGCTATGATCCAAACCCAATGTGAGATAAAGAAATCATTAGCAAAGCATTCGATAAGAAAAATATATGTTGGCAAAAGTTCCTGCGGTGTTCCTGACATCTTCGAGCGGCAGATCCCTGACCGTGTGTGCCTGTGAGCAGCTCTGAGCGCGAACCGCCGGACTACTTTACAAGCGAGGCCTAGACTAAGGAAGCTCGCTGCGAATGGCGTGGCACATGTACGTGGCGGGAAGCGGTGGTTGCCGGGGCCACTGTTTGTGGGACACTTACGGCAGCCGAAGTCGCGCTGCGAGGGTGGCGGCCGCACGTGCACGCCGATGATGGCCTCCATGGGCACCTCCGTGCGCGGGATTGACACTGCCGACGGTGGTAAGAAGATCGGCTGCAGCATCCCAAAATTGCAATCGTCCTGTATGAGGGCACGACATCCTGCGTGGCACTGTGGGATGAGCGGACTTTTATTATTTATTGTAAATGCACCTGCTGAATGACTGGATGAAAAACATTTAAGGTGCGACTTTTTCCGACAGAGGTATGATGTACGTACCGTGCTGCCGCACCACTCGCAGCGGTAGCCAGTGAGGCACTCGGCCGACCAGCAGGCGCGGCGACAGGCGGAGCACTTGCTGTTGGCGGGTAGGTTGCCCTCGCGCCAGTGGTGGACGTGGCGCGGCTCGCTGCCCGCGCAGTACGTCGCGTTCTCCTTGCAGTCCGCTGCCGCGAAGTCTACGCATTCCCCATGCACGTAGTACTCGCATACTGTATGAGAAAGCATACGTGAGTTATCCTACTGAGAACAGAAATATATCACACCTCAAACACGTCTAGCTTTTTACAAAGCACGAATATCGTGTCCCTCGCGGTCGCGTCTCTTTGGTCGAATCTTACAATAACTCTGCTTTGGGTGGAAACTGGGCCTTAACGGTTTCGTTTGAACCTAGTTTAGGCCTACTTTCCTCTTTATATGTGACGCTAACTACCCACACAAATATGAGCACTTTTTCATAGCCGTACAAGTAACATCATACATCATCAATCCATCATTACAAGTAGCTTTTCTACAAATGAAAAAGTCATAATATTTACTCGTAACTCCAGCATCCCACTTTGTCACCTATCATAAAAGAGAAACGTTAGAAATTACTCAAAACACAGCCGTTGTTAATACGGCATATCGAATTTTAGGAAAAGATCGGCTTTTAGAGCCTCATGTATGCCTGTGCGACATAGCTATAGTAACCTCCATATACTGTTTTTAAGCCCCCACACAAAAAAAAAGAGGTATAAGGTTAACACAACATTTTCCTTTCGTTTTTTTATATAAAAGGTGATTAAAATATTTATTCAAGAAAAGGTGGAGTACTCACTCATACAATGTAAGGCTGGTAACTCATCGAGCCGCTTCCGGCACACCGTACAGAACTTGCGTTTGTGGTGTGTGGGCTCTGACCAGCAGTGAGCCACTGGGTTCTGTAGGACACAAGAACAAATATTAAACGTTATGACATAACACATTGTATAACATACGAGTCGATAGTTATCTTTTTGTGATGAGCTCAAGTAATGAAGGATAAAGAATTACTATAGCCTAGATAGAATGTTTCATCATCTGAATATTGGGAAAAAGTCAAACCCCGTAGACTAGGCATTACACTCACGCAATCACTTTTCAAGTTCAACAATTATATTAATTGTCGAACTTGAAAAGTGTTTCAGTCTGCTTCAGGGCATTTTAAAATCCTTCATTATGCTTGAAGGTTCAGTAGACATTTCAGGACTACAACTATTTCACTCAATCAGCAAGGGATCTTGAAGCAATCACCTGTACAGTGATAATAGATGATCCTTTAACTGAAGCACACTGCTCATTGCCTTTGCTGTTTAAAGTTTCAACTGTTGATTTATCATCAGGACTTCTGTTGTTACGTTCTGTGTTGTAGAACGAAGGTGTTAAAGTGCAGTTTACCTTGATAAGGCTCGGCGCCACTCCACAGCAGGGCGTGACCACCTGCCCCACGCATCGCTCGTGCACTATGAAGTTGCAGACTGTAACAAGAAGGTTTATATCAAGTGACGTCGTCGGTAGGGGAGCGTAACGGTATAATGTCCCCGCGCTAGTTCTGTGTCGTAAATTACTATTAGTGCTGTAATAAATGGGATGGGTGGGTGACCATTAGCGAAGGTGTTGTTATGTGGAGAAACTCGACTGATTCCGAAAAAAATATCTTACACGTGTAAGTTACGTACAAGTTTGGTGATATTAAAGTTTAGCGCTTGTAATGCTGTGCCCTAAGACAAATAACGATATAGCATTAAATAACGCGGATAATTAAAACGATTACCGAAGCGATAGGTCGTTCATTCGTTCTACAACTGCATTTGAAAATAAACAAGAAGGGCCAGATTCTAAAATGGAGCATTACACAAAATAATCTTGTAAGGTAACGCTTATTTGTTATCTAAAGACCAAAACATCGTCTATTATAATTCGAACAACATAACATCACAGGCGTGATAGACAAATAAACTCATGATCCAAAGCCGAAGATATGTCATAGAAAAATTGTGACTCCATGTCGCGAAGCCTTAAAGCAAAATTATATAAGTAGACACTTGTAATTGGCCTTCTTCTACATACTGCTACTGACTACTCGAGTGGATAACCAATTATTATGATTATTGTATAACCAGTAAGATTTTAAAAAAAAAGTACTAATTGACATAATTGCCATGTTACACTTGTACCGACAGCAATTAGTAGATTCTTGACTCTAAAATATTTTTAATCTATACCTTTTCGATCTTATCTTTGGTATTGACCACTAGATTAGGTGCCATCAGTAATGGAACATATCTGTTTCTTATATGGAAATATTCAATAAGCTAATAGTGGAGCAGTACTGTAGTAATGAAGTGGTCGAACGCATTACATTAGGCGGCACGCGATGCACCGCCCCTGATCAAGTTCAGACATGCCACACGCTTGGGACAGGGGCCACGCACGTAGGGTTGCCATTTCGAAATGTATCAAGACCTAACGAAATGCTGGACATTCGCAAAAAAAGGTCAGTCAGTTACTTTTCTTTTTTTCTGTCGAAAATTCCGGACAAGTGACTAGGCTACATACACGGTACATCAACATAGTACGGACGGTTGCTTAAATAACCGGACATGTCAAACAAAAATCCGGACGGAAGGTATCCCTATGCACGCGGTTGTAGTGTAGATCGGAGTTAGAGAAATAGGCCATCGTTTATTTTTTTGGTTTGTGTCTAAAAAATATTGATAAATGCTGCGTTTCTTGGGGACGTCTAACAACCAAACACTCAATACAAATGAAATACTAAGATTAATTTACGTAGCGGGCTCTTTATTATAGAAACTTTCTATTTGAGAAAATATTAATGCTGCTTGCATATTTTGTCAAATGAAAGTTTCTGAGTGCCAGAATTCGATTCAAAATGATTATCCGATAATGTACAATTTCAATTTTCCTACAAGTTGGCAAGGTCTAAATTAAATGCAATATAAAGCGTTGATTTCAATCTCGAACACTAATTGAATTAGGTCAAAAGCTAGTTAATCTTCAGTGTATTGTGATTACCATGAAACTGCGATACACGAGTAGCTAGTAACGAATGTAAGAGGTTTGAAGTGGCTGCCAAGATATCACTAATGTATGGCTTTCTAATCGTTCTGGCTCTTCTCTATAATTTATGAATAAAACAAAATTGAGTACTGAGGAATATTGTTGGTTAGGTAACGATTTACTACGCCCAGAATACTTCAAAATAGAAATAAAGAATGGTAGTAAAATCTGTGAAAAAAAAGGATTCAAACTTTTTTTATAAATCCTTTTCCGTACTCATAATTTCAAAAATCGAACACCTAAAAGGAGTTTTTATAATCAGCCAGTGGCGCCGCCCATAGACTCTACTCGGCAACGTCGGGACATGCACGGCTCGGCTGGGACGCTCGAGCGGGCCTCTCGGCCTCTCGCGAAGTCATCTCGAAGCACGGATCGATAGGGGCCGCGCATGCTCGCATCTCGCCGCCATCCCACTGGAGACACTGATGTTGCCAATTTATATTGTCCCCGGTAGCTGTAGTAGCACTAGGAGCCAGCCTGTTCCGTAACCTCGCACTGAGCTCCATTCGTCTAGGTTTTAGGTAGATAGAGGTGGTAGGTTCCTAGAAATGTCGACGTTAAGAGCAAACGCCTACTACACTCAAGGTTTACATATAAATGTTTGTATAGTCTGATCTTTCTAATTATAGTTATTGCGAGTACGTATAGATTTCCATTTGGTAATCGATTTTCTCAGATATCATGCAGTAGTAACCGGTCTGGCCTAGCGTGGGTTGTATGGGATTCGTGTCGATTTTTCATAACTACTCTCCTAACGTTTAATACAGTTTTGATTAAACTCAAGTTGTTAAGTAAGAAAAAATACATATTAGGGTCTACGAAGTGCTACGCCGTAGCACGGGTCGTAGCAAATTTTTACTTGATTTACAAATTATTTTGTCGCGCGAGTTGGTTGGTAAAACACATAATTTATTTAGTAATTGCTCTAAAATATGTTAACAATAATTTAGGGAAAAAAATAACATAGTTTAGTAATCAAATTGTAACGCATACCAAAACAGTAGATATGTAGGAAAATGAAGCGCGCGTGGGCGAACGTAGTAACCGTTGAAATAGGTAAACTATTCCCTTATGAAATCATAATTTTCATTACTTACATCATGCGCTTTATGTAATGAACCAAATGGCTTGTTTCCATGCAACCACTATACACTTTCCAAGACACAAAGGGGCTCTTAATATAATTATGTAATTTGATAACAAAAAAAAACATTTTTTCCGGGGCGATAATAGTTTCTTCCTAAAATAAATAAACTAGGAAACGTATACTACAAAATTAAACACGTAACCTTTACCCCGAAACGTACGCGAAACACAAAACAAAATTTAACTTATTTATAGTGACGTAGTGCGCGCTTGTCAATAAACTACAGCGGGTTTTATACGCGGAAGGGCGCACAGCCGGATGGGGATCAAGGAAACATATTAGTGGTGTAGTTCTGACGTTAATACGTCACGGTGTATTTAAATAACCTCGGGCGGGGCCGGCTGGTGAAGCGGGCTGGTTGGATAGACACGGCTGTAGCCAACGCGGCACCACCTCCCGCGATAACGGTGACATTACAGATCACTAAATAGTTTAGTTTGTACTAAATAGGTCCATACAAAACCGAAAGTCCCTGTTTAAAAAGTTAAATCTTTATTTTTTTCCAAACTGCCTATTTCGAAAATGGAACTCGTTTTTTTGTTTTTTCATCGGTCATTCAAAATTGCATTCCCATGAGTGACTACTTCTTTTGGTATTAGTTACTCTTTGGACTACTTATAGCATAGCATCTGAAGTACTGATTGGATTATTTAAATTCTCATTTATTTTTGGTAATACATACTACATAATGTCTTATTGCCGGATGTTCAGTGAAAGATAATCCAATAATAATATTAAGAGCATTTGATTAGAACCATTACATTATATTATAGCGACTATTGTACGATACGTACGAACGCGAACCAATTTTCGAATTGAAAGCATCAATTCCTAATACGGAAATCTTCGTCAATTATAGAACTTTTTAGAAGCATTCGTGTGTATATCGTAAGTCGTAGAGCCAAAGTAAACACTCAATAGACAAGAACTAAAATAGCCTGAGGGCAATAGCCTATAGCGTGATGATCATCATGGAGTTCAGTGTTTACGACAAATATGAGACACCTACGAGTACGTGACCTACGTATGTGAAATATATTTAAAATATATTTTTTTTTCACGTTTCACGGAGCTAGCTGTAGTAAGCTTGTAATGTGTCTCTCTTATTGGAATTAATTTATGTGAATAGATTGATAAATCAAGCTATGAATAACAGCAAAACAATGCGTTCAATCATTAGGAACCGCTTCCAAAACAGAGAATTTACTTACACAAAAAACAGAGCCAAACTATTATAGTTCAAGCTAAAAGTAATATCAGAGAGTTAAATTTAAACAATTCATCGTAACCTCTCGCAGTCGGGAATAAGGCTAATTAACGCAATGAATCAGAGACAGCACAAATAGCCGCCGGGCTATATATAGCGCGGCGCTTGTAAACATGCGTGTGCGCACGCCGGCGACGCGAGCAATTCTGGCGCCTTATTGGGCTCTTTATTATATTATAGCTCGAAGTTATTGAATATTGTTCCGCGTCAGAATTTTGATAGTGGAACTTTGTTGGCTGGCAACAAGAGTAAACGTTGATTTACTATTTCTTGATTTAGAATAGAACGGAATAAAATAGAATACTCTTTGTTACATTCTTATATCATATAAAAAAATATAACGAGAGATGTTCTCTATCGATTTCTTTTACTTGCAAGTGTTGGCTAAACACCTCTAATGAAAACTAGGCTTAGTTTAAGTTATTAAATGTCCAGCTTTTAACAATTGGTGATATTCATCGTCATACAAGAATATGCCCCAAAATAATTAACTTTAACAGACAGTGATAGAGATTAAGTTCAAAGTAGTTAAACATATAACTGCTCTTCGACCAGACCGCCATTGTACCCATAGATTCAAGGATATTTTAAAAGAGGTGTATAACAATATTGGTATACCATAGAGGATACTCTATCCATAGCTCAGTTCAAAACCAGCCTATTAAATCAACAATTCCAGTTAAAAACTTCAATATAATGGCCCACTTCTACCAACCTATTACGGTGAGTTTTCTTGCGAGCCAGTCATTACGGTTGTCACCATAGCATGTCCCCAGCACGGAGGTTAATTATGCATCGTAAAAATTCAAGCCACCTGTTGATGTCGCGTGCTCTGCTCAATAGGCCTCCATGTCACTTCGCTAGTTGGTTTACGAAGGAGTATTGATATGATGGAGCGAAACAATTGGTTCATAGGTCATTATTATTGCAATGTAGATTCGATCCAAGTACCGTTTATTTTATTTTCTTACTCATGTAATCGAATATAAATTATGTCGTCTTCGCTTCCGTACGTTTTTGCACTGGTGACGACTGAAAACCAGCGCTGAGCTGTGGGCCCTCCATAGTACAGCATCATGCTGAGTGGCAACATCCTTGTCGCAGTCACGACGTGTAAGCTGTTAACTTTTTTTTGTTTGTTTCGTCCTGTTCTATTTATAAATATTTGTGTGTATATGCGTTGGATGTTTATTGTTTTTTGTATGCACCTCATGTCTGCGACAAATAAATATTTTTCTTTCTTTATTTGGGGATTTATTTGATTGCGATTATTGTGCTTCGTTAAAGGTAGCGAGTATTGTGCTAACATGGTAATAGCTACGTGATTATTTTGGACGAAAATTAACAAAAGATACGTAAACGTACGGTGGTTTTCGTATTTTCGAAAAGCCAAAAAAGTGGTGTCAGTGGAAAAGTGAATAGAAAATCGATAAAAACTTGCTACTTTTACATCCTTTAGTCATATTTCCACATAATGTATTCAGATATGAGATGTTACGCATATCCCTAGATTTCAAAAAAGGTTGTTGTCTATTGTAAGTGTTAATGCTTAAGCTTTTGGTTTTTTTGAGCTTAGTTTGATAATGGCAGTACCACAATTACTTTACAACTAACGCAAACGAAAGCAGAACTTCTCAAGCTTTCCATTAATTTAATCTGACAATGTTGTACGTTCATTATTCTGCGAATTAATCATTCGCGCTTACGTGATCTACGTAACTGAGCACCGAATACACGAACAACTTCCTATAGGAGTATAGGTACGAGTAGGTACGTCCACCTATGTGCGTAGACTCGGCCGACACGTGCGAACCACATTTCAAATCACCGCAGAAATAATTGGATAACACCTTCACCTACAAACATTAAAACAATGAAGTCTTAGTGAACGTGGTGAAGAAAAGAAAAAAAAAAATCGTTCCGTCCGAAAATCGTGATTATTTTTCAGAAGCGAGCGGCGCGGCCTTCGGCGGGGGGGCGCGGGACGGGCGGGGCGCGGCGGGAGGTCGGCATTGACGTCACACGCGCAAGCCAATCGCGCTCCACCTCGCCGTTCGAATTTGACTTAGCCGCGGGTGGCTTAGCTCTATCCCCATTGGGAGCTTTGGCTGTATAATTTCGATGCCTTTGCATCTTGTTTGTTAGATAAAGATTAGTTAATTGCGTTCGATAACCTCATAGTCATACGACTCATGCGAACATGTTCTCGTCATTGTTGTTGGCCAATTTACGACATAACCCTAGTGACCTGTAATTCTTCAGACCACTCTGTGTCTCCAGGTATAGTTACTTGAAATATTCAAAAAACGTCGTTTTATGTTATTCTTACACCAAAAGGTAAGAGAAGTAATCGTATAAAGTTCCCTGTTTATATTTCGAGGGAAATGACTCAGTTGGTAAAAGTATCATACGTAATAATATTTCATGTAAGCAAAAAGGTGGTTTTTGGCAAAATTACACATTGTATGTAAAAACTATTGTAGATAGTAGCTATGCTAGGGGAGCCCACAGGTTGACGGCCACCATATTCAGTACGATGAAACAATGAATAAATAAAAAATCGGGCAATTGGATGTAGAAGTGAAACAAAACACACCTTAAACAACTAAGTACAACGTACCATCCAGCAGACTTCCCTTTAATCAATGAACAGACAAACAATAGACAATTATAGATGACCATAAAGGTACTGAAATAGTTTATGACAGCGTGGGAGATCAAACGCTTCTTGAGGAACTACACGACACCTGCTCTGACGCCGACGGTAAACAAGTGCTGGTGTAGGAGATAAGTTGCCAACGCAAGGACAAAGACCCGGATATGGGGGAATATACCTAGTTCTTATTATCATCCCAGGAATAAGAAGGTGGCTTATTTCAGAAAATAAATGGCAAATAGACATAGCTATGTGTGACAATTAGTCTCACACCGACCATAGAGTCATCTATTTCTACATATAAATATGAAAAGTGTGGTGGAAGTGTATTATTTGTTTTAAATTTTGCCTTTTTAAATTTCATGTAATTTTTGGTCCACTTTGACAAAAACTACTACTCCACCACAGACTAACAATGTAGGTGGTCCTAAAATGCGATTTATATTGATAAGACACGTCTTAATTATATTCTATTACGAACAAGAGAATGAAAAAGCACTTAATGTTGCCAATTATGTGATCACGAACCAATTTCCGCACTCAAATCCTAACAGGCCCGAATAACAACAACGCAATACATCTCCTCTCATCAACATCTCAAATAAAAAGTTCCTACAATAAATAACATCGAACTGGCCAGTTGGATCATAATTTAGCAGACGTAGGCCCTAGTGCGAGCCTTGAGATAAATACAAGCGATGACGTCATCAGACCGGTGGGGGACGGTAAATCTTTCTAACAACCAATAGATCAGGAGAGCCGTAAATGTTGCAGCGGAGTTGTTACTTCAGTAAATGCTATTAGTGAGTAGAGGCCCTATGGTGAGCTGGTTAAATAAACATTCGATAATGGTCGTTGCGAAAGTGGCGTTTACGGTAAATGATTAACGCTTTTCTGATGCATGTGCAATTAAAGTTTTTCTTTGACGGCGTTGGGAGATCTTCATTGTTGATAGATAGTTGAGATCCTAACGTTAATTGACACTCTTTTCTTCAGGACACACCAAAATGAATCACACTACTGGAAAAACTCTGTTCTATTTGTGAGAACATAGAGAAATCGAACAAGCTTAAAGTTTCATCTGTTGTCTAACTACTAAGAAGCCGGCAATATGGCGATCGTAATGAGTATTCGACCAAAAAGATTTCAAATGAACGGCACTTAGTCAACATTATAGTCACCAACTAATAGAGCTTGACCAAACATCATAATCAAAATCATCGTAAGATTTTGTTTTGAAAACTTAACGAAACTCATTCGAATCGACACGTAATCCACATTTCTGAAATAGACACTGTTACGACAGTAAACACAGTTAAAAATAACCGTCAGTTACCGCCAGTGACGTACGCACTTATGTGCTACGTAAAGTAGTAGTTTCGCAACAATTTAGACTAGTCGGGAATAGAACCGACGTACTATTGATGGGTAATAACTACTGGGTTACAGGGGACCTATTGTATTTTGTTCTAGTTAAGCACGTTACGATTTGAAATGCCAATACAAACATTTTTTACTTTGCCGTGTATTATCGGGAAATGTTTTAACTCCAATGGAAATAAACCGTCGTTTCTTGAACCTGTATGCGTGTGGACACGGTAGGAAGATTTCAATCATTATTAGATAAACAATGTACTTATTTGTGAACCTGATGAAAAAAGTCTGGTAATCGTCCGAAAAGGAAGTCAGGCGATGACTTCACAAAGCTTCGCAACAACAACTTTTCTCATATTGACAAAGCCCACGTACGAAGAAATTAAACAAAAAAATCCTCAACCAGAAATTGGCACGAAATAGTGTTTTGTAGAAAAAAAAATCACACACCGGTTCGTTGACCCATTTAAGAGTTGTGTCTACATAACTAATCACTCATAATAATTCATAATATTCCGGGATGGTGGTCGGCTCTGGTCGGCGGTGGTCGGCAGTGGTCGGAGGTGGTCGGCAGTGGTCGGAGGTGGTCGGGTGTTGGGGAGCGGGCGGCGCTCTGACGTCACGAGTGACACAGTTCACGCCGAGCGAGCGGAGCAACCGACCCGGTTTCGTGCCGATCGAGATGAGAACCGCCCTATCATCACACACATTTTAACTAAATATACACTGTTTAAAACTGTTGTATGTAAACTTTCACGTTTGTACTGATCACTGTATGTGGATCGAAGCTGCGGTTTTAAATGATTGTCTTTCAAAAGGTTTTCGAAATCTTTCGAAGCTAGAGTCTATCTATATCTGTGAAGCTAGACAAACTTAGTGTATATTCAGCCTGTTTGTCAAGATTTCTTTAGGCCTAACAAAACCATAGTGCACGCAAAATTCGAATACCATTACAAAAACTTATACGATCGAGTAGAGCAAATGAAATATTGGGAGGTCTTTGCCTTGCAACAGAAAGACAAAGGCATCAAATCATGATACATCAAATATGTCATCAAACAAGGACGTTTCCTGATTAGCAAGAGAAGCCCATCTAACTACATTGCCTCATTACTAATTTCTTCCAATTAATCCTGAATCAATTTGAGAGTAACGTCACTAGCCCATGGGAAATCAGAACCGGGTCGTGATCCGTGGTTAGAAAAGAGATCAACTTTTATCTTAAAATAGCAGTCGTCATAAATACGTGATGAAGTCGTTTATTGCTTGAGTTTATGGGCGTTTGTTCTGTGAAAGAGCAATCAATGCGTTTCACGGTTACTGTGATATGTTTCCGTTATCCTAAAGTACATAGCAGACGCTTCACTTTTTGTTTTCCACTCGGCATCTTCTACACAGGCAGGTCTGATAGTCAGTCGCTCCATGTAAATTACTGGTATTCAGCTGCACCTGGTTAGACTGGAAGCCGTCTCCAACATAGTTGGGGGAAGGCTAGGCAGATGATGATGATTGCATCCTCAACACAATATGAAAGGTCATAAAAAAAAAGAATAAAAAGTGAAAAATGAATTCATATTCCACCGATCCAACGTTGTTGCACATCAGCTTTCGGTCTCACACAACCACGTTCACTCGAGTGAACCATTACTCGAGAGGAGCATCTGATTACAGCTTCAATTAAGATGAAATCGATTAAATAGTGAATGTTTCAATGAAATACTAGGTACTACCAACCTAGCTGGATTTCATGGAAATACGCCCGACAGCACAGATATGTGCAAGTACTAGCTGTATATTGAATTGACAGAGTAATACGCTGTGAGGATACGTTTGTCTTTGTTCGTGTGAATGCATTCAAGTTATTCCATATTGTTACTAATAATACAGACACACTATATACCATCTACATATGTGTATATTTTTGTTGGAAACAGCAAAGAAAACAAAGACAGCGATCAAAACCCGAGATAATTATGTTGAACACTATTAATTACTGCATAAAAAACATAGCAAAAAATTTGGATCACTATTATAAATGGTTCTATAATTTATCCTACATAGGATTATTCTCGACGTAGTCGCAATAAATTATGAGGTCAGTGTAGCGTGCGATATGTCAGAGATGCACCGGGCTATTACCGTAGAACTAAACATTTATAGATTTGTTCAAAAGTATATACACGTTAATATGGCCTTCTTTTTTAAATCGTTGTTCTGTGGTTTCTGCTTACCCCTATGGGAAAAAGAGAAAATGAAATGAGTTTATGTAAAAATATGTTAATGTTATATAATAGGAACCTTATAAAAATATAATTATAAAATTCGTTAACTCAACCTAAAGAAAAAGTCCACGAAATTAAAAAGTCGATTTGGTGTCATTAAAAAATAATTAACATTAACTACTTCTGTCTACCTATCTTTTAAATATACACGTGAAGATACTTATGTATACAATATTTTATTTGTATAAAAGTTTTGAACCGAGCAATTCAATAAAGTACGCATCATTCTAAAAATAGCTACGCGCTACGCCGTTGCTACGCGGACCTTGCTACGAAGCGCTACGACGCAACCTCGTAGCTCGATGTTTATTTTAATTTCTTTCACCTAAGTTTGTGAGAATATTGTTGCAATTGCTGGAATAAGGATTATGTTGTGTATTATATAGATTCTGGGAAATGTTTCTGTTTAAAAATCAAAAAGTTGTTTTTTTTCAGATAATACATCTTCTTTTTTAAAACCGCCTTAAAAAATGTTTTTTTTTTCTCCAGTCATAATCATCTGCCTAGCACTCTCCCAACTATGTTGTGGTCGCCTGCCCGTCTTAGCGGATGCTGCTGAATTCCAGTATTTTCCATTTTGCGACTGCTTATCTGACGTCCAAAACCCAGAGAGTTATTTTTTTGTTCAGTACCATATGAATAACTTGAAACTGAAATAAACCTCCCCATTCACGTCATTACAGCCCATGCAGGCGTGCATGTAGCGTGGTGCGGGGTGCGAGGTGCGGGGCGAGTTCACGCGAATTAGGTCGTATAGTGCTGACGTCACTCGCCACAACCTCATTACCGACCGGGGGGAGGGTCCACGTACTCCAGGACTGTACCGATAATTGCAACAAATTCAATTTTATTGAGATTATATTGATGTTAATTATTTCGAATTTTACATTTTGTATAATAATGATGTACAGTCAAAACTGTTAACCGGTCAAATGCACTTCTGACTGGGTTTTTTTTTCTGTTGAAAATCTGTTTGTACTATTTCATTGAACCTACGTCCTACATCGATGCGATCAAATTGTTGATCAAAGTTTTCGACATAAATATTTATTCAGATACAATAGAGGAACTCACCTTAGAATTATCGTTTGCACAAAAAAATGTGGTTATTGATTTTATATTAATGAAGGAAAATATTGTTATATGTTAAATCTAAAATTATACTTTTTTTTTGTGTTGTATCCCGTAATCTGTTAATACTTACATTATTTAATAATTCGAATAAAACTGGTCTGAATTAAATGCATTTAAAGTCTGCGCTAAAACGCCACTTTATAGAGCTATGACGTCACACCTACGTACGCAGCACTGTAATCCTTATTCCGCAATTTTGAACGTTTTTATTCGGGACGTTCCGTTTGACGCGCGCCCGTTAAAGTCAAGTAGGACGCCTTACGCCTTGCAATGTTAACTCCTATTCTACACATACAGCCGGGTTATTTCCGTCCGTGCGTACAGGAATACTGGTGTATTTTAGTTTTACTTTGATATAAATAGAACTATTGTGAGACTTGCGAGTGCCGAGAATGACCCACATTCGCACTATTGCCAAATTTTAATAGCTCAAAATTTAGGAAGAGTAATTACAGATTTATTTCTTTGACATCGTTCTTTTTTTTCAGCTGGGAACGTTTTAGAATAGTAGTGTGTTTGTGTTTATGTTGTAGACTGGCTTATAAATAGTTTGGTTGGTAAATGAAAGATGTAGTCAGTCTGTTTTAAAAGGTTTACAATACAAATTATTGAAAGTACATATGGGCTAAATATGACTAATGAACAAGACATAATTATGAAACAGTCGTACCTAGTAGAATACAGAGTCATATTAGAAGATGATACCCTAAAACCTTTGAAAGGGTAAGGTTAAAGGCAAAAAGTTAGTTTTAAAGCCGCTAATAAGAGACCGCTGCACAACTCAAGTACACCCATATTTTAATGAGGAGCAGTCTCTCATTCAAACACACTTACCCCTACTTGCACTAATGAATCCAGCCATTCACGATCGTTGTGCGAGCGTCTATGTTCATATCATTAAACCGACAACACCCGAACAAAAGCCGAGCGCAACAGAACTGCATTATTAATTGAATAGTGTAAACTTACACAGACAATGCTTTCTCGACTGATATAAATAATAGATCGCCCAGTGTTACGGCGTGAAGAGCGAGGACAAAGTTTTGCCATTGTGCAAGCTCTTTTGTTATTGTGCAGTCGTATAGTGAATTTTGTGCCTGGTTATACTTTAGCCATTGTTCTAGTTACGTGTGCATAGGTGATGAGACATTATGTTCATGCTAAGTTTGAGAATAGACAGCTTTTGAACAGGTTCCAGAGAGTACTACAGCTGGCCTGATCATCGCTGACGATGCCAAACTAGGGAACTATTGTTTCAATGTTGGATAGTCGTAACAAGAACTTAGACTTGTTTAGAAAAGCTATTCCTATTCACAATGTGTAGATCAAGTAAAAGCATAAAGAAATCTTCATCAAAACAGTGCAAATATAGCCTCATTTGAGAACTGGCACAATGTAAGATGTAAGGCCGTAATGAGGACGAGCTAGTGAATCCTAAGCTTAAAGTAACATCACAGTCCACCACAAAGAACAAATTATAGTCGCGGTGAATCCACGACATTTACATGGAGCACAAAGTGGCAAGTGCTCGGCCATGCTCGGCTGTGCTCGGCTATGCTTCGCTGTACTCAGTGTCGCAAATCTACCCTCCCTTTGATTATACATTTTAAATGCGGTGCACTGTGCAGTGGCTGAATGAAAGCACGCTTCTGCCTCGTCCGTTCAGTAACCTAGATCGATGAATTATTGTTGTTACTGTCGGTACTGAAATATGATTTTGGTTTTAATAATGTCGTAAGTCTAGCTTTAGTTAATTACTCGAGCTGGTTCTTGTCTTCTTTAAGTCTGATAAACAAGTACTTTAACAAGAAAACAAATAGTTAGAATAGCTGTTTTGCCGAATTTTGTATATATTTTTGACACGCCCCCTTATCGAAGAGGGTCCTGCACTGTTGGGTGCAAGGGGGCCGGGGCCCGAGGCTGGGGGGGGGGCACCATTGACGCGCGTCTCTCAATGGCAATGGAACTGGGTCATCACCGTGTGACGTCAGGGCTGGCCTACATACGCCGGGCGTAGCCCCGGTAGCGACCCAACAGCCAGCTTGCTTCTACGAATCCAACTTTTTTTTAAACTCCGCTTGCAAGACCAAGGAGTTCTATATTTAGAACGTCAATAGGCTTTTGTGGATTCGAAAATAAACATGTACTTTTTTGCACTCGAGAGGATTCCGTTTTACTTTCTCAGCGAAAGTTTCGCAGTTCTATTTTGTTTACAGATGAATTGTGCTTATTTTGTGGTTTTAAGTTAAAGGAGTTTTTTGATTAATGTGTCATGACCCTGGTGCAATGGTAGACGAGTGGTCTCATTCCAAACATTGATTCTAACAATCTATTCATAGAATTATCATTACTTCTGATGACGTATTAATTGACATCATTAAAAGCCTTAATTGACTATAAAATTCCACAAAAAAGCTCTCGATCTAATTTTAAAACTATGCCAATTAGAAGTAAATACAATTAAATCCAGAAATAGATATGTCACGTCGTGTTCACAATCTACCCACGACCGCCGTGATTAAAACAAATGGTAAATACCAGTAAATACCGATCGACTGGGGTGTTTCCTGAACGCCTACGAGCTTGTAGCTCATGTTTTAACACTTGAACTTAGTTGAATCACACTTAAGGTTTAAATTTGTTTGATTAGTAAATATGGTCGCTGAATTAAAAATGTAAGTTAAAGACCTTGCCCGCGACTTAATGTAAGGGAATCATTGTTTACAATTGGTAGGTAGTTTAGTTAGCATTTTGTTTCCGAACTTGTATTATTTTACTAGTATGTTTTGTAGGTAAGATTTTTGCATGAATAAGTAAAGCTCGCTGGCCATGCACTTTGGCAATTGTGTTTAGATGTAGGATACATTTTAGATGTACCTACTTGGTTTAGTTGGCATTATAATTTACTTAGTCTCGAGAGTGCTAGTCGTCTCCTATATACCTAACTGTCAATTTTGTCAATCTAGTTTTACCATTGCCCGTGCAATATCAAATAGTGTAGGTACAGCTTCTTGAGTTTAAATATAAGCGCGTTATAGCTAGATGCACTAATATAACAACCACTCTTCCCTTGGGAGGAGCTCGTGGCTAAATAATAACAACCGCTCGGGACGATCTTTAGGTTAAGCCGTGCTTGCCTTTACATACCGAGTTTCCTCCGTGCCTCGGGAAGCACGCTAAGCCGTTGGTGCCGGGTGTCATTTGTAGAGCTTGACAGTCGTTAAGTAGTCAGTGGCCCAAAAAGTCTGGCAACCAGTCTTACCAAGGGGTATCGTATTACCCAGTACTAACTGGGTTGTGGAGGTCAGATAGGCAGTAGCTCCATGTAAAATACTGGTATTCAGCTGCATCCGGTTAGACTGGAAGCCGACCCCAACATAGTTGGGAAAAGGCTAGGCAGATGATGTTCCCAAAATAATAGTCAAACTACAAAATATTGAATTGATTTCAATTACCAAAGTAAAACCTTATTGAAACTAATCTTGTCCAAAACTAGTACCTACTCGAACCAAACATAATTCAATTCCATTCTATTGAACGAAAGATATCGCCACTGTAACCGAACACCGGCGCGTCATAATCATCTGATAACTGATAAGCACAATACACGCGCCTCTATGACGTCACGGCTTTATTCTAAACATGCCCACAGCCCCACAGTACCCATAGATGTCCCACAGTGAGTGTCTCCTAAGCCTGCGACAATAAGTTGTCCATTTCCACACGTCGCATCCCTTATCTCTGGCGACAAAAGCGACAAAGGCGAAAGCGCGGGCGTGGCGACGTCGCGCGTCGGACGCGCTTTGTCTCCCGCGCGGCGCTTTGTGGCGACGTGTGTCGAGATAGTGCGCGTCAAGCGACAACGCGACATAATGAACGCTATTGTCGTTTTGTTCGCAACTGTCTTGCATGTTGCACTGACAGTTTGTTCTGCAGTCCCTTCGCGCTATTGTTTAGACGTGTGATGTTTGTGTCGGCCCTTGTAGCTCTGTGTTAGCTACGAGTACGTGGACAATATGGTATTGTGGAAAAATACGGTCGAGATATGATGGGCGATACCTGTTTGCGTGTGTTACCGTTTTGTTTGTTATGTTCAGTGTTTATGCGGAAAGTTCTCTTCTTTAGAAATAGTCCGTTTACATACTTGCATAATGTAATATTATGTAATATAATAGATTAATAGTGAATATGGGTACGTAACAAACGCGTCACGATGTAAACGGAACTCTTAGCACAGCACATGTAACGCCGCCATTCGAAACTAATTCCAGTAATAACACGCTTTAAATATAGAAACTAACAGTTATATTTGTATAATTTACTATGACCTCAAATGCGAAAATGTAAAGTTATTCTTACGAGGACCTTGCAGTAGTGACGTACGACGCCGTAGTAAACGCTTCACATAAATTACTGAGCACCAATAAATATAACAAACTATAAATATTATAAAAATCTAACAATCGTTTTGTGCATTGTAGACCTATCGCTACGCCGTAGGCCGCTACGGAGAATTACGACAGTTCGCTACGCCTACTTTCTACGGTGCTACGCAGACCCTGCTACGAGATGCTACGGAGCAAATCGTTGACAAAGGCTGCTACGCTGATACTCAGCTTATTGTAAGCTACTACTGTCCAGCCGTTTTCATAAAAAGAGGTAAATAAAACGGTGTGATTTCGATATTAAAACCTGTACCTACTCTACGTTTTTTTTCACAACTATTGTTTTTACCAAAAGGATAAAAGAGTTAGACATAACCAACGACCAGTGGTCCACATTAGACCTGGATCGAAGCAACTGGAAGTTATGGGGAGAGGCCTTTGCCCAGCAGTGGGGCGACGCAGGCAAATAGTATCAGTATTGTTATTACCGATTCGTTAGACTTCAGATGATGTAATTGTTTGTTCTGAATTGACTTTCAATGCGTTTTCTGATTATGGAATATTGAAAAGAGTTCTTTTATACTTGTTGTACCATTTTAGCGTTTTACGTCTTGTCACAGCTTTCGGCAACAATTCATATTTTTTGTACTGAACAGAAAATATTAGCTATTTTGTGTGCATCGATCATCATGCTGATAAATGTGATTATGACTATTGTTCTTCGATCTGGTTCTCTACATAATAATTACTATCAGCTATGATGACGTTAAAAACTGATGAAAATACACCGCATAAGATTGCTACGATATTAATGATCTGTGCTAAGAAATAACTGCCATACTTCTTCTTCTTAGCGTGTCGATGGCAATCTAAATAGTGTCAGCCCAGAACTGAGCTGTTAGTTTGGCGCTTTCGGTAGCGTCCATCAGTTCCTGTAGTGAACTAACAACAGGACACGCAGGACACGATATGAAGAGTCCCATCGTTTGTTTAACAGCATCTAACTAAATAGCATTACCTATTAAGTTCTGTTCCACAAACGATGGTTGACGGATAAGTCCGCTATTTAAATGTTATATTCTCCAAATCCTTTTACTAACTATTATAATATGCATTTCGCTAAGAATTGGAACTCCATACTGGAGTCTTATGTTTGCTGACAGTTATATAGAGAAAATTTTTCAAGTTTCACTACTAGTTTTACTTGAATAAATTGGGAAAAATTTGGCTATCTTTGGGAGTCGTTAATTCTAGGTAATATAGTGACCAAAGGCGAGCCTGAAGTGCCTTAAGTGGGCAACTAAGGGCCTTGCCTATTGCTGATCAGACACTAAATTGTATTAATAAAACGTAAGTTTTTGTTATTTTATTGAAAGGTACAATGATCTTGAAAATAGTCAAAATAATACTTAACAAGTTCACGTTGCTTTTAAAAGAACTGAAATCGTTAGCAAAAATATAAATGTTTTTTTTCTAACCAAAATTTTTACAAGAAGGTCTGGTAGTTGTATTATCCCAGAGAAGGAAATATAGGAAGTAGCGAGTATTAGGATTGTTCTAACATAAAAATGGGCATGACAATGAGATGCTGAATAGCGCTTGATGTTAGATCTATTTATCTTTCTAAAAAGTCTTGTAATTGTTGATCATTCTACTTCTGTCGAAGACTATAAGGTCCGTTGGGACTTGCATGTACACTTGCATATATTGGGGACCCCCAATTCCTATTTAAGCGACAGAAAAAAAAAACTTCTGTCGAAGACAAGTACGGCTTAGTATCGACTAGCCTAGAGAGCTAACATACAAGAAGGTCTAGACAAAATGATATTCTAACAACAGAGATAACGATGAATAGATTATAAGATTAGAATTTTAAGCAACATAACATAACATCACGCTCACATTTCAAAAGAAATAATAGTGTAACTTATTGTCCCGGTGTTTGTCCGGTCCGGTTTGTTAGTCCCGGTGTAAAACGAAGAAATGCTTTGAAAGCGATTGCCTCGTCTAAGGCCTTCTAGTCTGACTACTTAAGGCCGGTATTTTAGAAATATAATTTACAACAGACATCTCGCCTTGAGCATTTGGAGCAAAGAGGCTTTAAGCCTCTTTTTGATTCAAGATTTAAGTTGAACCTTCTTGTTCTATTCTACGGACCTCCTATCTTACTACTAGCGGTAGATTGAATTTAGATTATTAATATAGAAGCTGAGTCGTAAGGTAGAAACAACGAATATACTTTACTTAGTTAACCGTGGTTTCTAAGTAATTTTTTTTTGATGCAATGCCATTATGGACTTTTAAAGAGACATTAACTCTGAGTTTCTATTGGTGCTTTCTTAGCGTAGTCAGGTAAGAATCACCGACCTCTTCTGGTTTTAACAGTGTTTGTAAAAACGATATTACAGAATAACATAACATAATCAGCCTATAATGTTTCTACTGCTGGGACACAGGCCTCCTCTCTTTGAGAGGGAATGGGCTGTAATCCACCACGCTGGCCCAGTGCGGGTTGGTGGTCTTTATTTACAGAATAAACATAATTATTCTACGTATTCCGGAACTCAAAGCCATACCATTGTTACATCGTCACCGTGGGCAAAAGCCCTAAAATACGTAATGTTAAGTTAACGATGGAGGTGGCAGGAACATCGACAAGATAACTTGAGGACTATAGCAACAGGCTGCGAGAACAAAAAAAGAGGATGTGAGTAAAGATATTTACTGAACATTGTGATGGTGCAGAAAATATCAAATCAACTTAAAACGTACCTGTTCAAAAATGAATAGCTTACCGAGATTTACAGTGAGTTCAAATAGTAGTTATGACAGTTTTTTTTACATTAGTCTAACCATATTGTGTTAGGTAAGGTTTATGAATATTTCCGAAATTGTGGAAGAGTAATTGCTATTCGTTGAGTTTGGTTTTACCCACCCGCAATAACTTCAGTTTATCTTGTGTGCTTGCAACAGCCGAAATATCGGTAACTCAAACAGATCAGTAAACATGGTAAATATCCCGTTTCTAGTGTTAATGATAATGAGTTTGGTTTTTTTAGCTATTACTGCAAGGTGCTCCCTAAGTAAGGATTTTACAAAACCTGCGCCTAAGGAGCTTACGTAATAATCAATGTTTGTATGGAAATGTGATATTTTCATAGTTAGAAACACGACATTAAACATTTCGGTTTCTGTTTAAAAACATGTCCAGGTGTTTTGCCGTTTTGGTCATTCCATCCTTTAGGGAGTTAAATAGGGCAATTTTGTATGGAAGTGCGTGTCTTGTTCATATTGAGAAGGTCTTTACTCAATCTACAAAAAACTTCATTAGATCCTTAAGAAAGGAGTAATTCAACTTGATGCAGAAACAGTTCTTACTTCCTTTAGTCTGTTACGTGAATGGATAAAATAAGAAATAAGTACATAAGAGGAAGTCTGAAAGTGGCGCCGATGACTGAAAAGTTGTGTGGTAATCGGTTGTCGTGGTATGAGCATGGGATGCGGAGGAAAGTTCTGAGTATGAATGTGGATGGGTATAAGAGTAGAGGAAGACCAAAGAAACGATGGATGGATTGTGTTAAGAATGATTTGGCAAGAAAGGAGGTGTCTGATGACATGACGAGTAATACAGAAGTATGGAAGAAGAAGACATGCTGCGCCGACCACGAATGAATTGGGATAAGGGCAAGAGAATGATGATGATGACTTCCTTTAGTTTAAATGTGCGGTTTTCATCCCGTATAATTGTAAAAGGGGAAATACGCGATTTTAATAGCCTATAAAGAAATACCAAAAACAGTTAAGTACTTAGGAAAGTAAGAACCTAAGTATTACCGAAATATGTAATGTATCAATGATTGAATACATTGACAACAACTGTCAGACTTGAGAATTAATTCTCTGCATTTCTCAAGCTTTCACGTTTACCAGAGTTTGTTTTGCAGTTTGTGCCTAAACCATAATTTTAACATGGCTCATAATAATATTAAGTTAAAAGAGAAAAAAGGTACCAATTCAGTTATATAATCGAGTACCTAACTCCAATTATTTCTTAGTTATAACTATTTTGATTTGGAAGTAGTAATAATCAAGAAGTTATTTACAATGATCACGAAGCGACACTGGCAGTGGCTGCGTTTGGAATTCAGAACGAGCAAGTCAAACCTAAACATTAATGATTCCATAGAGTTGGGCGTAGTGAATGTAGAGTGTAGCCGTCGCTTCTCTTTGCCCAATCCCGTAGGGACGCGGCGTGAAGATCGATACGCTACACGAGCCAGCTACGCAAGTCGTCCAGAGACGCTAAATTGTTACAATTCCATCTAACCCACCATACTAACATTTGTCATCGTTAGACTAGGATAAAGGTCATCGATTTTACCACATTTTAAATGAACACCTACTTTAATTTTCCGCATTGAAATATGTTATCTCGAGTTCTAAATTTTAACTACTGTTAGTCACAGCAGCTATTATGTTTGTTAACAATGCGATGACGTGACGTAGGGCTCGATATTAGGAGGAAAAAAACCAACAGGAATGTTTGTGATGTAATGTACAGAAAATATGGAATAAATGTATACGCGTGAAACTGCGATACCAATTTACGAAAATTTGCGGTTTTACAAGTAATACATCGGTATTAGTTTCATGACCAATATCAAATGAATGTAAGCCACGAACATCGAGGACAAACAGCCGGCTTCAAGTACGAGGTCCATCTAACAATCGCTTACATGTTCACAAATACGTAAAGAACACTGAACTGTAACAGCATTGGCGTGTAAGCTTCGTGAACGTAAGAGTCAAGAAGAAAGCGTTCATCGATTTTCAGTTTGACGTTACATTTTAGTGAGGCAACTCCAAAGGACCAAAACAAAATGCGCAAAAACAAGATGTCTTCTCATCTCGGACCTAATTAACGTCGCGAGTGTCGGAGGGAGGACACAGCGGACACCCTGCGGCTAATGGTCACTTACCACCTCGCCTAGCTCGGGGAGTCGGGCACACGAACACACGGCGCTTAGAGCTAGAGATACACGAGCGGGGGATGCAGCGCCGCGCCCCGCCCCGCGCCTCCGCTACGAAAAAACCTCTTACAAAACAGATCGATCGATATGCTCCCGAATGCTCACTCGCTTGCCACCGACACCCTCGACTTTCAGCTGATCTACTCCCCCCACGAGTGAGCACAACTCCCCACGGACTTACACCAGCGCAGGCCTGCGCGGGCCTCACGTGCACCGCGACCAGCCGCCGCGAGGAGCCACATGCGGCGGCTCCTACGTCCTTGAAATTTCAAGTGCAAGGCGATACAGGGCGAGCACGCGACGCGTGCACGTGAACAGCGCGAGGCTGGTCCGGGAGCGAAACCGCGCGCGCGGGCTCCGGGGCGTATCGATCGGGGCGGCCGCCGGGAGGACACGCCCGGGGCCGGGCGCCCGCTCCGGGTTGCATAACGCGCTGGTCGTGCCGGCGGCCGCGCGCCGAGCCGGTATCGACGCGCGCGGGGCGCATGCGCGACGCGTACCTTCGCAGCCGTAGCCCTGCCCGATGAGGCCCCACAGCAGATCCGAGCAGTGGTGGCAGTACGTCGGCTTGTGGAAGGTCTTCTTCGCGAAGGAGTGGGTGCGATGGGGCGCGGGCGCGGCCTGCGCCATGGCGGGCGCGCGGGCCGGGCCGGGCTGGCGCGCTACTCATGCCGCGGCGCCCAGGGGCGCGCCGCGCTCTCCGAGCGGCTGTCGCGGCCCACCATCGCGGCGCGTCTGCCGCCCGCGCCCCGGCCGGCCCGCGCACGCGCCTCGCCCCGCCCCCGCACGCCGTGCCCCGCCCGCACCACGCGCAGCGCCGCACGCAGCCTCGACCTCGTGCCGGCGGCAGGACAACACACCACAATCGATTTCCACTCTTATCTCTGGAAACGTTCCTCAACTTATTATGACTCTAACTTACAACAGCCTACATTGAAGCTTTTCATCTCTCAGAGAATATGCACTGTGTAACAATGAAAACATGTAAACAATCTACATTTTCATTGTGTCCTGGAGTGGTAGTTCATTCCTCAAACTGAAACAGTTATGTTAGTCCCGGAGTAAGAAATATTTAGTCATGTCTGTAACGAATAAGTTTGGCTTGCTTTAGTGTTTTTCACAACATTCTGGATAAATGGAAACATATGTTACTCGTGATAAAAATCGTTTAGAGGTATGAGGGGCACATCATACCAAATATGACAGACAGTCTATTCTAAAAAGCTGATCTACGTTGAAGTTTACCATGTTTTAACTTCAAAACTTCTCATTAATTGTATTATTTGTCGACTATCACAAATCCTAAATTCCAAATCCTGAAAAACGAAACCTGCTAAATAAAACAGAGCGGCCGCCGCTACAAGCTCACGTCGTGCGACGCCTGCGCGTTGCCCGCCCACCAATCGAAAAAGCTCTTGTTTACAATTTTAAGAGGCGCAGCATCCTCGCGGCGCGGCCCGACACCCAGACGCCACTCGCGCGTACCACGCCGACGACTAGCGTACCACACCAACACGAAACTCATTAAAACCAATAGATTGGTTTTATAATAGATTAATACACATCATCAAGTCATCATAATTCTCCTGCCCTCAATCCATTTTTGTAGTTTTTGTCGTCCATCTCACAAAACAAACAATTCCTAATTTAAAAAATTATTGACAAAATTAGGAATAATGCTATGTTTTCATGATACTAATACTCTAGTTTTTGAACTGCTGCATGCTGGACAGAAAAGAAAGTAAAGATTTTTTTCTTAATTGTTCAAAGTCACGTCAGCCATGCTACAAACATTCTGCCTGTGGTAAAACAGCCTCATGACTTTTATGTTAAAGCTCCTTATATTTTAATTCTCAGATTCCCTTTGATTTGTAATGTAAGCAGAACTGAATTTGTGATCAATTAGAATTTGTACTGTACTTAACTATAAAAGATTTTTATAAATTAATATTTTTCCTTTCGTTCTTTTCTTTCATTTACAAATCCGAGTACTTAACTATCACCGTAGAACTACTACGACATTTCGTAGGCCGCTACAGTTACATGTTACAAAACATCGCCCACGATCGCCATTGTTACCTACCTCGCTGTGTACACGATGGCCCATGGCCGACCAATGATCGGAAAAGTACCGACGTACAGCGTGCATTGCTGGCACTGTATGTAAGAAGCTTTAGAAAGGAGTTTGTAAAGCAGCAATGGATGTAACTTGGGTGCTAAAACAGATTCGTAGCGGTACAGTCACGACTTACGGGATGGATTTGAATGAAAAGTTCACAAGTTATTTAGTATTAATTAAGCCTAGTGCGCTTTCTTACTTCTGGTTTATGTGAGGCTTATCGTACAATTTGTAGTGAGGCTAGGAAGAAATTAAAAACGTGCCTACAAAATCCTCGAATTGGGTGAAAAAAGCCTCGGAACTCAACGCGAGGAGGCTATGAAGTCGTAGAAATGGTCTACGAATTCGTAGAAGGGAGCTTTTTAACTCGTAGCAAGGAGGCTACGAGCGTAGACAGGGTCCTACGAATTCGTAGAAAGTATACCAATTCGTAGTAAAGAGGCTACGAGATCGTAGAAAGTATACGATTTCGTAGCAAGCAGGCTCCGAGCGTAGAAAGGGCCCTACCAATTCGTAGCAAGGACCCTTCCAAATCGTAGAGAGTATACGAATTCGTAGTAAGGAGCCTACGAAGTCGTAGAAAGGAGTCTATGAATTCATAGCAAGGATGCTGCGAATTCATGGGAAGGAGCCTGCAAACTTGTAGTGGCTATGGGAACTCGTAGCAAGGAGGTTGCAAAGTCCTAGAAGGAAGGCTTCCAGGTCCTAAAAGGAAGCCACGAAATGGTATAGAAAAAAGGATACACCATGAAATGAAACTGCTTAATTTTGATAAAAAAGACTGCAGTTTAACACAAAATTGCAAATTAAATAATTAAAATAGTTTTTTAGTGGAGCTTTTAGCAAAATAATAAAAGCCGCTTGGGTCGATCGTCAGATTAAGCTGCGCTTGCCAAGGTTGGTTCTAGATGGGTGACATACCGAGTTTTCTCCGTGCCTCTGAAAAGCCGTTGGTCTCGGCTGTCATTTGTTGATCTTTGACAGTCGTTACAGGTAAGTCAGCGGCCCAAAAGTCTGACAACCAGTCTTATTACCAAGGGGTATCGTATTATCCAGTATTAACTGGGTTGTGGTGGTCAGATAGGCAGTCGCTCCATGTAAAATACTGGGATTCAGCTGCATCCGGTTAGACTGGAAGCCGACCCCGACATAGTTAGCAACAGGCTAGCTAGGTTGGTCCTATAGGTCCGGTACTGAACATTGATCACATGCATCTGCTACAATTTCAATTATCCCCATAAAATGCTAAGTTCATAGTGAGCCAGTGAGTGTGATATATTACATCTTCATTCCTCATAGGGTATAGGTACAGTACATATGTACCATATAGCTAGATGTCGCCTTGGCTGGTGGCTGGCTATAGAAATTCACAGGAGGCGAGAATATTAGCTTTTAATAATCATAATTATACTTTGTAAGGGACGCGAAAACAGCTTTTACAAGTTCAACACCTGATTTCAAACTTTCGAGCAGAATACTTCTGGTTAGCAATTAGTAGTAAAGTGCAATACCTGAAGAATCAGCAGTATGAAACAACAGCAAATAATTCTGTACTGGGTGGCCCGGAATCACTTTGCGCGTCGCTATCCGTGACACCGTGCTTACCCCCTTACCCCCCTTACCCTGACTAGAACTTCAAACCATTTGTCACTCCATTCATTTACCCACCCATCATACACTGCACAAACCTAGCATTTGATAAAAACAAATGAAAAAATGGTTTACCAAAGCGTCGCGCTCAGGTAGCGCCACCTGTTGCACTTGGCACGAACTAGCGACGGGGCGCGGAATCACTGACCGCCTGCCAAATGCTCAGCATACTGAATAATCTCTTGCAGTTAGTTTTCTTTTTCGGGTTACATATCTTCATTGGAAGCTGACCTCAACAAAGACTAATAAAACTAGACGAGTGATGCATAGCTTTTTGTTTCGTTGTACCGTAAATACGCTCGTAGAAATAATAAAAATGCGAAACTGACTCATTTATTAGCGACTGGACGGATTTTGATAAAAAATGGGACACAGGTAGGCCAGGATCCGAGTTAGCTCATAGGATATTTTTTAGCCCAGTAGTACATTGCCGTGGGATAATTTCCAACTTCCACGCTAGCGAAGCCGCTTGCAAAACGTAGATATATTATATGACAATAAATTGTTTTCTTATATTTACCGCACGGCTGTCTACTACATAGTAGTTGTTAATAAGTACTGAGTAGGGAATAGGTTAACGGCCTTATTAATTGAAAAGATTAAAAATGAAAATATAAGTATCGTTAATTGGCTAAAGAAGATCCTTCTACGTAATTCTGAGCAAAACGAAATAAACGGAGGTATAATCATCAATACCTTAAATACGTCCTTGCTACGACATGCGACACGGCTACGATAGCGTAGCGGTCTACGTAGGCAGGGCATGTTCCTTTGATTACTTCACTCCTGTATTCAGCGATGGGGTGGGCAGCAGGCACTTACACTAGTACATAAAGAGTCTAAGTAAGTGACTTACACTCTTTATCAATCCCATATGAAGGATTATCATAATGAGATAGGCTCATTTTTTTTTTGTTTTGTGTTTTTAACTCAATTTTAAATTGTCAGCGTAGTTATAATTTTCTTCTTTAGTAAATAGCACCCGTGCGAGTCAGAGCGTGTCGCTAGTTATTTTATAAGTTCCAGGAGTCTACTTTTGAACTCGATCTATTGCTGTCCTGTTGCTGGTGAAATTAGAATGTTTGAAATCAAATCAAATCTAAACTTTTATGTCATTTAAATTCTGTGTAAATAAGGTACCTACAATCAAATTTCTTTGGTGAGAAACCTAGAGCCACAGCAGGCTTAGAATAGTGGCAATAGTGTGAATTATAACTAGTAGATCGAAGCTTCGGCAATGTAATATTTTTGACAAGTTGTAACGTAGTTTTAATCATCTCGTTAAATTGTAAATAAAGTCAAGTCAGTGAAGGTTGTGGCGATATCCGATTAATCGGCTTCGGCCAGAAAACGACCTTCGGTCGGACACTAGTTATGACCTACTTGCCACTGATGCCTAGTGTTTGTACGTAAAATGGGACAAGCATGTCTATGCAACTACATTAACACAAGCCGCTTACTACGATTCATACAATAGCTCTACTTTCAGAGATTGAGACGGCTGATATCGGAATAATAAAACTTGAAACATTTAATTCTCTTTTTAATTTATTTTATGTTTATTGGGGAAAACAAACAGTGACACAATAAAAAACAAAAATGGGGAAATGTGTTACCAACAATATTTTCCACGGAAAACATACAAAAAATACAAGTTTAAACCTTTATACTACAATACTTTATAAAATATTGGTTTTAATTTTGTGATATTTAGTTTAATTTAAAGCTGCTTTTTCTGTCTGTCCGTGGCTTCGCCCGCCTGGATGGCGGAAATCACCTCACGAGATAAAAGTTATCCTATTTGATCTATTCGTGCACCAAATTTCATGCAGGTTAGGGCGTGTATGTATGCTAGACGACGGACAGAGTTAATTTCACATTCACAATATGGATTTCGTTTAAAAAGTCTCTCATAAGACTTCCTCAAACACAGTTCGTCTACATGATACTTCTAGCGCCCCACCACCAAAAAAGCCCCGCCTGATTTTGACAACGGTTTAAAAAAAGAAGGCCACCGAAAGGCTGCGTTCCACTAATATCTTGATCAAACGCTCGTAAAGTGACACGTATTTGAAGTTTAAAGGCGTAAGCGTTCGTCCCAGCGCGTCCAAGCAGTCCCTAGTGGGGTGGCACAGATAAATATAGCCGTCGAAAGCGCGCCTCGCCACCCGTGTAGGTTTTCCATTCGATTAGTTTTGTTACATGCCACCCTTGTAAGCACACACGGAACCAAGTGTGTGTTTGTCCGCGGCTGTGTGAGTGGCACCTTTTTGGTCAGCTAGATACGTTGTGTGGAAATTGTTGGTGAAATGTTGGGTGAAGAATATAAAAGAAGGAAGGAAACTGATGGAACTTTATGGGGTTTTTAGTAAAAAGTTTTTGATCGAAGCATGACTGAAATAAATTCAGAACACTGAATAGCTAGGTTGGTACCTACTCATCCTGCCGGTAGGTAGTTTCTAGATCAGTACATACATGATATATATACATACATCAATGTGAGTATAGAAAGCGGTGACGAGGGGATGTTTCACTGCAAGACTTCATACTAATATGTATAACAGAAATAGTACCTATTTCTGTTATACAGGCTGTACACGGATCCTTCACGAAGCCGTCAACCAAGCATTCTGTACATCAAACCAAGTAACTTTAAAATTATTGCTGGGAAACGACGTTTTTTTTGGGGTGAACATTTTTTTTATTTATTAAAAAAAAAAAGACAAACAAAGAAAAAAAGCACAAAAAAGAAAATGGACTTAATGCCTTGGGCATTTTCTACCAATCTACCTTAGAGTGAAAAATCACCTTTTACGGTAGGACTCAATGTAACGCATTTAAAACATTATGCTGATGGATGAATTGAATAATACGAGGTCGTGGAGGTATTTAAACTAAAAATCTTACATTAAAAACATGTATTTAATAAAAAAACTTGTGAAAAACTTTGACCCCCAATATATCTCCGCAACTAGAAGGTTCCCAGGTATGGTCTAGAACAAAAAAAATTATCGCAATGACGGGGAGAACAAGTGCCTTTCGGCTTGAAGGGTCTTGTTCCACCCTTTATATGCACATTATATGCACATGTTATTTATGGCCACATGGGCATTTGCCTGTATTAGGAATAGTTTACTGCTTTAGCCCAACGGGTAGCAAAGAAATCGAACTCACGATCAACACTCTTTCCCCATTCTGTAGTTGTAGCTATAGTGACAATAATTATTGTAGCAAAAAATATTTGAGGATAGTTCAAATAAGACTCGATTAGTTGGGTACTCTGATGATACAGGCCTACGGGCACGGGTCCCGGCGGCCCCCCCCTAGATCCGGGGCTGCTATGTAGTGATATAACAGCAATTACTAACAAATCATTTTAATAAAATAAGTAGGCATCATAAGTTTAGTATCTATACTTATAATAAATCTGTAGAGAGGTCAATTCTGTACATGAAATATAATTATTTCCAAAATAACTATCAGGGGGTGATTAGGGATCGATACTGATGCCAAAAATGCAATCAGTAAAATTTTTGTCTGTCTGTCTGTCTGTCTGTATAACCGTTATAGAAACAAAAACTACTCGACGGATTTTAACGAAACTTGGTACAATTATTTTTCATACTCCTGAGTTGGTTATAGTATACTTTTCATCACGCTACAATCAATAGGAGCAGAGCAGTGAAGGGAAATGTTGGGAAAACGGGAGAAGTTACTCCATTTTTTAAGCTTCCGTCGCGTGTGCAACCTTAATGGTTAAAGCTACACAGAAATCATGTATGACGGAAATGTTTTCCTTAAAATTATATAAAAAATATCCCACGACAGCATTAGTCTATCTTTTATGGTTGACTCACAATATCACGTGTAACTCCCGATAGCTTAGCAGTTCGAAGCTTTCTGATTATATTTGTCTAGGGGTAAAATAGGGGATGGAAGTTTATATGAAAGTCCGTCAGTTTTGAAGTTAGGATATTCAAATTTTGTGTTTAGGTTGACAATTAAAAATTAATTTATACGTGTCTCAGCGGATGAAGGTAAGTAACTATGTTTGTTCGGGCGGGATATTTTTCGACATCCACGCGGGCGAAGCCGCTGGCAGAAGCTAGTCTAGTATAAAGCTAACAATTTAACATTATTTTTTCTAGGGTGCAAGGGATATGCGGAAATCGATGCGATGAAGTTCTACTTAATGTAGATAACAATCAACTTTAATGTTCTAAAGTGTAAACTATTGAGTTATTTAATAACGTATTTCAACGAAGACATGAGTGTGAGGAAGAAGCAAATATTATGGATCAAAGCACTCATTTAGCGTACTAGGTACGTAAGCAGCTTACGAAAATTAAAGAGAATTTGCTCATAATAATATTCATCTTCCCGTAGTCTGCTCAATTGTGACAAAAGTATGAAAATAAAATATTACAACGCCACTTTCTGACCGCCTACTTAAATTATTGTAGCAGTCTTAACCGGGTACGGTACATGCAAACATAAAAGTATCAGGCGCTGATAAATATTCTTAATTGTTAATGTTCCAAACGGACAAATAATTCCATATTTTATCTGAAATGCCAGCTTTGTTTCTTATTAAACTATTAAGTATTTTTATTTAAAAGACTAAAAATAAACTCTTTTATCAAAAGTACGACCCACTCAACAAAATCAAACATTGAAAATACGCTAACGCTAGCAAGAGACTATGAAGAAAATATTAACTTATGTACATCTACACTGCATAAGTACCTAACAAAATACTAGCTGACCAGGTAATTTAAAAAATATAACATAAGCTAATATTAGGCGCTTTGTTCAATTAAGCATGTGTACCCGCGGCGGTCATTAGTGTGATGCTATATAGGTCACTGAACCCGTTCTACCTACCTGTGAGGTAAGCCTCAACGCTATGATTCATACAAGCATGTTACTTAAAAAGGCTAACAATGCAACATAGGTAACTGTTCTATTGTGTGGCGATCTGCTTCGCTGATTTTCTAGTGGCTATTCAACAGCAGCGGTTGGCGAATCATAATTTTATGATCAGCACTAAACACAGAGGTTACTGAAAATGTTTATTTTCAGCCAGACTGGCTGTAGACTTCTTGTTTCGTGTGATTTTTAATAGTAGGTACATAATGAAAAGTGAGAAAAATATCAAAATCTTTGTTGGCGGTAGTAATGCTAATGAGCTAATCATGCTGATGAGATAAATATGAAATAAGTAGGTACCTACATCAACAGAGCTGTAAAAATACGAAAATATTTCTTTTAAACAAAAACTATGTGTGTCTTTAAAAGGAAATAAAAAATCATCATCGGTGTTGTGAAGAAATAGGTACCTATTTAACTAAAAACAGTGTCGATTGCGTAATTATTTTCAATGAGATAATAGCAACCTTGCTGGGGCTTCTTTATCGAATTGTACCAAACATCCGACTAAAGCAATTAATTTGTGTGCTGAGACTAATAAAATACTATAATGATATCGTGAAATCGCGTTGGAATTTTACAAAACGGCATTCAGTCACGAAAGCTAAGTCGATATCGCGTTCCTGAACGCACCGCCGAGTTGTGTCATTGCCCGCCTGTGCTGTCAAAATATAAAAATGACTGGGGATTCAAGAAAAACTTTTTTGGGATTTGATTTCAGTACTCAAAGGGTAAGTAAAAAATACTTTTGTGTTTGACGACGAGTGCATATAACTTTCTAAAGTTTTACTGTTCTTTAGCAGGCATTCCTCTGCCTCGCACACAATTTTATGGAGTTTCGCATAACTAATTTATTTCCATAAAATTGATAAACAAGGTGATAAGGTTTTCAACTAATCACGTTTCGATATAATATACTCGTTGCTATTGATTGATGGGATTGTTTTGACTGACATATTAACAAGATCTAGTTTAACTGCAAAGTTAAACTAAACTTTAAAAAAATACCAAGGTTTATTTTAATAAAAAAGTTAAATAATTAGAATGTATTCTGTTGGCCTGCTACAAGTCCACCTGTTTTATTAAAAAAAAAAATTGAACTCCCAAGCCCTTGTGATATAAATCTATACTTAATGAAAACTTCAAGAATTTATGTTAATTAATACTTATTTAATTTTATTAAAAAAAAAACTTTATTTCTTAATAATTTTTAGTTCACAAAGATAACCTTATATGCCAAAAATAAACTAAGTCAACTCTGATAATGAACCTAGTTAAAACAATTGAATGTAAGTAATTAAGGTGAAGATGTAAATCTTATTGAGATAAATGCATTAACTTTGTAACAATATGTTTTGTTCTGTTTCAGCTAAAAGCCATTGTAATTGGCGAAGATTTCAGTGTGCTCCATGAGGCTGAGGTTGAGTTTGATGTTGATCTGCCAGAATTCAGGTATGTTTGTATTTGTGTACTTACATGTTCCTATATGTATGATTGTATTATAAACCATAATAACTGTATTTGTGTTACGGTACTCATCAAACTGTCGCAACAGAACTGTCTTTTCAACCTACTTAATTTTGTTCCTAATATTCTTCTTTGTTTTAACCTTTTAAACACCATCATAATTGTTATATTAAACAGGTAATTAATTAGTCATGTGTCATGAATTTTGAAAGGTAAATAAGTATAAGGTTGTAGATCAAAAGCAGCAGCAGAAATATTTTGCAGGTCTGTCGTGTAGATTTCCCCCCCACTAAAAAGTTGTACATATTTTGTCTTTTCTTCTACCTTTAGGACCGCAGGCGGAGTGGTGCGTGGTGTGGACCGTGGTGAGGTGATAGCTCCTCCACTACTATGGGTGAAGGCACTCGACATGGTGATGGACCGCCTAGTCGTGGCAGGAGTTGACTTCTCCACCATTGAGGCAGTTTCAGGAGCTGGACAGGTAAGGTTTATACTGGGCTTTATGCCTAATACTAGGCATAAAGGACCAATGAACGAATTAGTATAGTTCTTTACTTTGTAATAAAGCAGAGATTAATCCAAATAAAATTTGCTTATAATTCAACTTCAAGTTACACAGGCAACTAGACAAGGACTTTGTTTTTGTTTTAAACAAACATTGCTCGACACCAGGAACTTCTCCTGTATTGTGGGCGCGTTTGCAAACATATTAACTTACATGCACATACAGCCAGACCCTGAACAACTACTTGTAGGCCATACAAATATTTATAGGTAAATCAGAAATTTCTAATTTTTTATTATCCCATGTTGTAAAAAAATACTTAAGCACAAATCTCGCCCTGGGCGCAGATTTAAAGCCATTTTAACGTTGAATCGATTTTTAAATGGAAGAAAAGAATTGCAAACATGACATTTGTTCTCAGCAACATGGCTCAGTATGGTGGTCGAAGGACGCGGAGACGAAGCTCGGCAAGCTATCCCCGGACGAGTTCCTACACACGCAGCTGGCGACCGCCTTCGTGTCTGATTCTCCCGTATGGATGGACTCCAGCACTACGGTAGACTGCAAGGCGCTGGAAGAGGCTGTGGGAGCTGAGGTGAGTCAAGAGGAGGAGACTGTTGACAAAAGTAAAAGGAAGAAGAGATCTTTCAGCTGTAGGTTAGGGATTTACTAATAGCATTACAAAATATCGCATCATGATTAGTAATACGAAAAATATATAAAAAGGCCATGCTACCATTCCAACCTAAACCACCAACAAAACTAAAATTTCGACCGGAAAATCCGATTTTCTATTGATACATCAGCAGTATTCTGGTTATTCTGGTACAGAGGCGTATGGCAATATGCGTCATTTAATAACCCTCCTTTTGGGCTTCGCCGCAGTCGGGTAAAAAAAGGGAAGAAAGGCTTTACTATGTTCGTTTCTTCCAGGAACTGTCAAAGATCACAGGCTCGCGCGCATACGAGCGTTTCACCGGTCCCCAAATTCGCAAGATATTCCGCTCTCGTCCGCGGGTGTACCACGCGACCAGTAGGATCTCGCTGGTGTCCTCCTTCGCGTGTTCACTGCTGGTGGGCAAGATCGCGCCCATAGACCTGTCTGACGGGTCGGGCATGAACCTGCTGGATATCAGGACTATGCAGTGGGATGATACGTGTTTGCAGGTGAGCTAGGACCGTAGTAGGTTGTGAATATAGAGTCGATATTACTGAAAGCGTCGCATAATGGTGAGCTGCTGCTATTTTGTCTTTGAATTTCTGTGTGTAATCTCTTGTTTTCCATAAAGGAGAACATTGTTTTATCGAGCCTCTCATACATACTCGCTCTTACACTTTTTCCCATGAGAGTAGGCAGAAACTACAGAACCTCACCTACTATGAGCAATTAGCCTACAGCAATTTCTCCTTAGGTACTTGATCATAACTAAATAACGCTCCATTTTTCCATGAACTCTGTTAAAATCCCCAGGCATGTGGCGACGAGTCTCTAGCAGCTAAGCTGGGCACCCCAGTCCCCAGCGCCACAGTGGTGGGCCCCATCTGCAACTACTTCGTGGGACGCTACGGGTTCAATCCGGAGTGTCGCGTCATCGCCTTTACTGGGGATAACTGCTCGGCTCTTGCTGGTAAGACATTATTTGTTTTGTCCTAGCACCGACATTAGGTGGAGTCTTCTTCACTACTTTGTAGTGGCATCGACAACGCCACATACGAACTACGCAAAATCCTGCGCGCGAGCAGGGTATCCGCGAGATTATACAACAGTCCGACAATAATCGTTGAGCAGTATCCCACCAGACACGTCAACCATGTGGTCGAAATATCCTCCCTTTTCTATGGTGGACGAGGAACTTCACACCCTGTTTCTCATACCTCTATTTTATTATAATTATTATAGCTAGCCTATATTGTCCCACTGCAGGGCATATACCTCCCTCCATTGCTTCCCATGGTCACGTTTCTATGCTACTTCTTTCCAATTCTTAAGGAAGACATCTAGTTCGTACCATTGGTACCTCTACAGCTATATTTATTGGGGAAGACGGTTTTAAGCTCAGCTATTTACCTATCTTCAGAATTCTGGAATCCATTTAAGCGCATGCACTGTTGAGCTCATTCCTAATGATTTTTTAAAGTAACATCAAAACTTCTTAAACGTGAGGTCTCTGTATCGTAAAGGTCAGGTTGAACTATTTTTGCGGAACCACTCAATGAAAAATACTTATCTTCTAACAAACAAGTGTTAAGTAAATAGTTTAACTATAACAACATAACGTGTTCTGATAACACATCAAAGTCGTCGTTATCAGCACTCGCTCCCAACTGAGTGATAAGACGCTCTTATCAGTAACTACGATTTAATGTGATGTTTATCCTACTTGTTAGATAATTATGTCTTATCAAGATGGATTGTTCACTTTTATATTATAGTGGAGAAACCATACTATTTTTGAATTGTTTGAGTTAGATAATATGTGTTAAAAGGTATGTATGTGGTTGGTTTAACCAATAACGTCTATTATGGTAATATACAGGTGAATTTTTCAAGTGAGCGTGGATGGCCAAATCCGAAACTATGAAGAATACCGCAAAATACTCAAAACTTAAAACTGCATCATTAGATTTTTGAAAAATGAAAATTTCTAACGAGGAATAGAACCCGTTGATTTTAAAAAAAAAAACACTGTATTATTACATCATCATCAAAATCGGGCAAACTTTTCGGATTTGGCCATCCACGCCCATTTAAAAAATTCACCCTGGATAATTTTTAGCATTTTTTTTTTATGAACCTCTTTTTGTCTTGTTTTTGACTGAGACCAACTTGGGATGCTGCTTTATCGTACCTAATATTTTATCATTTATTACAACTGAAGTTTGCTTTTCTAGCCCAGTAATGATGCATGATAATTACTTCTGCAAGTATGTTTGCGCAAACATATTTCATATTACACTATCTTTCTTTTTAACTCATATGAAACACCGAAACAAACTCAGAGGCCCTAGTATCCCTTTAAGCTCAGATTTGGTCTTGGTAAGATCATTATGAGGACCATGCAGGTTAATGATGTGACGCATCACAATTGCCGCTATCGTAGACTTCAAATACTATGACCACATCGAGAAACCTAACAACTTAACGATATTGACAATGTGTCAGGTCTCCGGCTTCGCTCGGGCTGGGTGGGTCTGTCCCTGGGCACGAGCGACACGCTCCTGCTGGGGCTGCAGAGCCCCGCGGCTCCCCCGGCCGGCCACGTGCTGGTGGGCCCGACGCCCGACGCGCCCTACATGGCGCTGCTGTGCTTCGCCAACGGCTCCCTGACGCGGCAGAACCATCGGGATAGATTAGCAGCGAATAGCTGGGATGCCTTCAATGATCTGCTTACGGCTACTGTGAGAGGGAACATGGGGTATATGGGTAAGTTTTTAAAAAAGAGATTAACAGCCCAGGTTCTTTTTTTCAAATTAAATTAACTAGCGAAACTCCACAAACGTGAGTGACGTGATTATGTTGAACAAAACAAATGATTTGAGGTCTTTTTTGGATACTTTTGTTCCTCAAAAAAATCTTATTCCATTTCTTCATTTAGCCACATAATTATAGACGCAAAAATTAACCATTTTCCTCAGGTATCTACTATGACACGGCAGAGATAGTCCCTCGCTGCTCCGTGGGTCGCTGGGTGTACGACGCGAGCGGTCGAGCTGCTAGTCCGGCTCCTCAGTTCGAGGCGCGCGCGCTTCTAGAAGGGCAGGCGTTGGCAAGGCGCGCTCATGCTGAGGATATGGGCTTCAAGCTTGGTGAGTACCATCCACATGTATTTAGGAAGAGACGTAATAATCTTGTTAGGGAATTAGAAACGTTCTTGTACTGGACTTTTGAATGAGCTTACAATCAGTCAGTTGAATCGTATCTCTCGGACTCGTTGATTTTCACTGTTGAGTGTGGCTTTCTGGAGCTGCATTAGGTGGCAATAAGTGTGTTGTCCCAAAAAAAACACTATATGTATTCACCATCAAGTATTAAACCAAAATTTCATGCTCGGTTGCAGCATCAGTTAACAATCACCAATATAATGATGGTCATGTTTATAATTGTTTCTTTGAACTCATAAATACAATAATTATTTATTTACTCAAAATCGCTTAATTTTCACCAGAAATACCAAAACTATAAAGCTAATGATTATATTTTTCCATAATTTCAGACAAGTCGTCCCGGTTGATAGCGACAGGCGGCGCGTCAGTGAACAAGGAGCTGTTGCAGATATTCGCCGATGTATTTGACACACCGGTATACGTTCAGGTAGTTACTCTATTAGCTGTCTCTCAAAATAACCAACTCAAAATATTCAGTGCTTCATAGATGGGTTAGTTTCGATTATAGCCACGAGCCAAAAGATCTTTGTACAGCTGATAGGCTTGATCCAATATTTTTTTTTAACAGGATCAACACGCGAATGCAGCGTTATTAGGAGCAGCGATACGCGCAGCTGAAGTGTGGAGCGCTGCTACCGGTACCACACTTCCAGGTAACTTGTTTTAAAATAATCATCCTACGGGTTAAATAGGAAATGGAAGTTCGGCATTATTGGAGTTTGAAACGTGTAAGTTCGTACTTAGACTTCGTTTATAAATAAAACTTAGTTGTATTACTTGTATCATCGGTATTTTTTTTTGGAAACTCATCCCACGAGGGTTCTGAAAAATTACAAATAGATACATTTTGATATAAATGGGGAAGTTATTGCATTTGAGGCGGAATTCGAGAACTGCAGTATATCTGTGGAAATTTTTATTACCACGTAAGTTGTGATAAATGAAAAAAATCCACGTGTTGAAATACATTGCATGTTGAATCTAACTGTACTGCGATAAGAGTCAGTTTTCAAGGAAGTTTATTGAAAATTCCATCGCACCTGACTTGTCCGTGGATAAAGCATAAATAACCTACCTGTATTTACCTTCCAGGCTCCGAACTAAAGGTGTCCCCGGTGGCGACTCCGTACCCCGACCACGACAAGATCTACACGCCGATGCTAGCTCGCTACAGAGAGATAATTGAAACCCTTCCCAAACTAGGCCAATATTAAAACTCAGTCAAACTTAACTTAAATAGTAACGACATATCACATTTTAAACGTATGCAATTAACTGCTAATGGCACTCGTTCCCACCACTGGCGACTAGAAAAAAAAACAAGGGCCTCTCGGCTTCGTTAAGGGTCTTCTTCACCCCATTATATTATATGTTTTTTTACTGATACTGTACACCAAGTGAGCGAGAAAATAGTCAATAGCTAGCTCCTCGTCGCGGTGGGACAGGTGCTACAATCTACTTGGGTGCTACTTAGTGCCTGTCTCTTGATCCTGGCGTTTAGCTAAATGGCAGCTACAGGTTTTGCATTTTATCGAAGTTGTATTTTTGGGTAGGTGTCGTTTTTCACACTTCCATGGCTCGGTGAAAACGGTTTCTTCGAGTAAGTAGTACAAGTACTTACTAAAAAAATGGCAACCGGACTAATTATTTCGGTTACCCAAATCAAATGGGAAATTCGCTGTGTTTTATTGATATTTAGCGAACCATATAAGACAGCTGATTGATATAATTAAAATAATATAATATCTACTATAAAAGAGCTTATTAGAAGAGGTACCTCCCGTAGCCAATTTTTTTATACTGACCTAATATTTTAAATTGATATTAACACTCCAGTGAATAAACTTTTCACTTTGATGTAGTCAAAGTTTGCTTTTAAGATTAAATCGAGCACATTTTGCTTAATTCTCACATTTAAAAGTAAGTAGAACATTCCATTTTATTCATATACAGCATTTTATTACTTGTTATAAGACTTTATTGTTGAATTTTGTTATAGAATCGTTCAGAATCTGATGTCATGTGATCATAGTTATAAGTGAGGGATTTTAAAGACATTTTTATTTACACATTTACTTGACAATCTCAGGGTGCTTTACTGTGCAATATCCAGTTTTTTTACATTCCATCAATGTTTATTTTTATTTGTAAGCATAATTATATTTTACACGAGTTTTTTTCAAATCATATAAAACTTTTTTGATTAATTCTTTACATGATCTGTTTGGAGTAAATAGTAACGCAATTAACTGTTTTAAACGATGGTAGGAGAGCTTTTTGTTATCATAATATATTGTACTTTTTGTTATTTTTATACATTTTTTTATAATAAATGTTTGCTAGAAAGGTACTTGTTTAATTCCTGTGGTTTTGAGTGATTTCGGAGAGTTTCCTTACAAACTAAAAATATGAAGACGGGTGTCTGTCATAGACATTTATTTCATGAATTCCATACATTTCTCTAGTACAAGACATGTTCCTACTAAGATTATCATCAAAACAAGAAAGCATTTGCAAGTGTGTTTTGAACACAAACCACTGTATTGAAACCAAACGAAAGTGAGGCTATATGTTGAGTGAAGGGTTCTACTTCTTGCGTCCACCGCGCTCCTTCACTTGTAGATGTAACACGGCGCCGGGCGGCACGTTGTAGTACGCCAGAGTGTTTGTGTCCTTGAAGAACAGACCCTGCAACATACAATCAGTGGTCAGTTAAGGTTGGCTAAATGATAAACCAAGGATGGTCTTTGGATGTCGGAGTAATCAAATCGGCGGCATCCAGCAAAAAGTAAGTGCTAAGGTGATTTTGCTATGATTGATTTTGTCCAGAACACTGAGAGGCACTTATTAACTGCAACTCCTTCAAAAAGGGCTCCTTTTAAGAATCACAATACGCATAGCATCTATACTTCTATAGTCTCACCATAGATGTTTGCCTGGTTGATGGCCAAAGGAACGCCCCCTAGTACAGGGAACATAAACATAACACCTGGTTCACCCCTGCCTAACCCTTCGGGGACAACAGGGATGTTATGTTTATGTTGAAGTATATATTATATTGTTTCGTGTTTACCTCGTAATGCAGCTTCTGCTTGGCAGTGGGCATGTTGGTGGAGCGCTGCAGGATGTTCTTGAGCTCGCCGACCGTCGTGTTGAGCGACACGCTGAGCGGCAGCGCGCGCCCGTCCAGGCGCCACTCCGCGCGCTCCGGGAGGGACGGGAGGGCCACCTGCGGGGGGAACGAATGAGTCTTGTGGAAAAATTAATTAAATAACGCGCATCATCGCTTCACATCAGGCGAGTTGCGGTCAAACGCAAGCCTAATTCGTATAAAAAAGAAAAAAACGATGCCAATTTTGCCTGTATTTAATTATGCCAGTATTGACTAATACAGAAGAGTTTTAACTTTTATTTATCGCAACTGGACCATTTGTGATTTAAAGTCACAGTTTCAATCTATAGATTGTAGGTCTCCCAGAACTGGAAATGGATACTGTTAACTCTTCTCCAGTCACAACTCGATGTAGTATTGTCACGTAATATTTTATGGTTTAGATTTACTAACAACTCCAAGTCGAAACAAACTGAATAAACTTTTCTGTTTCTTTCTGAGGATTTAAAATAATAAGCGAGTGTTGTAAGTCATATAACTTGCCTGTAGAGGTGCAGCTCCAGGATGGCGTGCCAGCCAGGAGAGTTCGGGTTCGAGCGCATCCTCGGTGCGCGCGCGCTTGGCGGCCGGCCCGTCATCCTCTTCTACTGCCACCGCGCCGAACGGGAACCCGGCTGCAGCCACTGCACCTGATGTTACATGAATTTAAGTTGTTATTTGATTTCAATATATATGTCAAACTGGATAATGGAAATGGAAATAAGGCCTTCGAATAGGCAGGAATAGAAATAGTAAAAACATGTTCAAGGCAAACTATTTGTTAAAATGTCTGTCTGGGAGATAATATTTTCAGTTTGAATGTAGATAAAAACTTAATAGGATGTAAAATACAAGTAGAAGACAAGACAAAAAAAAAACAGGAAAGAACCAAAATGTACACTGATATCAATATGAAAGCTTGTGTAAGCAGTTTAGCAGTCCCTAGTTGCGAACAAACATAACACACAAAAGATGTTGAAATCTTTATTTCGCACTCTCTCTTCCTTTTCAGTTGCAAATATTTTATCTCATCAGGCAAAATTTTTATATCTGAATGTTTCTCCAATACACAGTAAGTCGCTAATGTTAGAAAATAAAACGAATACAGACCTACGGCACCCACAGCACCAACCGCAGCGACAGCTCCTACCGGCGTCGGTATCAGCGGAGGCCGCGGAGCCATCGGCGGCAGCACCATCAGTGACGGCAGCGGCTGCAGCAGCACCGGCTGCGGCGCGGGCGGGGCGGGCGCGGGCGCGCGGGGCGGGGGCGCGGGGGCCACGCGCGGGGCGGCGCGGGACACGCCCGGGGGACCTACTGGCTTCGGACCGATCTTCTCTTTCTCTTCGTCGGGGAGAAGACCCTTGACCTGTGTTGTAAAACAGACAACTTGGTGAATGATGAAAGTACATTTTTCACGAAACTGTTACAACTGATTTTGTACCTACATTCATTGCAAATATTATATCTATTGTTCTAAAGAAAATTTCAAGTAGTGTTTGTCCCCGTCAGATGTTATCTGATAGATATCATTAAACTTGGAATTCATTAAAGAACATGCTGATGGCGTGATTCAAGCTAAAGAAGTAAGTAACGTTAACTATTCATGGTAAAACTTATAAAAACCTGTATCTCGAAACAAGGCCTTATTAGTATTTGAATAAGTCTGATATCCGCAACTCCACGTCCCGCATTTTTACGTGCACAATGAAGAACTGAGCTCCTAGTATTATCTGACCACATCTAGTTAGTATAATTTTGTTCAGTTTTTAATTGAGAATTTTAATTATCATTAAAGCTTGTCGCATTACCTTGTGTATCTGCTGTATCTGGTCCTCGAGCGTGATGTGCGCGCGCGCAGCCCGCGTGGCGGCCTCGACGCTGGACGTGTGCCCGTCCCACGTCACGCGGTCGTCGCGCCGCCGCTCCTCCTCGCCGATCTTCTTACCGATGGCCGTCTCCTCGTCGCCCACACCGAAGATATCTGTACGACGTTCAGCGAGCTATGGAAGGAAAATTAAAGAATTATAGGTAAAAACAGATATTGATAATTTAAATGGCAGATTAAGCATTAGGATAGCCCCCTATAACATGGGACTTGTATAATTGCATAACATGCTTGTGTCCGCAACTCCACGCCTTAATCATTTAACTCTATGAAATACAACACGGGGCCTAAAATGGCTGCTTTAGCAGAAACATAATAGCATAATAATATGAATTACGTTAAAATTCTTAAAACGGTCACAGAAGCAGTTAATATTATGAATTATCTTATAATGATTCTGCTAAAGCGGCCATTTTAGGTCTCAAGATAAGTTATTGTGTCAAACATACCTGTTTAAGCGAAGCCTCAATAGCAGCACCCGGAGCGAGCGCCTCATCCCTGTCCGTGCGCTCGGCCGCGGCGCGGTCCCGCTGCTCCAGCCAGCGGGGGTCCAGCAGCCCAATGCGCACGTGGTCCGCCACCTTGTTCGCGGGTATCTTCTCCCCAGTGATGGGCGACACCAGCCATTCCTCAGACGTGGGAGCGGGCTGCGGTCTGGCGCGTTTAGGATCGTACTTCTTGACAACCACGCGGTCTGGACGCGGCGGTAACGGCGCCTCATCGCCTGGTGCCCGCTGCCCGCCCTCTGACGGGCCCTCGTCATCTGATGATGAACTATCCTCCTCCATGTCTTGCACGCGATTGTCATCCGGTCGCTGTTGTTGCTGTGTACGGTCTTCCATCTCCGCTAGATCTTCATCTGACTCCGATTCCGTGTCGGACTCCAACTGCATCTCTGTGTCGTCATCATCGTTTCCGTGCGTGATATCCTCTCCTCTCTCTTGTGCCAATACTCGCGCTCCGACTTCGAGAGGTGTGGTGGGCGGTGGGAAGTCCCCAGGCTCCCCAGCTGGGTAATCCACGGTTTCGACGACGACGAAGTCATGCCAGTCAATGGATGCGTATGCTAGACGTTCCTTCTCGATCTTGGCTTCATCGGCCGCCTTACGTCGCGCCTGGTGCGAGTGCCAGGCGGCCCTACTGCGGGCTTGCTCTAACACACCACTGCGGACTTCAGCTGCTAATTTTGAGACCAATTCTTTTGGGGGCAAGAGTACTTTCGTGTACTGCTCTAAAAGCCGAGTGAAATACTGGAACAGAGAGTGCTGCGGGCGAAGGAAATCAAACTGATGATTCCTCTCCTCCTTCTTCATCAGGTCTGTAAGGAACTGTCGTCCATTTCGTGCAACAAACTGAGCTGTGAGCTTGACTATGTCGAGCTCGAGTGCCGATATTGATGGCGGGTCTGCGATGAACTCGAACTCTGGTGGTGGGTCGCGAGGTGGGGGTGGCTCGGCGGGCGCGGCGGCCTTTAGAAGTTCCTGTTGTCGTAGGGCGGTGGCTGGCGCGAGGCCGGGTCGCTGTAGTGCTGGAATTCCCATGAGGGCTAGTGCACCTGGGTCTGGACCTATTCATGGCATAAATTAGCATTAAACTACGGACAAACAAGCCATACATTTTTTCTGTTTATTAAAAAAATAAACAGTTTTCTTTTTCTTTCAATATTAGACTATGGTTACTTATTTAGTGGATAAATTGAGGTGTTGTGGGGTTGCCCAAAGAATAATTACAGTAGGGTTGTTTTAAAATGATTATAAAGTTTTCAACTACTACAGAGAATTAACAGTAAATGTAGCACCTTGCTATAATCTTCATACTTGGCAGACATAAAATCATGTTATCATCATCACACCTCAGCCGAAAGACGTCCACTGCTGGACATAGGCCTCCCCCAAGTGTCGCCACATTGACCGGTCCCGTGCGTCTCGCATCCAGCGGATCCCTGCAACCTTTACGAGGTCATCGGTCCACCTAGTGGGAGGCCTTCCAACGCAGCGTCTTCCGGTTCGCGGTCGCCACTCCAGAACTTTTCGGCCCCATCGGCCATCCGTTCTGCGAGCAATGTGCCCTGCCCACTGCCACTTAAGTTTGGCTATTCTTCGGGCTACGTCGGTAACTCTGGTTCTCTTGCGGATCTCCTCATTTCTGATTTGATCACGCAAGGAAACTCCGAGCATAGCCCTCTCCATTGCCCTTTGGGTGACTTTCAGCCTTCTGATGAGGCCCATTGTGAGCGACCACGTTTCGGTCCCGTATGTAATCACTGGCAACACACACTGGTCATAGACTTTCGTCTTGAGACACTGCGGTAAGTTGGACGAGAAGATACCACGCAACTTCCCGAACGCTGCCCAGCCGAGTCGGATTCGACGATTGACCTCTTTCTCGAAGTTAGACCTACCTAACTGGACCGTTTGTCCCAGGTAGACATAATCGTCTACAACTTCGAGTGTAGAGTCTCCGATCTTGATAGGAGTGGGTGTTACATGGGCATTCAACATGACTTTGGTTTTGTCCATGTTCATTTTAAGACCCACTCTTTCGGAAGCTCTACTGAGGTCATCGAGCATTGTACTGAGGTCCTCCATGGTCTCAGCCATGACCACTATATCGTCGGCAAACCGAAGGTGAGAGATGTACTCGCCATTGACGTTGATGCCTAGCCCTCTCCAGTCCAGAACCTTGAAGACATCCTCCAGTGCAGCGGTGAACAGTTTCGGAGATATGACGTCTCCCTGTCTTACACCTCGCTGCAGAAGGATAGGTTCCGAGGTCTGGTCCTGAAGTCGGACTGACATGGTGGCGTTTTTGTACAAACTCTTCAGCACCTCGATGTACCGATAGTCGATTTGGCACCGTTGGAGAGACTGCAGTACAGCCCAAGTCTCGATCGAATCGAAGGCTTTCTCGTAGTCCACAAACGCCAAGCAGAGAGGCAGGTTATACTCTTCGGTCTTCTGTATAACCTGGCGCAGCGTATGTATGTGGTCTACGGTGCTAAAGCCTTTTCGGAATCCGGCTTGTTCGGGAGGCTGAAAATCGTCAAACCTGCGCGCGAGACGATTCGTGATGACTCTTGAAAACAGCTTGTAGACATGGCTTAGAAGTGAGATGGGCCTATAGTTCTTCAGCCGGGCATTGTCGCCCTTTTTGAAGAAGAGTACCACCACACCCCTGCACCATGCCTGCGGCGTTTTCCCCTCGAGTATGACGGAATCAAACAGCTTCTGAAGGGTCTTAAGTACCGGTTTTCCACCTGCCTTCAGGAGTTCGGCCGTAATTCCGTCCTCACCCGGTGCCTTGTTGTTTTTAAGCTGTTTCAGAGCCATCCTAATCTCGTACAGGCTGACATCCGGAATGTCTTCGGTATAGTGTCGGGTCAGTCTAGCTCTTGGGTCGTTAGCTAGATTTGCAACGGGTTTACTGGTTGAAGTGTACAACTGCCCATAAAAACTCTCGATCTCCCTCAGCAGCTCCGGTTTGGCGGATACGATCCTGCCATCGTCGGTCTTCAGTTTCGTGAGCTGGCTCTGCCCAATAGCCAGATCTCTTGAAAAAACCTTGGAGCCTTTATTCCGCTCAATAGCGTCTTTAATACGCTCGGTATTAAAGCGGCGGAGGTCGCGTTTCAAGGATTTAGAGATCCGTCTATTGAGCTGCCGGTACTTCCACGCCTCGTCTGAAGACTGCAGGATCATCTCGCGCCGCTCCTTCATGAGCTCGAGAGTATGATCAGAGAGTCTTTTGTTCTTCTGTGCACGACGTGTCTTGAAGAACTTAGACCCAGTCGTATGGACAGTTTCCACGAACCCATCGTTGCATTCGTCCACTGAGCTTCCTAGGCACTCGAAACGATTCTGGAGTTCAAGCTGAAAGCTCTCGGGGTTTTGGATCTGGATTTGTGCTGGACGGAGCGTAGACTTCATCAGTCGAGACCTTTCAAGCTTTATATTGATGTTCAATGTGCCTCTTACCATGCGGTGATCGCTCCCGGTTTTCACCGAATTGATCACAGAGACATCATTGAACATTTGCTTCTTGGTTGACATGATGAAGTCAATCTCATTTTTAGTTGCACCATCGGGACTCTGCCAGGTCCACTTCCTGTGCTCACGCTTTCTGAAGAAGGAGTTCATCATATAGAGGCCCTCCTTCTCCATAAAACTAGCCAGTTGGTGACCCCGGTGGTTCCGACGTCCAACCCCAAATTGCCCCACCTGCAGCTCATCCCCGTCTCGTTTGCCCAGTTTCGCGTTGAAGTCCCCCATGACAACGGTGAAGTGAGTTTTGAAACCATGCAGGGCTTTAGAGATATCCTCATACATGGTCTCCACTTCGTCGTCGGGGTGTGCCGAGGTCGGGGCGTAGACCTGTATGACCTTCAGCGAATATCTTGAGGATATTCTGAGTATAAGGTACGCCACCCTGGTCGACACACTCTCGATCTTCACCACGTTATTCACGAGGGACTTGTGGACGATAAACCCAACACCACCCTGGGACTGCCGGTCACCCTCTCGGAAATAGAGCAGGTTGCCGGATTTCAGGATTATCGTATCCTCCCTCTCTCTTCGGACTTCAGATAATCCCACAATACTCCATCGCAGCCTGCTCAATTCCTCTTCGAGTTCCGTTATCTTCTCGTCGTTCCGGAGTGTACGCGTGTTGTATGTTGCCAGGTCAAGTCGTCGGTATAGGCAGCCTGATCCCGTCCGGAGATTCTTCGCACCCCTTGCCACGCCGTAACCTCGACCGCTACCATAGTCGAGGGTAGACGGGCTGCCGGGTACTAGGGGCCATTTCTTGGTTGCGCTCATCATTGGGGGGGTTTTGCCATAATCGCCACGCTTGGCAGGCGGGTTGGCGATCGCAGTACGGTTGTTAGATACCGCAGAGAACGCTGCTGCCCATTCTCTGGTAAGTCCCTTAGTCGCCTCTTACGACACCCACGGGAAGATATGGGATGGTGCTATTCTTTTACGTCCGACACCATACGGAACTTTCATAACAAATCATGTTATGAAACTCATCAATCGTTGTTTAATAAATGTTAATAAGATATTTCAATAACTTACCTTTCCCCTCTCTGATCTCCTTGACCTTATGCTGGTAGTAAGCATGGTAGGGATCCCCTGAGTTAAGGAAGTTGAACTTTGGGTTGCCAAGTTCATTCTGCCGGATACGAGCTTCAAACTCAGGGCCATTACGAGCTACGAAACTTGCAGTCTTGTCCACAATATCTAGAGAATTTTGTTAAGGAAATTCTAATTTTACAGCCTGAAAATGAATTTTACAAATAAAAGAATGATAGGTTACCTATTTTACAAGGATGAAATCACAATATCGTAACTATGAGTTAGATACCAGTCAAAACTCCAAGATTTATTCTTCAGACTGTATGATGCTGCTGAAAAGAGATGAGGGTTAAATAACTATGTTTTTTAAGAACCTGGTGACAATATAATGTATTTTAATACTTTGGTAAACTATGTCTTAGTCCAAACTCAGACCAAATGAAAAACCAAGACTGTTCAAAATCAAAATCAAAATCAAAATATTTTATTTCACATAGGCCTAGATGGGCACTTATAAAACGTCGACAAAAAGGTGCACGGTTCGGGTTGGTCGTTTCCTATGGAGAAGAACCGGCAAGAAACTCCATGGTTACTCTTTTCAAATCATTTGGTGTTACAGTATTATGGATACAGCATTTGTACTTAAGTATGGGGGGACAGCGTAGGCCCGACAATAAGTCGTTGCTTACTACACAAAAAATGTAGAACAAAATAAAAAGTTAACAAAAGTTAACAAGCAGCTGGGAATCTACAAAGCCTACAATGTCCACACATTCACAAACAATCGATAAAAAGAATCTATACAAAGGTAAGAAAATATTGTAAAATACTAAATTAAACAAGTGACACAAATACTGTTATCAGTGCTGTAACTATTTTGAGGAAAAGATATAAATGATTTGAAAATTACTGTAAAATCTGATTCAAAAGAAGAGAAAAAAAATTGAGAATAGTTAGAGACATCCACATATTTGTGCCGTTTATGAGCTACCAGGGAGGCCGCAAGCGCAGAAGGAACTAAGGCCAAACTTCTTTATGTTGTTGCTGTTGACTGCGCTGTGCAGTCAACAGTGACGTGAAGACGGTTAAACGGTGTAAACTTGGTATCGTAAACTTGTGTGCACTTATTGAGCGCAGTTTAGTTCTAATTTGATAAAAATGTGTGTGTGAGCGTGTATACACAGAGCGAGGCGTAGTTTTGAGCTACTTCACTGTATCGTCCGCAGCGCTATGTCTTGGTTTGAGTATCCATATGGTAATCGTCGATTACTGAAATGCAAAGTTGGTTTTCAAGAAAACCAAACAATCACGTAGGTACAGGTTTTTAAGGTTATGATGTAAAACCTAGGTATACGATGATAGCCAATTTATAGAACAAAAAATACTGGCAAAAGGACAATATTTTAATTTCAAAGGATACTCCTCACTTCTGGCGGAGGATAAATTATGCCAATGACTGGAGCAGAAGGAGCTTGGGGCTCTTCCAATGGTGGCTCCATCGGCATCCCCGGAGGAGGCAACACGTCGATCGAAGGCATTTTAGCCTTATAAACTCTTTTGTTTTAACACTTAGCAATAATTCGAACGAAATATTATCATACTAAACTAAACACGGGAATAATGACGCGGACGCGAAACAATTTGCGAACGAATTATGTTGTTTTGTCAATCTAGTGTTGACTAGTGACAGTGACAGCAAAGCAAATCATAGACAAAATATACTTGTTCTGAGGCCTATTGTTGGGTTATTTACTCTATGGTAGGAGGCATTGGATTGGAGATGATTCATTTTATTTAGTTGATTTTTGAAATGTCTGAATGTCAATTTAAACATTATGAACATGGGCACCGGCAGCAGGGTACACTTGCATCCCTATCTCGGGAAAGAAAATATAATATATAGAAAATATTTCGATTATTATAATTGTTAGATATATACATAGTTAATAAAAACTTAAGCAGTCTTATTACAAAAAATGAAATAAACCTTGGTTTAGACCTGGCCTATGAAGTCCAGGCTTATCTGCAGAGCCATGGTTTAAATTTCTCCGTATTAAAAAACATAAATAAACCATGGTCTTCTTAGTACTGACATTTGAACCAAAGTTTAAATATCAACCACAGATTACAACAAATACATTCATTCACCATGTTATCATTCAATTGCAACGTTCTGTTTTCACAGAAAAGAAAACGTTTTGATAATTCGCAATTGACTGATTAATGTTTACGAGTGGTAAAAATATTGATATGTCGTTATTTTGCATGGATATAAACGTTAGGTGGTTCCTAGATTGCAGTTTTGTTTACATTTGAGAAATTACTTGATGTCGTATTATTTACTTATAAGCATTAATACGTGTAATGAAACGTTACATTATTCCCGATTTCCCGCGCAATATACGAAATCGATTAAAATTTTTTCGCAAGTTCAGCTTTCCTAATTCCTTAGTTTTGGAACGTTTTACGTGTCGTGTTAAAATAATTGCCTCTTTTTTGTTGCGAAGTGCTAGTATTTTCATATTTGTATGAGTAATGTATACAGGGTCATGTAAAGATCATTTCATTGTATGGGAAGAAAAAAAACGGGTTTTTTTTATGAAACTGTTTAACTTACTTTCATGTAAGGATGATTTCATTGTACATACAATTAAAATTAATATATATAATATTTAAATTAAAAGTCTTTCAATGAACTGCCTTCTTCTAATATTACCACACACATTGTTTTCCACTGGTAAGATAATAGCTTCAGATGTTTGTGTGTTATTGTCATCAGGCCCACTCGGAAACACATCTTCCTTCATGTCAATAGCTATATTGTGCAATACAGCACATGCCACAATAGTTTTTTTTGCAGTCTCAATATTGCAGTAAAGGCCTCTTAATAAACAGCGGAACCTCTGCTTTCACAACCCAAAACATCTTTCCACTGCATTTCTGGTACTAATATGAGCACTGTTGTAGCGTTCCTCCTGAGGTGTTGAAGGATTCAATACTGGAGTAAACAAATATGGTGTGCAAGGATAGCCACTATCTCCCAGCAATATGCCTGAGAATGCACCAGCTAGAAATCGCTGCTTCGCACGACTTTCTCTAAATATTCGAGAGTCACATACACTTCCACGCCACCTAGTTACAATGTCCATGATTTTTAAATCAGCATCACAAACCACCTGGAACAAGAGTTGAATTTTAGTGTTTCCTACTCACATAAATAAGCATAATTATTCATTATCAGTAGGATAAATTATAGACTAAAGACATGGCAATTCATTGTTATTTCATTTTTTTTACATAAGCAGCTTACATTCCCACTGCTGAGACACAGGCTTTCTCTCAGTGAGAGTGGGCTTTAAATAACTATGCAGGCCCAGTGCAGGTGGGTGGGTTGTATGCACAAAACATCCCAATTATACTTTTTCACTGCATCTATCATATTCCATGCAAACACAGGGTGGGTCATTACTACATATTTATTATATTGATGTAATCTGTTTACTAATCGCATTACACATGGATACACCAAACCCTGTGGTAGGTCTGCCTATTTTCTACGCTACAACCAATGCCTCATCAGGGCTGTGCACAAGTCATTGTTCCTTCATTTTGGAAGAAAAATATGAATGGATAGTCAATAGTACCTGGACATTAATCGATGGAAATCCTTTACGGTTAATGTATAGTTGACCACCATCTTCACAGGTTTTTTTAATTTTAATATGAGTGCAGTCAATTGCACCAATGACTGTAGGGAAATTTGCAATTCTGCGAAATTTTTGCATCGCTTCCTCTTGTTTCAATATTTTACCAGGCATTTGAATAAATCTGTATGATCTTCGGGCTATGGCTTCAGCGATTTTTTTTGCATATTTTGCTTATAAATGGTTGTGAAACTCCATGCAAATCGGCTGTATCATCCTCCGGATCTATTAAAACAATAACGAGTTATTAGTTTGGTACTTAGGACATATTATTATAAATTGCTGACTACGTTTTGTTAAATGTAAGGTAAGCTTTGGGTCTACTTACTTCATGTCGAGCCCAGCTTCGTAATGCGCAAACCACTTGTATTTCAGGAGACACAGAGCATCCTCGAGGATCTCTAGTTATGTCTTCTCTAATTAAGTCCACTATTTTCATAGCATATATTTTGCTAAATCTATACTTTTTCCTGAAATCTGTATCGGATAAGTCCACGAAGGGATTGATTCGAATACGATTTCTGTTGGGTTCGCGTGGCGTTTCTAATAGCTCGACGGTTTCGATATCCTCAATATCATTTAAATCTACCATATTTAAATACATTTTTGGATAAAAATAACACAAAATCCAAAATAACAATGAAAAAGAAGCTACGAGAAACTGACACAACTTTGACAGCTACGACTTAGACCATCACTAAACTAGGGGGCGGCGTGGTTTATTGTTAGACCATGGTTTAGTTCATGGTTTAACGAAAAACCACGTTTTGTAATAACGTTTTTGTGTAAACCATGGTTTTACGAGATTTAAACCTGGGTTTTTAGTTAAACCTCTTTTTGTAATAAGACGGAAGGCGTCTAGGTTTCTGTCCAACTTCATCACCTTGTCAATCAATTTAGTGTCCTCCTCTACTCTTTTCCTCCGAATAAAGCATGCACAGGTCGCTTACGCCTCGTGTCATCCATCGTCAGGGCTATAGGCAGGGGGAGGGTGCAAAATCTTTGATAACTATAGAGAAACTAATTTTTCCGAGGCGAAAAGCAAAAATTTTCGCTCGTAACTCTCCTATTAATGTACTTGTTTGTATGAACAAAAATGACCTAATTTATCAGAGAATACCCAAATTATTTATAAGCTTTACTTTATAAATAGGCAGAATTAGCCCTATTTCTTTAATAAAGAGCAAGAGAAAACCCATCAAGTTCGAGGTGGGTGTTAAAATTTTCAAGCACGCTCCGCTCCCTCTTGCATCCTTTTTTTTTTCAAATGATAGGTTTTTCTGTAAAAATCGACATAGTGACTCCTTCTACGAATTGACAAACGAAAATCTAACATATTATCCGAAGTGGAATGCAAAAATGTCGAACTGTTTTCATGGAACTGAAGATGCACCCCTTCTGGAAATAATTCTGCCGGCAGCGGTGGCGCTTATAATTATGAACTTGATTAATTATACACAAATTAATATTTTGAAGCCTCTTTCACTGGTTTCACCGAAGGGGGGGCTTATAAGAAAGTAATCAACTTTTAAGTTAGATTTTCACAAACACGTTATAAAATAATAATAAACATGAAGTTGACAATAATAAAAACGGATTAAAACGAAAAAACTTGTTTGTAACTTTTTAATAATATCACATCACAATTTAATACGATATTATGAATCTGGTGCTTGGGTCATCGTTAGTTAGCAGAGTCGTTCCATTAATACATTGTATCAAACGATTAAAACTTGCAACAGAGCGGAAGCTGAAGTCGAAGCATATAGTTATCGTCATCACCAGGACATATGTGATTAACCACAGAAGTACAGCAAAAGCCATCACCCAAAGAGTGGTTTGGGTCGTCCATTCTGATCCCGAATCATGAACTGCACCACACTCCCCGTTTTCAATCAGGACTAGCTCGTCACAACATTCGTCTTGAGGCTGAAATTATTTTAAATAATTAGTCGACTAGGCAGAGTCCCACCGCCCGCGATTAGCGAACAACTAGAACCGACTTGGCAAGCAACGAGCAGCGAGTGAGTAGTTACGGTGGCTTTGTCCCAGGGCTGTGAGCGAGTGCACAAGTACGACGGGTGATTACAAGCGGCCAATCACTAGCTGGTATGCACACCTATATATATATTAAGCGAGAGTGCCCGCCAAGTGAGCGGCGTCACGGTCACGAATCATCTTATGTTTAACATTATTTTATTTTTGCAATTTGCCGGACACTGACCGTCAAATTGCAAAAATCGTTATAAATTTGAATTCCGCGGGCTAGCCTGGTGCTGGAAGCACCTTAAGCGATTTTTTCTGTGATAGCACTGCCACTAGTCGCTGCGACAAATTAGGAAAAACACTTTTCACCGGCAGTACGATCACTGAGAGCCTATGCACACGGCGCGTTGCGGCGCGGGCGACAGCGCGGCAAGATTTCACCGCACTGGTGTGCCCACGGACGGTGCGGTGTCGCGGCGACGCCGGGTTATGAATACAGTCAGTATTAGGCATGAGACATACCTGCAAATCTCAATACCAGGCCTTGAAGGTATGAGTATCGCCGTATACACGGTACAGAAACCGGGTATCAAAATACTTCTTAGTATTTGGACAGATCTCGTCACGTAAACGTGAGTCTGCGGTGTGCATGTAAGTAAGGTATGCATACGAAGTAGGTACGTACTTTCAATATCATAAAGTCTAACCGAGAGATTTGTAGTGAGGATTTTAATGAATATTCATGGTGGAAGAGACACCGACGCTACAACGGTTACCACGTATTCAGTACATCGTTCTGAACCCACACAGAAATGTTTTAACAGTAATTTAAAAAAAAAGCGTCGGTCTCCACCTTGTATACTTGAGTAAATATGTACATATATTTTCACGGTCGTGAATATTTTTTTATGATTTGGTTAGTTATTAGCATAGGTTATTAGTTACCTGTAAAACCTTACAGTACCTATAATAAAAAAGAACAAGCAAGCGTGTTCTTTGCCTTATGCGACATAAAAGCCGCGCCGCCGATGCCGCTCCGTCGCATGGGAGCATGTCCGCAGCGCTCACCACATGTGACCAGCAGGAGCCCGCCCCGGTGCCGCACCCAGTGTAAGGCTCTCAGCGATCAATTCTACAGTAGTTCTCTTTTACTGACAAGTGATATCGGACGAACATAATTATAGGTCATGAGCGAGATAATAGTCCGTAGTCCCAAATGAACATGCTGATGGTTGACTGAAGCCCCATAAGGTATTGAAGGTAACTTACGTAGTAAGGATGCTGCGGGATGTCCTTCAAAAGCTCGTCAAGATTCATTTTGTTTAATTATTATGTTTTGGAAGTAACGGTGACATTAATTTTTATATTTTTCCAAAAATTATCATTTCATTGTTCTAAAAATGGTCCATAAAAAATTAAAAAATGTAGAAAGATGTGCGTTCGGTGACTGTCACGTGAGTGCTTGTTGAACTGACAAAACAAAAACGTCACAGAAGGTTTAATGCCAGCATTTTGTTTTTATTTAAAGAGGATCCTCTTTAAATAAAAAGGCCACTTTCGTCATGTTCAGCACTAAGTCAAGTTTCGGTTACAGTGTTTGCAACATATACAATTGTTTAGTCCAGCATTTAAAGGGTGTTATAACATTAACATCAAAAAGGTGACAAATAAAAAAAAAGATTTATAGAAAGTATAGAATATATTTTTATCAAATGTTACGTATTCATGAGCCCCATGAAAATATCGTCAAAAACATAATAAATTATATTCGATATTTTTTATATTATTCAGTACATACTTAAAACTAAAAATATGTAATATAGGTATGTACCTACCTAAATACATTTAAAGGAATGATTTCGATGTTTTAGGGAAAGCTAATGCTGAGCCACTCTGAAAAGCGTTAAGTACACCGAGAGGGTGGGTAGCTGCTCCCTATACTTACTCATGTTAGTTACAACATATTGCGATAGCTAATCCTGGCCCCATTTATTATTTAGCTAAGTGATATAAAACATGGTGGACATTTAAATTATTATTTGAATGGTTTTCTATTCTAAACAACTTAAATTCAGCTTATGTCTAAATATATAAATCGAGTGTTTTTAAATTTTGAACGATTGCGCAGTAAACATGCCTATAGGCACGCGCATTCCAGATTGTCTATCTGCTCTCATCAGCAGTCATCCTTAGTTCATAGCATTTTTACAGAGAGGTCCTAGCTATCACATACAAATGTGTAAAAACAGATCTAACAGAGTATTAGGCACGGTAAAACAATATTGATATAATTAATTATTAATTCTAAATAAAAATGAGATGTTAGTTGAGTCCATTGATAGCTGAATCATCTCGTTGTTCGTACGTGGACCGCGGCGCGATCTTTTCACGTTCCTCATTTCCCGCCAGGAAGATGGCCAGGTGTTCCTGAAAAAGAGGGTAGATTTAATGTATTTTATTATTTAAAAAAATAAATTCACCACTCTAAGGATTTCTCCTGTATCGTGCTTGCGTTTACAAACATTTAAACCCACATACGCCAGAAACAGCCAGATCCGTAACAACTACTTTTAGGCCATACAGATATTAATTTTGTTCCGTGCGGGAATCGAACCCGAGACCCGCAGCGCCGTCAGTAAAAAAATGGTAGAATAAATGTTGCATAGCGCCACCTATTATAGAATTGGGCGGAATGGTGGCTGAAGTTCTTCGCAATACAATGCAACTTAGAGAATGATTTAAAGTTTTAAGATACCATTCTAAAAATGTTTCTCATACTCCTCCAAGAGCGTCTTGAATTGAAACCAAGAGTACCTCTAAAGTGAAACCCACTATGATTTATTAATACATTCGTGACTTACAGCCAATTATTATACAATGTCCCTTTCGGTGGGCTTGAGTAGGCCCGAGTCTGTCAAATAAGTAGGTCAATCAATGGCAAGTCAAGAAAAAATATCAGAAAAGGTGAACAATGTGAACATACACTTACACACAATATGAACCGCAGCTGTTAGCTAACTGCTAGTTAAATAAAGAGCTTGCTAAAATCTTACCAAGTATGTTTTGGAAGCAGTTTGCAGGTGCTGCAGCAGAGTCTCCAACTTGCTGCGCCACTCCTTCACCTCAGACAACGCAGTCTCCACGGGCACAGTCTGAACAATTAAGTAAGGACTTAAGATATGGTTTATACTGAACGATTCGACGTCTGTGTTCGCCGAAGGGTTTCGAGCACATTAACTTATCAGTTGGCTTGGCAACTGGGGCGAGTGTAGTTTATGCTGTAAATCAAGACTTCAGACGGCAGACCCTCTGAGAATTTTGTAATTATCCTTTGGAGGACCCGGAGTCGAACCACGCTCAGCAGTGCACACTTGCGACAATGTGAAATATAAGAGGTTTATTGGCTAGACCGTATATCAATGGTATCAAACGTTTTAATTTTATTCATCTTACCTTCATCAGGGCTTCGGTTGCATTGGTCAGTGTTTTGGTGATAAGCGTCATGCCTTGGCGAACGTTCCTAGAACAAAATCACATTGTCATTTAAAAAACATAATTTAGGTGAGAAATAGCTAGGTATTTCATTTTTTTGTGTATCAATTTAGCATTATATCGTTCAAAGACCCTGCAATTCTTGAACAAAGAAACCTGATAAAATATTTGTTTCTAGAAACTCGTTTCAGCGAGACAAAACTTCGCACTTTGTTAAAATCTTACTAGTTTAGTTCCACGTCTAAGAACAGCTCCCTAACACTTACTTGGGCAGGTCGTTGTGCGTGTAGTGGATGAGGTGCACCATCTTCCGGGCAGTCTCCCTGGTCAGCAGCACCACCAGCTCCTCCAGGGTGGCAGGCCGCGCCTGGTTCTCTGGTTCAGCGGCGCTCAAGCTTGCGAATAGCTCCTTAGCCTTCTTCCAAGCGAGGGCGGGGTCTGTCGCTATCTAACAATGTAAAAATAATATTCATTATCGCTGCAGTAAACGTGGTAAACGGTGTGCTGGGCCCAAATAGTAGAATACAGTTGTATGTACAGCAGTGGCGAAGGGTCAGTTTTTGTAAGAGGTAAGCCGGAGTACATATCTTTACTGTATAGAATATTATTGGCTATAGAAAACTGACTGTGCCATTTTTCAAAGGGAAGCCGGTAGGAATCGGGTTGTATGGAACCTTCGCCACTGATGTACAGATACATGCTATCGACACTAAAAGAAAAAAGATTTGCAAATACTTGAGTGTTAAGTGTATCGTACACTAAATACTTGTTGTTGTTGTTTGTTGATCACCAAAAAATTTTAGGTATTTGGGGACTAAAACAGCCCAAAAAACTGGATGTTCCTTCATTGTTAAAAAATATAGCAACACAAAGACATACACAGAGCCACTTTCATGAACATAAACTTACCAATTCCGCAACATAGGCCAGCACATGGATCTGTTCCTTAATCGCCTTGGCCTCAGCCAGCGCCTGGCGGGTCAGGCGGCGCGTGAGCTTGCGGCGCAGGCGCGCGCCGTGCTGCACCGCCCGCTCGGCGCGCGCGCGCCCGCTGTCGCCGCCCTCCACCGCGTCCGCGCTCGTCACTATGATCACCACTATGGTAAGGGCACGACGTTAGGCACAGAAGCCGACACCGATGGCTTTTGGGAGTTTAGGTAAGTAACAGCTAGGTAGACATCTAAGATGAATGGACTGGGTTGTCGTATTTTCGCCATCGGTGTCGGCGACTTAAAAGAATATCATCTAATCATACATATTATTGTATTCTCTGGGAATTTCAGTACCAGCTATCAGTTGTTTAATTTTTGCAATCTGTGTTGGCGACTTATAAAGAAGCACCATTCATCATACATCATACATACAGGGTGTAAAGAAAGACTCATCACCTACCTAGCTGTCAGCTAAATTAGGTACTAGTCTAATGGAAGCGGTTCCATAAAGGAGTCAATCCCTAGTCGGAGCCCTTGACGGGTCGCTCTATCGTATTACGTAGGTAGCTAGGTAGGTAATCATTTATATTACTGAGGTCACTCAAATCCAGTTTATCAACTGTAAGACAAGGACCTTCTACAACAGTCCAGGCGAAAATGACATAAAATAAAAAATAGATCACATCCTTTCATCAAACATTATGAATTATGTTCTAATAAATAATTATATCGGCACATGAATGGGCGCAGAGTCCAGTGCCACTATCACATCTAATTTGTCACCGGTTCCAGACAGATAACAGTCAATACCCAACAAACATTTGACAAGTCGCCACAACGTGCTGATTTCTACATTTGGTTCCATAAGCTGGTCGTAAATACGTCGCCATCACGTTGGCTTCACCGAGAATAGGCCCATTTTATACGAATCAGTGTCTTAAAAGAGTAACGTAACCGTCGTATAAACCACTTTTTGGTCAGATAGTGGTTGTGTAGTCGTCGCAAAACCCACGTTTTCGTCGAGTAATGGTGTTTATTACCGCTGCTTTGCGGCATTTTGTTGCAAATAGGTAGCGTAGTATTATTTTTAAACAGGATTTTGTGATAAAATGCCGTAAATTATTGTGCCTGCATGACTTCAATGTTTTATTTCTGTCAGATCCATTTGAAGGTGAGTATAAAAATGCTATGAGTGCTATTGTGTTGAAACTCATTGGACCCATTCAATCTATTGGGAAATTAATTCTATCGGGTAATATGAGCTAATTATGACAATTTAATTAACGCGCCATGCAAATTCTTTAAATTAAGTGATTTTGTCAAGTATATTTTTAGTAAACGTGCTAACAGTCACCTCTATACGACTTAGAGTTAAAGATACAACCATATTACAACATCAATACGACTAATTATTCTGTGCACATACTTTTTGTTCAATATTGTCAGCCATATTAACTGAAATAGGGTTCCTTTGTCACTACAAAGGAACCCTAGTGTAATTGTTTAAAAAACAATTTCACCTACTTTTCCTGGTTTGAAGACTGTTTGTTTTTTTTATATTTGTGTCATGTGTCAGTAAAGTACGTTCATTCATTCAATCATATTAAAAACTAGTGTCAAAAGCTGCTTTTTTTAAGTTAAAGTGATTGAAGTTTCTTTACGCACCTAATTAAAATGGTGATTTATTTATAGGTGGCCTCGGATCTAACAAAAAATGATTTGTGATATAGTGGACATCGATAAGTTTTTAACCAAATCTGATTTCATCACACTTGCACGTTGGTGTTTGAGATGGCCCTGGATATCTACTCACTTGATAAGTTCAAACGAACGATCGTTGTTTTGGTTGCGGATCTATGATAACAAACAACAAAAACAAACCTGCACATTTTGTAGTGTCAGAGGAAAATATTAAACATATGATAAATTATGATTTTCTCTGGTGCCCACGCTGCACCTTTTTTGTCATATACGATCATTATCCGGAGGATGAATGTGAATATTGTAATTAGAACAGATTATTTTCAAAACAACTGATCATCTATACCTACTTAAATAAACATATTTCAAAGAGGAGTGTTTGTGAATTTCTATTTCTATTTCTATAATTGAGATCAATCCTAACTAACTATGCTGACTATGCATTACCTACTAATTTTATTTTAAAAACACTCGTATTAACATATTCTTAAGAGCTTTGATCCAAAGACAATGTAAACTAAGTAAAATAATTTCTTTGTTACTACTATGTTTATTTCGAATGATAAAACTGTGATTGTAAAGATACGTTTATTAATAATAAATATGACAAAAATCTTGGATTTTTTTTTATTTTATTTACACCTCTACTTCAAAGTATGAATAAGTGGTACAAAATAAATATTTGAGCCACATTCTGCAGTGGCTATCTTGCACTTTATGTCAGTTATATTAAATGTAACTTCTAATCTTCATCAAAATCAATTCTTTTGTATTCATAAAATCTTGTACGGAACCAACTCCAGTTTGTACATTATTGTAGTAACGTGTAGAAATATTCGTTATAACACAACATGACGAGAGAAGCGCAGTATAGTTCTTTTTCATTTTCCTTTTAAAAGCACCACTTTTTTTACATTTGCCCTGGTTTTTTTATTCATTTTGAGTAAAAGAAGCGAAACTTGATGGTTATTTTTTTGCAGTTTGTAAGCACTATAATAGAACACTCAGTAATTTAACGGTAGTATAAAAGTTATAAAATTGGCTTAAAACCGTATAAAGGTGCAATTTATCACTCTTAAATGGTCGTCACTTAAAGGTGGTTTTCGCGATTCTAATACAATTAATGGTGGGATAAAAGTCATATAGACGTCACTAAGATCACGAAACTGGTTTTACCACTAAATGACGCCGTTTCTACGTAAAACTGTATAATAGTCATAAAAATAGTCGTATAGAAGTTAATACGATTTCTATATGACTGTAATATACGACTAAAAGTTATATAAGAATAAGATGCTCTAAGTCGTATTACACGCTAAATTACTTCAATGCGATGTTTACAACACTTTGAGTCGCATATTTTTTATTTATACGACTGAAATGTTTGTTGGGTAGTAACACTTAACGACTTGTTCATTAATTAGGAGCTGCACTGATAATATAGTCTTTATTACTTCGGCATACGGACTAGTTATAGAAGGACAATAGGTGATATCGTAAGTGCTTCCGTTAATTAGGAGCAGACAGGGTTCAGACTGGTGTTATCAAGTAACCTTGCGACCGATAGTTTAGAGATGTCTGGAAACTGCCCCCAATTGCACTCAATTGGAACCGGTATTTGTCATAACTATGTAAATAGTTTGTTATTTATGTTGAGTACGATTTCTGAGTAATGGTTTAATTATAGAGATCGTACCGTGTTGTGGATATTTAATGCAACAATTTGATTTCAAAGAAATTCAAACATTTTTGATAAGTTACTTCCTTGTATTTAAAAGATTGCATTGTTTTGTATGTTTTGGTGGAAAAGAAGATATCAAACTTTGATAATTTATATTTATAAATCCGCAAAGATTAAACAAAGGAAATTATGAGATCACTCAGCTACCAATTTGATCAAAACTCATTTCGAGGCTATCGGCCCAATATCGATTAAAAGGAATATCAAAGTTATTAATCTAATCACAAATAAGTGGCTATTACGATAGCGAGGATTTAAGGAATATGTCAACAATGAATAATGTCTACATATTTTGGCATCTTACGGAATTTACAAACAATTAAATCTTGTATGGTAGGATTTTGCACTCTGTATGCAAGACTTAGATCTATATGGTATAGGTAGGTATATTAAGTTTGATGATACCTCTAACTTTTAGTTTTTATTGGAGTCTTAGGTCTGTAGACAGCTATTTTATAGCCAATCAACCATTTTCTGATAGTTTGTGTCAAAAAAATAGACGGCCTATATTACGGAAACTTATTCTAACACCCACGTCGTTATGTGCCTTTAATGTTCTCCTACAGCTACCGTTCAAGCGGCAGCAGTACTGCTTGACGGCACAAAAAGATTTGTTGACTCTACGTTCCCGGAGAAACTCCTTCTAGAACCTAGCTGTCCTACAGTCGACCAGGAAACTATCGACTCACAAAATAACACAAAACAAAAACAAAACAAAATAAATGACAAAATATTGTAGTCCCGAGTCAGTAAAAGAGCTACACAGTGGCGTAGCTAGGGGGGGGGGGGGGCACACTAGCCGGGCACAATAGTCCTTTCGATGTAGGAAGGTGCAGGTGACATTAGATGTACCGTTCCTTTTCAATCTTGAACGTTACCTTGATTTATTACTTTTATTTTTATTTTTGATTGATTTTTGGGGTGACACCTACAATATCCGCACCGGGTGCCACCCATGCTAGCTATGCCACTGGAGCTACATATATGTTTGTTTACTCGCTTTTCGCTAATCGCCAGCAGTGGGACAGGTAACTCACAAGACCTCCGCGGTACCAGTACAACTATACAATATATATAGGGACATACTAGTCTGCTATCTCTCTCTGCCTGCCAGTAACACTTACCGTCAGAAGCATCCTGCTGATCAGGGGGCAGATACTTGTCCACGTACTTGTCGGCCGTGGTCAGGGCGCGTTCCAGCGCCGTGGCGGTGACGGCGGTGACTCGCGAGTCCAGCACAGCTGTAGCCAGTTGGTTCACGGAGTCAGCCCGACGGAGCACGAACCGGCGGGTCTCTGAGTACATCTGTTTTCAAATAATATATAAAAGTACCTGATGATGTATTAGAATTACAGGAAACGCTGTTGGCTCTTCATCACTACTTAGTATAAAACAAAGTCACTTCCCGCTTTCTGTCTGTCCCTATGTATGCTTAGATCTTTAAAACTACGCAACGGATTTTGATGCGGTTTTTTTTTAATAGATACGAGTGACTCTAGAGGAAGGTTTACATGTATATATTGCACCCGTGCGAAGCCGGGGCGGGTCGTTAGTAAAAGTTAAAGTAAGAATAACGAGGGTGGCGGAAGAGTGGTGAATTTCTTAAAAATACACGTTGGGACATACACTTTTAACATGTTCAGCACATAATTCTAAAATGTTCGTCGATTATTTCAATAAAACACTAGCTATTTCATACAGAAATTCAATATCCACAAGTATATATCAAGTACGTATTCACTTTACGTGTTCAGCAAAAATGGTGTGAAAGTATTTTTATTTCTTATTATGGCAAATATTTATCCGGACGTTACGTAATGGTACAAGTTTATTACAATATGAACTTAGATGACCCAAGAAACTGGCGCGCGATAACTTTCATATCAATGTTCACGAATGCAATCTTACAACCGGACATCACTTGTCATGTCACACTCACACAGCATCCTAATTTAGTGATAAAAGTGAATTTGTTTTTTGTTAATTACATAACATAACATTACGCCTGTAATTCCCGACGGGTTCAGCAGAGATTTCAGTACCCAATTAAATTATCAGATTTTAGTACAAAATATAGATATATGTAATAGGGTGGGTGCCTATTGCAATCACCCGGGCACAAATCCAGACTCCGTGGCTGCTACTGAGAAAATTCCTGATGGAAAAACCCAATAACACTTTGAATAACACTTTTCAATAACACGTTTACTAATTAGTCACCGTTTTATCAGCATGAAAATTAACAGTGCTACTACTAAAGTATTTGTAGTGATAAGATTTCCGTAATGCGTTGGAGTATCATGATTGAAAAGAATACTCATGCCTTTTCACCCGACTACGGCGAAGCCAAAAGGAAGAGTTATGATTTTAGCAGTCTATATGTATGTATCTATGTTTGTTGTATTACGTATGTTCCTCCATAGTGCCTAAACTATTCATCCGATTTTGATGAATAAGGTGTATTAGACACCTTACGTAACGATTCGTTATTATGACCCGGGTAACATAATTGCTACATTTTATTCAGTAGTCGGGTTTTTTAGTTGTACTATACAAATTCTTGAATTCAATTCAATTCAATATCTTAATTGTGGATCATAGGTTTGTACATAAACAGGTCTTAAATAATTAAATAGATCAGCTATGTCCCGCCCTTTGGGCATACAATAGTCATGAAGGAATATAGGCAAATTATTTAACAAATTATTAATATTTCACATAAAACTCTCTTGTTACTAATAAGTACCTAATCGCACTGGGTGGATTATTGGCCCACTCCCTGTCACAGAGAAGCGGTCTGTGTGACTGTCTCGCGCGTGGAAAGTTATAAATAAATTCATTTTTTTTTTATTTCACCAAAAGCCATCACAATATGCGGACTATGCTATATATTATGGTACCTGAAATACAATTTATGCAGGTGTACGACAATACGTGCCCTGAGATGCACTAAATAGCTTTGGTATATTATTAAAATAGAACTAGGCTTCAGTGGCGGACCTCTCATACAAGCCGAAAAGCCTGGCTTGCCTAACGATAAATTAAAAAAAAAAAAAAAAAAAAATTAAAAAAAAAAATTACTCTCCCTGATGCCGATGGGCCATCTATTTTTTATATTTTTAAATGTTTTTTATATTGTTTTATAATGGAATATTTAAAATGTATTTAATGTGTTTAAAAATAACATTCTTACAAAAACAAAATAATACTTAGTAATTTTTTGTCAAACAATAATAACATTCGGTCTCCACACAACTATCAATCCATAACAGAAATTATTTTAAATTCGCGCGCTTAAATTCTGATATGCCGGCCGCGATACTCTGGCTCGCTCTAACACTATACAAAAGAAGAGTTGAAAAGTTGAAGTTTAGTGCGTAATACGGCCTACGGTCAGTGACCCAGTGCTAGCTAACGCTTGCTCTTTCACACCCACTGGCTTTTACGTGGCTTCTATGACCTCTCATGTTTCCTAGCAAAATGGGTCCGTTTTTGACAAAATTTTTATGTACTCATGTGAGAATTTGTATCGAGTTTAAAGCTAGGCTTTTCTTTGAATGTGTGCGTGTAAGTCTGTGTAAGTTTGAGAGAGAACGTGTGTGTTCGCGCCGATGATTTTGCGCGGCTATGCGTTTCGTGCGATTTTGATTTTGATACAAAGTACGTTTTCAAGTTAGTTCGTATTGTTTTGACCTAGGAATTATGCCAGTAGCACGCGTTAATTATTACGAATGAATGCTGTTTTGAAAATTTTGAGAACAATATTCTAAAGTTAGGTTTTATTTTGTTATTGTAATTGTGTGAAAGTTATTAGCACGATGTGATTTATACCAATGATTTTGCAAGTTATTAATTGATTGTTATAAAGTGGTCTGTGAATGTGAATTCGGATATTACCGTCGAAAAGGTATGTAAATACGTTGAGTTAGCTCTTTACTTCACTGTTAAAGAAGTCCTAATGATAGTTTTTCTCGGCAATGTATTTTTGTCGCTTTTCGCATATCATTTTGTAGTTATTTGATAAAGTTCTTCCAAATAAAGAACCATCATCGTAATAATTATATCTCTTTGAAATAAGAAAATACGTAAATATGAGTTTAGGTACTTAAAGAGTTGTTCTGAAGAATAGAATAAGTAAATAAAATTGGCTATTATTTATTAGTGATTTATAATGATTTTGTGAGATCATTAATATTTATGTAATATCAAATATTATCATTTTAATCGACACTATAATTGAATTAATAAAATAGTGTGTACGGCAATAAAATAACAAATCAATAGTGTAAATGCCATCTAGTGGCCATTTTGAATGAAATATTTTGCACGTCTGAATTGTAAACAGCGTAGCGAACTTACTTTGGTGTCACGATTCGTACGTATAGATGGCGCCTTTGTCAATTATGCAAGCGTATTAAGATATCGAGACTAGAAATTAATTGAAAAACTATAACTTATAAAATTGTATCCCAGAACATCGGTAGCTGACTAACTGGGCTTGCCTCCATTCTGACCTAGCGGCACGCCACTGTTAGGCTTGCACCGTACCGTAGCGCTTGGATCATTCAGTACAGAGACAACGTAAAAATGAGCGATCAAGTGACTGCCAGTAAATTGCGCGAGGATTTTTCCGGTTTAACCGTAATACGTTTTTTTTAACACAAAACGTTTCCTAGTACCTTCAGTTTTGGTAACCAAACTATCTTCTATAGTCATGCAAGTTTACGTTTTGAACTGCTGACCACCGAAAGAACTAGTAACGTGGAACTGATGTTCAGATCTGCCCTAATTGAGCCCCTATTTTTAGTCTAACAGGTCTTATGGCTGCTTAAGGCCCGGCACAGTATGGCAGGAGATATTTAGGTGATCAATAAGAATATAGCTTAAGTGTACAGCAATAAAGTTGAAATTTCAATGATAATGGTCGTAGTCGCACGTACCGAAAAAAATCCTCAGCTTGCCTAAGGATGTCGCGGCATTCCTAAGGATACCGCGGCAAAGTTACGGTAAGGATCCCCTGCCGTACCGTACCAGCAGTGTGCGCCGGGCCTTTCCCGACAATCCTGTGGAGGCTTTATAAATAAGGCCTCCAGCCAGAGCGCAAGATAATAATAAAATAAGTGACTGCACGTACAAGCTACAGTTACAGCCCTATGTGGAGTGTGGGCCTCGTATAAGGGCATCGCTGGGGGAGAGTAGCAAGGGACAGGTTGGGTCGTATCACACACATGTCCTAATTGTTAGTCAACTTAAATACTTACTGCTTGCGGTGGCAGATTGATGGACGGCACGGTCTTCTCGACGACATCTAGCGACTTGCACAGGAACTTGTCTAGCTGATGGATGGGGGTCTCGAACAGCAGCACCGCTGGTAAGGCCAGCTGTACGCCTGTGGCCAACGACTTCTCTCCCAGGGACAGGTACCAGCGGATCAGTGGGTTTGACTCCTAGTGAATGACATTATTGGTACGTATTTTACGTTTTATTCTAATTAGGTCTTAAGTTTACGTAAACAGTCGGACACATTTAACACAGATATTGCACAAAATAGCCGCTAAGCGTCGTACGAACGACCGAGAGGGAGGGTCCTCTTCAATGTAAGACGACATCGTAGCAGACTAAGGCGAAGATTGCGGGACGAGCTGGACTTCTACAGAGAGGACTGGTCAGCACTATCAAGTGCCCGAATTGTATGGAAGGAGGCCCTTGTCCAACAGTGGAACAACCGAGGCTTGTTGGGTTGGTTTGATTTTGTTCCACGAAATACGGCTCGGCGTGGAATATAACCCAGAATCGAATTCGAATTCCCGCTGGCAAACACTAGACCAACGAAGCATGCCTGTTTTATTATTTATGATCTTTTCATAATTGTATATTTACCCTGATCTTCTGGTAGACCTTCTCGGTGACCTCGATGCCGGATCCCACGATGGGGATGGCGGCCACTCGCTGCACCACCTCCAGCTTCGGTATACTGGGTTTTTCTTGTACCTGAACCTTTCCCACTGTTGACAAAATATTACTTTTATTATCATCATCATCATCATTGATTACTATTATCATTCATTGATATTGATCTTTTATTATCATTCTTGATCAAAGAAACGATGTATGACACTGTGAAAGATATAATGTATTTCGAAAGGAGGGGCACTACGCACCTTCTTGAGATGACTAGTTAAAGAGGAGTATGGAAGGTAAAGACTTGCTGCACTGGCCCCAAATAAATTGGGATATTATAATCCTTTATTAATTTCCTTACAAATAAATTACATTTTTAAATATTCCTTAAAAAACAATATAAAAAACATTTAAAAATATAAAAAATTGTAGCCCACCAGTATCGGGAACAGGGTCCAAGCTACCGGCGTAGCTTGGACCCTGTTCCCGATACTGGTGGGCTATATTGTTCAGTCAGGTCAGGGCTCCAGAGAGAGAAACCTCCTAACAATACGAGCCGTGTCCAGAAGTACCGCTTTCTGAATCAAGCCCTTGATCCAGCTGCCTAACGAGAGCCTCCTCAGATATTGGTCGAGGCTCTTGGCAATTAAGCCATGGGCTGATACAACTATCGGCACAATGATCGCTGAGTCCACATCCCACATGTCGACAACCTCGTGAGCCAAGTCAAGATACTTGATTTGCTTATCTTTCTCGGCTTTCACGAGGTTCTCATCATGCGGGACCGTTATATCAACAATCATTGCGCGCCGCTCTGATCGATCCACCACCACTATATCAGGCTTATTGGCTACAATAGTCCTGTCAGTGATAATGGATCGATCCCAGTACAATGTGATACTGCCATTTTCGAGAACTGGGTCGGGCACATACTTATAGTACGGCACTTCCGATTCCACAAGGTTGTATTTTAGAGCAAGTTGCTGATGGATAATCCTGGCTACAAGGTTGTGTCTATGCAAGTATTCTCCGTTAGCCAGACGAGAACACCCGGAGATAATGTGACGGATTGATTCGCCTGGACGGTGGCATGCCCGACATATGTCAACCGTACCATCCTTCACAATAAATCTTCGTTAGTTATTCGTCATCATAACTTTATCCATAATTGCACAGACAAAACCTTCGGTTTCTCCGAAAAGGTCAAATTGGGATATTATTATTAAGCATTTATTTCAGATAAAAATCCATAAATTGTTAGTATTGACTTAAAACTACATATGTACAAAATAGTAGTATAAAATACTTATCTATAACTTATATAAAATTAAAATCTGTTGGCCTGGAACCCACCCAGTGTGCACACTGTTCCAGGACTGCACAAGAGGGCAATCAACCCCATACTGGTATTTAAGATACTGCTGGTATTGTCGCACACTCGAAGCATCAGGGAGGCTATACGTTTGCGTACAATTGTTTTAAAACAATCAGTTCTAGCCTCAGCAAACATTCCTGACTCGCTACAGAAGTGAGGCAGCCCCAGCAGCATCCTAAAACCATTATTATACTGAACGCGTAGGGCGTCTACAAAGGTACGTGGAAATTATTATATGGGCTGGTGATGATACTTGGCCTACTTGGGTGTCAAGTGGTAGTCGATTTAAAAAGGTTCGAGTTCATAGTTTGTTAATTAACTTACTCTAATTCAATAAAAATAATAATTAACACACTTAAACAATAAATACCTAGTTACATAAAACGCTTAAAGACTTGTTCTAGGACTACGCAAGGCGTAGACCTTCGTAGACAATGATCTACGGCTCGTAGCCCGTAGTCAAGTTCGTAGGCTTTCCTCTACGATCCTGCGTAGAGGTTTAAATTGACATAGGTATTTTCTTATTTTGTGTTCTTTTCCATAGCATTTATTTATAAAATATCTAAGTAAATATTATTATTTAATAACTTAAGTGCATCTTGAACCACGTCATTTAATCTTATCTTTGTTTTGACGATATTTTATGATGCAGCACATAAACGTGCAAGATGAAAGTATATTTGTTTCTTTTGTGACATAAAAATGACACAGTGAATAGTCCGTTAAATTTTTTACAAAAAAAAACAAGCAATTATGTAAATAAACTGTACTGAAATAGACGTAGGGTTTTTTTTAATGTTCCGTAGACACCAACCGTTTTAAAAAGTAAATGAACAGACCTGTTGGCGTTCCTACACTTTCTTTAACTGCATTTAAATAAGCTTCAGCTTTTTTAGCGATCGAACCAGAAGTCCTTTTATTCACGCCTAAAGTGCATGTGCCATTAAAACTTTTTTTATAAGAAACGTCACCATTCTCCGCCATCTTGGTCACTGTTATTTTAGCGCTATATTCGTATGACATTCGAAATTCAAAATTAAAACTTTTTAATTCTTTTTTAATTGCACTATGATAAAAGGTGTTGATGGTAATTTTTCACGCGACCGACTACTGCCGTTTATAACTGAAATGTACATGAACACTGATATTGTTTATTTGATTGCAAAGGTTATCGATGAGTTTTAAAACTATTGGTAATAAGATGTTACAAATACCTACTGGCTATAGAATTAGGTCATCGCTAAAAATGGAAATGATTTAATTGTGTGTACATTACACAGACTTCATTAGAAGTAATCCTCAAGTACTACATAATTATACATATGCATGATGCTATATACCAGTTTCATCTCGAAGTCAAAAAGAAGAAAATTCCTGTACACAATTACACGTACTATCTATGAAAATTCTAATACAAATCCATTGTAAACATCTAAATGATACAGAGTCGTGGTACTAGGTCGATACACAATATGATGCACCTAAATGTATTCGTAAGTGTGTAGGTACAAGTCGGACGATGTTTTTGTTACAGACGTGTGTTATTTGTTACAGGTTAAAAACAACTACCAAGTTGTACCTAATGGCTAATAGTTTAGGGCCAGCAAAATTCGAAGTTCTGTCACGGCAGTGCAGTGGCACGAAAAAGAAGATCTTATCGGATTGAACATGAGAGGGAAGCAAAAGTCCAACTTGGCAACAGATATCCTCTTGAAATTCAAGAGGATATCTGTGGCCGATCTTAGACTCAAGAGTTGAAAAGCCTCATAAATGTCTTCGACTAAACGAACCAAAAAAGGCAAATAACCATCTACCTGACAGCACGAGTAAGGAGGTCGGTGGACCTCCTTATTCCAAATAGTTATCAAAGTCATTCCGTGTAGCTTAGTTTATTGCAAAACATCACTGCTTAACTGTGTGCCTCTACTACATTCCCTATACGAATACTTCACTTATTTAATCTCCCCTCATTAATAATGTCGAAACTGTGTTCTCTCCCGGAATCTCAGTTATCTATAGACTTTGTACCGTCAAGTACAACATACATAGCGTGTTGTTATTACATTATACATAGTGCATGTAAATAGGTATACTAGAGTGTATAGTGATTCATTGGTTACGAAATTCTGAACTTGGAATTCCTTAAGATAAAACTGGCAAAGCACGGCCGCCTGCATTAATGCTGTTTTGCTTGCTACTATAACAACTAGGAGTAAAGACTCATTTGAATTTGTTTTTATCCAAAGATTTAGTCATTAGAAAATTGATTTTCTTTGTCTAACCCAATAGAGCAAGATCCCAAGGCCACCAGACCTTACATATTTTCTAACTAACAAAATGTGTGGGATGGAGTAGTGTTATATTAGTGTGTGCTGTGAACTTATGCATATCGGTTAGCTTGGGCGTCGGCGTCGACCCAAGCTATACTAACACATTTTGTTAGTCAGACAATAAGTAAGTTCTGGCGGCCCTGAGATCTTGGACCACAACGTCACTGTTGGTATATGTATTATACCAGTAGCAAAGGGTCAATATTTGTAAGAGGTAAGAGTACATATCTTTAATGTGATTATATTATTTGTCAACAAACCTTCGCCACTGATGTATACAAAGATTCCCTTACCGCTGAAAAAACTGCGGGGTAAAATGAGACTACAAATTCTACAATTGATAATGCTCCATAATCCATTAGAGACTTATCGTGTCCTACTTTTCCTGTTGTCTGCCCATTACAGGAACTGATGGACGCTGCTACTTCCGAAGTTGTGAAGGCGCCAAACTCGAAGGAAAATTCTGAGCCGACCGAGATAAGATTCCATCGATACGCTAACATCTATTCAAGTAGACTTCTATGTCGGTGACGGTGGTCTTGTAGTGTAGGTTAAATACCTCTTCTCTTCAGTAAGTAAATAGCTATAAACTTATGCCAACAACTACGCAGACTACCCCTTCTAACTTTTTCATAATTCTTTCACCAATATCTTTGACTCATTATTCCGTTTGTTGAGATATGTATGTATTGTGGATAGTCTATGAGTCACGTGATTCAACCCTTGCTTATCGCTAGGGTTAACGATGATCGTGGTGTGCTCATCGCCGTTTGCTCGAAGCATGCATGAACTTTGTCCGACATCACCGGCATGCTCTCTGCTCACATGTTCTTACTCACGATCACGGGTGCATGCGCGGGCGTAACTCAGTGGAACTATCTAACGCGGGGAAGGGTCAAACATCAATGGAATTGTTTTAACTTTACGTTGAATTTTAACGATAACGTTGTGATTACATTATTTTTTATACTACTGTGATGTAACAATAGTTTAGTTTCTACTAAAATACTTCTTACATTGCAAACTAAATGTTTAAGATTAAAAAAGCCCACTGATTTATTTAATTTTAATTAAACTTAGCTTGAAATATTGTAGATCAATGTGATCGATTGCAAACTAATTTGATTTACAATAGATCAAGTTATTTAACTTAATAAAACAGTATTTTATAAGAAGAGCAGCCCTAGAGAGTCAGGGTTTTTGAAGAACAATACCAGGTTATGGTAACTGGATAGACATATCTGTAATTCTGTATTATGCAAGATTTGCCAATGATAGCAGTTATCATTAATCATAAGGAAGATCTGCTCTCGGTTACCTACACGAAATCGACTCTATCCTAATAAATCTTATCATCGCCAATAACTAAGTAATCAATGGGCTAGTTAGACTAGACACATTGCACTAGAATGGCGAAATAGATCGTAGTGGTAAACACATAATTGACATGGATGGATGAAATGGCGGCTGGTCACGGTCAGGTTTAATCTGAGACTCCCATATTCCCCTTAAACTTAAGGGGAAGATTTATAAAACAATGGTTAGGTTAGACCTAACAATGGTTAGACCTGCTGTCTTGTATGGATCAGAATCCACAAAAGGGATGAATGAAAGGCATTTGCATGCGGCTGAGATGAGAATGCTAAGGATAAAATAAGAAATGAGTAAATAAGAGGAAGTCTGAAAGTGGCGCCGGTGACTGAAAAGTTGTGTGGTAATCGGTTGTCATGGTATGCATGTGATGCGGAGGAAAGTTCTGAGTATGAATGTGGATGGGTATAAGAGTAGAGGAAGACCAAAGAAACGATGAATGGACTGTACTATAAAGAATGATATGACAAGAAAGGAGGTGTCTGATTAGATGAAAAGTAATAGAGAAGTATGGAAGAAGAAGACATGCTGCGCTGACCCCAAGTGAATTGGGATAAGGGCAATGATGAGTTGGACTAGTGACACTGTCTGACTGTTTTATCGCTGAACACGGACTATGTTTTTTTTCTACGTACCTATACAGCGTGCACAAGGAAGGTGTGGTCGTATTTAAGGATGTGACCATCAAGCTGAACAACTTTCTCCGTTTCACTGTTTTACCTCTGAATACGAACTAAGATTTTTTCTACGAATACAGCGTGCACCAGAATGGTGTGGTCGTATTTAAGAGTATGACCATCAAACTAAACAACTTTCTCCGTGGGACCAACATCATAATTGCGAAAAAAACAACTGTCCCACATAAAACTACAATACCCACTCGATCCAAATGTATAGGACAGGTAATTACTTTTTCGCGATTTTTTATTTTGTCCCGTGGAGTAAGTTGTTCAGTTAGATGGGCTGTATGACACCCTTACATATAATCACTGGTGCACGCTGTATACGGGAAGGAACGTGTACGTGACCCCTATCATATACAAACCAAAAGTTGCATATTTCATGCAATGCAAGCACAGAAACTTATTGTTTTCCGCCATTCAATTAATATTCTCATAAATCTTAATAAATGACGGACTTAATCATTTGTTATTGTTGAATAGTTCATTACAAAACGTATACATCGAATAAAATTATTTACAATTTTACTTCAGTAGGTAAATATTTATATATGTACTACTTATTTATTTATGTTCACTCAAATACTGCAAATAGGAAATGAGCACAAATCTTCCAGCAGACCTGGGGGCCTAAAATTGCCACTTTAGCAGAATCACTTACTCGCTTTATTTGCTATTTTATGGTGGCCAAAAACTATCCCGTTCAAAAAGATATGGTTAACCAATTTGTAACAAAAACGAACGTTTGATGTAAAAAAATAACAATGTTTAACTAATACAACTTTCAGTAGAAACAGGCAGAAGTCTCTCACAAGATATTGTTCAATTGCACGTAAACTGAATTATCCCCTGTTTAGTAAGAAACTTTTAAACTAAAAACGTCGACATCGACTTAAAAATAATATAAAAGTTATAGTAAAACTCACTTGTGTATTGATAAGGGTGCGTTGATTGGTGAACGAGCTGGTCCCGACTGAGAGGAGCAGTGTGTTGACGCTCGCCCCAGACTCGCGCACAGGCGAGCAAAGCGGACCTTATCGCGGGTCAATATTTGTTATTAGACGATCATTGATTTGTTTACAACTGATACGTTATGATGTCGTTAGTTGATTCTTAGGTGATTAACTAAACACTTTTCTCGATAGATTAGACAGTTTTGTTGTTTTGAAATGTAATGCAATTTAGATTATTTGTACCTATAAATAAATATACCTCTTTACATACAAACTACAATGCTTCTTTTGTTTTTTTTAATAGATTCAAAGATCATGATCTACAAAATCATCTACCAGTTGTAGAGGTCCACTTTACTGCCGTGTATAATCAGCTTACACACGCGCAGCGTCCGGACTCAGGGCAAGTGAAAGAATAGCAATGATAAGGACACGAGATAAAAAAAAACCATTTCTGTTTATATTTACCGTTTTATTTATCTCAAGCGCATGTACTTTTCAATGAAGTAGCGTACAACTTTAATGGAAATCTGTCGTCAGCCGAGGTGAGCAAACTGGTGAATGCAAGAAATTGCTAAGAGCACGGCACTTCATTCATTAGTTTGGTTTGTAGTTGCAGTCGTTAGACGTGACGCTTTGTAACATTTAGACAGATTGTCTCTGATTTTTTAGAAGTGGCCCTCAACTCAGTTGGGATAAGGCTAGCCAGATGACGCTGAGGTTGTCTCTGATCAAAGATCTGCTTCGGCAGAATATCGCTGTGACGGTCATCATGGAAACAGTAAAAACACAACAATAGTTGACGCCTGGTTAACACCGTCATTAAAACACTTTCACTCAAAAGACCCCACAACGCTTTGGTTAAAAGTTAGTGTAGAAATTCATAATACAATAATCGGGGATTACCGGCGTGATGCTATGTTATGAAATACGATACCTCTTGGTAAGACTGATTGTCAGAGTTTCGGCCCACTGACTACCTGTGACGACTGTCAAATATCTAGAAACACAGCTGGGACCAACTACTAACGTGCTATCCGAGACACGGAGGAAACGCGGTCTCAACAACATCCTGAAGGCGTTATTAAATTGAACGCACAGGACATTGTAGGCTCGTCGCTCATCAGGCCGCTAGAGTAGAATGATGCTCTAAAGATCCTCAAAATAAGTTGTGGATTAAAAAGATATGGAATAATATTAAGGAAATCCAAACTGTTTAAAGCCACACAAAATGGCGGGATGTCCCGCTATCGTGGCTTTTCTAATCGTCACCAGTCATTTGTGCGAATAATGAAAATATTATTATTGATCTTATCGTTACCATTATCGATGATAAGGAAGTGAGCAAGTAAATAAAATATGCAACGAATTATCTGGATCCTGGCTCGTTGAGACTCTGCCTCTTCCCACAATGGCTGCCAAGTTTTTGAACATCCACATCCGCATGAACCACGTAAAGACGTAACTTTCTTCCTTGGATAGAAGGCAAGACAGGACAGCAGACACCGCTCTCTAAGCCAGAATCGTTTACCAGAGTTCGTCAGTAAAATCTGCCATGGCAATGAATGACGTGCAATGTTTTAGTCTTTGCGTCTAGGCCTGGTGGCTCACTATGACGTCGGCAGGAGTAATTCCAGTGTGGGAAAGAGATGGCGCTAGACAACCTGTATAGCTCTGTCTTTTTCTCTGCTTTGAGGCGTCATAGTGAACTTTAAATTGTGTACAAATACATTTCTTTCGAATCTCTTGCTATGTATACTCGGCACATCTTTACTGAGATGAGAAAAATAACTACTTTTTATTTGTAATTGTAATCATGTCAATCATTCTTGAAACATTGTGAAGTTCTGCGCCATCTTGAATGAGTTTCTCCATCAGGGGTGTGTACGCCAGTGGTGTAGTAACCACGTGGTTGAGCAGCGTGAAGAGGTCAGAGATCAACTTGGTCGTACGTGGTATCTCCATATGTCGTCAATCAGTGATAGCTAGATTTAAATGTAAAGTAATAAAATTACAGAACGTGACTGTTTTGATAGACTTCAGGATAACGTCAGTCTTCACCTTGAGTTTCCTTTCAATGGCAAACTTTGAATGATAAAATAATGAAGGGTATAATGGGAGGTATATTTATTCTTCCTTTTAGCGTATCGTTAACGGTGTGGGCGCGTTCTTTGAGGCGGCAAGCCGCCCACTACCTAAACGCGCCCCAAAAGGTGATAGCCATAAGGCTAGTCCGGGGGTACCGCACGATCTCCGGCGAGGCGGCTAGCATCCTTGCCGGATTGCCGCCATGGGATCTGGAGGCGATAGTCCTCGCGCGGCTGCACCTCCCTTTCGCTCCGCCCAGAGTGGGGGGGCTAATTTCATGAATTCCCATCCGAAAAAAAATAAGCGTATCGTTAAAGCAATGCAAATTGAGGCACCTCCGATCTTAACTTATCTGGTATGTTTATAAAACCAGAAAGTTATAAAAAATAATTGATAGTTGTATGTTCATAAACAGACTTATAACTTTAAAGTTTCAAAAATTCATTGTACCAAAGTATGGTAGTGAGAGTTAAACTCAATAAATGAAAAGTAAAAATTATGACTCTCTGAAAGCTATCGTTGACAAAATATTTCGCAATCTTCTCAAAAACTCCTTATCAGGGTAACAAAAATATTTCTGATACTTTCAGGACACATAAAAAAAAAATACAATCGCATTGCGTTATCATAGGCTATCGCCCGCCTTAATCGATATGTAAAATAAGTAATTATCGCCCAATCTTATCAGTTATGACGATTTTCACGAAAAATAACACATCGCCGCACTCAATCAAGAGAAACAAACCGATCGGCTTGTGTGTTATATTATAAAAAAAGAATAAAACGTTTTTGACTTTACAAGTGATCTTGGTGTAAAGTGAACCTATATAGTGTTACAGAGGGCTCAATAAACATAACTAAGTTACAACTAAAAGTCGAGTAAACACCTAAACGGTAAGCATATAGTCTAAGAGACATAAAAGGATATGGACACAACAAATGATTAATCAGATCGATCATCCGGTTTCGATAAAACTTTTTTTTTGTATCGACTCATGAAGAATTTATCTACCTGTACTCGACTTTTTTTCGCGAATTAGTAGGTAATGGTTTATTTTTGGAATTCTTTTTGTTTTATTTTCTACCCTGTATAGGAAAGTAACTGTTCTCGTTTCCGGGTCTCCCAAAACATTAGTACAAGGTACGTGAATAAATTGATGTGCATTGGTCACCTCGACGTTTTCATTAAGATGTAAACAAGGCAAGCCTTTTTGGGATTCGCCTTTTTTTAAATCAATCTGTATTGTCCCTGTACTGGACAATGATCACCCCAATAGCCTTCACCTCTTCTTTATAAGTGGTTTTGCTGCTCTTTGAAAAGCACCTTAGTTCGTCACGCCAGCGTATCCTCGGTCAACCTCGGCAGCCACTGTGTCAACTCCGGCCCATCTGTTCCAATGCATTTCCTCTCTAGACATGGCATGCCCAACCCACTTCTGCCAGGCAGACTTTTGCCCACATCGGCGATTTCTATGTTTGCGATACCCAAGAGCTACGCTCCTGATCCCTTTTGAGATTCATCTTACTCTGTTTTTGGTGTGCAAGCTGAAAGTAATGTGAGTGGTACATAAACACACTTAGGTTCATGTTAACAAACTTTTTATTTATGTGTGTAATGATTTTCTCATGTTTGATCATCATTTTCCTCTCCTTATCCAATTCATTTGTGGTCGGCGCAGCATGTCTTTTTCTTCCATACTTCTCTATTACTCGTCATCTCATCAGCACCTCCTTTCTAGCTACATTATTATCTTTCACGCAGTCATACATCGTTTCTTTGCTCTTTGTCAATTATTTTCTCTTGTTTCTTGCTACGAATTGAATATGCTACTCAACAAAGAAGGCACTGTCTTCTTTTCCCTTAGTACATTTTTACTAAGTTTGATTATGTTTTGCCCCACATTCCGATTGTATGCGAAATGAGCCGTATCAGAGTTATCTACGCTCATAGGTACCTAAATCCTTGATTGTCTTGATTGCACAAAATATTTTTATCTTCGGTAACTTTTTAATAATTTTTTTGGGTGTTTAAAGTTCGTGTTGTATGAAATGTATAGGTAGCTGGTCAAATAGCTTTGCACTATTACATAGTATCATATTATCTGTGGCCATACTAAATAAAAATAGTAGTTTGAATTGAAAGAAAAACAATCAAGATTGCATAAACATAGTTGAGTGTTTTATTATTAAATGTTACTTTTTGGTATTATAGTTTTTGTGTAAAAATAAAAAAAAAACACCCTAAAATTTTGCATGCTATGTTCTATCTTAGCTAAACATGTTTCAACTATTTCAATCTTATTTAACACCATTGTATACCAGTGGCGAAGGTTCCATACAACTCAATTCCCACCTGATTCCCTTTGAAAATTGGCACAGTCAGTAGGTATTCTATAGACAAATAATATAATCACACAAAAGATATGGACTCCGGCTTACCTTTTACAAAAATTGACCCTTCGCTACTGTTGTATACCATGTATTATGCAAATAAATTATTTATGTTCCTGTAGGTGTATCATCAACCAATCAATGTTGTTTATTTATTCATTTTTTTTTAATTTTCTAATAGTAGCTTTAATTAAAGGAATGTGTTAATCCGTTGAATTCTGTATAACAAATAAATTGTCAATGCAATGCGATAGAAGATCTTTAACTGATCTACGATAGCCGATAGCGATACTAGCTTACGTTTACTAGTAGTGCCTGCCTAGACGTTCCGTTAACTGGGTTGCTCTGGACAGAGCTTTCCTCTTGTCACAGCATTTCAAATGAAAAAAGATCAACAAATCTGCGTTCTTTCGATTGCTTATCCATTGAAACTATCAGGCAGTTTAGTTTGAACGATGTGCTTCATGAAATAATAGCTTTGGCTACACACAGCACTGGTTTACTATGGTCGGAATTGACAGATGAAGGAAGAACTGGCCATGTATTGTATCTCCGCTTTCTGTAAATGCTTTATCGATAACTAAAGCATTCATAAAAATCTAACACCAATTTGAATTTGTCGACAGAGCCACAATAACTCATACAGAAGTGTGCCCTTGCCATCGGAACTAATTAAGAACATGAGATGAGTGTCGACGTCCGAATACTGACGGCAGCCCTGGTGCTCCTCGCTGCTACGACTACTACCTCCGCACAAGGTACCTTATCCTAAGGCGATTCTCATAAGACACCGCTCGTCCGCGCTGTCGGGTGGTGTACGCATGTTGGACATCAACGGATTTCATAGAAACCAATGCGACGTGAGATCCGCTTCATCGCCAGACCGCGCGACATGCGGTGTCGCGTGGAAACCGCCTCCGCGGGTCTCCCGACCCACGAGCCGGAAATGACTTAGATCATTCCTCGAGTCACCACGACGCGACGCGGTGGTACTTTCCAACGCGAAGGAAACAAGTGTCATCCGAGCGTGTCGCTGGATGAGTTGACGTCGCGTGTCGCTTGTGGTCGTGGACGGGGCGTAACACGAAGGAATAATGATACGAAAAATGTTCAACATAATTTTTTTCTTGCTTACAGGTGTTCTAGACCGATGTGGGTACATGAACGAAATACCAAGGCCAGAAAGGCCTGAATTACCTGAGCAAAATTTTGATGGTGAGAATACTAGCTTATACCTATTTTTTCAAGAGTGATTGCAAAGAGCCGCACATTGGTATCATCATCATCATCATCTGCCTAGCCTTTTCCCAACTTTGTTGGGGTCGGCTTCCAGTCTAACCGGATTCAGCTGAATACCAGAATTTTGCATGAAGCGACTGCCTATCTGACCTCCAAAACCCAGTTAGTACTGGGTTATACGATACCCTTGCACATTGGTATCATATGCTGGTTTTATAATTTTAATTGTTTGATTATAATGCGTAACTTTTTGTTAGTCCCAATTAAATAAAGAAAATATGGCTTATTTTAATGTATGATCGTCAGGACTGACATGGAGCCAACGACCCCTGGTGCCTGCCGCGGACAGGCTTGACGTCTGCATGGATGCTTTCTCGATCCAAAATGAGCTGAGTGGGACGCAGCTCATCTTAATGGAAGAGGAGATCGAAGGGCACGTACCCATCGCCAAGTTAAACTACAACGGTTTGTGATACTGATGACTAAATGACTTATTATTGCCATTGCCTATCCTTCTTCCAACTATATTGGGATCGGCTTCCAGTCTAACGGGATGCAAATCAGCCATTTAGCAAGCAGGTACCTCGATGCCCTGGTGAAGATCGAAGATCAGACGTAGTGACGATGCGCAAGGGAGGCAGCAGTAGCTGTTTTTTAGCTGAAAGGTTCTCTGGCGATGAAGGTAGTAGCCTAGGTTACTGCCTAAGTTGCTGCGCTGCCGACCAGAGCTACATAGGTGTCGCCACAAATCGAGACTACCTACTTTATTTTAATTATATTTATCAATTTAGGCAGAAATATCTATTATCCCAACGGAAAGCTCGCGGACCCATTGTTTAAAACTTTTGTTTATTACAGGCGATAAGATTCCTGAAGTGGTGTTACCCATCTTGACGGGGACATTCAACAATCTCGCTCCAGTCATAACTAGGATACCGGCTGATGGTGGAGACTGGCACCTTGTTATTACGAATAGGTAAGATAAAAATTCAATTCCAAATTTTTTTTTTCAGGTCTTGGATCCATACAGTGTTAGTATGAACTTAACCTATGTTAGTAAATAACAAATAACAATAACTTGAAAATACATTAATTGGCTACATGAACATGGGCACGAACATGTCTGCCAGCCCCGAGTCTGATAAAAGGTGCATCAACCACAAAAATAACTCTTTTATCCACCAACACCAAGTTCCTTTTGCACAAAGAAAGAAAGATCCTTCTCTTATTTCACTCTTTTTCTCCGTTTTTGTTTTACGTATGCTACCGTGGCACACGTTGTCACGTCTCGGCGGCCAATCAGATGATGATTGATGCTTTGAGAATCGTTCCAAATGTTTTACAATTTTATTATAAAACAGTGTGTCATTAAATTTTTATGTAGATAACAATAAAATAAAGGTACTAGAGACATTAATACCAATCAATAATTATACATATAATCATATTATTGAGAGAAAACGTGTAATTTTGCGCATTTTGAAGGCAGGACTTCGAGGTTCCCGCGATGCGGCATTACATGTTCAACATAAGAATAGAAGGCGAGATTATGGAACCTACGGTGATGCTCGCCATCGTCAACATCGACGACAACGCGCCTATTATCGAGATGTCCGCCCCTTGTCAAATAGCTGTGAGTCACTGAACTTTCTTATATCCTCGACATCAAGACAACATTAAGTTCTCATAGCCTGATTGTAGAGTGACGCTTCCGAACCGCCTGGAATAGCGCGAGTGGTAAGCGCGGTTCAAATTCAAACATTTTGCTTCGACGAGGAAGAAAAATTGATCGCACAACCGGGCTTCCGACCAGTTTAGTGCAAGACAGCGGCCGGTGATGCGGCGAGTCGTGGTCGTGGTCGCGTACTGTGTCAGGTGCCTAAAAGCAATTTGTAGTATACCAACATGTATCAGAAAGGTGTGGTCATATTCAAGGGTGTGGTACAGACCATCACTCTAACCAACTTTGTCTATGGGACCAACATCGAAATCGCAAAAAAATAATCAGCTGTCCCGTACAAAACTTCAAATCTCATGGAGATTGTTGTTATGTTTTCTGGTCTCTGTTACACCCTTAAATATGACCACACTTTTCTGACACACGCTGTATAACTACTACTCTTATGAACGCGTCTCACTTAAGTAAGCGTAGCTATCACACCAGCAATATGTCTGAAGCTATGTAAACAACACAACCAATTCAAAAAAATTATGAAACAGTATGAGTATCTACTCAACATATTATACAAATTAACTGAAATGTACTTTTGTAGGAACTTGGCGAGACTGGCATCACGAAGTGCTCGTACAGAGTCCTAGACGCAGACGGAAAGATCAGTACGAGTGTCATGCGCTATGAAATTAGAAGTGAACGAGACGACGACCAAGTCTTCGAATTGATCAGACAGAATGTCGCAGATGAATGGATGTGGTGCAACATGGTGCTGGAAGTTAAACAAAGTCTCGATTTTGAAAAGAACCCGCTTCATATATTCAGAGTTTTTGCTTTTGTGAGTATTTCAATGTCACTATGTCAATGCTAATAATAAAAAAACTATTATATCTCACCTCCTTTACATGGATGACCTGAAACTCTTTGCCCCCAACGATTTACAACTGATGGAACTACTGAAGGTAACTGAAACTTTCAGTAGCGCCATCAGGATGGAATTTGGTGTGGACAAATGTGCGGTCATGCATGTAAAGCGAGGGGAGATTGTGGAATCCGTGGGAACCCAGCTCTCGAATTCCATAAATCTTAGATCCCTCTCAGCAACCGAAACCTATAAGCATGTCGGAAGCGCTGGTCATCAATGTTGCTGACATGAAGCAATCGTTGAAGGAGCGCTTCTTTGGCCGCCTGAAAAAAGTATTTAATAGTCTTTTATCAGGCGGAAATAAGGTACGTGCCTTCAACGGTTGGGTCATGCCGGTTTTGATGTACTCTTTCGGCATACTCAAATGGACTCAAACAGAACTAGACGCCCTGGATAGGAGGGTCCGTACATTGTTGACGGCATATCGTATGCATCACCCGCGTTCTTCAGTTATGAGATTGTATATCCCGCGGAAGTGTGGGGGTCGAGGCTTTTTAAATGCTAAGACTCTCCACAATCGCGAGATATGCAGTCTCAGGGAATATTTCCTTGAAGCCGACGTGGGGATGCATCGAGATGTCGTCGTGGTGGACAAGGGCCTCACCCCGCTTTCCTTGGCTAAAGAGAACTGGCGCAAACCTGTAGTGCTTGACACTAACGACCGCATGGAGGTATGGCAGAGTAAGGAGCTTCACGGACGCTTTTTCCGGGCCTTGCATGGACCCGATGTAGACCTATCAGCGTCCGTAGCCTGGCTACGTTCCGGGGACCTTTTCGGAGAAACCGAAGGTTTTGTCTGTGCAATTATGGATGAAGTTATGATGACGAATAACTACCGGAAATTTATTGTGAAGGATGGTACGGTGGACATATGTCGGGCATGCCACCGTCCAGGCGAATCAATCCGTCACATTATCTCCGGGTGTTCTCGTCTGGCTAACGGAGAGTACTTGCATAGACACAACCTTGTAGCCAGGATTATACATCAGCAACTTGCTCTAAAATACAACCTTGTGGAATCGGAAGTGCCGTACTATAAGTATGTGCCCGACCCAGTTCTCGAAAATGGCAGTATCACATTGTACTGGGATCGATCCATCATCACTGACAGGACTATTGTAGCCAATAAGCCTGATATAGTGGTGGTGGATCGATCAGAGCGGCGCGCAATGATTGTTGACATAACGGTCCCGCATGATGAGAACCTCGTGAAAGCCGAGAAAGATAAGCAAATCAAGTATCTTGACTTGGCTCACGAGGTTGTCGACATGTGGGATGTGGACTCAGCGATCATTGTGCCGATAGTTGTATCAGCCCATGGCTTAATTGCCAAGAGCCTCGACCAATACCTGAGGAGGCTCTCGTTAGGCAGCTGGATCAAGGGCTTGATTCAGAGAGCGGTACTTCTAGACACGGCTCGTATTGTTAGGAGGTTCCTCTCTCTGGAGCCCTGACCGCCGGTAGCTTGGACCCTGTTCCCGATACCGGTGGGCTACAATTTTTTTATATTTTTGAATGTTTTTTATATTGTTTTTTTCTAAGGAATATTTAAAAATGTAAAAAATTTGTAAAAATATAAATAAAGGATAATAAAAAACTATAAATACATATACATACATCTAATTCACTAAAGACTTTGTACATTAGATGAAATTCAAACATATGTCAATCCTCAGGACTCCTTACCAAATTCGCACAATGTATCAATGATGGTTGAAGTAGAGAACGTGGAACACAGGCCGCCGCGCTGGATGGAGATCTTCGCCATGAGACAATTATATGAGAAGACCAGGGAATCGTATATAGTAAGGGCTATAGATGGTGACACGGGGATTAATAAACCGATACACTATCGGCTAGAGACTGCTAAGGGAGGTAAGAAATATTAATCAGGACAGGAAGAATTCGAACAATATCAGGACAATATTAAGTAATTCCTTCATAAATGAAATGCGTATTGCGTAGGAGTACCTATCTGAGCTTTAAATTGCGAAACTAACTCGCGATAAATACAATTACCAATAGTAATCATTAAAAGACTAAATGGAGGTTAAATAAAAGAATGTGTTTCGTATTTCAGAAGAAGATTTATTCGAACTTGAAATTATCGATGATAATGCTGGTGCTTGGCTTCATGTCGGGCCAATAGACAGAGATGAACTTGAAAAAGAAGTCTTCGAGCTCTCTATTATAGCATACAAGTACGGTGACAACGATGTAGAAGGCAGTCCATCGTACGAGACGCGAGCCAACATCGTCATTATAATCGACGATATCAACGACCAGTCACCAGTGCCTCTCAAAAAAGATGGTATTTATACCATTGACATTATGGAGGAGACTGCGATGACTCTAAATTTAGAGGAGTTTGGTTTTCATGATCGGGATCTTGTAAGTTTTCAAATTTTTTATTTTACTAATAAATCTTTATATTTACAAATAACAGAAGTGACGTACTATTTTGTCGAATAAAATAATTCAATCCTCTAGTTTAAATGTGAACAAGGATTGCACCACAACGATTTCGAACAAAATATTTTAATTTGCCACAAAACAGAATACAATTGAACATTTGTATCATATAAAATGTTCATAAGCTGTTTTTTTGCTGGTTTCTTTAATTTAACGTTACGCCTTGCTAGGGTCCACGAGCACAATACACAGTGCACTTGGAGAGCGTATATCCGGAGGGCGTTCATAAGGCCTTCTACGTCGCCCCTGAAGTCGGTTACCAGCGACAGTCCTTCATCTTGGGCACTCAGGACCATCACATGCTGGATTATGACAACAAAGAAATTGATTTTAAGAAAATTCAAATAAGGGTATGTTGATTCTTTTATACTCGTACAGCAGGCATGTATTGAAAACTATTTGTATGATTTGAACTAGATGTATGGTATTTTAAATTGTAATAAAATATTTTATGTTGTTATAAATAAATTTCAGGACTAACCATTGAACTTGGCACCCATTTAGATCTTACTTCTTTTGTCGTTGAAGCCAACAACCAAGGCATATATCATAATATTGAACTTGGCTCTCATTTCACATTTACGTTTTTGATGAGATTACTATAACCACGAGAACACTTTTTGAATCTCTTCATAAATTCTGCAGGCGGTAGCAATAGATATGATGGACAACACCTTGACTGGAGTCGCAACGATAAACATAAACCTGATCAACTGGAACGACGAGCTGCCGATCTTCAAGCATGCCGTACAGACGGTCAAGTTCCCTGAGACGCAGGGCGCCAGCGACATCCCCGTGGGCACCGTCCTGGCTGAAGACAGGGACATAGGCGATAGAGTCGAGTGAGTGAATATAGTTTAGACGGTACAACTGTCTCTATTGAAGACAGGAACATTTGTTTATCTTTACCCTGCTTGTGGCAAAGGAGACGTTAGTCAAAATCTGTCTCATCTTTTTTTGTAAGTATGTATTTAGTTTATTGCACCATCATCCATTAAGTTGCTTTATTCTGTGATCACAAATTCAACAGTTAAGTATCTTCTCTCCAGTTTCTAAGTTTAGCTATTGAAAACTATTGAAAAACGATTGAAAACGATTGGAAACTAAGCTAGGCTTTCATTAATTTATGATACCCAGTGCCTCCACCCCGGTCGTGTCTAACTGCCGTCCCATCGAGATATGTGTGTTTGCGGGAATACTATTACACTTTAACCTGCGAAATTGGTTAATTCCCGTTGACATTGGCCGTGACTGAAATTCACAATATATATTAATTCCTTTTTTAAATGTTAAAATCTCAAGAAAAGAAAAATCATTTAAAAATATAAAAAATAATAAATAAACCAGCATCGGGAACAGGGTCGGAGCTTCCGGTGATCAGGGCTCTTGCAGGAGGAACCTCCTAACAATACGTGCCGTGTCCAGAAGAACTGCTTTCTGAATCAAGCCCTTGATCCGGCTGGCTCCTCAAATGTTGGTCGAGGCTATTGACTATTACGCCATTAGCTGACACGACTATCGGCACAATGACTGCTGTACTCCGAAGTGTCCGTCGTTTCTGCCGTTATGTTATATTTAATGTAACTGTAATTGCCCTTTCTATAGACATTCGCTGATGGGCAACGCTGTTGAATTCCTGAGGATTGATAAAGGCACCGGCAACATCTACGTCACAGCTAACGATTCCTTCAACTATCACAGGCAGAATGAGCTATTTATTCAGGTATTTTTTTCTATGTTTAGATACGTAAGTATCATCTAACATCTGCCACTTTAAATACCAAATTTTTCAAACGTGCCCAATCTTCTGGACACGTTTCGGGATGACAGCGATGTGGAGGGGTACTTAGACGCCTATACGTCCTGTTGTTTATTTAGTTTATTTTATACAAATTATTATTTTTTTTGTAAATATTTAGTTTTAATTATTATATAAGTAGCATTAAAACATTCTAAAATAAACTAAAAGTATTGTTTAAAATCTTTTAGTTTTTTTCTTTAATGATTGAGTGGGTATCACTATCACTCCTTGTCTGTTTCTATAAGTTACACCTTTTCGTAACCGTTCTAGTATTTTAATTTAACCTATAACTAACTTGTATTGTTACTGTAATACCAGGTTCGAGCCGATGACACGCTAGGCGATGGCCCGCACCACACCGCTACCTCTCAGCTGGTTATACAGCTAGAGGACATCAACAATACGCCCCCAGTCCTTAGACTGGTAAGTAACGAGAATGGGACTTTTTGTTTACGCCATATTGAGCAATATCTGCAGCGCAGCGTTGAAACACTATTACGTTTCATTTCATGAGGCACTGATCCTCTATAGTCTATACTATACATGTGTGCTAGGAAAGTATCCAACACCCACTGAGACCTGGTTTCTGAATTGACAATTTTAAGTTGAGAACTTGGAAGCTCTACTTTAGCATTCAATATTGATTTTCGAAGGAATCGGCTCATCGCTATCGCCCTGTACTTCTAAAGTTCTAAAGTTTTATTCTTCTCGATTCAGAAACCCGACAGTAAGCTTCATACAACCAGGAAGAGTTTCTTACTAAAACTTTAATTATGCCAACCTAAAACTTCAATCACTTCATCATAATCATTGCCCATACCACCATTTTTTTGGGGTCGGCGCAGCTTGTCTTCCTCTGCCATACTCCATACTTCAATCATATGAGCACAATTTAAATGAGACTTTCTTTCTGTTACCCCAGCCTCGCGGCAGTCTGCATGTGGAAGAGAACGTGCCGCACGGCTTCCTGATCACTGAGGAGGTGACAGCTTGGGACCCGGACTCCACGGCCGAGCTCTGGTTCGAGATCGACTGGGACACCTCCTACGCCACCAAACAAGGCCGGGATGCACCCGCAAGGGAGTTCCATAAGTATGTTACACCATTACGCTGTTTATGTATGTAGTTCTTTCTTCAAAAGACTATCTGAAATAACATACTGTATTTTATATCATTTCCAGTTGCGTTGAAATTTTGACGCGTTACCCGGATGACACCAATAAAGGCAACGCGTACGGGCGCGTGGAGGTGCGTCAGATCAGGGACGGCGACCCACCGGTTACCATCGACTATGAGGAGTTCGAAGTGCTGTACCTCACCGTCAGGGTGCGGGACAAAAACACCGTTATCGGGGACGACTATGATGAATGTAAGTGTCTGTAAAGCTAGAAAAGTGAAGAGAAAGTGTTAGAAATGCAGAAATATAACGGACAATCACCAAACAAAAAAAATTGGAATCAGGAATTATTTTGGCGACCGAATGCTTGATAAAAGAGTGCCATACCGTCTCAACCGATTGCCTGCTGATTTCAGAAGTCAGAAATACTTAAGCTGTTCTTCCTCAAGAGTTTGTATGTTCTTAGAAAAGTGGTTTACAGATTGTTGTGGGAGAACAAATAAGTATTTAAGTACCAGTTTTAGATGATATAAGTCATTCACAAGATATTCCTTCATTTATTATCCATACAAAGATAAGTTTTTTCCTTTATTTATTTATACACAAATCAATTATTATTTTATTTTATTTATTACCGTGTAACTATATTTTTAAACAAATGATTACGATTGAGTTGACGTAGACATGCCTAAAATAAAATAAAAGAACACGCTAGTCAATGACACACTCACTTTAATATCGTATGAACGGATTACTTAGGCGGTCCCACACGTACCGCACTTTACCCACGTACCTGTATGTATAATAAGTAGGTATATTCCTACCAACATTTCTTTACTTAGAGTAGGTGATCTTGTTAGTCAAAAAAAATGATCGGCTATTCGGAAGCTAGTGCGTAGGTTTAGACCTACGCACTAGCTTCCGAATAGACTTGCTTGCTAAAGAAAAGAATTTCGCTTAAAGATTCGAACCCACGACCTGCCCCTGTTACCACTGGGTAACTACCGCTCTCGCTGTAAGTGGGAATGGCTTATTCCGGTCTGCCCCCACCGGTCTGTCACCACTGCGGGCAGTTGCAACAATTTTTTTCAGCTACCACCACTGGTGGTTGATGCATCTGAAAAAGTTGTATTTGCCCCTACCTCTGTCACCACTGGTGGCAGACGGCGTTTGAAATTATGGAATCCACCAGTAGTGTTAGACTCGACGATAAGTAGTCGCTGGCACCACTCGGCCAAAAGCGCAGAAAGCCAATCGAGCCTTCACTAAAGAAATTTCATCTGTTCCAGCAACATTCACGATCACAATTATCGACATGAACGACAACTGGCCGATCTGGGGGGAGGGGCAGCTGGCACAAGTGTTCCGCGTGCGGGAGATGTCCCTCAGCGGCGTCGTCGTCGGCTCCATGCACGCCACCGACATCGACGGCCCGCTCTACAACCAAGTGCGCTATACCATCGAGTGAGTACCGCAAGTGTTTTAATGACTGCTGAGCATGGCATCTTATTAAAGTGGCGGGAAGAAACTGGAAAGCCATGACACAAAACCGCACAAAAATGGAGAGATTTGCAAGAAGAAAAAAAAACTATGAGATCCTGGGTTCGATTCCCAGGTCGGGCAAAGTGTTTTTGGGTTTTTTTTCCATCAGGAACTTCTCAGTAGCAGCAATAGGCTTAAACTCCTATAACATGAAACTTAAACTGGCGAAATGTAGATTTACTATTAGGTACATTTCTGCCTAACACTTCGGGGATTTTAGTTGTATTGTTGTGTTAAGAAAAACAATAGTACGTGGTCGCCGCCACCTAAAAGAGCATGAGCTGTTCAATTCAAGATTCCCGCAACAATTGAGTTATAATAATTATAAGAACGGGCTTATTTTGGTAAAACTACTAACCGAAATCTAATAATAAATGCACGAAGTAGTAGTGTATCGCTGGTATTATTGTGAGGCGTTGCGCCGCAACAAGTCGTCTACTTGCAAACAATGAAGCTTTCACCCGTTCACACAGTGAAAAAGCTATGATTCTGGCTCAAATGATCCGACCTTTGTAACTTTGACACGAATTGGATTTACAGAACATAATAATCCTTATAATCATAGTATGTCTTTCCTGTTCTTTATTCAAACGCTGTTGTTATGATTTTTAGACCAATAGACGGAACTCCATCAGATCTGGTGGCAATTAACTTCAATACCGGCCAGATCACAGTGCAGAAGGACCAAGGTATAGACGCGGACGTGCCTCCGAGGTTCCACTTGAACTACACCGTCACAGCCAGCGACAGATGTTCCATGGAAGACCAGTCGGAATGCCCGGCTGATACGCATTACTGGAATACTACTGCAAAAGTAAGTCTTGAATCAGTTGCAGGAGAACTAAATCAATCTTCTATATTCGACCTCGACGGGAGAAGAGTTTATCAAAGAATCGCTTTATGATTTCACCTACTCAAAACTTTGGTACATACTTAGCGCAATCAGTAATTCCATACAACATGTAGTGTGTGTGTGTGTGTGTATGTAGGTAGGTGTACTATACAAGGTGTAATCGGACCCTTCAGAAGAAGCTGTCCAGCAAGCATTCTGTACAACGTACCTATGTATCTCTACAATTATTGCTCAGAAACGACTTCTTTTTGTGATGAAAAATCACGGTTTAACGTAGGACTGAATGTAACGCACATGTAACAGTATGTGATGAACGCATTGAATAGTACCGGGGTCATGGAACTATTTAAAGTAAAGATGTAACATTAAAAAAAAATTGTATTTAAAAGAAAATACTTGTGAAGCACGCACACTTTGACCTCCAATATTTTCGTAAAATTATAAGGTTCCCAGGTATGGTCCAGAACAAAAAAAAAGATAGTAATGATGGGGAGCATAAATACCGTTTGGCTACGTTAAGGGTCTTTTTACACCCACTACCTTCACCTCTGTATAACCCTTCGAGAATTTCTGGCGTAATGTTCAATCACAACCCTTACCAAGTATAGTTTCGTGTCAAAAGTAAAAGTTAATATATATAATGCTGTCCAACTAGTTATTTGATTAACTTTGCTGAGAAAGACCCATAGGTTAAGCTGATGGCAAAAACACTGTATTTGCGTTGACAGATAGCGATCCAGATAATCGACACGAACAACAAGTTGCCTGTCCTGGAGACGGAGTTTAATAAAACTGTACGCATCTACGAGAACGCAACCACCGGGCATGATGTCGTCCAGCTCATTGCCAGCGACCTGGACAGAGATCGTAAGGCACCTACTTAATATAATTGATTTATTTACGATCATTGGAAAATTTTCAGCTAAATTAAGCAGAATAAAAAATAGTTAGTGTAACGGCCCGCCAATCACAACTTATAAAAAACAGAACACAACTTCTGTGTTGTTACAGAAGTGTCAACAAAAAAAAATGCCATGCCACCTTCTCACAGCCCATCCATCGTTTCTTTGAATTTCCCTTACTTTTATAGCCATTCAAATAAAAACAGTGAGACAGTTCTGTTCGGCTGTTTGTGTATGTGAGTTTAAATGTTTGAAAACGCACCCACGATACAAGAAAAATTCCTAGGGTGGGGCAAAGATTAAAAAAAAAAAACTTCTTAACAAAATGTCCTAAAGTAACTAACCTAACATTATATGCCTAGCCTTTGCCCAACTATGCTAGGGTCCGCCTTCAGTCTAACCGGATGCAGCTACCAGTATTTTACATGGAGCGATTGCTAACAACCACCAATAATAAATTGTATAAATTTTCAGTGCCAAACAAAAACGTGAGTTACACGATCAACTACGCGGTGAATCATAGACGCATTCGCGACTTCTTCGCGGTGGACCTGGTGACGGGCATGGTCCACGTGTACTACACCGGACCTGATGTGCTGGACAGGGACGGCAACGAGCCCACGCACACGATCTTCTTAACCATCATCGATAACTTCTTAGCTGAAGGAGGTACACTCGTGCACAAGTATAACTTGATCAACATAACTTGAGACATCAGGATGGTATTCTTCTTCTTTTTCAACCTTTGGCCACCCAAAGCTGAGTGCAGGTTTCTTCCAAATCTGTCCATTTCGGCAGTTATGTGCCCTGGCTATCCGGTTTTTAGGTGGAGTTGCCTGCTAAGAAAAACCTCATCCATCTGTCAAATTCAGGATATTTCATACGTAGATCCAAATTCCACCGAGTATCAAATTATGTTGTTCCAGTAATACGTGACTCCTACTTAAGTAAAGTGTGAACTGCATTTTTCTTAGTTCACCATTGAGGTAAAATTATCAGAAAAATGAATTAAGGTAGGCCTTGAGAATTGCCTTGTTGGTCTAGTGGACGCTACTGCAGGGCAAGAGGTCCTGGATTCGATTCCCAGGTCGGGCAATGTGTTATTGGGGCTTCCCATCAGAATTATATCCGAAGGGTTTGGCCGAGGTTAACCTATAATACATTCAACACCAGTTATGTTCAAGTCCCATGTAATATATGGCGAACCTATTGCCATCAACCGGACACTAATCCAGACTTCGGCCTGATACTGAGAAATTCCTTTTGGAAAAACTCAATAACATTTTGCAACACCCGGGAATCGAACTGAGAAGTGAACACTAGACCAACCAGGCAGTATTAATTCAAATACAATAATTCTGGTCTACTCTAGCCCATTGCTGATGAGCTAGAGCAGCTGGTGAGTTGTCTTTGTTTTACTCGTTTGCACCGAATAATGTATTTGTTTGTTTAGATGGCAACCGTAACCAGATCGATGGGCAAGTTCACGTAGTTTTGCTGGACGTGAACGACAACGCACCCGAGTTACCTTCACCGGACGAATTCCCTCCATGGAGCGTTTCTGAAAGTCTACTCGAGGTAATCTATCTCATTCTGAAGGCTTCCGTCCCATCTTTCATACATATCCCTATCCAGTGCTCTTCGTGGTCTACCTTTAAGAGCCGGGCTCGTCTCGCCATCTCTTCGTTTGATGCTTTAGCACTTTAGTATAAAGCTCATCCTTTATCTTATCTTTCAATATTTAAGCAATAATCCGCTTCATGTAATGTTATTATTATTTACAAAAAAAAAAACTTTGCACAAATGTTTTAACAAATGGATTCATTATTAAACTATTAAAAATAAAAAATAATAATACATTTTTATTCAAAGTTAAAATTGGTACATTACAACAATCAGTCAATCAGTTTGTGTTATTGTCATTATGTTTCTATCTGAAAAAGTTTGTCCAGTTAGTCTGTGTAGTTTAGTTTAGTCTATCTCTCTGAATATGCTAGGAAAGTTAGTGGTGAAAACCAAATACAACATAAATCTAAATAAAAGGGATGAAGATGAACAATGAGGCTAAACCTCATACCATTTTTGCCACCATTTTATCCACCAAATGATTTTATTTATCCTTCATTGAAATAAGACAACGATAGAATCACATGTAAAAATTAAATGTTCCAGGGCACCCGAATAGAACCAGAAATCTTCGCGCCGGACCGGGATGAGCCAGGGACTGACAACTCCCGCGTAGCATACGCAATCCTGGGCCTGACCAACACGGACCGAGACATCGAAGGACCCCTGTTCAACATGATCACCATTGAGAAAGAACAAGGAATAGACCAGACTGGACAACTAGAAACTGCCATGCCATTACAAGGATATTGGGGCACCTACGAGATTCATATTCAGGTCAGCTTTGGAGTTTTACTTCCCTGTTTCTATAATAAATACTTCACCTGCAAATTATTAATTTTCATTCAAGATCACATAAAGTTTATGTGATCTTGGACCTACCCACCCAACACCCACACCCACTAATGCCACACCACCACCCCCCACTCCCTAACTTGAATGAAAATGAATAATTTGAAAGCTAATTAGAGAATCAATCAATCTGTAATCAGCGTGTAATCAGTGAAGAATAAAGAAAGAAAAAACTCTGCTTCTCTGAAAAGAATTAAATCACCAACATCCTTCGTATTCTAGGCTTATGACCACGGCGACCCACAGCTGAAGTCTCACGAGAAGTACCAAATAGTGGTCAGACCATACAACTTCCACGACCCCCAGTTCGTCTTCCCGAAACCTGGATCTACCATCAGACTGTCTAGGGTGAGTAGCAATTTTATTTAGTCTAGACCACCACCATCACAACTTGGGTTTGACACTCAACCAGTTCTCTTAATTTCCTAGTGTTTTTTCTTTTTAAAAATTAAATTGTTAAACTATTTGAGTACCATTAATTTATTATCACATTTGACGCTGTATGACATGACTAACAATAATTCATTGCACATTTCATTCCCCTATCGTTTCCTGGGAACGTTATCATTTTCAGGACGCGGCGTAGTCTTGGGACTACACAAAGGAAGCTGCAATTTATTTGTTAAATCGTAAGGCGTATTCACGTGAAGGAAACAAAGTGAGAAACGCGCGTGTCGCTTGACGTATAGAGCAAGATCCCAGGACCGCCAGACATTACTTATTTTCTCATTAACAAAATGTGTGGCATCGAGTAGTGTTAGAATGTGCTGTGAAATATGCATACCTGCTAACTACCCCTACCCTGCTGCTTTTGAGTATGCTGATAGCGATATCTTAGTCAGCATGCTCTGTCATGTAAAGGTATCCTGATCATGTGTGTCCCCTCAGGAGCGGGCATTGGTCGGCGGTGTGCTATCAGTGGTCGGTGCTGAGCCCACGCCGCTGGAGATCATCTCCGCCACAGATGAAGATGGCCTTCACGCCGGAACCGTCACTTTCTCAGTAGCGGGCGATGGTAAGCAACCTATAGTCTTTCTTAGTAGTCGGAGGTGGTAAACCATCCAGGAGTCTTTTACTAGTAAGTTAATCGAGGATTGAAAATTGTCTTTATCTCAGTGCGATAGACTCCTAAAATATCTTCCCCTGAAATATCTTACTATACAGAAATTTATAAGTTTAGATTTCATGGTTTTCCTGTCATTTATTTTATCATGGTTGTTAGAGAGATTTGATTCTCATGATTGACTCTATCGATTGATGCCATAAAAGTACAGAATGTAATTTTTTAGAATTTTAGTCTGTTCGACTCCCGAGTGTGGCAAGTGAATTTTCGAAAATCTTTGAATGCTGATTTGTTTCTTTTTAAAAATGAATAAAGGTTTGCTTTTAGTAAAATTTGCTATCTCCAGTATTTAGTGAACTTCCCCTCCAGGTGAGGTTGAAAAATGCCACCCTTTGGATGGATGGATGAGTGTTTGTTACTCAATCATGCCAGAACAGCTGAACAAATCTGGATTAAATTTGGCACGGAAATAGATTACAGTCTTTTATCCCGGAAGTACGATCCCGTGGGCGATTCCCGAACACCACACGGGTGTAGTCGTGTGCCCAGTGGGGTGGGCCCATCGGCAAAAATGACGAATTTCCATACAAACTTTCATCCCATGTTGATTAATTTTCAAAAATCGTTCTCATTCCATATAGTGTAATGAACTCTTTCTATGTCCGTCCATGAATGAATTTATGAAGAAGATTCCTGCAACGCATTACGCAATTTTTAGTATTGGTCGAAGCACTGAAACACACTGCACTATATCTAAACGTTTTTATTTCACCAGATGCGGCCGAGGTTTACTTCGACGTGTGGAACCACGGAGGGAACTCCGCCACGCTCGAGCTGAAGCAGGCCTTACCTGAAGGATTGCAACAGTTTCAGGTCAATAGTACCACGTTGATAAAACTCTTCGTTCGAAAAATGCGGATATTTTTTTTATCATGTGGGCCCTCTGAACTCTGAGCCAAAATATGTGGAGCCCAAAGGTTACATAGCCAGAAGTGGTCGCGACAGACCTCGGAGCAGTGTGGGACGAGCTTTACAAAACCAATAACCAGAGGTCTACAATTGCCCTGCACGGAAAGGCCTGGGCCGTAGGAAGAAACATGCTAACAGTAACAATGAAACTTATACTGTCACTTACCGGATAGTGACAGTATAAGATTAGTTGTAAACCGTGAAAGCTTAAAACAGTATTAGTAACAATAGAAATCTAAAAAACCAAGACACACGGCAGCTGGTCAAACAAACATACTTTTTAATGCAATTCATCTAGCTAGCCAGTAACAATACACTACTACCTTGCACTTCAAAGTTGAGCGTTTTATGATCTCTTGTCGCGTAGCTGAACTACGCGAACTCGTAGCAGATGATGTTCTACGATGCGCCATCGCTATGACACCGTAGCTCGTAGCGATTTCAGATTTCTGCATGGCAGCTACGTCGTAGCACTAGTGGTGGCACCCGAAATACTGGCTTGTGATTGTTTATAAAAATAACGTAACATCACACTTCGATTCATTTTCTGAAAGGGTAAGCACCGGTGTGTGTGTAGCCACATTTCCCCAGTTATAATTAAGTTCCATACAACAAGGAGCGCGCCGAAAACCATAAAAAATGTAGTAACCACATGTATTGCTTTTACATTGTTCAGTTGACGATCCGAGCCACAGACGGCGGTGACGAGCCGGGCCCGAGGAGCACCAACAGCACCGTCACCGTTGCGTTCATCCCGCAAGGAGAGCCCGAGTTCCAGCCCAACACGCAAGATGTTGCTTTTGTTGGTAAGATAAATACGGAGTGGAAGGGACACCGACGCGAAAACGGTTACCACGTATTCAGCACATCATTCTAAGCCCCCCCCCCCCCCCAAATAGAAATACCTACACGTCAAAATGTATGGAACAGCTGTTTTTTTTTAATATACTTACGGATCATCACGCCTGTAATCCCCGAAAGATTAGGTAGACGTTTTCTTATAGTACAGGCACAACTACATTTCACCAGTTAAAATTCCTTGTAATAGGGGCGGTTGTTATCAATTGAGCTCTACCCCAGACTCCAGACTGCTGAGCCTCGGCCCGGCGGCATCAGGTCACATCCCACTTGCTTATAACCAGATTGCTATTGCGAACTTTTCACCGACAATTCGCTTAACCGTTGCAGAGTTAGACGCGGGCTTGTCGGAGCGACCCCCGCTGAACCTCGCCAAAGACCCGAAGAATTTCTTGTGTGATGAGGATGTTGACTGCTATACTATCTATTACACCATCATTGGTAAGTACGAAACACTTCCTTGTTAAATGCCCTTCACTCAAGTAAACGGTTCATTTAAATGAAAGTCCATTTTAATCTCATTCCACGTTCTCTTTACTTATTCTATGTTCAGACAAAAATTTAAATAAAGCGAAACGTTTGATTTTGGCATTATACTCTTTTAGTATGTATAGAATATCAGTCTGTCACTTTAAGTACCATTTTAATAACCTACTTACAAGGGTACGGGACTTATCAAATATGAGGAGATGAAAATGAAAATAAAGAAATAATTTTCTTTTATTATTCGTCAGCCCACCATTCAGTCAGTACCCAAACACATAAATTTAAATAAGCCAATATCTTGTTGTGTAAAGTCAGATATATTTGAGAACTTTTACTAAAGGCTGACGCATTCAAAAGCTCAAAATTCAAATGGGAACGCAAACTATTATTGATCAAAGCTGTCTATAGACCGTTTTGGAGTATGAGGAGCAGGGTGTAAAGTTCCTCATCCCTCTTTGAAAAGGCAGGATCTTGCGACCACACGGATGTTGTATCTGGTGGGCTACTGCCCGACAGTTGTTGTTGGGTTCTTGTATATATGCTTAACTCGCGGATAATCATGATTGCTCGACATAGGACGTTTTAGTTCTTCTTTTGCATCATAAATATGTCGCTAGTGTTATTTTATTTCCGCTGCATGCGCAAACAATCCTAAGCTAAAGCTAAGCAAGCTCATAACACCTAATGCCTTCGCAGACGGCAACGCGGCCGGCCACTTCGCGCTGGACGGCAACGTGCTGTTCCTGCGGACGCCGCTGAACCGCGACGAGCACGAGACGCACACGCTGCGGGTGGCGGCCAGCAACGCGCCCGGCGTCACCAGCGCGCTGCCCGCCTCCACGCTCACCGTCACCGTCACTGTACGTTATACCAACTATTTTTTGACCTTTAAAAGTGCCTTAATTTTTGGGGATAGGATCGGGGAGTGTAGGATTTCGACCTCACTTCTTAGCGTGTCGATGGTAATCTAAATCGTAGTCGGTCTAGTACTGAGTTTAGCGCCTTCAGTTGTCTCCATCATTTCTTGTAATTGATAAACAATATAGGACACGCAAAACACAATGTTAAGTGTCCCATCGTTTGAGGAACAGGACCACACTTCAACTTCAGGGCAATAAATGTCCACCCCAGCAGTTTTCAGCCTACGCGGATCTGGAGTCTGCTTAAAGATTTTAGGTTAGTCAAGGAACCCCATGTCCAGCCATCCAGGTGGGAAATTTTCAGCAAGTGGAACGTATGGGTAGGGTAAAGGGAAGCACTGTCTCGCCTCAGTCTGAGTCTTTCCTTAGACCGTTCGCCAGTTAGTGGGAGGACACACTTTAAGAAGCTGCTACGATTTTTTTTCGTCTGCGGCACTAGGGCGCCGCAGCAGCGGCTGGCGAGCGCTACTGTATACAAGTTAGTCTAGTAGTTAGTACTATTAAACGTTAGACGCATTGGCTGAATGACATTCACGAAGATGGTTGAACGGCACCATTTATCAAAAAGACTAGGCTGTTAAGCTAGTTGGCTGCGACATAATATAAAACTTAAGCGGAAATATTACTTCATTGTTTCAGGTTCGAGAGGCGAGTCCTCGGCCGCACTTCGAGAGGCCGCTCTACACGGCCGGCATCTCCGCCACAGACAACGTCGAGGTCGACAGGCCGCTCATCACTGTAAAGGTCGGTATCATATTCAGCCGATGAACATAAGCTGCTGTAGGCCTATAGCATGACCTAACCGCTTGGCCACGACTCCACGAGCTACATGCTCAAGCGAATTTTCGAAAATCTTTGAATGCAGATTTATTTCTGTTGAAAAATAAAGTAATGTTTCCTTAGAGTAAAATTTTCGATCTCCGGTCTTTGAGGACTTTCTCTCCAGGTGGCGTTAAAAAAAAAATCCACCCTGTATATGCGCTGTACTCACGCGAAGCTGACAGTCACAGTGAAGAGGTCCTAGCTTCCTTTTGGTATAAGTATTCTTCTCTATTAGTATACCGGGTGGTATAGCAGAAAAAACGGTTTCGTGTGTTCTTCATGCAGATGCTTCCCGCGACTTTGACGATATCGCCACCCAACTCGCTTTTGGACGGAACTGATTTCTTTGGCCTAATATTGGCCACCATTTAGTGTCTTATCAAATAATTCCTTTATTCGTTTTCACACATATTAATTATCAAATCATTTTCCTTTATTTATATCTTTACTATAGGTCAGTACTATAGGTACATTTTTAAATATTCCTTAAAAAAATAAAAATAAAATTATGAATTGCCAAGTGATACCCGATTTCACTGATTCGATATTTCCAGGCCACGCACACGGAAGACCTAGATATCACCTACTCGATAGACCAGGAGTCCATGGAAGTGGACCCGTCGCTGGAGTCGGTCCAAGAGCTCGCCTTCGAGTTGAACCCTGAGACCGGAGAGCTGACGCGGAGGATCCAACCCACTGCCTCCATGCATGGCATGTTCGAGTTCGATGTCGTGGCTACCGATACAAGTAAGATGCCTTGCTACAAAAGGAATAGGAACCTATCACCACCTAAAGTATTATTCAGCATTATTTAACTTCAATGTGAGACAGATATGGAGCTATGCGTCCTGCATAGTTTCATCTCGTTCTCACACTGAAGTAAGGCAAAAATAATACGTTTATAAGAGGTAGAGGAACAGACCCTAGTTTAGTAATTGAGTAAGCCAGTTCTGCAACGTAAAGCATTAGCCTAAACATAAAGGCTGATAGTTCACAAATATTGTCTCTGCGAACACATACGAATGAAGAGCCTTAAGAAGACTACTTATTTAAACTGCCCCATTGGTCTCATGAAATCAAACTACTGAACGTGAGGGCCTGAGTTCGATTCCTAGGTTGGGCAGTGTTATTGGTTTTTTTCTGTTAGGGATTTCTCAGTAGTAACCCGAAGTTGGGAAGTTGGCGATATGAAAGCCCCGTGTACTTAACAGTGTATTTTTTAGTAAAATGAATGTCTCATACAGATGCAGAGACTGGCCGCTCTCATGTGAAGGTGTATCTGATCTCGTCACGCAACAGAGTGTACTTCGTGTTCTTCAACGAACAGGAGCTAGTACAAACTCACAGGGACTTTGTGAGTATACTTAAAATTCATTACTGTTAACGTTTACCAGACTAAGGGTTGACCACCTATTAACGATGCAACAAATTCCATACAACAGTAGACAGATTATTTCTATGCATGCATGGAAAGATTTTTTTTTTGCGAATCGTATTTGAGTTTCTTTGGGAAAGTTGTTTAATGTGATGGGTCGACTGATATCCTTCAAGGATACAGGTAACTAAATCGCCACCCTGTACAGCTATATGAAGTAAGCCCAAAGCTCAACTTTTATGTAGGTACATGAACCTTTTGTACTCTCAACTATTTTGATCAATTTTGATAGCGAAATGTCGTGTACTGTTCACCAGATAGCCGAAACATTCTCCACCGTCTATGAGATGACGTGCAACATCGACCAGGTCCTGCCTGCCACCGACACCAACGGCATCGCCATCACAACCGCAACGGAGGTCAGAGCGCACTTCATAAAGGACGACTTGCCTGTGTCCGCTGAAGTTATCACCGAGTGAGTATGATATTCTTGCGTGCTGGCACCGTTATTTAATATTCATAGTTAATTATTTTTCTGCGTGGCTTAATGGCTTCTACAGTGTGACATAAAATTAGCTTCCTATACTTACCACAGACGTCAATGGTTATCGATACTCATATAACGATATGAGTATCGATAACCATTGACGAGAAAACTAGACTTAAAAAACCTTTTCTGAAACCGTAATTTCAAGACTACACGCACAGCTGATCCCGCTAAAACTTTTTCTAAACACTTTCATTCTGTTTAATCTCACCAGGTAAATTTGACCTTGTATATTCAAATCCACAATGATTGGCCTTACCATTGACTGGTAGATGCCTATGGCATTAAGTCCGTCTTCGTGGTTCGTGCCTGTTTTGTGTGTGAAAAGATTAAATAAATAACTGATTTCGTGGTGTCACCAGACTGCGCGATGACACTCAGCTGCTGCGCTCGATCCAGTCGATTCTGGTGCTGGAGCGCCTGTCGCTGACGGACGTGCAGGTAGGCGTGGCGCCCACCGTGCCCGGCGGCGACCAGGCGCTGGCCGTGTACATCCTGGCCGGGCTCGCAGGCCTGCTAGCCGTGCTGTGCCTCCTGCTGCTCGTCACCTTTATCATCAGGAACCGAGCGTAAGTACATTTCATCACGCCTGTAGCTCCCCGAAGGATTACGCAGAGGTACCATAGGACACCCACATTGAGCCAGTTATGTTTAAGTCAGTAATCTGAAGTCCAGGCTGTTGCTGAGCAATTCCTGGTGGAAAAACCAAATGATGAAGTCCACTGTTGGACGTAGGCCTCTCCCAAGTTGCCACAACACTCTGGCCGTCCTTCCTTAAACCTCAAATATGTTTACTTGTTATCCACAGACTCAACCGTCGCATTGCCGCCCTATCGATGACGAAGTACAGCTCAGTGGACTCGGGCCTCAACCGTATCGGTCTGGCCGCGCCTGGCACCAACAAGCACGCTGTCGAGGGTTCCAACCCCATCTGGAATGAAACTATAAAAGCACCAGACTTTGACGCTATTAGGTGAGATCAGGTTCCTCTTTTTTGCGCGAAATCCTCAAAGATGTCCGCCTCTTGGGGGTGGGCGAAGGGGTCTAACAGACGGTGTTCTTCGATTACCGTTGGCCGCGGTTCTGGAGCACAAGCGAGATCTACATACCTTGCGCGATGTTGATGAAGAAAATTATTCCTTGCTTGAAAGTTATAAACGAAAGAAAATTCAGTTAATCAACTCAGCTGAGCTCACGTCCCCTGCCGGGTATTCAATCTGAATCATTTTACGGACTCACTATAGCTTAACCTATTTCCGTTGCAGCGAGCAGTCCACTGACTCGGATCTGATTGGTATCGAGGACCTTCCTCAGTTCAGGAACGACTACTTCCCACCTGAGCTTGACATGGACATGAGGAACAACGATCCTGAAAACCCTGGAGTGGTGAGCTTTCATTTACATAATTTTTAAAGTCTGCAATTTCTGCCTATACTATGCGATCCCTAATAAAAGCTAAGCTAAGCAATCCATCAACGGGTGTACGATTATTAAAATACCAAATGATCTCAAATGTTCAATCTGAAGATTATATCAATGGTCTATTTTATAACTTTACAAGTATTGAAGACGTGGCATGTTCATTGACACACAATTTTAATGCAGGAAAAGAACATTACATCTCAACATACATATCATAGACTAATGCCTCAGAACAATAACGTTAATATTGTTCTGAGATATTATATACTAATGCAGATCCAGGCACCTAAATATATATTTGCATGACATAGACTTAGGGGAACATGTTGCCCCAACCTTTTACCAACCGTTTATACCGTGTTTTAGGCAAATAAAATATTGATTTATTTTTCGTCTTCCTCGATTTACCACAAACTGTACTTAACTTGGTAATAATATCGTTTTTTCTTTATTACAGACAAGTGCCCGAAACCCAATAGCCAATCATGAGAACAACTTTGGGTTCAACACCACTCCCTTCACCCCAGAGTTCGCAAACTCACAGTTACGGAAATAAAATATAATAGCTTTATAATAGTTATTATTTTTGTATTATATGTATTAGCAAAGTAATAAAGTTAATAACACAACATCACGCCTGGAATCCCCGAAGAGTTAGGCAGAGGTGTACCCAATATTACACCCACATTTCGCTAGTTATGTTTTGTTTGTCCCATGTAATTGGAGGCAAGAGTAATAAAATCTTAAAAATCAATACAATATAAATGTTGAGATACTCGTATTATGTAACCTAAGTGCAATTATTTTTGTTTTACAAATAACCTGATAAAATACTGCATTCGTTTTTTGTGTTTCATTTAAAATTTTAGGTTTAAATTGTACAACAACGGCTGCCCTGATGAGCACCGCTCCAATAGGATTCAATAGGTGGACCCCAATCAACCCCAAAGATTCATCTAAAATATTCTGTAAAAAGATCGTATCCACTACATAGAGCCAAATTCATGAAATTGACAAAATGAAAATGTCATCTTGACGACTCAGTCAATTGGTATTTGTGTTTTACTCTTTGGTCAATAGTGTCTAAGGAAAATAGTAGTTATTTGTGCTCATATATATTTATATAATAAGTGTTTCTTAGAAATAAGAGTTTCATCTGACTGTCCCGGCTCAGAAGTTCAAAATGTCGAGCCAGAAACACATCTGTGATTTAGACCTCGGTAGGTAGTGTCCGGGAGGTAGCGTTGCATTTTAGGTAGTGTTTTACGCCGATAGGTTGCCATCTTTTACAATAGACTTCGAATGACTGATAAGTGAACCAAGCGTCAGCTAACGCACCCGTGGTGGATGCCGGGGTGGGTGGTTCCGGAAGTGGTAAAAAAACGATTTGAAGTCATAGTACGCCGGCTGAAACTTTTTTCATAAATAGTTTACATCATACTGAGCTTAAAAAATCATCAGCTGCATGGTGGAGGGGGCATTATTCGTCAGCCGCTCGCATAAACTTGTAAACGAAACACGTAAAACAAAGTTATAGTACGCCGGATGAAATTTAGGCTAAGCTGCGTAGATAGCGGTGGAAAGACCGTCGGCTGACGTAGTAAAAATTTAAAATATTGAGTATTGCTACTACGCTGTCTCGTTTTAAACACATATTTCGAGAGAGTTTCTGGAGCTGCTTCAGCCCGTCAGTCCCGCCCGCCGTTCAGTCGTGTGTACGGATTCAAAGGGATAAATGATGCCAATTTACTTTTGATAATTTTAACAATCACTTTGTTAAATTTCATCTGGCGTACTATAACTTTATTTTACGTGTTTTTTTACAAGTTCGTGCGAGTCGCTAATGCTTAACCCTCCACCATGCAGCTAATAATTTTTTTTAAGCTCAGTGTGACGTAAATTATTTATGAAAAACTTTTCAGCCGGCGGCGTAGTATGACTTCAAATCGTTCTTTTTTTACCACATCCGGAACCACCCACACCGGATCCACCACGGGTGCGTCAGCTGACTGTTGGTTTACTTATTGGTCATATAAGATCAACTATCGATGACAATATCAGCCGGCTTACTATGGATTTTTTATTTGCAACGCAGGTAGCCCGGACTACCTGTTTTTGTTTTCAATATTTAGGTAACCGAGATATTAAATTCCCATAACTTAGACAACAAATTTTCTGTTAACCGATGTTTTTGGGCACGTGGGTTGTTTATCACATAACAGGACCCTAACTTGCATCTTGCCAAGAAATCGTTATTCAGGCAAGTGACCTTCTATTTTTTAGCAGACAAATCAAAAAGGCCTCAAAAGATTCAGCCCGCCCGTGTTTCATTCAAAAACGTGTTCGCAGTGCCAGCAGGATATTGTTTTTGTTGTTTAATAGATAATTTGAATATGACGCCGTGCAATTGTGTCCTTTATGCCGTATCAATCTGTTTTTGAGATCCGTCAATAAATCCGCTGGGACTACGCAAGTACGCACATCTAAGCAGGTATCAATTGAAAAATAGCCTGCTCAACTGCTCCTGAATTTGCATTAAGCAAGCATAGCCTATGTCCAGCAGTGGACGTCTTTCGGCTGAAATGATGATAATGATGATGATGAAGCATAGCGTTATATTGTAACAAAAGGTTTTTCCTGAAGGTTCTGACAGTATGTTGCCCAAAAGCGAGTCTTCTCTCGGGAGAATATGTCGCAGGCTGCGGAAGCTGGGCCAGCTCAGCATGCACCACCCAGAGACCTACGAGCATTTCCGCAGCTACTCGGCCGTCGTCGCCGAACGGCAGAGACAATTGCTGGAGGACGGAGGGAATGTCATTCACCCTCTTAGCTTGTTCAGGTATATTTTCATAGCGAACGTCATTCTTGCTATCACGGGTACAACCTGAGACTGGTAGTTGAGCAGAGAAATTAACAACACAAAGAGAGACCTATGCGCTGGATATAGATCTAATCTCTATTTCTGACCAGCCACATCATCATACTTACTACACCGGATGATTATGATGTTCCTTCACAGCGCATCAAGGAGCTTATTGAATGTAGCTGTCAGTGTACTTCAGTTCAGACAAAAAAGGGTATTCAATGTAGAACACGAATATCCCCATCTAATTTGTTACAGTTTGTCCTGGATGTCCATTATGATATTAGTGGACATTTTGCACATTTGCCTGACGACTTTCCGCCTCTTCTTCATCATTCAGCCGTTGGACAATCTGAAAATCCACTTCTTGGACCGGGTGCTATTGGGAATCTACCTTGTCTGCCTGGTGGACATTGCCATCAAATTCAACACAGGATATGTTGTAAAACAACATTCCTACATTAATATGAGCAGGCAATCTATATTCTTGTAAGATTTCAGTAAATTATGTAAACAATGTAGCCCCGTAATCACGTAGCATAGTTCTTAACGGGTACAATTTAAATGTTCACCAAAATAATTTTTAGACCCTAAGACTAAAATATATTAAAATCATATAAAATAAACCCAGTCCATACCGAGGTGCCTAAAGAACAACGTTTTAAGTTCCAAAATAAATATACACTCATCATAATTTTGTACGTGTTGTATTTATATTCTTTTTGCTTACCAAAATGGATAAATGCTCACCAAATCTTGTTTCCCTGAAATAGTAACATTAATACCGAAAATTACAGTTCTAAATAGCTTTAGTGTAATCACATTATCCAACCTGAATACAAAATATGTTATTGTCAAACTAAGATTACATTCATTTGCCTTTAAAATGTCGACGATTATAGGTAACAGTTTTTCAAGTGTCCTACATTCTTGAAACAGTAAATCTGTAAACGACCACCTCCTGAAGCAAGGAATATCCCTATTGGTGAGAACAGTTAGAGAGGGTGGCCAGCTAATCCTAAAAAAGCTCTGTTGATTCAATTTTTTTTCTTTTGTTAGTTTTTTAGAAAGTTTCTGAGATTGACTGATTAAAATTATTGTGTTCCCTAAAGTGCCATTGATAAATGTTCAGACGACAGACAGACGCCAGCACAGCACATCAAGCTATCCGAAACCGTCAATTTTCCCAATCAACCTAATCCTTTAGCGATAAAGTTGAAAATCTGTTTAAGAAATTTGATAGATTGTAGTAGCTTGATGTGCTAATAATAGTAAAGTAGTAAAGTCTGCACTAATTAATCTTATAAGTACCTTACATACAGGGTGTAAACAGACCCTTCACATATCCGTCAACCAAGCATTCTGTACATCAAACTAAGTAACTTTACGCAAAAATTATTGCTGGGAATCAATTTTTTTTTGGGGTGTTAAATCACGTTTTAAAGTAGGACTCGATGGAAAGCACTCAAAGCATTGTGCTGATGGATGAATTGAATAGTACAGGGGTCGTGGAGGTGTGTAAAGTAAAAATCTTACATTAAAAACATGTATTTAAAAAAAAAACTTATAAAAAGTTGGAACTTTGACCCCCAACATCTCCGTAACTAGAAGGTTCCCAGGTATGGTCTAGAACAAAAAAATGATCGCAGAGACAGGGAGAACAAGTGCCTTTCTTTTATGTTAAGGGTCTATTTACACCCTTTAGAATAAAACATAACTTCATTTTACTTTTCATTTTTTTAATTTCCTGCCAGTGATTCATTTAATTATCTACCTTAGTCATGTGTTGCAGTTATAATTTTGAGTAATATTGAGAGTGAAATATTTATTTGTCTATGTTATCATATTTGAATCTAATTCATAAAACAATAAACATGTGTCAAGTAACATGTGTTTGGGATACGCAATAGATATTATATTTGGTATTAAAAAGAATTGTACGATCGAGCGTTACCTTTTTTGCCTCAGCCAAAATTACTAAATTGAAACTCGTGAAACAAAATATTAGTTGCATCTATTTAGCGATAATATAAAATATTTGGTCTAAAAGTAACTTTAAAGGCGTTTATATATTTTTATAGCACAGAATAAAAAGCAAAATAGCTTCATTTTTACAATGATGAAACACAATTTGGTGAGCATTTTATCCATTCTGGCAGGTATTTCGAATTTATTCGTAGTAAAGTAGTGCATTTCTGGTAGGCGTCTAAACACGAGCCGTTCTTAACTACTTCCACTGGGTGAGAAATAGTCAACAATTTTGTTCCTAAAACATTACATGTAACAATGTTTGGCTTCATTTGAAATGGCGATCATTTGACACGGACCGGATAAGTTTCTACCCACACAAGTATACATAAGCGTGGCTTCTATCACCTATGTTACTACAAAACTGGGAGTATGGGACACGAGCTCATTCTCATCTCTATTCTGTGTTCAAGAGAGAATCCACCATAATTATATCGCTTTGTACTTAACTAGATGAGTGATTCCAGACGCTACGTCCGCTTCTGGTTCATCTTGGACCTGGTGTCTTGTTTGCCCGTGGCCTACGTGCTGCTGCACCTGCAGGTCGGCGCGCGGTACATCCTCATAGCGCACGTGCTGTCCACGTTCAGGGTCTTCAGAATCTACACTGTCGCCATTAACTCCAAGATCTTCATGAGAGTACGTCCTCAGGTTCATTTCTTTGTTTCACTGATTGAATTTGATTCGCCTTTTCCTTTCAGGGGTAGCGAGATGGCAAGTTTGGATTTCATCTATCTTAGGTGTAAAAGTGATTTCGAAATCCTATTTACGGAATAAATAATTTCCTTTGAGTTCATCATTTTACGCAAGTATTTTCCGAAAAGGTAGGCATGTGCGTATCGGCAGGGTAGGTGTAAGTCGGAACTCCAGTTTGCCAAGTCGGGCGTTACGTCGCGTTATGCTTTTATTGAGACGTGTCTGTAACATGCTACTTTGACAAATTGGCATATAAAATTTCTGTGTGTTGTGTGCAGATATTCACGGAATCGTACATCGTGCACGGACTGGTGCGCCTCGTGATTCTGTTCGTGGTCTCCGCGCACTGGTGCATCTGCCTCCTGTATTTGCCGTCAATATTTGTCTATTACTGTCAGTATTGGTAACTTTACGTGCTACATTCGATTCCCACTCGTTGCTATTATTTGTATCGCCTTTCTTCCATTCTGCCTTTTCCACTCATGATTCCTTCTGTCTTTCTTCCAACAGGGACAGGCGAAATGCCGACTCAATACAGTTATCATTTGCGCCTTAAGATACATGAGAACTTGATGAATCGCGACTTACAGACTCGATACAATAAAGCGATGCTCATTACTATCTCTGCGTTCTTCGGTGAAAATTGGAATTTATTTGTAGTTGACATTTGTAAAGAACATATTGAGTAGAGTGCGTCAGTACCAATTCTTTTGGCGCCTAGCCATCATAGAAGGAACTAAAAACTTTAACGCTATCGTGCTTTTTCAATACAATTTCCACAGACAATTTCACAAATGTTTACCATCAACGCCCTCCTGACAATGTCGTTCAAACGCTAAAAGAACCATGACGCACTATACCTACATAATTTTTTTAGTTTTTATATCTGCCTACTCTGTCCCACTACTGGGCAAAGGTCTTCTCATGGCTTTCCAATTTTGTTTACAATTTGCGTTCTCCGACCAATCCGTCAAGAATAAGCCCCGATCGTCATGCCAGCGCTTTCTGCCTCGGTTACTACAGCCGACTTCAGGCACCCACTGTGCAAAGACTACTATATATATGCCACTGTGTGACTATCTGGGTTTCATCCTAGCAACGTGACCCGCCCAGTCCCATTTTAATCTGGCAGACGTCTTATCGCCAACATCGGCGATGCCTATCAAAGTCAAAGAGGTGTTGCCCTTTCGATCGGAGAGTACTTACAAATTTTTAATTGCTTGTTATTTTAGGTACCGGCTTCACTATGTTCCGTTCTAATCAGCCAGATGAGATCTTGATCCATTCTATTGTCATCTTGTACGCTGAACTGTTAATGGTATTCACTCTAGGTAAACGATCTCATTTTTATCCTATTTTGATGTTATTTTTATTCTCATGCGACTGTTTGGTTGATGTAAAGTTAAAAATAACAAAACTGTTTTGGCCCAGGAAATACTTTGAGACAAATTTAATGCTTGATATTTTGTTATCCGTAGTTTTCATGATAAAGAGTTATCTCACGATCTATAGCTCCACGATACGGTACCAGGGACTCATGAATCAAGTAGAGGTAAGAACTTCTCATGTTACACCAGACTAGAATATTGAAATTTACTTGATAATAATTTACTTAGCTAATAGCTAAATATTTCGCGCTAATTTTGTTAAATATTTCATCCACCAGGAATACATGAAATACAGACAGTTCCCACTTTCCCTTAAGAAGCGGGTACGCGCTTTCTACCATTACAGGTACCGGGAGCTATATTTTAAAGAGGAGGGCGACCTTTACTGCCTCTCAGGTTAGTCTCAGCAACCATTGGCATTTTGAAATGAATGATACAAGAACATTTCTGTCCTTATGATTTCGTTCGCAGCGCCACATACAGTGGCGGATTTGCCCTAAGGCCCAATAGGCCCGGGCAAATCCCTAGGGCGGCCAGATATTAGGGGCGGCAAATCGTGCCAAAAAATTCACTGATGATAACAAGAAATAACTCAAATGCAAAACTACCTAAATATTTTAAATTCTCGCACATATTATGGTGTTCTATCTACACTTACCTACATTAATCTCAACAACTATTCAAATGGGATTAATTTACGGCCACACATGCCTCCGCTCGTTTTCGTAGGATTCCCACTCGAGAATCTAACCTCTGCATACATCCTACGAGCCTCGTTCAGGTCATCACCCGCGATGGCGTAAAGCCGTACCATTTCGGTCCACTGTTCATTTTTGTAAGACATAGCACTTATAGTTAACTAAATTTCTGAACCGATTTCGATAAAAGTAAATTCAGTATGTACCTAGTCTATGATAGGTGCTGAGAAAGGGGCGGCATATGGCCCCCGGCCTAGAGCGGTCAAGACTGCAAATCCGCCACTGGCCACATAGAATTCAAAGCTAAACTTGAATCTCATCACACCTACCGTATTCTTCTCGGTTGGAAAATTGATTGGTAATAATCACAGTATTATCCTGTAACAAAGTGGAAGCCACTATGACTGGTACTATTATGACTAATTCACAAACCAGCGCAAGACTCCCGGAAGTCGTTCTTTCGATTTTATATACAGTGTGTTTCTATGATCATTTCTATCGACAAGTCTACGTTTATAAATACTCCTAACCTAACACCCTGCGAATGGTAGCCAGCTTGTTTTTTTTTAAGGTTCTTAAATAACTTGCAAAATTCGAACTGTGATTCAGAGGAACTTCGCGACGAAATCAAACTGCTCACATGCCGCACATTAGTCCACAAAGTGAAGTTGTTCGAAGACGTACCAGCGGGTGTGGTGGGCACCGTGCTGGGCTGCCTGCACCCCGAGGTCTACCTGTCCAATGACCTGGTGGTACGGGCTGGTGACATCGGCGACTGCATGTACTTCATCGCAACGGGTACTGTGGCTGTGTACTCGTTGAAAGGCGTGGAGGTACTTCTACTTTTTGATTAGCATTTAGGTACTTAGATAGTCCCGCCACCGCGTGTGTGGGTAAGGCTGATCCGGAATGATTTAACGCAGGCCCCGGCGGTGTAGGATCGTGCCGAATGGAATAATATGTAGCATGACTAATGAACGCCGTTTTCTTAAATTTTGTTCGAATTTGTTAAAAAAAAATGGATGTCTGATGGGCCCGAAAAGTTTCAGAGAAACGACTGGCTACCGATATTGAAGGTGGACTGAATAACCTGGCGCAAGTCGTCAAAGTCGTGGTAGCCACAACATACGAGCATAGGAGCGTCGTGCTCGATGCTTGCGAGAGGCCAGTTCAGTATCCAGCCTAGGTCCACAGACATACAGGGTTTAAACGGACCTTCACGAAGCGTCAACCGAGCATTATGCGTATCAAACTAAGTAATTTTACAAAAACATTTTTGCTGAGAAAACGACTTTTTTTGGAAAATTCACTTTTTACGGTAGGACTCAATATAACGCACTCAAAACTTGTGCTGATGGATGGATTGAATAGTACGGGGATTTTGGACATGTTCATAGTAGAGGTCTACATTAAAGCATGTATTTAAAAAAAACTTATAAAAAAGTTGGAAATTTGACCCCCAATATCTCCGTCACTAGAAGGTTCCCCAGGTATGGTCTGAAACAAAAAACTTATCGCAATGATGGGGCGAACAAATGCTTTTCGGCTTCGTTAAGGATGTTGTTACACCGTTTATATTTAGGTAGATTATGTGTGCCTGATGTCCAGCCAGCAGCACATGTCAGCCGGCGAAACGATGATTATTATGATGTAGCTAAAAACCAGCAATATGCCTTAGTCTCGTATGAAGTCATAGCATTACTGAGCGATGGCCGGTTTGCATGAATGGGACGTATATTTTCCCCCAACTAGTTCTTTTTGGCAGGGCGCCTCAAGTGGAGTTAGGCAGGACATCTGGCTAGACGCGGGGATGGCCGATGGAATAGAACTTGACCAAATGGTGGCCAAGGTTGAGCCAAAGAAACCAGAGTCGTCCGCGTTGGGAACGATATCGTCAAAGTCGCAGAAAAAAGATGGATAGCAGAATAAAGGGGTGGCCTATTCTCAACAGTGAGTGATTGTGATCATTCCGGGCTGAATGTGAAGATGATGTTCTTTGTGTGCTTTATTTATGAGTCACTCTTTGTGCAAATATATGTATATGCTGTTCATTTATTGATTTATTTGTTTAATTTGGCTCTTCAACAACGGATTAAATAGGATATAATTACATAGGAAAACATTCCAAACTTAAGTCTAAGTGCCCCATCACTTAAAGAACAGCACCAATACCTTACTATGCGGCTAACCAGCAAAAAAAAAAAATAGAAATACAACAAAATTAAAACAACAGAAGTGTCCATAATATTAAGTTAGGCCAACCAGAGTCGAACTTAATTATTATGTCATTTTCATCTGCTCCCCTCACAGGTGTGTCACTTGGAGGACGGCAACCACTTCGGTGAGGTGGCGCTGCTCATGAAGGACAGCAAGCGCGTGGCCACCGTGGTCGCCGTCGAGAACACTCAGCTCTACAGGCTGGATGCAGTCGACTTCAAGTGCGATACTTAATACCCACACATAATTTAACTGCCCTTGTTACTTGGAGTGGGAGTAACATTTTTTATTTAATACTAACTTTTGCCCACCACTTTGTCCTCTGCGAAGAAACAAAGCCTATGACATTGGTAATAGTGAAGCTTTCCATCAGTAAAAGATTTTTTCAAAATCGGATGAGTATACATGTTTCGGAAATTTGCTCTAGTCCAAACTTACAAACTTCACTCTTCAAAATACTAGTTATAGATTAATAATTCATGGCCCTTTGTGTTAAGTTTTTACTATTTTTAACTAATTTCCCTATAAATCTTATTTCGTTTCTTAAGGATTTAAAAATGGGCCCTCAATCCAGATGCACACACAACATAGCGGGAAGCCACAAAAAAAATGTTGTAATTAACATAAGGACGACAGACGTTGATAGTCAATTTGTTCACCAATCTGTATTCCTGACTGTATGCAAGACATTATCAAGCTATTTTTAATGGCCATTCCGTCATGTTTAATTAAGCTAACCTCCCGAGGCTTTTCGTACAATGAGTGAGAGGCCAGTATGAATAACGTCGTTTTCGTTTTTCAGAGAATTCGTGGTGGGTCACCAGACGCTGTACGAGCGCATAGAGGAGTTAGCATCCCGTCGCATGCACGAGACGGTACTGCTGGATGACAAGTTCCGTCGCGACCGAGACCAACAAAGCCCCACAAAATTACCATAGAATTGTCTACAGAAAAAAACGAAAAGAAAGGCGTGTCTCCTATAATGCTACGTTTTTTTTGGCGCGTGGCCGTGTTCGGAACTAAAGCCATCTTTTCATTACTATTTCAACTGTCTATGAATGTCACTTCCTAAGAATTAAAGCGCCAAAAAACTATCCATATATGCAGTGCAGCACCATATGAAACGCTATTCAGAGTCATCGATTTCTTGAGAATAATGATTATTTCATCTGAATCCAATCAAAGTAGTAACCTTGTATTTAGGAGAGCATACTTAATAAGTTTGTTATTTTGTTGATTGTACCTACTTAAGGTGAAAGCGCGAGGGTAGCCCGCAAATCATTTTTCCTGCAAATTGCAAAAAACATAAGAAAATTTCAATTTCATATGCTACCCTGGCACTTCCCCCTAAAGTTGACTATTATTTACTTTATTACTATATTTTGTTACATTACAGAAGTTTATAAGTTAGTGGTTTAGTTCTTCCATTAAGTGCTTTGTGGAACATACTTTTTAAGTTTATGTTCTTATTGTAGCGGTTGCATTAACAATAAAACGGTTAAGTGGCAAGTGAAATAAAAACAGTGTTTTCTTAAATATAAAGTTTATGAATACAAACAAATATTTGGACTAACAGAACCAATCTTCGTGCCAACCATACGCGGAATGCTATACATAGCTTACAAACTAATATATTAAAAGTTATCACACGAAGATGCCAACCCACAACAATAAGAAGAGAATACCAAAGCCTGAGAATAGGGAGGCGACCAGTGATAACAATAGCTCTTTGAACAGATCTCTCGATACTTTGGTGCTCGTAACTTCATAGACGAAGAACCACGCAGTGAAGAAGATGCCGATGCCCAAAAGAAGTAGTGTGAGGTGTGGGAAAACTGCCGGGTTGATCGGGGACGTGTACCGAACCATCGATTCTATTTCCAGCTGAAATAACAACGTAAATTTGCAATATGAGTATGGATATGACTTATAAACAAAGGTATATTTTAATATAAGTATACTCACACTCATTTTAGTGGTTTTTTGCTTTGCTTTTGATAAGAAATATTACACGATGCTAAACACTGACATCAATGGGATACGTCAGTCAATTCGCCGGCCATAGATAGACGTGTCGTGTTCAAACAACAATTTTTTTTTTTTTTTTTTTTTAATTTACCCCTAAGGGAAGGCTACTAATCTTTTGACCTTATTGCCTTACGTCCATAAATATTTTCTTCCATATTACAACAAACAAGACATCATTCGACACTGCGACAAATCGACTAAAATTCTTAGAATGTCGAGTTGGACAGTTGGACCTAGTTAATTTGACATCTGTTTTAGTTGACTATTGTTTCACAATTTGTTTGACATTTGTCAAACAAACGGCGCAGTTGCACATCTAGCATAATTGGTTTTTTTAGCATAATATTCGTTTTCCTCGTCCTTCTTGCCTAAAAATGGATTGTTTTGTCTTTTTTCGTCATAACGAAAATGGCCACCGATGTTTACAGCTGTTTTGAAAGATACTGTTTAGCATAACTGTAACCTAATTGTAATAGCAGTTTGTAAATATAAAATGGTTTAGATGGATAATAAATAAAGTGCCTCTTGTGCCGCGAAACATGTCGACTCAATGCTACGTATTAAATTTAAACAAAATGGAAAATCAAAGAGCAGCTGAAACAAAGCCTACAGTGAAGGAGAAGGTGATGTCTTACGAAGAAAAGTCGGTGGGATCCACTTCATTCTTCAAGTGTGAAGCCTGTCCTTACATGGCTCTTGCCGAGGATGACATAAAATTTCACCTGTTCACCGTCCATCCAGACTTAGCCAAGAGCAATGGTTTATCAGATAATGTTCAGATCCCTTGTCCAGGTTGCATCAGTGTGTTCGACGCTGAGGAGACTCTCAGGACACATCTGCGTAATCATCACAAAATGGGTATCAAAGATATCAAGAAAATGATTAAAAGCCTAGTCCAAATTGCTCTCAAAAATGCAAAGTTAAAAAAAGAGACCCCTAGTGTAGAAACACCAAATGCTACCCAAATTCAGACAAACCCACAAAATTTGGCTGATATAAAAATACCCCAGGTTATAGAAATTGTTCCAGATGCAGTGAATGTTAACAATGACTTGCCAAAAGGGGTGGCCTTTATATCTGTAGATGAATTACATAAAATGAGCACACCAAACTTTGAAAAAGTTGATCCTAAAGAGATAATACAGGAAGCTAGTATAAATATTGTGTATACAAATGAAATCTCGCAATATGTGAGTGTGAATGATGCAGGGTCGGTCAACCCTTCATGCAACATGATCCAAGTCGGCAATGTTCCTCCAGACTTGATTGCATCAATACAGCCTTGCTTCATGGAGTCTTCCATGGAGGCGACACTGTCACCAACAAAAACTAAAGATTTATCTCACATTCCACTGCTACTGAAGGCTGATCAAATGACTGAGGAGGTGAAACCAAGCACCATAGAAGCAGAGAAAGGAAAAATGTGCTTAGTGAATGGATGTCGAATATGTATGAAAGAGGAACAGACACTTGCATACCACAGGCAATGCCACAAGAGTGGGAAGCTGGTGTGTCCGGTGTGCTCAAAGGTGTTTGGAGCGGTGGATACGCTACACACACATCTGTGGAAGGTGCACGAGGTGGACATGGAGCTGCCCACCTGTGAAGTGTGTGGCTTCAAGACATACAGTAGATATAGACTACATAATGTCCATATGAAATGTCATGAGATGTTGAAAGTTTTCATATGTAAGTATAAGGCTATTTTAATTCAGGACTTGCAATTTCTGTGAGATTCACTGTTTTGTAAAATATAAATATATTCATACTTAGGCATATTCTACATATTTTATTTATAGGTTCAGTAAACTTATTGTCTATCTAAGCTTTCTAAGAAATAAATTAATTGTTTTGTAATAGTTGAAGCACTTTATTACTCGTTGATAATGCTTCCGTGAAGATGCTTGACTCCGAATTCACACTCTAATATAAACCCTGTGCAGGTTCCATATGCTCAAAGGCTTTCAAGAACTCAAACCAACTGTCGAAACACAAGCTGATTCACAAGGAGGCGGCCGCTCCACAGCTTTGTACGATCTGCCAGAGAGAATTCAGCAGCGAAAGAAGATTACGCATCCACATAGCTGAGGTCCACGAAAAGCGCAAGCCTTTCAAGTGCTCCCACTGTGACTACTCCTCGTCTAGGAAGCAAGAACTCAAACTGCATTTAAGATCGCATACTGGTATGTATATTGTAGTACAGAATGACTTTATTTACGCTAAAGGCAGGAAGTAGGTGGACGTATATGGTATTTTCATGTCGATGGTGTGCGCTATATTAAATTCCTAACACGGCGTGATAGCATTGCAATTCACACACGATAATTTCCCGTTTTGTACCGTTCATGCCGACTAAAACCTCATCTCGAGAAAATTAAATTCAGCTACAATTAGATATTCCTCTTTCAGGTGACAAACCTTTCGAATGCGACCAATGCGACTACAGGACGGGCGATCACAATGCGTTGAGGCGACATAAGAAACAACATTCAAAGGAGAATGTGTACAAATGTAAACATTGTCCATACACGGCCATCCAGTCGACAGCATTCACAAACCATATGATCTCAAATCACCCCAACGCCACCAGTGACGTTCATCGGTGTCCGTACTGCCCCTTCAAATGTGTCAGCAAAGACAAGCACTTCCAACATCTCACCACACACACAGAAAAAGAAAGTATACAGGCACTCATACAAATGAACAAAGGCAAAGCAACTAAACCCGCGTGGACGATACCCAGCGAAGCTAAGAAAAACAACGAAAATACTATCATTAGTACTGAACCGAGTACAGAAGCTGCCCCAAAGACTGTTAACGAAATACCAATTGAAGTGTACGATTGTGACAGCTATTCAGAGAGCTTGCCGCAGAACTACGCGAAGAGCTACTGCACCGCCGCGAACACCAACGCTCAGCAGACCGACTACAGCTCCCAAATAATGCTCAGCGACCTGAGCAAAGACGACAACAACTCAGATTGTCTCATCTCCGAAAGCTCCAACGACACGATTATGGAAAGGCACCAGTACCAGGCGCAGCACCCGTTGCTCACGTACGACGGCACCCCGTCCAATCTTCACGGATTCCTCAACACTTCTGTGGCAATGGAACAAAGTCTTTTACAAAATAATAACGTCAATCCTCTCACTGTCAATCACTGTTCGATACCCAGCAGTATACCTAACAACATCATGGCTAACTTCCCGATCAGGCTGCCTCCCGCACCACAAATATCCCTACGCAACAATATAACGTTTAAACCTGCTGACAAGTTATCTTTTTCGAGCACTAAAGTGACGGGACCTATAATAAAACCGACGCAGATACTGCCCGTACCGTCCTCCAGTAACTCTCCCGTAAACATATCAATGGAACCTGAAGGAGTTCCGAGAAAGAAACCTAAAATATCAGTGAAGAGCAATCTAATACTAAAAGGACCCGATCAAGAGAACATGTTCCATTCTCAGCAAAAGATGGCGTTCAGAAGACTGGAAGACAATGAGAGGTTTGGATTAGGCGGTCCCGTGACCTTCAACAACTTGATCACGACACAGTTCATGCAACTACAGCCAGAGCCATCGCTAAGCGAGTCTCCGAGCAATATAATGGCGTATCCTCAAGAGCCGATGCTAACGGACGCGGCGACCACGCCTGTCGACAGCGAGATGAACAACAACCCGCAAATATTTTCATTTAACCAACAGATCAACGTCAACGCCATGACGATGCTTCCCCCGCCGCAGAAGATACAGAGCACCGACCCCAGCTATATCAAACTGGAGAGTACGATCAAACAGAACACGCAGTCTCCGAGTTTGGAAAGAATGTGTAATGCTAATCTGCTCAACAATTCGGCGCTAGCCCGCGAATATAAAGCTTCACCGCCGCTCGAAGAAATACATAAAAATATGAGCGAAATTAAGAACGAAGTTAAATCAGACTCCTTCTACAATATACCAATCTACAATAAACCAAGCAACGAGCCAGCGAACCCACCTGCCATTACTATAGACAAGTTCTTTCTGGACAACTTAATGGGGGATAATTATACGGGTGGACTTATGGACCTGTCTGGAGTGACCCTTCAACCGATATCGGAAGAGCAGAACGACGTCATAGAGATCGATGACAACTCGGACGACAATAAGCTCCTGCCGCGGCTAGACATGTACTACAACCTCGAGGGGTTGTACCCGCACAGCGATTTCCACTTCCTAGACAGCGACACCGGCTTCCAGCAGGATGACATCAACAGGATGGTCAGCGAAGTGCCAACTATCAATCAAAAGGACTTATTGGAACCTGCTAGTGAAGGCGCCGGGAACGACTCGCCGACGTGCACCCAAAGTGTAATGGATCCTATGATGAACACTGCTGTGAGACCGACCACAAACAAAATCAATGTGAAAAACATGACGGAACTCATGAAAAACTAACCATAAAATTCAAGAATCTCTCATTCCCCTCGTAGCTAAGAACTCCCTTCTGTGATGTCGTTATTATCTCTAGTTATTTGTTAAGCAATTTTCTCGCTATTGTTTTTAATTTTCATTTTAGCCATCATCTTGTATGGTATCACTACATAGTATAAAAAAGTCGCTTCCCGCTGTCTGTCTGTCCCTATGTATGCTTAGATCTTTAAAACTACGCAAAGGATTTTGATGCGGTTTTCAGTAATAGATAGACTAGAGTGATTCAGGAGGAAGGTTTATATATATATTGCACCCGTGCGAAGCCGGGGCGGATCGCTAGTTACAGATATATCAAATCTTACTGAACTCCTGAGTAAATCTGTACCAAATGACATCTACAGCTATAACATTGCTAATAGAGATCAGCTGAGAGTCATGGCGCAGACAAGTGAAGCATACAAAGACATCATTGACCTAATTCGAAAGACTACAAAGGACTTTAAGGCCATACGTTTACTCAGACAGACAAAAATGTTGCACAATCGTGATTAAAAATTTCACACATCACACGACGCCAAAAAAAGCCATTGTAGAGGTAATAGAAAAAACTGGGAATTAGTTCAGAGGTGATATCATACATCTCAAGAAGAAATAAAAATCCACTAAATATGTTTTTCGTGAATGTCGAACCTGGCCCAAATAACCCTAAACTTAAGCGTATAGAATCCATATCCATATATTATATAAAAGTAAGGATAGAAGATCCACGGAAAACAAAGAGATTCGCGCAAGGAAAATGATACAGCCAACACAAAAAAAAGCTCCATTGTCAAATATGAAGTCATCTTCCTGCCCTTGTCCCATTCCATTTGGGGTCGGGGCAACACGTTTTGTTCTTCCATTCTCCCCTGTCAGACGTCACGGCATCATTTACTCCTTTGTCTTTCATATGAGTCTTCACACAATCCATCCATCTTTTCTTTGCCATTATCAAATATGAGGTATGCAAGAAATAACAATGTTCCCTTTCAAAGCGAAGACTTTCCTCAACTACAGCCAAGCCATACTAGACAAAAAAACATAAAATTTTCATTAAACATAACAAAATAGATGTTCCTTTAATCTCAGAGTCACATATGACTGACAAAAAAATCATCCTTATTAAAGGATATATAATATATTACACAAATAACACGCTGGGACACTCCCGTGTAAACTTAAAATTTGCTTACCACACACCGCATACATGCTGCTCAAGTCCTTCTTGGAGGACCGAATGTTCAAGACTAAATCCGGAGATAGCCTATCTTCTTTCCATCCCATAAAAGCTGGAGTACCCCAGTGATCTGTACTGGGCCCTGTTCTGTACACAATCTACACTGCTACAAGTCATATAAGACTTACAAGCAAAGACTCCAGCGACATAAAAATGAACTCGTTGAGACACTACTGAAGTCCTCAGACTCTACCTACCGACTTAAAAGAAAACGAATAGCGTCAATCTGATTACCTTCGATACATAACGAGATAACGCATCGCGGGATGCGAAGAATCTCAAACTGCCAATCAAGCAACAACTAATCTGATTAACCTTTTCACTTTTCGGTGAAAAGGTTAAAGCCCAAAGGCTGATTGCAGATATATGGAAAAGAAAGTGTAGGCATCGTCAATATTTCATACATATAATTTTGAAGTTGTTGATTATTAAAACGAAACATTTAGTAAATTGTAGATAAGTGGCGCAGGTGAATGTTGCTTAACAAATACATTGTTGTTGTATAACTGCGTGTAAAGTCGAGACCACACAAGTGCTCAAGGCGAAATTTTATAAAAAAGACTGTTAATTAGTAAATCATTGTAAATATTATTATTTATTAAATGGAATGTATTTCTACATTTAGTTTTGTATACACCACTATGAAGTCTCCACTGCTTCTGATTTCTTGCGACTTGTGAAGGATCCAGTCATCTGTGACGTCATTGAATGGTTGGGGGTCAGTGTGGACGCCCGTCTGATGAGGACCGATGATAATCAACACGCTCCCGTTGTAATACTTCAGGTAGTCGTTGAACGCCTGTCGATTGTTGAAATAACAGAAGAGTAGAGCAGTAGTTTTATTTCTCTGCAGTATAGTGATAGTGTTCTTGTCTATTTCGGCGGGAGTGATGTGAAGGGCTATAAATGTAGGCGGTGCGTACTTGCAGCGCCACCACGCCCCGTCTACTTCGATGCCAGATACCGGTACACCTGAAATATTTATATAAACATGTTTTACTAACAATTATTTACTTCAGTTTCATATAACATTTTTACGAGATCCGGAAAGCCATTAATAGATCCGGCCCCATTTTTAAATACATACAGCAATAAACGAGAAAAAAAACACTGCTCAAATGAGGACACATTACATGATCTTTAAAGTTTCGTGGTTCGACCGCGTAGTTCTACTAGTAGGACCAGGGGTATCTAGGATAGATACCGGAAATCAAATACACATCATACGTATGTACATAAAACAATTGAATTTACCGGTAGCTTCGTTGATCATCCACTCGAGTAGTCCGCTGCCGCAGCCGATGCTCATGATCCTGTCACACTGGAGCTCCTTCAAACACTCCTTAACAAAGACGAAGTTTTCCTCACTGGGATACACCCACAGCAGCTTGTTCCTCTCGGGATGGTCATGATACCGATGGACTATTTCCTTCCAGTTGCTGTCTTTGTACAGGTCTGTGATATTCGCGACGATGTCCATCGCCGGGAGAATGCGGACGTACTACGTATAGTAACATTGACTGTGAACTAAAAGCTAGCCAGCCTGAGCTTACATAATACCCTTTCAGTGATTTATCTATGAACTAGCTGCCAGAGTTGGACTTAGAATTAGAACGCCTCTGATTTATTTTAAGTGATGAATTTTCACTATTTCCATCGGTCTAGGAGTCGCAGTTAATGTCACTGAAACTTTGTCAGGTGGAATTACATTATTACGAAATTATCGATTTTGTGTAATATATTTACAAATTATAAAAAATTGTAAATAAATTATACAAGATGGATTTCACTGCATGTTCTTCTTTTATTCGTGATTGATTGATAAGTCGCGATCGATTTTATGCTACGACAAGTGCAATCGTAGCTCAGCCACGTATGCACTACCAGTATTTTACCTCGTTTGTCTTATGGTCGCAAGCGGGACTACTGAGCAAGAGGTCCTGGATTCGATTCCCAGGTCGGGCAGTGTTATTGGGTGCTTCCTACAGAAATATTTCAGTAGCAGCCCCGGAGTCTAGATTCGTGCCCGGTTGTTGGCAATAGGCCCGGCCCCTATTACATGGGGTTTTAAACATAACTGGCGAAACGTGGGTGTCACTTTATCAGGTACACCTCTGCCTTACCCTTCGGGGATTACGGGCGAGATGTTATGTTAAATAAGAAATACCGTACTACATAGTGCACGGTTAGTTCGTCTCTGTACATTTCCCTAATAAACGACAAGAAAAAATTGGCTGCAACCCAAGAGAATATTGTTTCAACTGGCAATAGATACAGGTAGTGATCGGACACTCGCTGCTCATCAATTACAATAAAACAAACCAGGGATCGTTTCAATTCATTTATTTGTATCTAAGTTCCGTAATTACAAACGTTTAGATATAAAATATTAGCAAAATACAGATACCAATAGTAAAAAATACGCATTTCATGATTGTTAAAAGTTACGATGATGATCATCGGTAAATTATGAATGGATGACTTCGTTTACTTTATAGTACTTACTCGAAAAACTGTCTCGTTCACGACCCTTTAACTACTTTATTACACAAGTGGATATTAATAATTATTGTTACATTACATTGGTTACTATTGTCTATTTCCGGATACATTCTATTATCGAGTACTATGGGACTGAGTGCACAATAGTATACCACAACCACAGCCTATTGCTTGACAGATAAATGACAAACGTGCTTTTAACAGAATTCTAAAACAAGATAAAAACCTGTTGCTACTCTAGTTTTCAAAAATGAAAGTCTGCGACGATTTTATTTGATTGACATTTTTTAACCCCCGACGCAAAAAGAGTTATAAGTTTGACCGCAATGTGTGTGTGTCTGTCTCTGGCACCGTAGCTCTTAAACGAGTGAACCGATTTGGATGCAGTTTTTTTTATTTGAAAGCTAGTTTCTTGGCGATGGTTCTTAGATAAGTTTTATCAAAATCGGTGTAACCATTTACTAGTTATGGGATATGAAAGTGGGTTTAAATAATCGAATATTGTCAAATATACCCAAGTAGGGTATCAAATGAAAGCTTTTCTTTGTTGCGATGGGGGTTTTTAATTTTTTTTAATTTAATTAATTATATTGCTAGCAAAGAAATGAATGTGGTTACACATACATCACAACCTTGGTTACATTTTACGTTTATCTGCAATATTATATCAACGGTCTCGCTATTATAATAGTGATGATTACTTTACTGTTATGGGCGATGTGCTTTCTTTTTTTTGAATTAGCAGTGAACGAGAGATGCGACAGTGTACCGTGCAACAATGTTAAACATCAACTTAAAATACGTGAGATCAACTTACATCGGAGATCATGATCTTCAGTCGACATTATATAAAACTAATATTACATATTTTATTTACTTATATAATTCTTTTAAAAAATTCCAGATTCAACTAATCGGTTTTATCACATACTTAGATTCTTTCAGCCGACCAATTTAATGATATGAGCATTTTATTGTGCTTATTTCATTCAAGAACAGTAGTCTTACGTTACTGTAAACACATTATTAAAAATTCGTTTAGTTAATTATGCAATAGGACATTTAATACGAAGCATACTCTAGATACCATTTTATTATAGAAGCATACCTAGCCACATTTCTATCAGTCTGCTACCCCAACGTTTCAGTCCTAACAATTTTGATTAAAAACATATTAATTCGCTAATTTTCGAGATCACTAAAATAAAAAAAAAAACAACAATTGGTCCTTTGCCAAAACCGTTCAATCTAAATAATTTGAATTGAAAACTTTTTGTATATACATATATAACTTGTTACAATCTGATACATTTATAATACATGGATTAATGTAATAACTGTGGCAGCTAATAATATGTAACGTCTTATAACTAACGCGTCTTGGACGCCCTTAGGATCTAGCGTTAGTAACATTGACTGGTTAAGTTTTGCATAGCAGCCCGTACGGCACCCATAGCACAAACATCACGCAATATTGTATAGAATTTAAGATAACAGTGCAATGTGAGCTCAACAGAATATCATGACAAATGAGAACAGCTTGTATCCATAATGATCATGCTAAGGGTACTGAATATAAACAAAAAAACAGTAACTGTATTACCACAGCAGTAAGTTCCATTTTGTTAACACAGTCACTAGTGAAATCACATGTTTTGTTAAGGAAGTACATTGGAAGGATACACTCAATAAAGTATAGCACGACATGATCGCCGCGGTTTGTATACATAGAACATTTCATTACCTTAATCGTAATATGCATTAAATACATATAAAATTGATTGTATACTAAACTAACTACTACCTTTCCTTTCCTGCCCACCCTGCTTCGACTCAGCCTTCGTGTCATTTCAAGTCTGCAAAAGGAAAAAGAAAATTTTATTAAAAATATGTATACTCACTCGGATTTGGTACTTGTTACTGTTGAATAGGAATCAAATGAGTAGGATACTCTACATCTCATGCTCAGTCGACTTTGTTAGCAACCAAGCTGCCCAACCTACTCCTGGGTGTAACCAGTACCACGACATTCGTTTTACAGATCCTACTTACACAAAAGAAAGAATTGTTGGCTTACCTATAGAAACAGATTGCTTCAGCTTCCTTCTCCAGTGCACTCCAGGACCTGAGTCACCATTCGAATCCTCGTTCTCTCTCTTATTGTCTCTATCCCCATACAATATCTTCTCATATAAAGTCTTCTTATCTTTCGGCGGAGCACCCAAATCCAAATTATTTAGATTAGTTTGTTCCTCTAACTCTATCATTTTCCGCAAATCTATAGGAGGTAAGGGTATAATAGACGCTTTTCTAATTTTATGTACATATTCACACTCCTCGGAAGGATTCGTCGCGGTCTTTGCTTCGATGTTAGCTGTTTTGTTACCAACAATGACGCTTTGACGCGCATTGTTAGCAACTAAAATGTAAGACTTATCAATAGTTTTGTCTGGCTCGGCATTGTCTTGTTTCTTGCCGTTCTCGTGCAAATGTTTCTGTATAACTTCTTGTGGTAGAGGTGGAAGAGGGTTGAGTATCTCTAGCTTGATTTTCTCGCCTTTCTCGTCAAGTTTAGCGGCATGTCCGTTGGCCCTAATCTCGCTGAGCACGGCCTCGTCGCAATCAACCGCGGCTGCAGGCACATAGTCGGGATGTGTGTTACGTATGTGTCGCTCGAGGTTGTCTTTTCTTCGGAAGCGACGGCTGCATACTTTGCATCCGAAGGGCTTGGAATCTGCAACAAAGACGTATCAAGGTTGTTACTGTAGGATCTGAGACTGAACTAAATGATGATAAAAAAACAGGTAGTAGTATAATAGTTATAGGTATGAAAATAATTGGTACCGGTGTGGACTGCGGCGTGCCTGCGCATATCCTTGTTGGAGTGGAAGGCTTGCGGGCAGCGCGGACACTGGTGCGGGCGCCGCACGGCGGCCCGGCCCGCGCCCGCGCAACCTCGCACGCACCCGCCCCAACCGCCGCAAGCGCACTTCCTTTCTACGACATACTAGCATGCATTAATACGAACAACGCAACCATTGTTTAAAAATGGTACATTATGCTTATGTAGGATTAACCAACTTTTTTTTAACCAACTTCGAAGGAAAGAGGACTTTATGTATTTTTACAGAGGTTATGTTTTACTACACAATTTATTTACAAAACAATGAATCATTCATCTCACCGTGTTTGCGGATGTGTTTCCTCAAGTTGGAGCTGTCTCGAAACCTACTACCACAAGTAGGACACGAGAACGGACGCTCGTCTGTGTGCGTGAGCCCGTGTTTACGAAGAGACGCGAGGTTATTGAACGCCTTGTTACATTCGCTGCAAGCAAACTTTTTCTCCTCTGCAAAGAGACAGAGCCTATCACGAATCTGGATATGACTTCATTCTTGAGTGATGAATTTATAGTTAAAAAGCAATCAAGCTTTTGATTACGTTGATCGCAACGTTCACCCACATTTTAAGCCAGTATGGAATATATATACAATCTTTAGAGCTTTTGGTGGCCAAAACATATCTAAGAAGCACGGTAGTCATATTAAAAATAGGTCTTAATCAATAAATACAACACTTGCAGCACCTATGTTTCTATGGTATACCACAAGGTTCAACTGTAGGCCTGGTCCTTTTCTTAATAATCTTTTAAACTTCATAAAAGGACCGTTTTTTTGTAATACAGGTCTGAATTATAGAAAAACCTACTTGCAAGCCATTTGATTGGTTGAAACAAATTTTAAGTAATGCTTGCATGCTATTACATTAGGACCTTAGTATTGAACTCACTAGTATGCTTCAACTTGTGTCTCTGCAACTTGGACATCTGGAAGAATCCCTCGCCGCACACGTCACACGGGTATGTGCGCTCGTTACGATGCACGCGCATGTGGTACTTGTAATGAGACATTGTTGCGAAGGTCTGGAATACAAACGATTTCAATGTCTTTACTAAACCATAGGAGGCAGAAACATGAAAATTAAGCTTCCTTAGCAGAAATAGTGTTTTTTGTAATATGGCAAATAATTATACAGCGTGAGCCAAATAATTCCAAGCAACACAGGTGTATAAAATAGACCAATCAATTTACTTGCAAGCAATCTTAATTTCATTTGAGCCTAGAACTGTTCACTAAAATGAAAGCATTACTGCAATATTAAGAAAGCATTACTATAATATTAAATATTGGCACTATTTCTTTATAAACTTATGGATCATAATCTCCAAGTAACATAGGATTACTGAAGCACTTCAGTCATTATTGAAATCAACATTATTATCCACTAACAGTTTTATTGCCACATCTACTTTCATAAAATCCTCTAGGATGCAGCATACAATAACAGCAACAAACTCGAGTGTCACTATTTTAGCAACATATTTTATAAAATTATGATACTTACTTACTACTTACATTAATTTATTGCATAATAATTCTGTATTGTGATTTTGTATAAAAAGTACAGCTTAATTGACAATATTTGTGAAAGAAACAACACACAAATGGTATGTTTGTGGCAATTGAGGAAGAATTTACGATAATATGCAGCACTAACTGTTTTAATTAGGTATATGGAATAGAGAATTAATAGATTACCTTATTGCACTCAGGACATTGAAATGGCTTCCTCTGTCCATTGCAGTAAGCATGGTACGCTACTTGGCTTCGAGCATGGAACTTCTTCTTACATACGGTGCAAACAAACATTTTACCACTTGCATCTGTAAAATTTCAATGAACAACAATTGTAACAAAATATTTCAAAACTTGTAATACTACCTAGTATTACAAGTTTTGAAATATTTTGTTTATATATTTTGTTTTTGTTACAATTGTTTACTAATCAAAATTAAATACTCCACATACATACACGCATCACATAACAACAAATTATATAAACTAAAATAACTAAACTAACAACAAACATGGTGTACTGTATTTTTTTTTTAAATTACAAAAAAGTATCGATTAGAATCATGCGTACCATACATGTTACTACTGCATGTACTCTTTCTCTCATAAAATCATATAGATCTCTATTATCAGATGTGACCTTATAAATGAACACAGTTACACAAGTAGGCAACCAGCACATTGCCTTTGAAAGATAAAGCATTCGTTCTCCTACTGTCAGGATGTGACAGCATCAAGCCAGTACAAATAATAAAATAACATAGAAGTGTGTTGTAAAAATATGTTTTTGTATGTTTCCAAACAACACAAAAGTGTGTTGTTTAATATTGCAACATGTTTACTCCTACATGATTACTATTCGAAATTACAGTGTAATAAAACTTACCTGTTTCTACTTTAATGTGTGATGTTTCCAGTTTCTTTTTCTTATAAAACTCATCATAAATCTCACACTGTATTTCTTTGTCAACTTCGTCGTCACACGACTTGTCATCAGTCTCTGCTGGGGGACAGTCGTCCACCAGCTCTTCCTCTAAACTTTCGTTCAAAACCTCCTCAATCGTCGGTTTTGACTTCTCACTAAGGCAAGCTTGGCAACCAGTCTTCTCGTGCAGCAAACAGTCCATACATTTGACATGACCACAGCTCTCCGTTACCAGTCGATTATCAGTCGTATTCACAGGCTTCTCGTTGAGACAATTCGAACAAACTTGCGGATTCATATTGTTAAAACTAAACCGAGGTTATACGAATATTATCTAATGTACACAACTATTCCTAAATATTTACATTACTAGGATGACAGAAAATGTTTTATTTACTACGTTTCTAAATGTCATTGCACAATTAAAAATCTCAAAAACACACAAAACATTATTTTCACATTTTCGCGTAGTGCGAAGCTAAAATGCGAATGCGTTCTAAGTGTCAAACGGACCAGCAAAACCTCTGACAGATAATATTCTAAAACCTTACCTTGTGCTAGAATTAGTTTTATTATCATCCTAACCACAAAAACAAATAAGTTTGATAATACTAAAGAATGAGTGGCAAGTTTTTTTCCTTAGATAAAATAAAATGACGATTGTTATACAATTTAGAAGATACTTGAGTCGTCATTTGTGAAAGCTTCAGAACGCACCAAAAACTGACGCTTGCGCCGTACCATAGTGTCCAAAAAATAGTTTAGAAATCTGACTTTACGAATTAAAAACATTTCGAAGATGAACAAATACTATTCTGCAATTATTCACAACCGTTCGATACGATATGAAATCGGAATAGATCGAATCGAACGCTACAAAGCATGGAAAATATTATTATAGAAATCATTAGCCGTTCACTAATATTTTCGAGAACTAGGTTTGAATTTCAACTTAGGAATGTAATAATTTGATTAGAGACGCTATAGTTCTTCCACAGTTATTTTAGCTTATTAATCAAAGTGATATGTACGGTTTGCAGTTTTCCACATTGAATATACCACTAAGCGTTATTATTAGTATGGACATGCGGTCCACCACCATTTTTAGTTTTGGAGCAGGAACAGTTTATAAGAGCGTCATGTGGCGGTCTCGGCTCTCGGGCATTGATGGAAAAGCAACGAGGGTGTTCAACCCATAATGACTTATCAAAAGCATACAGATCCCCTCCTTCCCTTTCCCCATATACAGATACAATTAGCTAATGCTAAAATGAAGAGAATGGCGTGATTGATGGTGCAGTAGTACGGCCTCGCCTCTGATGCACAAGGTTGTAGGCTCATTTCCGACCAAACTTTCTAAAGTTGAGCTAGGACACCAGTACAGTCACACGGCACCACAAACATCGATGAAGGAAAAGATCGTGCGAAAATCTGGACTTTAAGTCTGAAATCACCAATCGACCTGGAGCAAGTGTGGGGATCCATGGTCATTCACGTGCTTTCCCTATTCATGAACAGGCGTTTGACCTGCAGTCTCATAATAACATACCTGCAGTAGGTCAATGTTATGCTAGTTTGAAATTTTCAATCGCTGGATGAATAATTAACGATTTAAAATATTAAGCAGAAAATAATATCCTCTTAAAGCGAGTTCTTATTAACTAATTTGGGCATAGGATTTTTCCAAGCTAATTTAGTATGTTTTCTACACAATCATCCATAACCGCTCTGTAGCATCGATTTTCAAACGCTACGCAACATAGTTTTTAATCTGTGGATTTCTGCAGTTGTCATTTCGTTATAATTTCATTTGGTAGGTACGCCTTGGAGAGTTTTTTCCTGAAAATAAATAGATAATACATAATAAATATAAACTCAACATGGTAAGTCTCCAGACGTATGCATTTGGCTATATCAGTGATCAACGAATTGTGTAATCAGTGCTCTATTGACGTGCGATTTTAGCTTGAAAGACGTAACCTCAAAAAAGGAATTTGTTTTCAGGATGTCTTTCTAATGATTAGGCGAAAAAAATTAACCATCTTCACTGATGCGAAGGACACGACAACGGTGCTAGAATTGAAGAAAATGATCGAAGGTGGGTGCGATTATCGCGATATGAGAAAATTCTATTTATAGTCGGGATACAATGTCGGGCGCGCAGCGTAGGTTTTGTTGTTAAGCCTTGTGTTATTCTTCATTGTTCGTGAATGTTAATTGGCTGGAAATGTAGTCTAATGCGCTATTTTCCGATGGAGAAAATATGGCTCATTTCATTTTCAGGTGTGTTGCTAAACCAAGCTTTCTAGATGTTTGTGTTCATAATAGAAAAAAAATTGGTACCACTAACTGTAACACAAAACCTAAAAAAACCACGAGGAAGTATGTGCTTTGTTATAGCAAGTATATGCAGTACTTTCTTTGTGTGCCTAGACTTTGGACTGAGATTACAGTGTCAATATAATCAATATAAACCAAGATAAGTAAGCCACTCTCTCATTCACAACAGATCTTTCAAATTAATTAAAGAACACCTTGAAATCCAGGCAAAAGTGATCATAGATACATGTTAAGTAAATAATAGAACTTGTGATGTTTAATTGAAAAAAGGAATATGAAATAGTGGATTATTCATTTGGCTTTTGTTATCCTTGAAAAAAAAATGCTTCATTATGGAAGGTTCTTTGGTAGACAGGGTAGTGAAAAAAAAAACATAGTCATTTCAGGTTTTAGCTGGAAAACTAAAATTATTCAGAAACCATCAATAAATGAAATATTTCTATTGTTGTCACAGATGGACTGCACTTAAACTGCACCCCAGCTGTGAAATTTCATTTTGAATGCATCTGTTGCAGTTGATATTTAACTACATTAAAACTGCCAATAGTTTTCAAAAAGCTAATGCCATGTGAACATGCCAGAAACTGCATGAATACTCTTTTTATTAAATACTCCATATTAATAATTTGTCCTAACAATATTATACCTGCATTGCATTATAAGAGTATATTCATTCAATGTTATGGTTTTAGCACCATACAAAATTTCGAAAGAAAGACCTCCATTTTGTCATAAACGCCAGCAACTGTGGGAAATTATTTAATTATACTATAGTTTTACTGTTGTAAGTAATGGGTCACCCATCCATTTGAGCAATTGAGAATTATAATAACAATGATAGAACATTGCCAGAATCACCATTACATTTCTGGCTGAATGTTTAGCCAATTCTGGCCCATTGAAGGAGTAACTCAGTAAATCATAATTTGTTATTTTTGAATCCCCAGGTATCATGAAAGTGCCACTTCCGAGTCAGATGCTGTTCAACAAGGACAGCCAGCTGATGGAGGATGAAAAGACCCTGGCTGAGTATGGCCTCACATCGGCCACTGCCAAGGCCCAGTGTCCTGCACCTATTGGATTGGCTTTAAGGTACAGACTTGCTGTTATATGGTAGCTGTCAGCTACCTTTTGCTGCCTAGCCTTATTCCAGCTATTTTAGGATCGGCTTCCAGTCTAACTGGATGCAGAAGAAAAGCCAGCAACCAACGTGACAGTTCTAAATAAAAAGGAAATAATGCTGCCTATGTTTTCCCTACCTTATCATGCATGCCATGAAAACAAAAGTTGCTCACTGCCCATTTGTGTTATCATAAAAGTGGAGGTGTAGTTTTTGTTTCAAAATCAATGGTTACTAAGAGTCAGTTCACACGGGACGGGACACCAACGCGACGATGCTTGAAGAGCCTATTTGTTTCGCTCGGCGCCGCCAAATACATCGTAACGCCGCGAGTCGGTTCGTGAAGCCACGTGAAATTGTGTTTCGCAAGGGGCAGAACGGGCGTAGCGGGCAATCGTACGTCGCGTCTACCGCTTATTCGAATAATGTCACTAAATTTGTACTTTTATGACTATGTACGACATACAGTTTTTATTCAAACTGTTAATCCAATGAATCACAACCAACAATAGGCATGAGGTGATTTTTTTGCTGATTACAAGAAATTATTGCAAAACATAAAACGGTGCGCGTGCGGCTCTGCATTTCGCTTGTAATTATGTAGAATGATGACGAGCCACATTGTATGGACGAAGACGAAGCAAAGGGAGTACGTAAGGAATATTGCAGGTGTTCTGTAGTCTCTGTCTGCGTGATCCCACAGGAAAAAGTGATGTGTAGATTTGATGTATCTTGCAATCATCATGGTCAAAACTTATTCTTAAGTTAGCATAGCTACATAGGGTGAAGTTGCAAATATTCTTCAAACTAGGTGTAGCATCTGTCTATATTGACAGCAATGGCAAAATAATTAAGAGCGACGTTGGTTTTATTGTCTTGACATAATATCGATTTCAAATGAATGCAGTCATGTTTTTAATTTCTTTTAATATGTGCACACCACCAAGAACTGTTGACTAGTTTGTTGTCTATTTTTTCATCATAATGTTCCGTAACATTAGACACCTTAATGAATGCCTTAATAAAATTTTGTGGGGTAATTACCACTCGCCTCATTAGGAGATAGATAAAAATATAATAAACTAAACAAGTTTAGGTAAGTACCTACAAAACCAATGATGCGTTGGTGAGTCGAGCATACTAACTCACTAGACTTTACAGTACACATGGAGCTTAATAGATGACTCTGCGCCTGGAGAGTTAATGTGGTGTCCTTCAAGTTCCAACGATGATACACTTGATATCTGCCTTTCCTGTTATTTAACATCACAGAAGCTGATGGACGCTATTCAAAGTGTCAAACTCGTCGCCATATTTTGGGCCAACTCAATTTAGACACTCAGGTTGAATTTCTACCGAATAGGCGCATTGATTTAGATGCCGCTAAGTGTTCGTGAAAAGAATTGCATGTAGCGGAGATAAGAATTTTGAGGTGGATGTGTGTTGTGACAAGAATGGATAAAGTAAGGAATGAGTTTATTCAAGGAAGTTTGAAAGTTGCGCCAGTTATAGAAAAGTTAATGGATGGAGAGGGAGAGGAAGACCAAGGAAACGATGAATGGATTGAACATGAGACAACGGCAGGATTATGATGACTCTCCTAAAGGCGTGCCCACAAACACAACGACGCCGCGCCGTAGTAGGGATGAACAATTCTGTCATGATTCCTACCTCCATTTCGACATCGCCGGTATTCCCGAAATACAGATAATGCAATCTGTATGCGTCAGTTCCATGATTCCATCCGTTGTAGCTTCGTAATGTAAACCAAATAATTATAATATAAGTTTATGCAATAATTCATTATCATTAATTTCCAGCACATTTATCGACGTTTTGAATAAGATAACTTATTTTTAACTGACTGGGAAGCCGGGCGGGTCGCTAATGTCAAAAATGTATTATAAGACACTAGCTACCCGCCCCGACTTCGCACGGGTGCAATATACATATTAATTTTCCTCTTCTTCTTGAATCACTCTATCTATTGCTGAAAACTGCTATCAAATCCGTTGCGTAAAAGTTCTAAGCGTACAAACAGCGAGAGCGGCTTTGTTTTATACTATGTAAAGATAGAACAAAAGTCTTCTTTAAAGATCTTTTTACTATTTAATTATTCTGATTATTTTAATAATTAATTTATTCATAGTCCCACAATTGTTGTGTAATTTTTAACTAGATTCTTTTTTGTCTCAAATGTAGCATAACGGTCAGGTAGCAATATTGGTGGTAAATTAAATAAAATAATGTCGTGTCATTTACAAGAAAATAATCGAAATGTTCTCTATAAACAGGAAGGAAAATGGCGAGTTCGAAGCCTTGGATCTGACCCCGTACTCTTCTCCACCGGATTTGCCAGACGTGATGAAGTCACAGGAGACCAATGGACAAGAACAAGTATGTTATTTTTTAATTTGTCGGCTACGGCTAGTAAACCTTTTTGGAATTTAGTTAAGTTAATAATTATAATTTGTGACTAGAGGTTGTTATAAATATTTGCACATTTATAAAGTTGGTTTGACTCTTTTCTGCGTCAGATTCTTCGAGACCTTATCTATTTTTTAAACTTCATGTACAGTCTGTAGTGGTAGCTATGCGGACTTAATGCCGCAAAGCATTCTCTACTAGTCAACCTTTGGTTTGGGTTAGAACTTCCTCTAATGTACTATCATAATTAATTTCCAGATGGATCAACACTAAACGAGTCGGCTGCGGTTTGGACGAAACTGATGCAGGCACCAACTTTGCATCGCAATGATTTTGTAATATACCTAGTTCATACGACTGAACTAACTCGCTCGCAGGCTCCACCATCGCTCCGCGAACGACACCTTAATTATATTTTTTTGCATATAACATATTTTGTTATTAATTTATCGATCATTTTGCTCGATTTTAACATATTCTGTTACGTCTACACGTTTCTTTGTAGTATTTTTGTGATGCTTTGTACGAAAAAGGAGTGTAGCTTTTTGTAGTTTATTGCGAAAATTACAACCACGATTACTGTGTGGTTGCACATTTGTAAGTTATTGATACTAGTTTTGTTACATATAGATGTTGAGGAGACTCCTGCGCCGCGTAGTGCACGGGCGCAATGTAGGGCCGCGCTGTCGCAGCATTGGTGCGGCAACGGGCTGGGTTATCAGAGAGCGATCCGGGATGTATCGGTAGTCGAGTATTAGTCAACTAGTCTACAATAGATTCAATGTTAATAAACTTGATGAAGATGTGCATGGAATATTACAGGTTTACGAATGAACTACATCGATTAAGTTAGCTCAATGGAAAACTTAGGTTTTAGTGCTAATAGTATTTATTTTAACTATAGTTGGTTGAGGATATGGCAGCCGGTACATCTCTAGCGGAGTAGACACGTCGAGTGTGTCGCGACCTCGCCGAGTACGCGGTGCGGACATACTACTTATTGGCACAATTGATATTAATCATTCATCATCTATTGTGGCTTTATTAGACTACCTAGGCCATGACATTTCACCATTTGAAATTATAACTAAAACGTAAATGGTATCTCAATTATTAAACTGAATGTTAGAAAGTTTGTGCCTATAATTTTTCGCACTTAACTAGTTAATAAATATTTAAAAAATCTATGTTACTAACTCCGCGACACTATTTCATTTTAATAGCTTGACGCTTCAACTTGTACCGTTTTGTCATATACGAGGGTACCCTAATATTAAACTTAACTCATCTTCACGATAACATTGTATGCGTAGACGGTGTGAACACTCGTTCATTTGTAGCGTGACGAACTACACCATATTTTCGGTCATACAATATGTTGCGATATTGATGGTCGATTTCCAGTACATTACTTTGTATAGTGGTTAAAAATTTTAAGGTACCACCTTCTAAACTTACGACATTACACGTTATGCTACAAATGAACAGATCCAATAATGTAATATTGTAATATTCAGATTTGTTAGAAGCATAAAGTAATACTGAGAAACTACGAAGGCTTGTGTCAGACTGATCTCGTAACATCTCATTTTGTATGTGGATTTTTATTTTTTATTTAATTTCACTGTTTCACATAATAAAACAAGTTCTTACGGCTATATTTATTTCCGCTAGGTTTTTTTAATGTAGGTAGAACAATATGAAATCAGTGTTATGGTCATTGTGATGTATTGCCAATGTTCTGAACAATGTGTGAACACTTCAAGTATTCCTAATCCTGCCCCCGGGGGTGCACGAGCACTGAGCAAGCGAGCGCTGGCGAAACGTTTATCAGTGTTACTTTAACTTTGTCACGTTCATGTGTACACATTATAAATATGATTTTAAATAAAATTAATGATACGGTATTTAACTGAGATAGTATAGAATGGACTATAGATAGTAGCTAATTTAATAGGGGTAAAATAGGGGCTTTTTATATTTCATAACTACATCAAAATAATATTCGTTTCTCTGCAACATTCTTAATTAAATTGTGATTTATATAAAAAAAAAAACCTTGTATCGCAAATGAAATTGTATAATGTTTCTAGTTCCTCTCAACGAAACAATTTTTCTCTATTTTTTATGTAATTTTTCAATTGCACCTTTATTGATGTAAGATGTTTTGTATATTTTGGTTGGGGTTCATCCATTATATACGGTTCCGGTGCATGTCGGTGGCTGACGACACGACGTCACAGTCAGCACTGTCCATCGGCACGCAAGCCACTTTCGGTGCATAGCTAGATAATAACACGAAATCTCTGTGAGTCAGACTTGCTACCAAATACATTTTCTTTTAAATTCAATTCCAAAAATAGTAGGATAGTTGGGTAACTATATTGCACCTAATTGCACTTAAAGTAAGATAGAGAATCGAAAACCATTCTTCTGTGATTCGAAAACCACTACCACGAGTTTACCATCAGTATTTACGTGTCGTCGTGATAAGTCAGTGTTTTTGTACCATATGCTTTCTCTCTATCGAATTTCTATTAGTGTGCGGGTAGGCCGTGGTAGTGGGGTGAACCGTGAAGCTCCCGAACTAGTCGAGTTCAAGGTGTATAACTCTAGGGTGGTTAGCTGTTGTTCTCATATTACTCAACTTGTATTACTATGCTGGTACAAATCCTACTGTGATGGAAGTACTCGGCACCAACATTATTGAAATATGTATTTATTCGTTTTAACATTTAAGCTATTGTAATCTAAGGTCTCACATCGGGAAGGTTTTGTATACCAATTAATAATTAATTAAACAAATTGAACAAAACCGCTTACAATACATAATGAGACTTAGACAAAGAATACCTAGTGTAGTTTCAAAAATCCACAGATGAGCCAGCAGGAAATAAAGCTGTTTTGATTTGTTTTGATGAGTTTTATTTATTAACACTTATTTTAACCCATTACCCAGTAGAATTCATATTGAGAAGAAATGAGGCTGTTGACACTTTGAAATGAATGAGTACATCCATTTTTGTTTTACTAGGCACTAGTTTGTTCTGCCCCAAAGAAACAGTCCAGCCAGTTTCGAGGTCAGCCTTAACTCTTCATTTACTCAATTAACATAATCATCATCTTTCGGGACAAGAAGATGATGATTAACTGAATAAAAATCCTTAACTTATTGAAACAAGGCACAGCCTAATCCGCTGGGTCTAGAAACCTGAAATTTACAAAACTTCATAGTATTTGAGCACTTAGAAAGTATTTTTACTAATGCCTTTAGAGTTTAATAATAAAAAAAAAAAAATAATAATTATTGTGTTTGCATGCCAACAAGGCAGAATGCACACGGTTCTTTATTATGTTATTTACGATCCTATTTGTATGTACCTGCTTTCAAAGCAAATAAAGTATATTCTATTCTATTCTATTCTATTAGTAAAAATTGCACAGAGCATTGTAAAGGGTGTAAACATACCATTAACGAAGCCGAAATGTACTTGTTCTCCCCGTCATTGCGATAATTATTTTGTTCTAGACCATACCTGGGATCTGAATGGCAGTTCCAGAGATTAGATTCCATTTAAACAAACTTCAGCTTTTATTATACTAGTACTAATTTCAGCCCGCGTACTTTTTTTTTAAGTTAATTGTATTATACCTATAACCATAAGTTGACAAAGTTTTATCGCAATCGGATGAACGAACAAACAAACATTAACTGATTAAATTAGATATATGGATAAAACATGAAACCATTCTTTTAGACTCGGTAAATGGTACGACTACTGTGTTCGTTTGTAAACGAAGCAAAAAATTTAAGGTTTCCGAACCGAAACTTTCAAAATGTCAGTGTCAAAACAATTTTCATGCTCAGTGCATGTTATAACCTCAAAAAAAAAACAAACTCGTGGATTTAATATTGAATAAAAATACTATGAAAACGTAGTTTATGTAGACATTTATGTACAAAGTAAACTGAATTCAAATATTCCAAGACTATTTTTGTCAGCATAATTTAAGTGCGTTTTACAATGGGTAAACGCAAAGGAAAATGTGTGAAGAAGAATCCGGCGTCCAAGGAATCTTTGGAGCCGGAGAACTTAGTGAAGGCTCCGCACTCCTTCGTCATCCACCGCGGACAGTGCAGCAAGGACCTCATAGACCTGATGAAGGACTTTAGAAAGATCATGGAACCGTTTACTGCGTCACAATTGAAGGTTAGTTTTTGTTTCTTTTTGTCCGTTTTATAAGCAGTAATCAAAAATACTGGGCAGTTAGTACATTCTTCACATTGGTCTACTGGTTTTTGAGTATACTTCACGTTCAGTAACACAAGATATATGGGCAGACTTAATGCCACAAGGCATTCTCTTCAAATCAACCTTTGGGTTAAATAGATAGAACAACATTATGACCATTTTGTTTATTGCATATTCATTTGCAATATGGCTCAATAGTTGTCTTTACGTCTGGGTTCATTATCTTTTTTTAGTATTCGGAAATATTTGAAAACTAATATCAATCTTGTTATTGCCTATTGAAGAACCATGATCATTTAAATACTGCAAGTGCTCCTGAAATTACTTCTTGCACATATTTAAGTCTCATAAATAGGTTTTATGTGTTGTGTTTTGAACTTACAATTAATACCACTCTCTAGTAAGGCTATATAAACCAAAATAAACAATTAACATTAATGTTTTATTTCAGGAAAGGAAAAAGAACACAATAAAGGACTTTGTGTCAATATCAGGCTACCTTCATGTGTCTCACCTGATGATGTTCACAGAGACAGAGCTTGGCTCCTACATGCGGATGGCTAGGCTACCTCGTGGACCTACACTCACGTTCCGCATACACAGTGTAAGTATTATAGCATTGCTTTTCATTGAATACAGTCTGACTGAATCAGTAGATCTGTCCTGCGAAGAAGAAGAAGACGGGTCAGGTAAAAGCTCTGACTGCACATATTTGTTAATAAAAATATTTCTCTCCATCCAATAAACAAAAACTGAACAATATTTATCCCTCTTCTGAAATTTGGCTTTCTTGTTGCAAAGGCAACAAAATTGAGTAAAACATTGTTGAAGTTCATCAAGAACTTGACACCACCCATACATTTGAATAAAGTCTTAAAACTTAGTAAATATTATGTGAAATAAATATTGAAAATCATTTGAATTTACTTCGTGTTTTATTCAAACGATTAACACCAGTGTTACAATAAACATTTGTCAGTGAAATTATTCTTCTGTGCTCTTCAAGGAGGTAAATAAGTCAAATTTCTTGCATTCAATGTGTACTTAAGTAGTAACATAAAATAGATTGAGATCATTATGGACCTTGTTGGGGACAGCAAAATAGTAGCAGAGAGAAAGTTTTTTAAAGCTTAACTATCAGTCTAATACCCATATCTACTACTTGCTCGCGGCTTCGCTCCCGTTATGTACGGAATGTACTCACGGGATCGTTTTAAATGTAGCCTATAACTCTCGGGGATAATGTAGCTTCCTGTTAGTGAAAGAACTTTTGAAATTGGACCAGTAGTTCCAAAGATTACCCCTAAATACAAAGTTAAAATCAAATTTTACCTCTTCATGATATTAGTATAGTCAGATTCAGATTAACTTCAGTTTTAACAACCATTTCATCTATCGACAGTACAGTTTAGCCCGCGACGTGATCTCGTCCCTCCGCAAGCAGTACGTGACGATGCGTGCGTTCCAGCACGCGCCGCTGATCGTGCTCAACAGCTTCTCCGGCGAGGGCATGCACATGAAACTCATGGCCACGATGTTCCAGAACATGTTCCCCACCATCAACATTACCACGGTGAGATTATGGCTTTTGAGAATTAAAATCCCTGCCTGTTACTGTTCCATTACAGGACGAAGGCCTTCTCATAACGTATTTGCTCAAGAAATGTTGGCGATTCCCGACTTATATTATTTCTTAGGTGTTGCCGGCGACCTTCTTCCGCGTGATTACTTCAGTATTTGAAACGGATTTCGTTAACAATTTCAAGGGTTTTATTTTTTGCACGGTGCCCTTAGCCTTTTTTAAAATAAAAGTGCCTAAAGCTACCTGCCAGTAAAAGTCCCGTCAAAATCGGTATAGCCGTTTCAGAGATTAGCCAGAAAAGACAAAAATTAAAAAAAAATATTTACGCCTTATTACCGAAATATATTTATTTATTTATTTATTTATTAAAACTTTATGCACAAGAACTGCACAATGGCGGACTTAATGCCGTAGGCATTTTCTACCAGTCTACCTTAGGGTGATGCAGAGATAATATAAAGTAGGTGCAATAACAGAAAGAAAGACAAAAGATAGATAGATATATGTAGGAAAAGGCTGGAATCTAAAGCTAATCTAAACAAATATTAATGTAAAAATATTGTTGCACCATTGAAACTGATTGGTTTGAATTGGAAAGGCCTTTATTTTCTCGCTATATCAAGAATTTATATTTTATTACTCTAAAAATTAACTCCTTCTTTCAGGTGAAACTGAAGAACATCCGTCGTTGTGTGCTGATGAACTACAACCCCGCCACTAAGCTGGTGGACATGCGACACTATGCCATCCGAGCCATACCTGTAGGACTGAATAAAGGAACTAAAAAGGTATAATAAGGATTCCTTTGGTAATAGCAACTTATTGGTTTTTATTTATTTTCCTAGCCTGCTCGATCCCACTCCTGGGCAGAGGCCTCTCTCCACATATAGCAACAAACAAAAAAAAAATGACTTGTGACAGTTTCTGACAGCGGTAACTTAATACCATCCTAATTTAAAAAAAATCCTAATTTTAATTTCAAAAACATGTAAAATAATTGTGATTGGCTGTCTCATTCCTTTTCGGCATAACAAATTATGTGAATTTTAATTTGAAATGAATGTGTGTTATTTACAGATGGTGCAAGGCAAAATTCCAAACTTAAATAAGTGTAAGGACATGTCAGAATTCTTCGACAAGTAAGTACTGCATAACTAGTTAACAAGCAATCATTGTAATTCAGACACATCTTAGCTTGTTGATGACAATTTAATTTGAATCAGCGCAAAATTTGGCGACGAGTTTCGCACTTTTAGTAGCGTCGTAAGTCCTTGTCTCATGTTACTTTGGGTCGACGCCTCGCTTTTTTTTTTCTTGCATTCTCCCCTGTGAACCATTCGTACAATGAGTATTGTACGAATGGTTCAAAGGTTCTTTTTATTTTATTGTGCTTGAACAAAGACACTAAATATATTGCATCACTTTACAGAGCTGGAATGTTATCAGAGAGTGAATTCGAAGACGACCCCAACGCGCAAGTGATCCTACCACAAAGCCTGGCTTCGCGAGGCGCTGCAGCAGAATCTAAGTCAGCCATCAGACTGTTTGAGCTTGGACCTAGGATATCCTTCCAACTTATCAAGGTAAGCATGTCATATTAATTTGATCTAACATGAAAAAAAACATGATAAAACATCATCCCAGCAGATTGCTGATGTTGCTCAGAAACCCACAAAATTTCCACATCTGCCGTATGGCCAATGAATTGCGGGCTGTTGTATAACGAGCAGGTGTCCACAACTCAAAGTCCAAAACGCGTATTTTGCGAAGGGGAGTTGTGGTCTAAGATAGCTACCATGTGCAGCCCTGACATAGCCAGAAGGCGTCCCAGCAACATCGTATAAAGTAACGGGACTGCAGGATAAAACCAACATTCAGTTGTCCACATAAACCCTGGATAGAAAAAGCTGGAAGTGGTTAACATAAACAGTAATAAAAACACACCTGTACTGGCCAAAAGGTTAGAAAGAGGTGTTTTCGCACCCTTATGTCGCCAGTTATGTTCAAGTCTAAATGAAGCAAGTGTATTGGTGTAATCTAATATTGAGGCTTGACAAATATGTCTTGACTTATAGGTAGAAGACGGATTAATGGATGGTGAAGTGCTATACCACGAGCTAGTGGAGAAAACAGAAGAAGAGAAAGCTTTGATCAAGAAGAAGAGAGACCAAAAGAGGTAAGGAAAAAAAATATATAGATTATTTGTTTGTAGAAGTGTTTCTCTATCTTTTAGTGCAAGCTAAATAAATGTAGCACATAGGGATGAAGGCATCTACCATAGCTGAATCATGTTCGGCTTGGCACAACGTAAGCTAAGGCTTTTTTCTAGAAATTATAATACACAACAATATCCAAACATCGTGAGGAAACCAGCATGCCTGAGAGATATTTCTTGATGGCGTGTAAAGCTAAGTCAGAGGCCCATGTGCGGCTAAAAACTGACAACAGGTTAGGCACTAACCACAGGATAAAGAATATCCAAATTCATTCGATGTAGCCGTTCGGCTGTGCCGTACAATACCGAGCCGAATGTGTGTGACTAGCAGCCCATTCCTTTCATCTTCGTTATTAGGGAGTTGTGCTCAGTCGTAACTTGATATGCTGAACATACTAACTCACTATCAATCAATGACTTTGTTATTGTATTTTTGTGTATAAGTTAGGAGTAATTTAAAACAAATTTGACTATTTCAGAAAGCTGAAAGAGAAACGTAAAGCACAACAAGATGAGAACGTCAAACGGAAACAGAAGGAGAAAGAAGATCACAAACAGAAATCTATTGAAGGCATGCAGAAGAAGGCGGGCGTTACTGAGAGCCAGAGGTAGGGCTTAGAAATAAGCATAGGTCTAAACTAACTTTTGCTCGCGATTTCATTCCCGTGGAAGTCTAAAAACAAGATATACTTAACAATATAATGGTCCTTTGAGCTGACCAGTCTTTTCAAAACATGTTGGGGATCTTCTAATCTAACTGGATGCAGCTGAATATCAGTATTTTATATTGAGCTACTGCCTATCTGACTTCCACAACCCAGTTACTGGGCAATATACGTAAGCTCGAGAGTCTGAAAGTTTCCAAGCTCGAAAGTCTGCCATCCACTCTTCCCAAGGTTCTTCCCTTGAGAAGAGTGGTTCTCACATTTTCGGGCTACTGGTAACAATATTGTGTTCTCTGAGCTAATTTATTTTAAAATTGCGTAGGTTGATGGAGTTAGCCAATGCTGAGTCGCAGCATGCGGACATGGATCAGGACAACGAGGACGATGACGCGGACTACTACCGACAGGAGGTCGGAGAAGAACCAGAGAAAGGTATTATTTGTTTCCATTTTAGTAAATGAGTTTTTACTTCATTTTATATACATACAATTTTCTCATGAGGGTAATCAGAAACCACCCGTTTTTCTTTTAACCTATGAAACCATGACCACACTTAATAAACCCATTATTACTGTAACGATGCACGATATCGCCGGCCATTGCGTTAAATAGCAAATAAACAAACAGGGCTTATTTTTTAAAATAAATATCTCAATCCTACTTGAGACCTACAATAAATGTATTTGTTTTCTAGATCTGTTCTCACAAAAACCGAAAAAACGGAAAGGCGACGAAGATGCTCCACGAGGCTTCAAGAAGATGCGATTGGACAAGAAAATTATGAAGAAATTCCAAGGAAAGCAGGACCCAAGTAAGCAAAACAGACAAGATGGTAAAAGACCTTACAAGGGTAACCAGAACGACGGTGGCAGAAAGTTCCAGAACGATCAGAAAGGTGGCAGAAGGTTCCAGAATGATCAGAAAGGAGGAAGAAAGTTCCAGAATGATCAAAAAGGAGGTAGAAAGTTTCAAAATGAAAACAAAGGCGGTAGAAGGTTCCAAAGAGATGGGAATGAAGGAGGACAGAAACCTTTCAATAAACAAAAGAAAGTGTTTGGCGGTAAAGTAAATAAGTCCGGTAAAGGTAAAGGCAGAGAAGGGCACAGCAAAGGAAAGGGAAAGAGAGGTAGAAAATGACCTTTAAGTAACTAGTTATTAAGGACTGTATTTAAACGACAATAAAAAAAAATATTATAAAAATCAGATGCTTTATTTTCTTGTCAATCACTTATGAATTTCATAATTATAAAGGCACTTTCCTTATTTATATTGTAGGTACTTAATACTATAACAATTATTGTAAGAGTAACATGAACAAACGATATGAAAATACTAAACATTGTCTTAATTATAGGCGGGAATTAAAAAATAGTGATGATTTCCGTAAATTCGATCTGATTAGGGTTGCTAGGTCGCTACACATAAATGTTAGGGTCGGCCAATTTCGGGACAGCCCGACTCGGAATGTATATTTTGCCGCCCGGTTGTGTTGTATCAGGCCGACTCGAACATTTGCGTAGTGCGCCTTCTTGAAACTCCTTATCAATCAAACACCAACAAATTACCTAGACCTGCCAGGCAATTGATGAATCAGATGGCAATGTAGGGTGGTGTAAAGTCCTTTAACAGTTTATTTTACCTCAAACAGCACAAATTCAACACCAACTTAATAATAAACACTGCGATTTGACAGTGATGCAGTCAAGAGGTACAATAACCATGAAAGGACTGTATATTCAGTCTGATTCAATCATCAGTTTACACAAAATCTATGGTTTTATGGCAAGCCAGAATATGATGACAATTCCTTATTCCTAAAGGTATTTAATCTTTACAAAATTAGCAAGTAACAATCACATCCATGCCTACCTTATAATGGTGTACGTTACCCCAGCAGGAAAGTGTCTCCTAGAGTGATATGAGTGGAACGTATAATTAGTGTATAATCTGCTGTGTATGTGCACCACATAAAAAATTGGTGCGCTTTGTCGTTTTGGAAAAAAACGGAAAAAACGATTCCTGCTAGGGTAACGTTCTTCCAGCAAGAAAATTCTAAACGAATGATCAGAGAGAGAAATATTGTGCATGGCCAGAGAGCTTATATTTGTGTAAAAAAGTGCACCGAAAATGGAGGTTGTGCGTCTTCAGGTTTTCGAGATATTGCATTTCCTGCTGGGGTAACGTTTTGCAGAATCGTGTACCTCTAAAACCATTGCATGTGCGCGTGTGGAATAAACTTACACGAGTAGCTCTTAATTTGTGTAAATTTGTGACAGAATAAGTTTTAAGAAAATATTTATAATTTTCAAGTAATCGCGGTTTTTTGAAAACTCGAATAAAAATCGCAGCGCCTAAATGAGAAAACGTAGAAGCTCGCTGAAAACTGTATTCGGACCTTCTTGACGCTTATAATAACCATAAAAAGTTTCAAAAGTGTAGATGCATGCGTTATTGAATAATATTGCTAAAAGTCAAAACGACGGTGTCATAAGTTTGACGGCAAATACAAGAAACCGGCTCAACCCAAGACGTGTAGGTGCAAAACCAAAAATTAGTGTATTTAGTTAAAAATATATAGTGAAAATATTCAGCTTGGAATGTTTCGCATTAAGTAAATATAAACAAAACACAAAACATGTAAACAACGGCTGGTTATCCGACCAAATTTGAAAGACTACAAAAAAGCGACGGATTCATACATATCTATGACCTTCTTTACTTACTCACGAGTCGGTTGAAACGTGTTTTGCCTGAGTACACTGAAGTAGAAAAGAAGTAATAAAATAAAGTTGTTATTGGATTATATTCTTCTAACTGTTTCTGTGACTATTATTATATGTTTAAATAAAAAGTAAAACAAATTGTACAATTGCAAGTATTTGCCGTTGAACTTGGATATAATAAATACTAAAGGTATCAACCACCTTCAAGAAGCTTGCGAATCATGTTTGAGAAGAGAATTTACTCCAGAGTGTTATATTTGTCGCAGTGGAAATGTGTCATTCATTATACGATGTTAAAGACATTATCATTTTTGAACTTCGTTGCCTGCCTGGTTGGATGATCTGCTTTTTATCATTGAAATAAATAATAAGGACTACTCAATTCTGTCTTTAATAGAATATAAACCCGCTTGAAAACCCGAAAGCATTGGAAATTACAGGGCTCACTGCTACAGAAAAATAGTAATTATATATAATAGTAATTTATTTGAATGTTATGATGACCTATATGGTAAAATCCAACGACGCGGGAAATATAATGCCACATGTAATAGTTCTACATGGTAGAATAGACAAAATTGTATAGGGTTAAGCAAAGAAATTTTGGTACAATTTTGAGAAATGTATTTAGTGTATACATTGTCAACCGCACAAAGATATGTGTTGCAACAACGTGTTTCCATTATCGTATTACGTATGTCGGATATTATAACCTACGATTTTAATATTAAAGCTAGTTAAGTCTTGTCACATAATTTTGATTTGGTGGCGTTTTATCAGTGATTTAAAATTTAATTTGAAAAACTGATGTGATTTTAAATAATAATGGCTACACAAGGTACAAATAATTTGATAGCACTATTTGTGTTCTAATATTTACAGGTAGGTAATTTGATCTGTGATTTGTTGCTATAATTACTTTAACCCATTCTTGACCACTGTACCAATTTGGGAACACTTAATAAATGAAGGTAGATAAATAAGTTTGGACAATAGTTAATATTACGTCACTGTGTTGTGCAGTCGAGAGTGTGTTCAATAAGTAATAACAACGGATTATACAAATTTGTTCAAAAATCTTTCTTTTTGACGTCACTGAAGTTCGTTATCCGGATGAAGGTACAGGTAAGCGTGCTTTTGTTATTATTATTTATTACACGTGATGAATATCGTGAATATTATTTATATTTTCATAAAATAAGTAACTTACCTAACATCCAAAGCTATTTTATTGCAGTTATTTTACATATGTGTAACAATATAGTGACATAAATAATGGTGTGCCAATTTGGGTACAACGGCTACAAGTGTACTAAAAATAACCATTTTATTTACAGAATCAATATGAATAGCTAGCGATATTTTAGTGGCACTAATGACTTCAGGGGCTTAGAATCTATCAGCAGAATAGCAGAGGATAGTGACGACGGCTTGGACTAGGATTTAGGCATCATTCCACCAGAGCCAAGCGTCGTGACTGGCGAAGAAGGTGATGATGATGTGGCACCTAGTGCCCTACCAAACGATGTCCCAGGTAGTATCGAGGTATTTGTTCGCACCGTGGGTACTCTTTCGGAATCCGAGAATAGCAGCGATGATGAACCTTTGGATGCTAAAAGGTCACGATCTTCCTTTAGATCGGCCCAACCTGAGCAGCCCACTGTCTCTGTGCGCCGATAGTCATCGAGTCTCCTGCTTTGGCGAAAGTGTTCACCAAATTACTCGACAACCTTCGAACAAGCTGACTATATATTAGTTCTCGAAAATCGCGGCAAGCAGGAACTACAAGATTTGATACCCGTTTCACTATTTGAGAAGCTTTATGACGAAGAACTTTTTACAATGATTGCTGAGCTTAGGAGGTTGTATGCCACTCAAAATAATCATCACAATTTCAATGTCACTGCTAAAGAGCTGAAAACTTTTTTGTGTATACTCATACTGTCGGGCTATCACAAACTACCTCGAGTATTGGTCTTTAGATGGGGATATTGGTGTTATTATGTATATCTCTGTATAGTATTGGCGTATATGGAAAAAAATGGTGGTGGGTCTTATTTAGTTACATGATTGATATGACCATGTCAGATGCATGGCGATTACACGAAATCGCTAAAGAAGAACCAATGAAGCAATTACTATTCCACCGAAGTGTCGCCAGACACTACCTCAAACTATCATCCCAAAGATGTTCTGCTCGCCGCATCATGCAATATTGAAAGTTTACAGTTGGATGGGGTTGATCACGTCCCTGAAAAGCTTCTAAAACGAGTGCGATGTGCTGTATGCCATATAAGAGGCCGCTGGGCTTGCAAGAAGTGCAAGAAAACCCTGTGTATTGAAAAATCGTGATTCGCTAATTTTCACTCATAAGAGGCCATTGTGCCAATTTGGGTACACCACTGTAAAGTCATGAAAAAAAAAATTTTTTTTTTTTTTTTGTTTTACTATTTACTCTTGAAGCTACTAAATTTCAATTAATAAAACAATTTTGAAAATCCGCTCAGCAGTTTTGATTTGGCCACGAATGGGTTAAGAATCAAAATTAAGGGAATAAAAATAATCTTTTTCATTTGATATGGTCTCAAGGTGCATTTAATATAATTTTTATTATCCTCCAAAATTCATAGGTCATATAATTGCCAACAACCGTTTGAACGCGACTGTACGGACAACAGCTTAGGTTTAATACGTCCGATAAAGAAGGTCATAGATATGTATGAATCCGTCGCTTTTTTGTAGTCTTTCGAATTTGGTCGGATAACCAGCTGTTGTTTACATATTTTGTGTTTTGTTTATATTTAATTAATGTGAAACATTCCAAGCTGAATATTTTCACTATATATTTTTGACTAAATACACTAATTTTTGGTTTACACCTACACATCTTGGGTTGAACCGGTTTCTTGTATTTTGCCGTCAAACTTATGACACCGTCGTTTTGACGGTACCACTACCAATATTATTCAATAACGCATGCATCTACACTTTTGCAACTTTTTATGGTTATTATAAGCGTCAAGAAGGTCCGAATACAGTTTTCAGCGAGCTTCTACGTTTTCTCATTTAGGCGCTGCGATTTTTTTTCGAGTTTTCAAAAAACCGCAATTATTTGAAAATTATAAATATTTTCTTAAAACTTATTCTGTCACAAATTTACACAAACTAAGAGCTACTCGTGTAAGTTTATTCCACACGCGCACATGCAATGGTTTTAGAGGTACACGATTCTGCAAAACGTTACCCCAGCAGGAAATGCAATATCTCGAAAACCTGAAGACGCACAACCTCCATTTTCGGTGCACTTTTTTACACAAATATAAGCTCTCTGGCCATGCACAATATTTCTCTCTCTGATCATTCGTTTAGAATTTTCTTGCTGGAAGAACGTTACCCTAGCAGGAATCGTTTTTTCCGTTTTTTTCCAAAACGACAAAGCGCACCAATTTTTTATGTGGTGCACATTCACAGCAGATTATACACTAATTATACGTTCCACTCATATCACTCTAGGAGACACTTTCCTGCTGGGGTAACGTACACCTTATAATGCCGTGACAAGCCGGTCGGAAAGAGCTAGCTGTTATCCAATAAAAGTGAATAGTTCGATGCAGATGCAGTGTCTTGTTGCATCGTCCGAACCGAAAAGAAGCGAATGACGTGTTTTTCGCCTTTATTGTATGGACATTAAGCTCTCTCTGACGGGCTTAAGCCGATTCTACGTCGATAAATGTGGTCAACACTTTTCACAGTCCCCGGCAAGCTTACAGATCTATCATATACCTATTCTAAGGCACCTAAATCAAGAACACAATATCATCCGCCATCATAACTTGATTGTCTTGCGTCATCTTGTCCAGCGCCGCTTGTATCTCTCCATCATCGAAGGTCGCGTGCGAATACTTGTTGTTGACGTATGACGTCACACGGGAGAGCGGCAGCGAGTTCGCGCGCTCTTCGCGGAAGAGCTCGTGGAGCGCTGTCTTGAATTGAGTTAGTCTGAAACAGGAATTAGAGTTATAAGACTGGTGTATAGGAAGCTGGTTCCCTACATAACGAATTCTGGGCGGCTACTGAGTAAGTAATGTTAGCTTATTAATAACACTGTTTGATCTGGGGATAGAACTCAGGATCCCCGGGCTCAGAAGACGCAGTCATAGAGATTTGCACTGGACTTTGCTTGCACAAAATTGTCCATACAAAGCAGAATGAGCTCATAAAGCCGCTACCTAGTATGGGATGATAGACACAACTTCCAGTTTGAGTGTGTGAGAAAATACTATAATTTATACCATATTTTAGTTTAGCCGTAGTGTGTCACTGCAGGGTAAAAGTAACAGTTCCCTTCTTTCAGTTGTTCCTGTTTCCACACCTTTAAATGGCATTCCAATAAATTCATTCTGCCATCTTCTGAGCCTGCATCAGTTCAACCGTTAGTTACTTACCGGGCGGTATCGATGGCCTTCTGCTCAGCTCTCGTGACGCGCGGCGCGGGCTCCGGCTGCATCGCTCGCGCCGCGCGCAGGACGGGCTCGGCCTCCTCGTCCGACGAGAACGTGTACGGGTCCTCGCCTGCAGCACCCTCCTGTAAACCAGATACAATAATGTAGACTATCATTTACTTCCTTTTTTTATGTAAAACATGTACAGGCGCGTTTTGGGGGTAAGGTCGACTCGTATGCCGTGACGACAATCGTCATGACTCTCGTCCCGGCTCTGTTGCCGCTCTATTTCAATATTTCACATTGCCAGTGACAGCTACATTTTTTTTGTTCTTTCTGGGATACAATTATGAAAGAGAACTTAAGAGGAAATGCGGGTGGTCCTTTCTCCATACAAACGCTCTCGCCTGTGTTCTTTGGTTTATGACTTATGAGCACTGATTTTTTTACAGTAAAATAATTATCAACTTCTTCCAACCTTTATAAGCACTAGAACCTTTACAAAATGCACAAAATTGCCTATTTAGACCGATGTCAACAGGCTTAGTGTACAAATTTGACAACTATCAATGAAAAAAGAAAAACATAGGGACACAGGATATACCCTTCTTATTCAGTTTATGAAATATCTTTTAAATTGGTCGAATATTAGAGGAAGAAACAGTCGAGAGCCAAACCTCGAATTATGACTTTTTACTTAGGCTATTCAGTCGGATCTGCAGTTGTCCTTATCGCACCAATGTCAAAATCGCGCTCTCAGTGCGACAGCGATAGTATTTTCAAATACCTAATTTTCAAAAGTATCTCCGACCGCTTTTCGTCTTAAGCAACGGTAGTCACATTTAGTCAACACGATAAGGACCTTACGCAAACCATGATGGTTCACAAGCACCATTGTCATTACAATATTAGATATCCGTCAAGACGAGCTTTCATATTTACCGTTCTCCGGGACTTCTTAGCGCGAGGCGGGGCAGGTTGCTCTCCTTCATCAGCGGCGGCTTCTTCATCGGACGAAGCACGTCGCTTGCGTCGTTTCCCTTTCGTTAACACCTGACAAAGAGACAATATTAATGTTTTTGAATAACGTGCTTTCCGAGGCACGGAGGACTCTTGCAAGTATTGCCTACCACGAAGATCGACTCGTGCGGCTGCTACTATTTTTCCACGAGCATCTAAACTTTATATTTTGTTATTTCCACAAAGGCTAGTTTTTGCGTACTCTTGACCACTATTTCACCGGATGATACGCGATGATGCAGTCCCTAACCTAGAAGCGACTTATCTCGATTAAAACATTGCCTATATTCGATTGTCCACTAGCATAGTAGTCCCACAAGCATGATAAATACCTTCTTGAAGTACGCGAACTGCACGAGTTCGATGGCGGCGTGCGCGTCGTCCTGCGTGATCTTGAAGCTCAGGCGACACTTGGCGTGCGCTGTGGAGAGACGGATCAGCGTCTCTAGTGTACGCGCGGTCACTGGTTGTGTCTGCGGAACAAATGGGAAATATTTTCGTAAAATTTTTAAACTGAAATAACTGGTGAGATGTTGTCTTAGCATCAGAAAACTTGGTGAAACGCCGAGGGCTTTTACGGTGAAATCACACCTTTCAGAATCGATTCACATTTTATCTATTGAAAATGGCTATTTGGTATTCGCATGAATTCTCTTTACAGCTTTCACATTTTTTTTAATGTAAGTGTACTCTGTACTGATTTTAATTGTTAATTTTGGGTGCTTTCAAACGCAAATGCATGAGAACGGATGCTTAAGCAAGCCAATGCATCTTAACTCAGCTGATTGCAACTGATCAGCTGCAACTGCAGATAGTTAAACGCAGGGAATGGTTTGGGGACGAGGGGAGGGTCCTACTACTATCATAAGTCGGGTCGGGGGGCCCGGGAGATATCTGGGATAGGAGAGATCCCCGACTGAAGGACTCCTACGCACCCTAGCTACGTCGCTGTCCATCATATCCTGGTTTCGCAGCCTGGCGTACTCGTCGGCGATGGCATCTGAAGCCTCCTGCGTGAGCTTGGGCTTCATGAGTCGCGCGATGTGGATAAACTTGCGCATGAACTTGGTGTTGAGGTACTGCTCCTTCTTGCTGCGAGTGTTGCCGTGCAGCAGAGGGTCGTACTTTTCGTATATTGAGGTGTTGGTCTCCTGTAATTGAAGAACATTCACCATTGAGTTGTATGTATGGTTAGGTTATCTTATAAACGGTTTATTCTAGCTTGTTTTTGGTTCTCACAGGTTGGAACAACTGCAAGCTTGACCATAGACATAGATATAGAAAATATGGAATATATATTTACCTCTGCTTCATCATTGTCTGGATTCTCTGTTGACAGCATCTCAACTGTTGATCCCATTGGTAAAACTTCGCCATCTTGTTCTTTGGGATTTCTACAATAAATATGACAATAAATCATTTTTTTTCAATCAGTTAGTATTCATATTTTAGACATTTACTACACATGTTTCTCAAATGATATCAAAATAAATAAATTAAACTAGTGTTTTGTATTTGTATAGATCATAATCACCTGTATCGATGCATCCTGAGCACGTGTTCAGAGATCATGTTGTCGTGGTCGGCGTCCGCGATGTCCAGCATCACGAACAGCAGGTCGAAACGTGACAGCAGCGAGTCTTGTAGACCTATGTTCTCCATAGGCGTCTTGTACTGGTCGTACTGCGGAAGTGGAAATGATTTAAATAGTGATGTACTTATGGATACTTTTGCTCTATAATCAGCTGCTGACTGTGAGTATGTTTAAAAAAAATAGCGACCATTATTTGTATCGTCGGAAAGCGGCCTAATTACCGATTACCCAAGATTGACAGCAAATTAGTTAAGGTTTTCACACATAGTATTCTCTTTAGTAAGTGAATATAGTTCAATTTGCTTACAAACATTTTAATTCGATTGAAATAAATGAATAGTCCCTCTGTCTGGGCAAAGGCTCACCGGCCGGCAGGAGCACTGTCAATCTTTTTCTGACTAGACTAGGGGCTGTTATATATTCACAAGCTTCTCACTCCCTATATTTTAAACCTGTATAATGAACTCACTCGTCCATACACCGGGTTGGCCGCAGCGAGCACAGAGCATCGCGCGTTGAGCGTGGCGTGTACTCCCGCCTTGGCGATGGTGACTCGGCCCTGCTCCATGACCTCGTGTATCGCCGTGCGGTCGATGTCCGACATCTTGTCGAACTCGTCGATGCAGACCACACCGCGGTCGGCTAACACCATGGCGCCGGCTTCCAGTCTGTAAGGGTAAGAAGGATAGTATAAATTAGCAGGAGACCTGGAGACGTAATAATAAGAGAGGCTCAACTGAGCTAAGAGTGATGCAGTATGTGCCTCGCTTTCACAGCTTACATTTTTTATGAGTTTTGATAGGAATTAATCATTTTCAAACGAAAAGTGAGCGTCGAAGCTCAAAACTGTGCACACAATCAAAAACAAAATATTTTATTTCCTATAGGCATAGATAGGCACTTATAAAACGTCGACAAAAAGGTTGCCGGGTCGGTTTGGTCGTTTCCTATAGAGAAGAACCGGCAAGAAACTCCATGGTTACTCTTTTCAAATCATTTGGTATTACAATACCAACAAATGCACAAAACACATGTTGAAATGGACCTTTTTGGCGCAGCCGTGAGGCACACAGCACATGTAGCTATTTTCTCATTTTTTTTATTTTTTCTAAAAACTGTGATTTTTTATTTTGTATTTTATTTTTTTATTATTTTAATTATGTGTGCTTGATGAACTGACGTCAAATAAACTTTATTCCTTCTTTCTTTCTTTCTTTCAAATCAATTTTTCTGTCCCTTCTTAAAGTACATATATTTTTTTATCACACCAGACAACATGTACTTATGGTAATGTTTCGCCTAGCCCTACTGAACTAACCTCCGGTCTCCAGTCTCGGGATCAGTAGTGACAGCGGCAGTGAGACCGACGCCCGAGGACCCTCGTCCCGTCGTGGTGATCGCTCGCGGCGCAGTCTGTAGTACGTATCGCAGGAGCTGCGACTTCGCTACTGACGGGTCGCCGATTAGAAGGATGTTGATGTCACTGAGGAATGGTTGATTATTATGTGAGTTAGGACAGTAGTAAATTATGTTTTTGAAGATTGGCCTCTGGTTTCTGAGAATTTATACAAAAACTGTTTTTTTTTTTTTTTGTTTTTTATAAAAACGTTGCCCCACACTAGGAATTTGTCCTGTATCGTGGGTGCGTTTACAAACACTTGAATTCACATACACAAACAGTCAGACCCGGAACAACTACCTGTAGGCCATACAAATATTTGTTCCGTGCGGGAATCGAACCCGTGACACGAAGCGCAGCAGTCAATCGCTCAGCCATTGCGCCAACCGTGCCGTCAAAGCATTAAAGATCAGTATCTATGTATCATAAGATGTGAACCAATTAAAGACATCTAACAAAACAGTTTAAAAACAGATTAAAAAAAATGGATATAGATGGATATGACTGTGGTGATTGACAACCTCGTCTTGACAAACATCCGAAACTCTTTTAGAAACTTTTTTCAAAGTCCAAAAACAATATGTTGACGAAGTGTTAACTTAGTTGTGGCATTTATATATGTGAGTGTGTACAAGAGATCAGCAAGTATTTTAGAGAATCCTGAATTCTGGTAAACTTAAACTCACCCTCTGAGTCTCGTGCCATTAGGCAATATCTTCTCCATACCACCCAACAGCAAGCAAAGTATAGCCTTCTTGATATAGTCATGTCCGTGTATAGACGGCGCCAGCGACTTGCTGAGCAGCTCGAACATGTCTGTTGTACCGCGCTTTGCTAGTCTCTTGCACAGCTTCACGTCTTCGAGAGTTATGTTCATGTTCATATCTTTGTTGATTTGGGTTACATTGTTGGCTATTAGGATTGTTCTACAGAAATAAAGAAAAATATTTATCACACATCTTTTCTTCAAATGAAAACTAAAAAGTAACATAAAATACGAATTATAGTTAGATTCTTTGGATAATTATTACATTATCTGTAATATGGTGATGTATGTATTTTAGTGTAAGCAAATTGCATGGGTTATGCAGAAGTACTATACTGTGCGGTTTACCAACAACAAAGCAAGCCCATAAGGCAAGCACACTGTTCAGAAACCCTAACATTATTAAGAGTAGTAGGTTATAAGGGCAAGCCAAGTAGGCTTGTATGAAAGTACCACCACTACTGTTGATTTTACACATACAGCATTTGGTCACAAAAAGACCAATATGCATATTTTATTAATTAATTGCTATATACACAAGCAAGACATTACTGTACAGGGTGGACTAAAAACAACAGGAGTTCTCTACAAGCCTTCCTTAATTCTTAAAGCATTTGACAGTTTTTTTCTTTTGGAATTTTTTAATTTACCTTCTTACCTAAAAGTGCCAGCAGTGAAGCTACCCTGTTTATTAGGCAGACACCTGTAGTTTCCCACAATCTGCACCCTGTCCCCAGGTTTGCACTTGTCCACCAGGTCATCATCACAGATGATGTCCACACTCCTGGGCAGCTGGCCGGCCGGGGCCCGCTCCGGCATCTCCTGGACTGTGAGGGTCTGGTGGTCCTTGTAGCGGGAGAGACCGTATTCTGTTTCAAGGGGATTGCCTTCATCATCCTGAAGTGAGTGAAATAGAAAATTATATTAGCAAGATACATTGGAGTGTGGAAGAAAAGAGAACATGTTGCACTACCCCCAAGTAATGTGGGCCAAGGGCAGAAGAAAGGTAAGTCATCAGCTTTACACAAATAATCTTGGCTATATCAAGTGACTGGTGCATTCCTCATTCAAACATTGAGTTTTAGGTAGGTACTGGTTAAGATAAGATCTTTTTCAACATGATTTCGCTTTTTCAACCTTGCCACATAATTACCACAAGTGTAAATTAGATAATTATGTTGCTGAAAACCTAAATCTTTGTGTTAAGTAGTTACCTTAGTGGGATATACAGCAGAAGTAGGGAAAGCTTCGAAAGACGTCAAGTCAGTGTACTTCCTCTCCATCACCTTCTTAGTGGCTGGACAGTAGTGTACACTGCGGACAACCTTTGGCCGCACCAGGGAGACCCTAGTGACTATGCCTTCTACACATATTAGGTTGCCTAAGTACCTGTAAAAATGTTTTTTTTTTTTTTTTTAATCTTCATTTAAAGAGTTTTTTCGCTAATGCGAATATGACACTGTATGTTAATATTTGGTTTGTTATTAATATGAAAAAATAAAATGTGTTGCACCGACCCCAAGTATCTTGGGACAAGGGCAGGAAACTGATGATGATAATTAATATGAAAGAATTATTAATGAATAAGTCTATTTATGTTTGTTTCTGCATTGTTTATTTAAATATCACTATGGTTTTTAAGTGATACCGTTATAAATGGAAAATGGGATTTGCTCACATAGGGTTCATTCCGCTATAGCAAATGATGAAACGAAGTAGTAATGTTCAAGAAAACTTGTACCTAAAAGCCACATAAATAAACCACTCATAAAAACAACTTTGTGGGAAATTGTGACATGATATGATTTCCAAATATTAAATGTGACCAATTTTGTGTGCTCATGGCACACAAACATGATGCGAGAGTTGTGTCGCTTACCTAGAGGTCAAACTTCTTGGTGTAACATGTTTGTTTCCGAAACTACCATTGAATGCAACGAAGAACTCCTCCTGTACCTTCGCGTACGTCGGGTCGATGGACGAGACATACTCTTTTAGAGCTTTTTGGAACGCTATCTGTTCTTCGAAAGCGTTGTCCAGCAGCGTACGAGCACGTTCCGGATTCTTGCGCCTCAGATCATTAACACTCACAACTAATCGCTGTGATTTATCCGCTATCATCTGTTTAACTTTTTCCATATAAATTCCTTGATCTTCCTGAAAGTTTACCAAGTAAAAAGTTATTAACCAATGGACAAAACGGTGACCGGTAGAAAACATTAAGGTTAGTTCAAAAGTTACCTCATCATCCAGGAATTCTAAGTACTCTCTTTGTAAATCTCTCAAACGTTGATCGAAATCACCGTCTTCCATTTTCTTGAGTACAATAATTTACAAATTATCAATTAAAACAAACTAAACAATGCACAAATCGTCTTCACAACAATTTGACAGTTGCTTGGCTTTTGGCGCCAAATATCACTAGAGCTGACACTTATGGAACCGAAATGATAGCAACTGTTTGCAATTTTAGTCGACTTTCATGGGTAGACTCTAGCGGTTTATGATTTTTTAGGCTGGCAGCACCGCACGTTCACGTTGCGTTCCAGGAATACGGGGAGCCTTTTTTGCAGACTTGGCATATCAGCAGACAGGTCTTCCTCTTGTTTCTCTTTCACGCTAGTGATACTTTATCTCATTCGTTTTATCAGAAAATAAAACAACTGCGAATCGAAACGTGATCGCCGGGCGATGTGTGGTGACGGTTTTGTTTTCTGAAGCGAAAAAATAACCCCTCAAAATATACAAACATTCGTGTTTAATTAGATTAGCGTTTAGATTTCATGGCAATAATTATAATTTACCGAAGAATTTTAGCAGGCGTGAGTCTACTAGCATAATGTCTGAACCAAATTCGAGTTCTAACCACTCTATGTCATCGCCTCCACAAAACAACAAGGATAATAAAGAAAAGGAGAAGGAGGCAGACCGGCCCAAGCTGAAGGTCCTTGCTCTGCATGGCTATAGGCAGAATGGTGCAGTGTTTAGAGCCAAGATCGGCTCGTTCCGTAAAGCTGTAGCTAAGTACGCGCAGCTCGTGTTTGTATCAGCTCCCCACAAAATTGTGAATGAAGACGGTGGCGGCGACGAAGGTTACTTCCTCAGTACATATTAATTCATTTGTCAACTTTATTACGATCCTGTAGTTGTTGGAGTTGGTCTTATTTTGCTTATTTTTGAAGATTGTTTGAGGTGTATACAAACTAAAGACACAACTCAATCAATAACTTTACGAGATATTAGCTGAGAGCAAACAGCCAAAAAATGTCCCATGAAAATGAGAAAGACCACTACAAGCCTCGTTCCATCTCTTTGTCTAATTGCACTCGACGTTGCTATACCATATTAGGTTCATGCCACATACTGTTATCCAGTTTTAGCAATAAACCTTTCTAACCAAAGAAACATTGACAAACAAGATCATAATCCTTAATTACTGATTTCCAGATTCCCGATCTTGGTGGTTCAATGCTGAAGACAACACATTCAGTGGCAAGTGCCTCGGGGGTCCAGCTCTTGGGTTTGAAGACACCTTGGAAGTGATAAAGAATGTAGTGGAGGAGCACGGGCCTTTTGATGGGTTCATGGGCTTCTCACAGGGAGCCTGTCTTGTAGGGCTCTTAGTAGCTATGCAACAGAAAGGATGTAAGTTTTCAGTTTGTGTAATTTTCTTAGTTTTAAGAGTGTTTATACAGAAAGTGGGCAATGTCGCAAATAGCTGTCAAATATTTCGCTGTTTTGATTAATTTGGCAATATTACTGTATGGAAATAAGAAATATGGCTAACTAGTGAACCAAAATATTAATTATAAAATGCAATAATTAATATTGTGTTGTATTGTGTACTAGATGTAAAAAAAAGTATTTGAAAACTTTCCAAGTGCCTTTTTTACACCTAAAATGGTTACAAAATCAAATTCAGTGTTTTAATTTCAATTTATTATTAATATTTTAGTTCACTAGTTAACCATTTTTCTTATTTCCATACAGTAATATTGCCAAATTAATTAAAACAGGTAAATATTTAAGGCTATTTGCGACGTTGCCAACTTTTTGAATGTATTCTCTTCAGGCCAATAATGTCATTAAAACTATAGATTTGTGGTTGAAGAATTTCAATGAAATAAAGAAATTTACACATTTTATCACTGTGGAAGTCATAAAATGTGCACATTAAACAGAATGACTGTATTTTTATCATAAGACAATCATAAAAGAGCACCTTCTTCATAATATTATCAACAAATTATCTGTTCAATAATATTTCAAGAACACAAAATCAAGGAAGATAAATTGTTAACACTTGGAATGAGTATGTATGGACACACATACCTTGTAAACACTGCCTACTTATAACAAATGTAAAATTAAGTTGCATGCTATATCATTATGTTTCAGATCTACCATACACATTCAAGTTTGCTATATTCACATCTGGGTTCAGATCAGGCAGCCTAGTCCACAAAGGTTTCTATGATGAGGAGCTAACTCTGCCATCTCTACATGTCTATGGAGAGAGTGACTCCATCATACCCAAAGGTAATAAATCTTCTGCTAATTTATATGAGTTTGGTATTCAAATGGATAGATGGGATCCGCTGGACCCGAGTCGCACGGGCCCGGTCAATGTGGCGACACTTGGGAGAGGCCTATGTCCAGCAGTGGACGTCTTTCGGCTGAAGTGATGATGATGGTATTCAAATAATATATTTTGCAAACCATGGAACCATATTGCACACCACACTAACCGTTTTTAAAGCTTTAAATACCATTTTTTACATTTTGCTGAATCCTACAGATGCAAAATTGTACCTTAGCTTGCTTTAAACTTTATAAGATCTTGTTAAAAATATGAAATGCAAAAAAAGATGTGAATATTATTGAACTTCCTTTTGATGGCTGGTTCTAATAACATGCCTTATTTTATATTTTCCAGAGATGAGTGAATCCCTGATCAACCTGTTCATAAAGCCAGTAGTGGCAGAACATTCTGGCGGTCACTATGTGGCATGTTCTGGGGCTATCAAGGATGCCTACCAAGACTTCCTCAGCGACAGATACCAAGAGATGTTCGAGGCCAACCATGCAGACGAGGAGAAAGACTCATAGCATAGGGCTCGGGGAACCCGCCCACGGGTGACCAAGCGTCTGCCCAAACATAAGCCGTATTGGCGAATGGACATGGCAATCTAAGGACTGTTCAGTAAAGCTGACGAGTTATATTCCTGCTTGTATGTGGTGGTCAGGACTATTTTTTAATAAAACTTAATTTATGACCGTTTTAAAGTTTGTTATAAAGGCTGAATATGTTTGAGTTGAACTTTAGCAGATTAGTATATAAATTATGTACTTTTAAAATTATAATAATTATGAAGGAAAAAACAAAAATGAATGTTCGATATTCTAAATTCTTGTGGATTCGTCTTGTAATACATAGCCTATGTATTTTTAGAAATAAATGCGGACAAATTATCACACTTGTTTTTCTTACTTTCTGACGTACTCTAACCATCGTGAGTGCACAGATCTTGTTAAATGAATCCTTTTAAAACCTGTCAGTGCATGCTCCCGCGCTACTTTAGGGGGCCGTCTCCATGAGCGAGAGAATCGCGGCGAAATTCTCGTATAGAAATACGTGACATGACGATAATATCGCCGCGATTCTTTCGCTCGTGGAGACGGCCCCTATGGGTCCGCTAAAACGCGCGGGTGAACGGCTACCCGCTGTCAAGTGTCAAATTGCCCTTAGAAAACCGATCGCTCACGCCTGCGCTCGCCTGCTACTTTTAGCGCCACTCATATTTACTATTTTTCCAAACAGACACTAGCGTGCACCTGCGCATGTTTTAGTCGATGCCTGGCGATAGCTTAGGGCCTAAGCGCTGCTCATACTATTTTTTAATACAGGCAGACATGCGAGGCGTGCACGAATTTTAGCGTAAACCTGTATTGTTTCCCTTGTTTTAGGCGATTTTAGATGTATCACTTGACAATGTTTTGATTGAACTTCTCGGATCCGGCAACACTGCTCCGAAATGTCATAATAATCGCATACTGGTAGACTGGAACTGGAACGCTAACCAATTTGAGGTTATGTTGTTGATAAGTGATGGAAGTAAATAAAAACTTTGCCATATTTTCGATATAAAACGCAATGCAAGACGAGCACAAAATGTGGCGAAGGTATTTGATGTGGTTCGCCCATGAACACATTGATTTTCGTCATGCTGTAAGTTTTATAAACATTATTTATTTGACTAGATCAGTCGTTCTAATTTGTGTAAAATAACCATGTTATTTTGCAGGAAATGTACAGTATTATATCACTACTCAATATACCGGTCAAGTTTGTGGAAAAGCCTAGCGTTCAGAAGCCGTATTGGATAGTGGAATTGCCTTCGGAAGATTGTGTTAGGAAAATTGCTTCTAGATCCGTTTTGGTTAAAAACTGTATAGAACTGTGGTCTAAAGCGAGAACAGAGGCACAATTACATGAAAACTTGAAGAATTCACTGAAAAATTCCACAGGAAGTTGGATTTTAGGAGAGAAAAAGGATGGTATCAGTGACACCTGTTTATGCCCTAAAGAATTGATAGAATCAAGTTTTTCCTCGACAACGTCTTTTAAAGTGGATGTAGAGACATTCTGCAAACATTTTACTATGAAGGAAAAGGTTGAGAAGATTGAGGTAAGAGAACATTTTTATTAAATACAAATTAAGTATTTATTTTAGTAAATTCCTTCGAGTTTTTTGATGTTTTCTGGTAGGCTCAAAATTAATTATATTCTTTCAGAAATTCATTTACTTACCAACGGGGGGTCGAGTGAAACTCAAGAACCCGGATGTGACCCTCGCCTACCTAGAATTTTATGGTGTTGACCCCAATGATGTACCTGAAGAACCACATGATGTCTTCTTTGGGAAATGGGTGAGGAACCGTTTATTTATCACCCAGCAAAATGATGCAGTATAATTTTGGATTCACTGTTGTCAACAGTATGGCATTAGAGCTATTTTACTTACTATTACCATGTATAACGGGCTGGTGTCCGCAACTCCACGTCAAAGCGCGTATTTTGCGTGCGGGTTACTATTACCATACACTGATACTAGGTGGCACATAAATGTATGCCTAAGTTATGGTGCGCTGTTGTATTTTTAATATAATGTCAGTAAATTTAAAGTCCACTCAATGATTCCAGTAATATTTGTCTTTGCATCCTTGCTAGTGTTATTTTACGTTTTCTTTTCGGTTTTTACTTTAAATACATGACATATTTAGTAATGAAGGGCGTCCTGACCTACCGCGTGACGCAGGTCCTCACCGGACACGGAAGTTTCGGGAGGTACCTGTGTCATATGGGGAAGGAGGAAACGCCTGGGTGTCACCACTGCGAGGACCGCCCGGAGGACACGGTGGAGCATACGGTGCAGGACTGCCCCGCTTGGGCAGAGCACCGCCGTGTCCTCACGGCGGCGATAGGCGGAGACCTCTCGCGCCCGGCATTGGTCGAGGCCATGCTGCGGGGCGAGACGGAGTGGGAAGCGGTCGCCTCCTTCTGCGAAGCAGTCATGCTCGCGAAGGAGGAGGCGGGCCGCGTGAGGGAGAGGACAGCGTCCTCCCTCCACCCCAGCCGCAGTGGTAGACGCCCACGGCGCCGGACGTCGGCAGACGATCTCCGGCCACCGTAGGCGCGGGCATGCGGGCGGCGAGTAATGGGCGACTCGCTGTCCGACCATGGACCATGCCCGGGTCGACGGCGCGTTGTGTTCCACGCGCGCCTCAAAGAGTGTCAGCATAATGACGGGGCCCCCCTCTAGAGGGCCAAAGCCTGCCGGGGTCGCGGGACTCATAGAATTACCGTGACCCTGGAACATAAAGGGCTACTGAAGGACACCGTGGATTTTAGTCAGTCCAAGTCTGACAGTCCCTCCCGCTCTGCCCTGGGTAGGAGGACTCATTTGATGATTTTACCACGTTAAAAAAAAAAAAAAAAAAAAAAGGGCAACTCCGTTTGCACGAAAGCCGAAAAAAAATCGACCTCTTGTTTATACCCCTCTGGGTAGCGTTTTTATCGTAGTTAGTTTTGCTTTTTAATATTCTATTTAATTAAAACCACTGTATATTTACATACAACTTCCATATTTATAGATAACAGACGGCCAGCGCGACCTCATTCAAGTGCACTCGCTGAAGAAGCGGCAGTTCATTGGCAACACGAGCATGGACGCTCAGCTAGCCATCATCATGGCCAACCAGGCGCAAGTGAAGCTCGGAGACATGGTCCTCGACCCTTTCGTCGGCTCGGGGTCTTTGCTTGTCGCTGCTGCACATTTTGGAGGTGAATGTAACATATTGTAAATGTTTAAAACTAAATAAATTGGCGACGCCACCCTAAGTGAATGTTCATTTATCTACGAATCCGCGCGCTGCGCCGACTCGTTGCCTCAATAAGAGCGTAGTGCGCTGCAACGCGGTTAAATTATTTCTATAAAATATTTTGAAGTACAGCTCAGCTACCATGCCCTCTTTCAAATCATGATCGGCGAGCGCAGCACGAAAATGAAACCGCTTCCACGCGGCACGCGCGGCGTGTTTTTAAACTTATTTTTATGTTATAACGAAAATTATTCACGTGTAAAACGAAATTAAACGCAAGTCAAGTAAATCGATCTTCGTTACAGCTTACAGCGGACATTATTTGTCGTTATACTTTATTTAGATAGGTATCTTATAATATAATTACTCTCAATATATTATATCTTTGCGTGTATCTTGTCTCAGCGTACGTGTGGGGCTCCGACATCGACTACATGATGCTGCACGGTCGCACGCGGCCCACCCGCGTCGGTCAAAAGGTAACAAAGTATGTATTGGTAGGTTAAGGTGCTTGTTCATTAACTCTTCAGTGTAGCTATTGTTAAGTCGCATAAAACCACCATTACCATCTTGGGAGCCAGCATTAAGAGGGAACAGAGCCTGCGAGGTAGGTATTTGAAGAAACTATTGCCGTCGCGCTGCGTGTACCTTGCCCCCGTAGAGTGCGATAGGGACAGCAGATTATATCACAGTTTTTTATGACAATATCGACGTTTCGTATTCCCGTTTTTTCTCCTCGAAAACAGAACCGATTCAATTATTTTTGATATTAATATTTTAAGAAAGAGTATGTCGAGGTTCCTATCAATTTCTTTTAAATTAAAAACATTTCGAATTTGTCTGGTAGTCCTCTAATCACGGCCGTAAAAATGGGGCATTTTGGGAAGGGCCTATTTTCTTTACTTATTAGTTGCTGAAAAAAATGAAATGACAGGGTAGTGTCTACAGTAAAACTTGATGTTATGAAAAAAAAAAATTCTCTAGAGGCATTTTCAGGAAGAAAAGAGGGAATATATTTGTATGGAGAATCGCAGCCCCTGTTCCCTCTTAAATATGTTCCTATGAATTTATATCCCATCTATAACTTTTTCGTGAGTGGACTTGACATTTCGAGGATGGAATTTTGAAATGCCGTAAGAGACATTACTCGTTCGACGCCGTGCTGAATGTTGAAATGCTGGAGCATTTCAATGTCACTTATGGCATTTCAGTTGTCTCACCAACATCTAAGTTCTTCATCAATAGTCCATTTAGTTATTAATGAGAAACTTTTTATTTATTAAGTACAGTAAACCAACTATATACATTATTAATTAAAAACTGTTTAATAAAATAAATAAACTAACAACAAACTATGAAAGGGCATCGAAAAACTCCTCCGCAACGCTGTCAGCTGGTAATGTGCCCAAGAGACTGGCGGCGCGCGTCGTTGCCACGTTGTATGGCAACACTTAGCCTCTGGCCATTGTAAAAGCCAGCCCCATAATTTTGTTATTAATTAAATTGTATGCGGTCATGGGGTTTAAAATTTTCATAAATTAAAAATGTGACGTAAAATAATCTTAATTATTTGTGGGAAATTTTAAGTTTTATGGACAGAGCACAAATATTCACAATTAATTCCGAAATCGCTGTTTTTGTTTTCAGATACGAACCAAAGACGAGAGCATACGCGGCAACATGAAACAGTACGGAACAGAGTCGCGGTACCTCGATGTAGTCGTGAGCGACTTCTCGCTGCACAACTGGAAAACGGGCTTGAAATTCGATGCAATTATTACTGATCGTAAGTTTTTGAATTCATTTGTGCATTTTATAGCTAATTTTCTTCTTTAAGTGTCGATGAACTCCAATTGTGTTATACCAGTATGTAGCCACCTGCACAGCTCTAACATTTGCTTCGATTAAATCATGAAAGGTGCAAGTGGTTCTCTGGGATGGGCTGGAGATGGGTTCCATACTGGCAATCAGTTTGAGATGGATCGAGGTCTACAGTTCTGCGGGCAACCTGGGCTCGCTATCGGTATAGGTAATAGCGTGATAGCGTAGCCTAGTGCCTGCGCTTGTACTCACCGCACTCATTTATTTGTGTCTAAAATTTCATCCAAATCCAATCAGCAAGGAAAACGTGATTGACTAACAAACTTACTTCCTCCCCCGGCCAGTTCATGGATTTTCTTCTAATTGGTTCAAACTTGAAAATGTAAAAGACAGCAAGTAGAGAATAATAGGATTAGGATGAAGCCAACCATCAAAATTTAAACCAATAATGTAGCATTTAATTATTATGTATATTTCAGCGCCCTACGGTGTTCGAGAGCCCACAGAGAAGATCGGAATAGAGAAAGAGAACTACACACTATCCGAACACCATCTGCCTAATCACGTGCCTTCTAAAGTGGAGTACGGACTGTCCCACATTTATAGTGACCTGCTCAACTTCGCTGCCATACACCTGGAGATGGGCCGGCGACTAGTCTGCTGGTTCCCGTTAGTGAGGTACGCATCACTTAGGTATAACATCTTGTAAGGAGTGCCTCCATAAGTACATGATCGGGTCATTATAAGGTATAATAATAATAAAAAATGCTAAGACTCTCCACAATCGCGAGATATGCAGTCTCAGGGAATATTTCCTTGAAGCCGACGTGGGGATGCATCGAGATGTCGTCGTGGTGGACAAGGGCCTGATCCCGCTTTCCTTGGCTAAAGAGAACTGGCGCAAACCTGTAGTGCTTGACACTAACGACCGCATGGAGGTATGGCAGAGTAAGGAGCTTCACGGACGCTTTTTCCGGGCCTTGCATGGACCCGATGTAGACCTATCAGCGTCCGTAGCCTGGCTACGTTCCGGGGACCTTTTCGGAAAAACCGAAGGTTTTGTCTGTGCAATTATGGATGAAGTGATGATGACGAATAACTACCGGAAATTTATTGTGAAGGATGGTACGGTGGACATATGTCGGGCATGCCACCGTCCAGGCGAATCAATCCGTCACATTATCTCCGGGTGTTCTCGTCTGGCTAACGGAGAGTACTTGCATAGACACAACCTTGTAGCCAGGATTATACATCAGCAACTTGCTCTAAAATACAACCTTGTGGAATCGGAAGTGCCGTACTATAAGTATGTGCCCGACCCAGTTCTCGAAAATGGCAGTATCACATTGTACTGGGATCGATCCATCATCACTGACAGGACTATTGTAGCCAACAAGCCTGATATAGTGGTGGTGAATCGATCAGAGCGGCGCGCAATGATTGTTGACATAACGGTCCCGCATGATGAGAACCTCGTGAAAGCCGAGAAAGATAAGCAAATCAAGTATCTTGACTTGGCTCACGAGGTTGTCGACATGTGGGATGTGGACTCAGCGATCATTGTGCCGATAGTTGTATCAGCCCATGGCTTAATTGCCAAGAGCCTCGACCAATACCTGAGGAGGCTCTCGTTAGGCAGCTGGATCAAGGGCTTGATTCAGAGAGCGGTACTTCTGGACACGGCTCGTATTGTTAGGAGGTTCCTCTCTCTGGAGCCCTGACCGCCGGTAGCTTGGACCCTGTTCCCGATACCGGTGGGCTACAATTTTTAAATGTTTTTTATATTGTTTTTTCTAAGGAATATTTAAAAATGTAAAAAAATTGTAAAAATATAAATAAAGGAAATAAAAAATAATAAAAATGTTTATTTTCTCATCACAAACGTTAAGTACAGAGAGAACAGTAATTATTAAATCTATTGTATGGTAACATTTGTGAGAGACTGGTGCCCGAAATAGGCATACAATACCTGTGTTACGGGTCACCAGGCCCCCCAAAACTTGCAGGTATAAAACTAATTTATACCTGCAAGTCTTGGGTATGGCACAGAACGGCGGAAAAATCGAATATACGAGTATATTTCGCCTCCCTAATTAAACGAAACTGCCAATTCATACCGACCCGGTGTAGCAGACCAAGCTTAGGCAAAGCGCAAGTGAGCTTTGAAGGCTCCATCCATAATACCGATACCAAATATCTGCTCGTCCTATAATTACAATATATAATAATATATATATTATATCTTTCTTCCCTACATCCAATGTTTCCAGAGAAGAGTACCAAGAAGACCAGCTGCCCTCCCACCCGAGCCTGAAGCTGGTGGGCAACTCGGAGCAGGTGATCTCGAAACTGGCCGCGCGGCGACTGCTGACCTACGAGAAGATCACGGATGAAGTGCCCAACATGCCGCTCGATCCTAATGCGGGGGTGCATAACTTTAGGTACATATTTTTTATTTTAAAGCCCAGTTTAGGTTGTGGGCATACAGCATCCCTTTTTTGCAGTTGGCTAAGCTAAGGCCGGTGACTACCTAAGCGGACACGAGCAGAGTGGAGAGGAGACGTGCGGGAATCATCCAATCACATTGTTTGAAATTCACATCGCGTGTCTATTCTCTCCAGTGATTGGTCGAATCTTGGGACGTTTTCGCTCCGCTCTGCTCGTCATCGCTTTGGAGGAAATCGCTCATTAGCCAACTGCAAAAAGAAATCCTCTGTTTACCTGTGGCTTTCTTCAAACTACTGACACAATCTGATATCCTTTTTTGCGGCGACCGTATTATGACGATTTTCGCATCTTAAAAATAATATTTATGCCCATGGCTTAATTGCCAAGAGCCTCGACCAATATCTGAGGAGGCTCTCGTTAGGCAGCTGGATCAAGGGCTTGATTCAGAAAGCGGTACTTCTGGACACGGCTCGTATTGTTAGGAGGTTCCTCTCTCTGGAGCCCTGACCGCCGGTAGCTTGGACCCAGTTCCCGATACCGGTGGGCTACAATTTTTAATATTTTTAAATGTTTTTATATATTTTATTTATATAATATTTAAAAATGTAATTAATTTGTATAGAAATAAATAAAGGAAATAATAATGTCTATACCACATTTTATAATACAGCCCCGGCCATGTTAAAACACACGACAGACAGCTAGTAGCAGCAATGCACCTACTACACATCAATAATATAATACTACTATTCAGCATACAGTTGAATGTGGCATAACAAAATTAAAAAAATCATACACCCAATCAAAAATACTAATGCTTTAATCCAGGGAGAAGTACTTCACAATGGGCGAGATGACCAGACGGGAGAGGAAAGAGAAACGCGCCGGCGAAGTAGCGGCCTACCTCGCCAGCAAGATGGCCGCCACCAGAAATGACGTCACATGACACGCTATTGAATATGATAGAAAAGATTTTAAAATAAATGTTAAGTTTTAATTAATTTCATATTTTTTATATGTGTTTACCTTATTTCAGCCATTGCTGGGGAGCATTTGGCATACGGTTCCTACAGTGGTTTCATATTTTACCTTTGAGAGCACAAATCCAATATTGACATACCATAAACAATATAACATAAAAGAAGAAAGAGAAATGACAAGTAATTAACGATACTGTGTTTTTGACGGACGTCGAGTGGCAGCAACCCAAAAGCAACTCTAAAACGAGGATGCAGACTTTAACTTTCATTTCATGTGTATGATATCAAAATTATTACTTTGGAGATCATTAAAACAAAAAGTGGGTGGTAACATAATATAAATTTAATTTATTTTAAATAATTCATACCCACAGGAACAGTCCAGTAAATAAAACTAACTTAAAGTTGACACACAACCCGAAACATTCTATACACCATAAATGCACGCGCGTTTTTGATAAAGTTAACATAAAATATTCCTATAACCTAGTTCATATAATGTACTAATTATACTTAGTATAGTGTACCTGGTATATTTTCAATACATTTTTGATACATACAATAATAATGGAAACAGACCTTTGTATTTAGACTTTCGATTGTCAATCTTTTGTGTCCCTTTTACAGTTATCCAACTAAATGCTGTTGCATTGCGCACTATATATACCTAGATTGACATATACCCAGGTCTGATACACTCTTAGGTGTTAAAAATTATCTAGGAGCCCATTTTAGTGTCCATAAAAGGTACTATCCACCAGATACAATTCAATTTACAATAGAATGCTATTGTAAATTGAATTGTATTATTATATTATTTTAATTGTATCTGGTTTGGTATTTATAAAATTATGTTGGAGATGTTGAAACAGGCTTATAAAAGTGTTGTTATTATTCTATTCTGTAAGTGTTATTCAGTGATAGCCAAGGAAAGCATCATGGACGTAAGGTCGGGCGTGGGCGGCAAGGAGCGCGCGGCCCGCTGGCGTCGCGCGGCCGAGGACTGCGCCCACTGGCACAGCTTCCACACCTCCGCGCGCTTCGAGCTGTTGCCGGCTGACTTGTAGTGGTTTAGCAGGTTGTTTGTGACCTAAGAGAGAGAATAATAACTATATTTGTTAGGACAAGGATCTGAAGATGAAAACTTTTAATGAAGAAATTATAGCAATTAATATTAACTGTTAATCCATCCACATCAAAACTCGCAACAAAATTCTGGCAGTCGAACTTAGCCGAACCGCATTACAAGACTAAAAACTAAAAAGGATACCTCAAGGCCAGTGACTCCATACTGTGCCAGATCAGTACTCATCAACTGGGTGAAGCCTATGTAAAAAAATGCTCATGAAGGCAGTGGCGTGCCGCTAGGTCAGAATGGAGGCAAGCCCAGTTAGTCAGCTACCGATGTTCTGGGAAATAACTTTATAAGTTATAGTTTTTCAATTAATTTCTAGTCTTATCTTAATACGCTTGCATAATTGACAAAGGCGCCATCTATACGTACGAATCGTGACACCAAAGTAAGTTCGCTACGCTACTGTTTACAATTCAGACGTGCAAAATATTTCATTCAAAATGGCCACTAGATGGCATTTACACTATTGATTTTTTATTTTATTGCCGTACACACTAATTTATTAATTCAATAAACTGTCGATTAAAATTATAATATTTGATGTTACATAAATATTAATGATCTCACAAAATCATTATAAATCACTAATAAATAATAGCCAATTTTATTTACTTATTCTATTCTTCAGAACAACTCTTTAAGTACCTAAACTCGTATAAATTACGTATTTTCTTATTTCAAAGAGATATAATATTACGATGATGGTTCTTTATTTGGAAGAACTTTATCAAATAACTACCTACAAAATGATATGCGAAAAGCGACAAAAATACAATGCCGAGAAAAACTATCATTAGGACTTCTTTAACAGTGAAGTAAAGAGCTAACTCAACGTATTTACATACCTTTTTGACGGTAATATCCGAATTCACATTCACATTCACAGACCACTTTATAACAATCAATTAATAACTTGCAAAATCATTGGTATAAATCACATCGTGCTAATATCTTTCACACAATTACAATAACAAAACAAAACCTAACTTTAGAATATTGTTTTCAAAATTTTCAAAACAGCATTCATTCGTAATAATTAACGCGTGCTACTGGCATAATTCCTAGGTCAAAACAATACGAACTAACTTGAAAGAACACGAAGCGCATCGTCGGCGCGAACACACACGTTCTCTCTCAAACTTACACAGACTTACACGCACACATTCAAAGAAAAGCCTAGCTTTAAACTCGATACAAATTCTCACATGAGTACATAAATTTTTTGTCAAAAACGGACACATTTTGCTAGGAAACATGAGAGGTCACAGAAGCCACGTAAAAGCCAGTGGGTGTGAAAGAGAAGCTAGCACTGGGTCACTGACCGTAGGCCGTATTACGCACTAAACTTCAACTTTTCAACTCTTCTTTTGTATAGTGTTAGAGCGAGCCAGAGTATCGCGGCCGGCATATCAGAATTTAAGCGCGCGAATTTAAAATAATTTCTGTTATGGATTGATAGTTGTGTGGAAACCGAATGTTATTATTGTTTGACAAAAAATTACTAAGTATTATTTTGTTTTTGTAAGAATGTTATTTTTAAAACACATTAAATACATTTTAAATATTCCATTATAAAACAATATAAAAAACATTTAAAAATATAAAAAATAGATGGCCCATCGGCATCAGGGAGAGTATTTTTTTTTTTTTTTTTTTTTTTTTTGTTTATCGTTAGGCAAGCCTGGCTTTTCGGCTTGTATGAGAGGTCCGCCACTGCATGAAGGGAGTATTTTTACAATGATTTCTACCTTGCACAGTATAAGCCTTATGGTTTATGTCTACATAGTGAAACTCACCAAGAAAAGTCCAAGCATAGCCCTCATGTTCTCTGGGTTCAGCTTCAGTGCCTGACAGTAGTAAGTCTTGGCTAACTCCATGTTTTCAACACCACCCTGAAACAACAGCATTATTAGATAGTGGTCCATTTTGTCGCGATGAGTACTACGGTCCACACCAAAGCATCGTTAGGGCTTTTTGCATCATTTTGCTGAATGTCTGATGATTAGCACTTCAGGAAGTTTGGGTACATCAAAGAGCTGAATGTATGCGGCAAGCGGAGAACCAGTCTTTGTGGAACAACGTCTCCCACATTCATTGATTGAAACTTGGGAAGTTTTTTTTTAATTAAAAAGATGCACACACCTCAGTAACTTCATAAAATGTAGATATAATTATGTATGTAGCCAGAACAGTTATCTGTTGTCAACCATCTTAAACATATTACAAAAGAGGTAAATTTTGGGATGTAGGAGGTACACTATTACCGAGTGCCTTAGGGCCCGCGTCTTCGACGCCGACGAATTCGCGAGCAGGAGCTAGTCTATGTTACATACCATAGTGTAGCGAATGTCAGCCAGTCGCTGGTGCATAAGATGGTTGTGTGGCTGGTGCAGGATGAGCTCCTCGGCGCAGAAGGCGGCGCGCGCGTACTCCTGCACCTGCAGGTACAGCGAACACAGCTCCTGCCACGCCTCTACATCTGACATAAACCTGCGGATCATGGGAACTTTATACTTGTGACTTCTAAAATAATTAGGTCTGAAGAGATCTTAGAGATTGTCAAAATATTAAATGCTGCGGTATACAAGTAAATAGTGTAATGTATTTTTTTGTTGTGTCCCTTGCACATGCAAACCTATTCTACAGTGTTGTTTGGGGCACCGAGTATGTCTTAGAACACAGAGAGTAGGATGGAAACTACAACATTAATTGTGTAATAGCTGCACCTCCTAAAATAAAAAATCTTACTTCTTCAGATAGTCTACAAGTTCCTTGATGGCTTCGGTGATGAGTCCCTGCGCCTTCAATATGGCGACGCGTCGCTTCCTGGCAGCCGAATTGGTTTCATCAGCTTTTATTATACCGTCCAATACTTCTAGAGCTTCATCATACCTGAAAAAGCCAAATGATGTGCTATTCTGTGCCTTACATGATTGAGCTTTATGAGAAACAGGAAGGAAAGTTCGTGATCCTCTATAGAAAAGGAGTATCCATTTACCTGATGGGTGTTGTGTCGGGTAGGCTACTATCAAATTGTTGTTATTAGGTTTCTGTATATCATTGTTGAATATCTAACACCACGTAAACAAAAACAAAAAGAATAGCATCTTTACAGTAGATTGAAAAACCTGCATAATTATATTATGTCACAAATTATAATTTGTGTTCACTTCAAATTAGAGAGAGATGTTGCTTGTTTCTGCGATTTGCTGAAATAACACGTATTCCCATTCTCTAGCAAATAGCAGCAAAAATCAAAACCCCCTAAAATGACTTATGTGGTATTAGAACTTCAATGACGATGACTGTTTATGTTAAACGCAGATAACTCATAGTTATAGTAATATAGGATACATCAATTGTGATTTTTATATGTTGGATGAGCATGGCAGCAGTGGGGCCCGAACCCATCGTGCCACTTCCTTTTGGGTATCTACACACGAACAACACCACAAGCTGTGGCTGGACCATGGCTGCCTCACCAAACGAGTGCTTCGTCTGACCAAACTAAACTTACAGCCATCACTGGACACGGCTCTTTTAATAAACACCTCTTTGTCATAGGAGTCACAGACAGTCCCCTGTGCCGAGCCTGCATGGAGGAAGACGAAACAGCAGCCCACATGCTTCTACATTGCCCAGTGGTTGCAACATACAGGGCAAAGTACTTCGTTACCCCAGGTACTCTCCGCGAGCTTGTCAGCAACATCAAGGTGCTGCTGGACTTTCTCGGGGTGTTAGGGTGGATGGAATAAAATTTCCACCCGCACGCAAAATACGCGCTTTGACGTGGAGTTGCGGACACCAGCCCCTTATACAATACAATACCAGAGATGGGTTTTTATACAAGTTTGATTTCAAGGTTCAAGTTTTGAGTCAATGCTTAACAGTCCAGATTCTCCACCTCACAAACAAAAAAGCAAAGATTCCCATTTTAAACTTATTACTTAGTCATGTGATGCGGAGGAATGACGAAAATGTACTGAGGAAAATGTTGAATATGAGTGTGGATCGCTATAAGAGTAGAGGAAGACCAAAGAAATGATGGAAGGAGTGTGTGATGGATGATATGGCTAGAAAAGAGGCGACTGCTGAAATATCTAATAGAGAAGTATGAAAGAAGGGGACATGCTGCACCAACCCCAAATAAAATTGGGTTAAGGGCAAGATAATGATGATGAACTTACTTTTCCTCAGCTTCCAACAAAGCAGCCTTGTATCTCATGACTCGCATGCTGCCAGGGAACTCATTGGACAGCAGGTATATGCACATGGTTGCCACTCCATATGTGTGGCAATCCAGGGCTGCATATATCACTTGCTCCAACACCAAGTGCTCTGTATAACATTAATTTTATAGCTTTTTTTTATAAAGTGTTTATGAAGATGTTAGTAACAGTAATAACACATTATAAACTGGATAATATTGCTATTGATAATTTTTCAACTCACTTTCATTGCCAAGTTTGGGTAAGTCTTCACTTAAGACTGTTGTCCACAACTCCATGACATCTTCACTCCTTCTCTCATTGCTCTCCCTCCACTGTCGGAGCAAGTCCTTGGCTTCTGAAAATTAGTTATATTAAAATAGGTTATATATTTTCGAATTTTTGCTGAAGTATTTTTTATCAGGGTCTTTTTTTTCTAAGCGAGATGAAGTAATTGTTGAGGTATTTCAAGGAAAGGTACAAAACACAACTTGGATCTAGATTTCGATCTTTTAGAATAACATACCACTACAAGTTAGCTCTTCAAAATTGTAAGACATTTTTGAAATATGATGTTTATTTTCTTAGAACTGCTAAAACCAGCTTGGCTTTTCCTGGTACATTTAATTTATAATTGAAATTAAGTTTTCCAAGTCACACAGGATGTCGTATCTTGATGTCAATTGTTAAACACGGTCTCAGCTCAGCAAAAAAAGTTTGTAGTGTCATGCATGGGACTGTCATTACTGTCAAACGTCAACTCCGTTTTTAGGGATCCGTAGCCAATTGCTAAAACGGAACCTTTATCGATTTGTCGTGTCCGTCAGTATGTCACAGCCATTTTACTCCGAGATTGTTGGCACAGAGTTGAAATTTGAAGAGTAAGTAACTTCTATGAACCGCTACACAAAAGTGATGTGAAATTAATTATGAAAAACATTAAAATAAGGGTGTATCTCCATACATGTTATTGAGGGTTGAAAAAATATTAATTTTTTTTTTTTATTATATGCGGCTGCTCAAGGATGCTACATTTTATTTGGTGAATGTACAGACGCCAGCACATCAAGCTACCACAATCCGTCAAATTTCTTTAATAGATTTTCAACTTTATAACTAAACCGTTAGGTTCAAGATTGACTGGGAAAGACAGTTTCGGGTAGCTTGATGTGCTGGCTACATTTAAATGATTGATTTAGATTTCCTTCGATACGAAAAGAAAAAGACTTTCTTCTTGTTAAGCTTAAGCGTAACTTATACACACACGTTTTCCGTAGTAGCAATACTAGACGAAAACCTGTAAATTAATAATCAAAACCTAGCTGGGTATACACACTAGATTTATCGATACATTTCAAATTAATTATGTTAGACTACTCTAGTGTCATTGACCTATTTAGCGCGTTCCAGCTCTCACCTATTTACGATTATGGAAATAGACCATAATGTTTCTGTGGAAATAGAATAAAATTCTATTAACTTTGCACTAATAAATAATTAATGTTAATTATATACTTGTTCAAAGCATGTTTTAATTAGTCATTACATTATTTTTTGGCAAACGGACATTATTTGGGGCCAATGAACAAATGAATTTCTCTTCTCTATGGATTGACTTTGAATCGATTCCGTTTCACGCATAAATGATTAGTGTTATTTCCTCAGTTGGCGAAAAACCTATAGAAATTTGATTATAGCACATCGCCACGAGCGCATATCGATGTTCGGGTTCGTGTATCGGAATATAAAAGTTTGTGTGTGAACGTGAACAAGACGTCTGCAACTCTGCAATATGTCTGACTATTTGGAAATATTTTTAGATTTAGCTTAGTCGTAAATAATTAACGGATCTATTTAGAGTAATAGATGTCATGGACTATACATGACAAAAAATATAATAGGTGAGTCCTACTCGTGTGTTTCTGGTGCAAAATCGTTATCCAGCTCATTCTTCATTGTACATAATGCTCGACTTTTTTATGTCTCAATGGCCTTTATCTCGGGGTTTTGTTTTCTTTTGTCCTCTGTTTGCTCGTTGAACAAGTTTGTAGAATGTGATGTTGTGGACTTAATGTCGTATATTTATACAGAGAATTTTGTCTGACAGATCGATAAGGAGACGGAGTGCAACGAAGATATGTATTGTTGTGGGTCGAGCGAGAGCCTTACGTGTGAATAGTAGATATGCGCGTCACGGACATTGTGCGGCCTGCCTCTGCGGACTGAGTGCGCGTTCTGTGACGACATTGTATTGATACGATTGCGACGTCGCGGTGCGGGGCTGCGACCGCTGCTTTAGTCACCGAGTCAACACCCCGTGACGTCAACATGGACCAGCTCGTGCAGTGCCCTGTGTGCACGCTGTACCTGCACAATGGGATGTCTCTGGAGTCCCACTTGGACACGCATCCCAAAGACCAGGTTATAAAAGCTTTGTGTAGTATAGCAAACAAGGGCTCTAATTATGCCAGCAGGACGTCTACGCCGGCGCATTCTGAGCGCTCATACAGGAGCAGGTCTCGAACACCTGCCACCGATGACAGTGCCAAGTGGACTGGGTCACGTAGTACTGATCACGAGCGCTACTGGCGTAGGACACCTAGTAGAGCCTCCAAATCTACACCAGTTTCAAATACATCTAGAAATGGTACTCCTGATATTAGAATGCTTGATGTTAACTTTGAGAACCATGGAATTGCTGGTGGTGGTGCAGGGCAACATGTAAGCAATCCATTTCATCTAAAAGCTGATAAACTTCAGCAGACCTTTCAGTGTCCTCCAGTCCCAGAGTTTGATGGACAGTTTGTTTACTACCCAGAGCAACAAGAGGACCGAGAGATCAAGTACTCCCGCAGTGCTGAGTACAATGCCTTGGACAATAGCAACAATATGTTCTCTTACAATGTGCCACCTATGGCAGGGGCAGGTATGAAATTGTTACCAGCAGCACCTAGGAAACCGAATGACCTTGTTAAAGTTCTACCAAAACCAAATAACATACTCCTTAAGACCAATATGGGCGGTGTGCAATACTTAGGTTCAGGGATGAAACCCATGCATGTTATGGTGCCATCAACACCTACATTCATGCAGAAGAATGTGCAGAACAACATGATCATGACTGGCAGTGTAGCCAACCCACAAATGCACATTGATACCAAAACAAGTTCACCTCCTCTAGCTAGCAACCAACTGAACCAAATGACTACTGGTGCATTCACTCCAGGAACAACTGTTGTTACCCAAAACTCCCAAATTATTTACAGAGAAATGGTGCACAACATAGATGGTAAGAACTTTATAACCACCATGCCCACAGTCCTTGGTGGTCCTGACAATGTCACTAATTTAGCTCAGGCCAGCTCCATGTATCAAAATGTTATGGTTGTAGATCAGTTTGGCAATACTTCATGTATGTATACAACACCACAACAAATGATCAATAAAGCATGTCCCACATCCATTTATAATGAGTCTGGGACTTCTGGGGTACCTAGTGTACTTGATAAATCTGTTCAAAGTATGACAGATCCGAAAACACTAATAATTGAGGTTGGTCCACTTGTAGCTCCTACACATGATAATATTTGTGAACAACCTAGCCCCAGCATGCCACAGCCGGTTACCAGGACTGAAGTTGGCAACATTGAGTCTGCGGTTGAGGCAGTGGACCCAAAATACGAAATGCCTGGCGGTACTAAAGGTTTAAAAATTCTGAGCAACATTAAGGTTGAAGTACCCGTGCAACACAACAAGAACATGGTCAATACTGTCATGGATCTAACCGGGGCTAATGAGTCAGATTATCCTGTGGAACGAGTTGAGTCACCTGAAAAGATCCTGCCTGATCTAGAAGATAACAATCAACTGTCATCTGATGACACTCAGCCATCATCATGTCCATCCATGTCCAGTGGTGATAGCATGGTCTCTCATACGTTTTCTGTGATAAAGAATGTTGGTAATCCAAGCAAAAGTTCTGACAGTAAGTTGGACACAGACTTTTCAGACAGCTGTCCTGTGCCAGATTTAATTTGTAATGAAAAGCCTTCCATATCACCTTGTAGTGAGTTGTCAGAAAATGGTGACAATTCAACCGATCATACCTCAATGTCTCCCAAACCTGAAAGTAATCAAGTTAGACATAGTAACTTAGGACTTCCAGAAAAGAAAATTCAGCTTTCACAAAAGCCATACAGGCACAACACACTAAGACTGAACAATATTTTTGTGAAGAAGCACAAGAAAGTTTTGCAGATTAAGAATGTTAAGGCGATTCCTGTGAGCACTACAAAGAAATCTGAACAAAGAGACACCATTCCGACGTCATCTACCTGCAAATCGCCGGAAAATTTTACCATGAATAAAATGCACCAAACTGATAAGACAGATTGTAAGGAGAAGAGTAATCTCTTGCAAACCATATCTGTTGAGGAGATCAAGGAGAATGATGAGAACTTTGATGCTGACACATCAGAACAATCAATGGACATAGAAGCACTAACAGCTAATGATTTGGAACAGCCTGAGTTTGCTGCGAATCTTGATATGATTCAGGTGAAAGAGGAAATAAACTCGAGCAATGAAGGAGCGTTCAGTAACGAGCCAGTGACCACGGACCGCATGCTGACTCCACTAGAAACATTGCGACCTATTAATGTTATTAACTATGGTAATCTGTCCAATGAGGATTTTAACGAGGAGTCCACCGACAGGGAGTTACTGGACCTTGAAGCGGCGTCTAAAAACAAACAGTTTGTTAGCATGATGAACGAAAATTATTTCGGCGACAATATTTACGCAGATTACTTTACTGCCGACCGCGTGGAGGCGTTCGACGCCGAGCGCGAGGCGGCCGGATTCAAGGAGGGCGCTAAGGACGGTATGTACCTCTGGGGCGAGCCTTCGCAGAAGGACAACGACTTTGTGTTACCTAACTTTATACACGAGAGTTACAAAATAGCTGAGAGTACTGGGATTGATTATTCTGAGCTAGGTGCTAGAGCAGGACAGGTGGACGTGGAGGTGGACGGGTGCGAGCCAGACTGCAAGGCGGACGTGCTGAGCGAGGGCCGCAGCGAGAGCGACGCGCCCATCAACATCTGTGCCGACGAGCGCATGCCGCCGCGCGGCGAGCTCAGCGGACAGGAGAGCAACGGAGACATGGAGTCGCCCTGGAGCGGGGTAAGTTGTCTCACCACACTATGTGACTTTTGCGAACGTCAATTTCAAACCATTCTTTGTCTTGTTCTTATTGTTTACTTAAAAATGTTATCTCACCCCCTCATGAAAAATTTTGGATTTATTATTTCTAATAATTATTTAATTTATTTTATGAACCAACCAACATCAAATCAATCATTTTCTTTCATGCATACATAATATGAATGAATGAATGAATGAATTATTTCTGTAAGTTGGTCTTTTTACAAATTGTTTACATGTTGTAACTTGTAATCAATACTATTATTACATAACATAGTAAGAAGACAGAACAGTTCATATTGGGATGAAAACGTCGTAGTGGTACGAAATATAGACATCAATTACGAAACTGAAAAATGGAAATTATTTATGTTAAAAAATATGATTTCTATTGATGTTTTTTTATTTTTATAGTTAGAATTCATAATATTTTATAAAAAATTTCAATTCTGTAGTAATTGTTGTTGTAGTAAAAATTACATGTTTTTAGTTTTGTGTTGATTTTCCCAGATGTATACAGATGTAACCCCTGCGGAGCCCTACGATCTAATCGCCCGCGAGAGCTGGGTGTCGGACGGATCAGATGTCGACGCGAACGAAAAGCGGGAGCCCATGTTAGTAATGTAACCCTTTTTACTGTACCCAAAAGTAAAAATAGCGTATCGAAAAGAACCTATTCGAACGGATTGCTCGATGTGTCGGTCATACGAAATATGAACAACTTGAAAAGACTAGAAGACAACATTTTTACGCTAATAAGCGTATTCTAATAAGAATACTTAAATTTTTTTTAGTGTAGCGGACGCTTTAAGCAGTACAATGAGTGAGGTCTAGATGCGTCATACACATCACACACGATCATTTGAATTACGAATCGTGTTTCGCATAGAATTATTAAATCTGTTGTGGCGATGGTGACTTTTTTTCTGGCCTCTCGGGACACATTCCTGTCAATCAATCAACCCGGACCATCTCTCATGTTTTCCAAGATGCGCACTTAACATCCGTCCACCTTCCATATCCAGTGTGTTCCAGCCAATTTTTCGTGGTTGCCCGGTCTCTAGCTGGGGGCGTCCCACACTAGACTTGCTACGCGGTCTCCGCTTCAAGACTCGTTAGCTCCACCGAGCATCGGTCCTTAGACAAACATGTACAGCCTATAGCCACTTTAGCTTACTTACTGTGCAAGCCATGTCGGTAACTGGTCTGAAGACGATGTCCATAATACTATTATTTATTAACAATTATAACGTATCCTTTCCAGCGAAGAAGAGCTGCAGCTGCCGCTCGCCCCGGTTCTGCCGCTGCCGCTACCGCCGGTGTTCGTGCGAGCGCGCGTGCACACGTGCGCGGCGTGCGGCGCCACGTGCACGTCGCTGAAGGAGCTGCGCGCGCACAAGTCTCTGGTGCACGCGCTGCCCACGTGCTCGGCCAGCAAGACGTCCTACAGCCGCCTTGTCACGCAGCGCGCTATCAAGAAGGAGGAGAAACCTGATACAAGTAGGTTTCGTTTGTTAAGTGCCCAGTTGATGGCAAGGTAAGTGAAAGAATTTTGCTATTATAGCTAGTTCCAAGTGTCGTCATTGCTTGAAAATCTATTAATGTCAATAAACATTTCTACAAAATAGCTTGACCACAATTGGTCAGATTGGGAATTACGTAGGGACACGCCATCTACAGTAAGCGTTCACCGACCTTCCCAATTTGTGCCCAACTGGTGGCTCCTATTACCTGGGACTTAACATAACTGGCGCAATGGCGGTGTACCATAAGTACACCTCTGCCTAACCATTCGGGAAACAAAGGTATGATGTTATGTGTTCTTCATACAACATTTCTCACATCAATGTGCCGTCTGTATAAAATGTTTTTCCTTCCATTTCCCCTGTCGGTCGCTTTATCTTCCACTCACTTTTGATTCAAACTATTCTCCCACAAAATATCTATCAACATCCCCAATCGATAGGAAATGATTCAGTTCAGCATACATTTCTTGACATACCCCTTTCTGTTCATATCTCATTTTGACTAATTCCACCTTCTCCCATTTCAGACAACTTACTACCACCAATAGACTCTAAAGACTCGATATCGTCGACGATCCTCGAAGTTTACGAGAGTATACAAGTCGAGGAGGCCAAGCCGAAGATCGAGGTAGACCGGCTGATCAAGCAGGAGGTGAAGCGCAGACGGAAGGACTACGTGTGCCCGACGTGCAAGGTGGACCAGGGCACCGACGCGCAGTTCCACGCGCACCTCAAGACTCACCCGCTGGAGTGCCTGACGTGTGGGAAGTGCTTCTTCAGAAGAGCCAACCTGTCCCTGCATATAAAGACACATTTAGGAATTAAGAATTATAAGTAAGTGTGGTTGGTGCCCTTCCTTTATTTATTTTGTAATTATTATAATTCATCTTCAGCCAAGCCTTTTCCATTTACATTGGGGTCGGCCCTTTACATGCCTATCTGATCCACAGTCCGTTTACTGGGTAATTATACACACATATAATGACTGATTTTAAAATAAGGGTAAAAAATGCTAGCATTAAAACATTGATTGATTATTTTGGCAAGCGGACTGCCTAAATATCTGCTTGGGAAATCTGTTGTTTCAGATAGTGTTGATTTTCAATTAAACTTTTACTTTAGTTTAATTTGTTCAGTTAAACGTGGATAGGTACTTTTGAAAGAGATTAGATTTAAATAGCAACGTTTGGTTGAGCCCTGCGTGTGGCCACACGTAGACTGTCGCTGCGGCGCGGCGAATCGCGCGCAACGTAGTGTGTGTGCGTCGCCGGCGCCGGCTTATGTGTGTGGGCTGCGCATAGCGAGTTGGCTTGAACATCTGTTATTGGACCGAGGCGGACTCAATTAATAATAATTATGTTCACAGGACTAATAAACAGACGGTCAGATTTGGTTCAGAAGCGAACCAAATTCGTGGTCCGTTCGAACCAAATTCGAGCGTGTGTTATGCTTTATAATCTCCTTGGAAAATCCGTCATCAAACTACATAGTTATAATTGTGAGGTCAATGACCCATTGACATTGTCTGTAGTCGCCGATACAACGATGACAACTCGTTTGACTTTACAAATTATAAACCGCAAGCAGGGCTGCCAGTAGATATTTTTAAATTAATCGGCAATGTTTCTGAAATGATACAAAATTGAATGTCAGGATACAAACAGTGCTTAAATTTGTTATAAACATACACAGTAATGATTAATCACGTGAACTTCCCTACGTTATTATTTTTATTTACTATGGGGCTTAACGCGCATCCATATGGCAACTCAAAAAATATCACCCTACGTACCTACATTGTGGCAAAAATGTAGAAATCTAAAAAAAAAATACCTAATTAAGGTGAATGTGGATACACTTTCCATACAAATGTTTCCAGCTATTGTATTTACAAAAAAAAAAAAAAACTTTTTAATTTAATTGTCAATGACCATCGTACATGTTCAAAAAATCTACATAAATAAACTAAATAATTATGCTAATTCTATTTTCGCAATTCTTGTTTTGTATAGAATACTTAAAATCAGACATTAATATACATTGCATTTTATGACTTCCATTAACAAAAAAAAAAAAAAATTAATACACAAACACTGTTTTAAGCTTTCACGGTTTACAACTAAACTTATACTGTCACTTACGGGATATCTTCCGTGATTGTTCATTATTTTGAGCTCCAGACTAACAGCGCCGCAATATCGGGAGCTCAAAATAATGAACAATCACGGAAGATATCCCGTAAGTGACAGTAAAAGTTTAATTCACAACTTGTCACCTTAGTTGACATAAAGTAAAAGTTTTAGTTAAAAGTCACTAGAGGGCAAAGGTATCGCCACGCACGCTGCCTATATGTTGTGTTGCATATGAATTGGATGGGAACCATTAATTGGTATTAAAAAATAAATATACGTAGTTAACATTTAGCATCACGTTTACTTTCTAAACCCTTCAAAGCGCTTTGTGCAAATCGTAAACTTCAATGTGTATTGAAACTGAACTAGCGCCATCTGGTGACAAAAATGGGAATGAATTATTCCATACAAATTGAAGCTCACTCTAAGCCACCTGTCCCATCGCTGACGAGGAAGCGACTAGCTATCAACAATCTTCATACTCAAGAAGCTGCTCCTTGCAGTTCCATGTCAGCTCGTTTTTAGTTCCTAGTTCGCTCAGTGTACACGCTTCTCGCTAAGGGCAGGCGGTGGGACAGGACAACGTGATCGAGTACGTTTTTTCAGTCATACAAACTCGCACTACATCCACTGATGGTAAGCAACGACTTGTAAACACATTTCCTGTTCCAGATGCGAGGTGTGCGAGAAGCGCTTCGTGACGCGGCAGAAGCTGTCGGAGCATCACAACACGCACACCGGGCGCGCGCCCGTCAAGTGCACCGTGTGCGACGACACCTTCCGCCGGTACTCCAACATGGTGCAGCACAGGTACGCCAACACGCCGACGGATATAACTGTGCTGTGTTCTACTTGGTTCAACTCATATGTTTCCCGTGGTACTACTAGTACGGGATTGGTACATAAGATCAACAATCAACATCTCAACATTGAAAATCTCTACACCATAATCTCAACGATTCAAAATCTCAAGTTTGAACCATACCATCCTGAGTATGTATGCAAACTTTTTGTGTAGAAGATGCATAAAGGTTTGACAGCAAAACATAAAACAAGTTGTCTCTAAAAAAATAGTTATCAAATAGACAGTTATCTGTCAGACTTGTTTACAAATCGTGTTATATTTTTTAAGTCTTACAAAGTTATTAATTTTATTGTGTATTTTAGTTTAGAAAACATTTAATTTTAGGGTAATTTACAAATTTATTGATAGTTAATAATGCTGTAAGTATGATCTACTGAAGCACAGACTATATGTCGATGTTTTTGTATAAATAAAAATGTTATTGTTAGCTGCTGTGTGTCAGTGCGGGCTGGTGTTCCACTCGCGCGTCAAGCTGCGCTGACACCAAGAGATATATTCTATCTATATGTACATGTTGTTAGTTAGCTACACTGTAACGTCCATGCGTAGGGACCGGCACCACCTGGCCAAGCGCGCCAAGGTGCGCGACTTCGTGTGCCAGTGCGGCCTGGTGTTCCACTCGCGCGCCAAGCTGCGCTGGCACCAGGAGACGCACGCGGACCGGCCGCGGGCCTGCCTGTACTGCAGCGACAAGTTCGTGCACGCGGCGTCGCTCACGCGCCACGTGCGGCGCTCGCACAACGAGTACTTCCTCGCCGAGCGACACAAGGGCAACAAGCAGGAGAACGTGCAGTGTCCCGTCTGCAAACAGGTCAGTACGACATGCTTTCGATACCGAATGTTAATTTTATGAGCCGAATTACAAATTGCTACAAATTTTCCTTTCCAAGTTCTCTACTGTTATGCTATGTGTACCGTTTGTTTCAACCCATTTCTCGAACTTTAAAAGGTGTCCAAAATTGTATGTAATACACCTGTAAAATATAGTGAGTAGGTTGAGTAACAGTGACGTATGTGTTACAGGTCTACCTCCGCTCAAACCTGCGCACGCACCTGCAGACTCACAGCGGGCAGCGGCCCTACATGTGCATCATCTGCAACAAGTCGTTCACCACCAAGTGGAACCTCAAGCTGCACCGCTGGACGCACGCGTCGCGCTCGGCCAAGCCCTACAAGTGCGCGCTGTGCAAGGGCGCCTTCATCCGCCAGTCCGAGTACGTGTCGCACATGAACGCGCACAAGTCCGTGCGGCCCTACACCTGCAACTACTGCGGCTGCCAGTTCATCCGCAAGTACAACTGCCAGCGCCACGTGCGCGAGCACGAGATGGCCAAGAAGTACGTGTGCAAGGTGGCCGAGTGCGGCAAGTCGTTCCACCGCAGCTACTACCTGTCGGAGCACATGAAGGTGCACTCGGGCGCGCGGCCCTTCGCGTGCAACATCTGCGGCAAGACGTCCAGCAACAAGTCCAACCACAACAAGCACGTGCGCATCCACCACGCGCGCGAGCCCGTCGCCACCGAGGCGTAAGTGCCGCTTAACGTTGCTGCCGAGCGAACACATCTCGCGCGGTCCTTAGCTCACGGTTATATTCCAACTGAGTTTGCACCGAACCATTTCTTAGTGTACTACAACATTGTGACACTAGGATTTTGTTGTAAGAGCTCGCAGCAACGTTGCCCAAGGAAGACCCTGGGCGCCTTGTAAATATCTAGTTAAATTTGAATTTATTATAATTGTTGTAAATACAGGACCAAGCGTGTAAATTTTGGGGTGGAGTTGTGTGGTGAAGAGCATTTCGAGGTCGACAGTATGGCGCACCACATCTTATGTACGAGGACTTCATTCGTGTATAATATTTGTTCGTACATTTGTTGATGTCGAAACAAGCTTTAATTGCGGAATACTACGAAATGATAAAAGTGCGTGTAAATGCGACGAGTTTGTTTTTGTGCCTTATAGATTGAACACAGGGAATCTTCTTGCAATTTCCACTAGTTGAGGAAATATAAAAGTAACTTGGACCTAGAGATGTATCATTTAACTTGTAATGTGTTATTGTATGTCGTAGCTTTCTCCCTGCGACGCGGGGCTCTGGTTGTGAAATACATTAAGTGCGCTGTGTGTAATCTGTGGTGCGTCATAATTAAGTATAAAATAGTCAAATTAAAAAAGGGCATTTCGGTATAGGTACCCCGCTACACTTTATATTATTTTCTACTTATATTGTAATAATTTCACTATGCTTCCATTTTATAAGCTCAGCCTGGGGTTGTGGCTCGCTGCATTTGTGTCGAGGCAACATATCATTTTTGTAACGATTTATTATTATCTCAAATAATTGCCTGGGAGATTTTCATTGGATGTTTATCTAACATGAAATAGCACTGAATAGATTCCTTTTATATGTTTTAGTGAGGAACTTAGGAATATGATGTTGACATGAGTTGACGGTGCAGCGGAGCCACGGCCGTGAGGCGCGAGCTGTAACGTGTAACTTTAAAGTTTAGTCAAATTGATATCCCCCAGGGACTTACTAATAACTCATTGTAAAAGTATTTTAAAACTTACGTTATTTAGATTACTTTATGTAAATATCACTTTAATTACATTTAATTTATTTTTATTACACTTTTGTATTGTTACTACGTATTATTCCGTATTTTACGTAAGTTTGAGGTGATACAATGTGTGCTCTAAGCACTGGTCGTGGCTAATGACATCTCCATTCGCGGAGCGAAAGAGATGTAACTATAAATGCATAGCACTGTCTCTTTATCTCACTCGAACTGCGGTTGCAATACATGACGAACTGATTTCAGTTGGAAGGTGTTTTTTTAATTATAGGATTGCTCAGGAATTCATGATTTCTCTTATTGAAACAAATAACTAAAAAAAAAATATCTTCCTTTATTCGTTTTAACACATATTTGTTACATTTTTAAATAATCTAATATAAAACAATATAAAAAAAAAACATTAAAAAATATAAAAAATAGTATGCCACCGGCATCGGGAACTGTATCCGAGCTACCGATGGTCAGGGCTCTTGAGAGAGGAACCTCGTAACGATACGCGCCGTCTCCAGAAGTACTGCTTTCTGAATCAAGCCCTTGATCCAGCTGCCAAGCGAGAGCCTCCTCAGATGTTGGTCTAGGCTATTGGCTATTAAGCCATTGGTCGACACGACTAACGGCACAATGATTGCTGTACTCACGTCCCACATGTCGACCACCTCGCGAGCCAGATCTAGATACTTGAATTGCTTAAAATTATTATTATTTTTGATTTTTTTATTCTTTTTGAAGAATTCTCTTATGGAGTTTGAGACAGCTTCCTATTGAAATTAGGTGTTTAAAAAGCACATGTTACCAAAATTTTGCGTTTCCTCACGCGTTTGTCACATTTTATTGGTGAACTTTATTTTAATGGACTTTTCGTTTCACAAATATTATTTCTATATTATTATGTTTGTTTGATATTTGCCTAAAATATTTAGACGAGTAGTGCAATCGCATTTGTTGTAACTCATTGTTATTTATCATTTGTTAAAAAATGTGAAAGTCACCTGCGATGATCGTGTATAGTCAACATTGTTTCCGAAGATAAAGCAATAATGTGATTTATATCAATTATAATTATTTATTTTTATCAGAAGAGTCTTCTTGGACGATAATGATTATACATGGTCGGTGCGCATTACGTTTGAAAAGTCGAAATTAATGAGGTCAAGACCTCTGATAGTGGAGTCTTTTCGTAATGTTATATAACAATTGGTTTACAAATGTACTTTAGGTATATTTTTCTATCTGTTGATATAAATTCTGTCATGAATCACACCAGCTGTGTTCATAAAGGCTCTAAGCGATAACGAAGGGTGAGGCTCGACGACTTAACTACGAGACACTTTTATTTACGTACTTACCGAGTCTAGTTTTTATCATATAATGTAGTCTTTTTTTAAAGTCATTATTAAAAAATCAATCACGTGTTTCGGAATAGATTCGTTATTTCAAAGCTTTTTATTGTAAAATGAAGTCAAATGACGTCAGCGAAGTCAAATGACAATCTGACGCTGCACAAACAAGGATGAATGTCTTTCTTTGAAAGTGTTAAACTTAGTCACATATTTGTGAATTTACATTAGTGTAATTCCGTGAGGGCATTGTGCATGTGTGAGGACACAGCAATGTTTGTCTTTGTCAGTTTATATTCAACGGAGCGAGACAGCGATGTCTTTCGCTATATGATAAGATAAAGGGGTGCGTCGTATTAAGTTGTCGGGTCTTACAGAGTTCTGAGTAAAAAACGATGTATGGTATATATTTTACACATAAAACAATGATCTCGTATTTTATAAACACAATGTAAAACAAATTGATGTTTTTTTTGTTTATGTTGTATTTAAATCGTTTTATAGCGCGAGTTGGGTGGCTCGCAATCACCCTACAGTCTAATTCGATGGTAATAGAAAATTATAATTCATAGCTTTAATTTATAACAATTTATTTGAGTTCTCAGGTTTTCTACAGACGAAATGTTGTCACTAAGAAAAAGTTAACTGCCATATTATTATATATTATGTAATAAAATAGGTGTTCCCTTGTTTTGCAGACAGAAATTTCATAGAATTTCGTTTCACAGAAAATGTTTCTATATTTGTTCTTTGTATTTTTATTTCGAATATTGTTTTAACGACTATTTACTTGAATGAAACACATTTCATAGAAACACAATTCAATTAATTTTATAATACAACTTTTATTTAACAAACTTACCAAACAGCGCAATTCATCATTAATATTCCAGTTCACTAGTTATCCATATTTCTTATTTCCATACAGTAATATTGCCAAATTAATTTAAACAGGTAAATATTATTCACAGCTATTTGCGACATTGCCAACTTTTTGAATGAACGCTAAGAGCGTTACAGTTAAGAGAATAACAAGATAACCTGCATTGTTTTTGTGAACGCGGTGTTGTAATTTTATAGGAGGGTATGCATTTTGTCAAAGAATGAGTTTCTAAATGTTTCAATTCATAATTGAAACATTTAAAAACTCACTCGATAAAATGTTTTTTCTTGGTAATAAGCTTTATATTAACTAAACAATATGAGTATAAAGAATATTTGTTATTCTATGATATGAATATCGGAACAAAAATTTTTATTTGTAACAAAAATTAATAATTTATAATTATTCGAAATAAGTACATATCCTGCTTATTGATTATTCTATGAAATGATAATATGAGATAAATTTTATATGAAACGAAATTCTGTAAAACGGTTGTCTATAAACCTATTTTTTGTTATCAAGCTCCTGACTTGCGCTAACCCTACATGCATGGTATTCGACTTTTTTGCCCAACGAACAGTGTTAGATCTACAATTTCATTTAATCTACTAGTACCAATTACAAATTTAATCGATTTGGTAACTGTTTTTTGCGAATATCGGTAGTAAGATTTTTGATCTTCTTAATCCATTAGAATTGAGAAGAACTGAGTTTTGTCCAACGATATCAAGCCATAATAATAAATAGGCAGTATAGCTTATATTCCAAGTTTGGACTAATGGTCCATAGCCTCAGCTGTTCAATGTTACCCGATTTCGATTCTAAATGCCTACAGACAAGTTTCATTTTTTTTTTCTAAATTTTTCGGGATTTAGGAATTATAGCAAAATTGAAATTCAACATTTATTTGTAACACGTTTAGAATAAAATGGAGTGTTTCAAAAGAGTGCAAGAGAGTCGCATATCGTGCGGTGCGGGTAAAAACGATGTAAATAGCTGTAATCTTGCTCGTAACTCAGTTATTAGAAGAAATTGGTTATTTATTTTATTTGAATAAGTTGTTAGGTTTACTTGTACATAACGTTAGGTAATTTTGTAATTGATTGCAATGTGGGTGGTACACCAAATTCAGTTCGGCGGGGTCACTGGACTGAAACTTTGTGTCTGCAATAAATTATATTAAGAACTTATAAATTGAGTCGTTTTTATTTAAAAACTGGGAACTAGAACACATAATCAGCCTACACCGTGCCCACTGCTGCGCAGCAGGCCTCTTCTCTGTTAAAGGGAGGGGGCCGTGATCCACCACGCGGACCCAGTGCGAGGTGATACATGTCACTGGTCTGCGAATTTTCGCTTCTAGGAAATGCCGGTCTCCTCACGATGTTTTCCTTCACCGTTTGGAGGACAAGTGGTGATGAAATAACACAAAGTACTAGAATGTGTTTCTAAAAACTGCGAATGACTAGACTACGAAACATTCGATCCAACCTACCATAATTCTCCAGTTACTACTGGAAGAATCGATCTGTAACAAATATTATTGTTGTCAATGCTATTTGTTTGACAAGAGCCGATAAGTCGGCGGTTTATTGACATAACATCTGATTTATTGTCTCATAACCAATAATATAATAATCAATGGATGCTGTTTCCCTTTTCCTAATGCGCGTTTACAAGACGTAAGTGATATCGCATTCTAAACAATAGTTCGCGCACGTTCGCTCGCATGCCGCAGCGTGTGACGCTGGTCTACATCAGTGCCATACATTTACGTTACATTCAATGCCTCGTACGTCTAGTAGTCGGAAGCGCGACTACTACAATGAGGCGCATGAGGTCTTGGGTTCGATTCCCAGGTCGGCCAGTGTTGTTGGGTGTTTCTCAGTAGCACCCACGGAGTCTGGATCTGTGCTCGATTAATGGCAATAGGCCCCCTATTACATGGGACTTAAACATAGCTGGTGAAATTTGGGTGGGTCGGTGGGGTAAAAATAAGCTGTCTCATACAAAAGTGCAATATCTCATCATCATCAACGGTAGCCTTATTTCACTCACTGCTGAGTATAGCTCTCCTGCCTTGTGTGCTATTTCTCCCAGTTCTGCGCGAATCTCAACTTGGGGGGGTTAGTATGACGTCCAGTGTGGGAAAGAGACAGAGCTATACAGATACGTCTAGCGCCATCTCTGTCCCACACGGAAATTACTCCAGCTTTAAGACGTCATGGTCGGCCACCAGATCATACTCGTGATCTTCTGAATGTCATCCATGGATCTGGTCCACCTGTTGGTCTGCTAACACTTCTTCAAGCAATCGACACGGACTCGATATATGGAAGTACCTGCGTTTTTTCATAACTGACGTAAAATATCTTTGCCGGGACAGTGTGCGCGGCGATGTCCCTTAAAACATGTATTAGTATCTTGTAATTTAATGGGAGTAAATTTGATATTTCAATGATTGGAAAACCTCCTGTCTGACTATATGTTCCCGCTCGATCGAAGGTCGCCCGACCTTGGATGATCATCATCATCTGCCTAGAGCCTTTTCCCAACTAAGTTGGGGTCGGCTTCCAGTCTAACCAGATGCGGCTGAATACAACACCATCATCGTCATCATCATTAAAAACATATTCTAAATAGATCGGCATCATTGGGAAAAAATCTCCTGCCGCTCGGTGCGGTGTGCGCTGCTCCTAAAACACATTTACCCTCTGCTGGTACCACATTCATGGATTTTCACAACGTTATCAATAGTTCCGTAGAGGTCGTCTCTGATATTAAATCGGATCATTGCTGCCGATATATAAACATAAATATTACTTATAGTTATTTTCCATTGACTTTTATTTTTAGCTTGTCATGCAACAATAGCTGAGGTTTGCGTCAATGAGCTTCACGTACCGCGGTGCCGTTGTGAGCGGGTAGCGGGCAGTCCGCACTCAGTAACTTGGGTACGGTACTGACGCGGAAGTTTCTTTCAATGTAACTCAAGCTCTGGGAAAAGAAAAGCTTATAAATGCGTCGACGTCGAAAGGTTAATGCACATTGTAGCTGTTCGGAGTTCTTTCTATGACACTCCAAACTTCTTCTTTATTGTGTGGTTAGCCCCTAACCTGGTGTCAGAGCTTTTATGCCGCCCATGGTCGTCTGACTTGGCTTTACATGCCGTTGAGGAATATCTCTAAAGAGTCTCAGGTATGCTGGTGTCCTTACGATGTTTGCCTTCACCGAAGCAAGTGATAGTTATATAATACGCACATGAATCTGAAAAATCAGTGGCATGTTTTGGGTTCGAACTCGAGACCTATGACTTGGCAGTCCGACGGTCACACCACTAAGCTATCACTGCTTTCAAGTCGAGCTGTTCAGGATTCTTTCTAAGATACTCCAAACTGCAACGCACATTTTCCTTCAAGCACCAATATGGCATTCCCTCGGGTCGGATCAGGCTTAGCTTGTAACAAGAGTTTGTGTGGTATACCACTCAAAAACCCGACTACTGAAAAATCACGCTCTAAATAAATTCGGGGTTTACAAGGTAAAATTGACTTCTATTAATGAAGTCGGTTAAAATTTAGCCTATGTTACCCGGATAATACCTAATAACGAATCTATTGAGACCTTACTCATCAAAATCTGATGAATAGTTTAGGCGCTACGGAGGAACATACGTAAATACGAACATACATACATAGACTGCTAAAATCATAATCCTTCCTTTTGACTTTGCCGTAGTCGAGTAAAGATGGGGTGACAGTGAGTGGCGTTAGTTAGATCTATTGGTTGTTTATAAAGTAAATGGTACAAATAATAGCGACGCCAAACAGTCAAAAGATTAAAGAACAGTAAACATACAAAGACAGGCTCCTCGAGAAACTCATCGAATTCCATAGACATAAACAAGGAATTCCTGCTAAAACCAATTGATAAAACCTTAATTACTGCCGTAATCCACAACTACACAATATTATCGACATGTAGGTAGGTAGGTACCGCCCGCCTCGCGCACAGTCCCGCCGCGACCTGATTAACGTAATTAAAACAATCGAATATTATAAAAACGATAATTTATTGCCGCAATAAAATAAATCATATCTCCTATCGGGTAACTGACCTCTGAATAAGAACAAACGATTTTAAAGTAACGTCAATATTGAGAGATAACCTTTGAAGCCGAGTTTTGCGTTTCAATTATCTTAATTTAGCCATCGTTTTTTATAATTATCGCCTCGTAGTGAGTAAGTGATGCTAATTCATTATCTCGATATCAATGAGCACGAGGTTGGGTTTTTTAACATTTTATTACGTTTTATTTTTATGTTGTAGGCAGCAATTAAAGTTATCAGGGCGATATCATTCAGTAATTCATGACTAGGTGTATATTATCTATTGCTGTATTTGTTGATTATCTCATCGCTTTTTGTGGACACCATAATTATCATAATAATCAGAAGAAAGATGTCCGTTTTGGAAATTGCCAGTATTGGTCTCTGATATGAATGACCACAACTATTGGGCAGGTTGGAACGAGTATTGTGCATGCAAGCTGGTACCTGCCAGACTCTTACAACCGACTGGGCTAAGAACTGTAAGTTTCTTTTCAAGAGCCAGACCACTTAAACAAGTTTGGCAGTTGGGCAACAGGGCTTGATTGTGTAGTGACTGCTGAGGAATACGGAGGTTTATATCCAACGATGTGGTTGCGACCGGCTATTAACGATACCACTAATCATATCATACGCACATGAAGACAACCTCATGTAAGAGAAAGAATCGCATTTTACTACGGCGTAGGCATATGAACCCAACGGGCTACGACTTCGGCTACGGCGTAGCAGCTTCTACGAGTATTTTTTTATTGGCATATAGTCCCCTTTTTATAGCCAGCCTATCGGGTACCCAGCAGGGATTGCACTTATATACCTATGCAAAATTTGAAGCTGGTTCAGGTAAGGTTCAGTGGGCAGCAATATAAGCATTCAGAATGTTATTAATAACATAAGTCGTCTTCCCTACGACCGCGACATGCGAGAAAGTGCAGAACATTGCAGATTTAAACACATCCAAGGCGTTGCGTATCAATATAATACTCGTAACTTTAAATTATTTCCAACTTCAATGTCTTCAATAATAACTAGTTATGAACAAGTGATTAGAATTAAACGAGAATTCATTCATAAAACACTTTTTTTTTAACTTTGGACCGATGTTTTATACCGCTGACTGTACACACACTCACATCTGCACCTACCTTACGTTCACTTGTATGGTCTGAGCAAGTACGTAGGTGACTTGCGTAACTACATGTAAGTAAAAACAGAGGCGCGATAAAACGATGATAACATATAACAACAACATTAAGAGAACGTAAATGAGAAAATTCCCAAACTGCCCTAACTGACGACAAAGCGGTTATTTTCCTTACGCACTGCACTATCTACATAATGCCGTATATGGAAAGAAAGCAGAAGGCCCGCATATGGACAAATCTACCTGAATTTTGAACCATTGCATAGTTTAAGGGTTCCGTTACCAAATGGCAAAAAACAGAATCCATATATATCGAGGCGCCTTAAATTATCGCCTGTCCGTCCGTATATTACAGCCATTTTACTCCGAGAGTGTTGGCACGACTCAGTTGATATTCGGAGATTGGGTGTCTTTCTATGAACCGCAAAACAAAAGTGACGTGAAATTATGAATTATTAGGTGTGGCCCTTGATACCTATAAGTGAGGGTTGAACATTTTATACTATGGGGGGTGTCTATCGAGAACTCTTGAAAATCATATCGAGGCGCATAAAATGTTGTTCTTAAGTCAATGACTGATAAGATATTCGCTTTAAAAGCCGTAACAATTGTTCCCCTTTCAATTTTTTTATTAAGAGAAGGAAAATTCCGCAAAAATGTGTTTTTGTAGAACATAAAAAGAACTTTCAACGAAACTTGGTTTGAACTTAGGGCTATTTCATGAAAAAGTCATTCAATGGGATTATATGAAGTTAGAGGGTTGTAATGATGAGTTTATTGACTTTAACTCTGTAAAGCCATATTTGTTACGGTCGCGAATCATACTTTAATCAACGTACAACATGACACTGACCTGTAAATTGCAAAAAACGTAACTAAATTTCGCGGGCTACCCTGGCGGTTCCACCTTAAGTAGATAAGCCGCAGATAATCTTACCGTAGCTAAGCCTACGTACCTATCAATGGTTTGTTTTTCGTTTATAATCAGCAGATCAAATCAAGACTCATACGCACATATATCCTAATCTGCGTATGTCAGCTAGATATCACACACAAGTTACAAGTTGATCTACTAGCACTAAGTTGCGCGATCATGCGCTGACGTCAAGCAATTGTCATAGCTGCGGTGTTTATAAAAAGCGCTGCAAGGGTCAGTGAGACACACCCTAGCCCCTAACACGTGGAGAATGTTTATATGACGACGTTATTATTGCTGATACGTCTGATAGTGACATTGATAACTGATTGTGGACTAGAAACATCGAAGTAATCTAATACCATGTTTTTAGGAGTCACTAAGGCAGTACAAAGTTTCGCGCGTGTATTTCCGCGTGACTGGTGTGAAGTAGTGATTCATGACAAAGATTCAGGAGCTCAATATTTGGTTATTAGCCACCTAATCAAAGATATCAAAATTATTGATCTGTGGAAATTGTTGAGCTGTGAAAATTAATGATCTGTGAAAATTAATGCGCTGTGTGTTAAAAACAATAACACCAGAATTGCATATTTCTTTCTTTTTGCAGAAGACGCTAACTATATTTATTTTTAAATATTTATGTATGTATTCTGTTTCTGAAGTTTTCTAATACAGAAGATTTTTCGTAGTATTTACGAGCATACAATCATGAGCAGTCCGTCAGTACATATTGTATTGTGCAAATAAGTAACCACATTAGGTAATAAACTTCAGCAGAAGGCAGTGGCAGTTCAGTTCTTAAAGATGTTCTGCTGCAGTGACAATCTTAGGCTACAATAAAACGCTGGTTTTAGGGCTGGAAACCAAATTAAAAATCATCATCAATCTGCCTAGCCGTTTCCCAATTATGTTAGGGTCGGATGCCAGTCTTACCGGATGAATCTGAATACCAGTATTTTACATGGAGCGACTGCCTATCTGATCTCCACAACCCAGTTAGTCCTGGGTAATATGATAAGACTTGGTAAGACTGGTTGTCAGACTTTCCGGCCACCTGACTATCTGTAACGACTGTCAATTACAAAACTACAAATGACATCCGCCACCAACGGCTTAACGTGCTTTCCGAGGCATTGGTGGCCTACCACGACGTCTTAAGAGATGGCGCTACACGACCTGTATAGCTCTGTCTCTTTCCCACACTGGAATTACTCCTGGTTTAAGACGTCATAGTAACCCCCTGAAATCAATTTTTTTATCATTTCTATGATTTGATTGGCTCACAACGTCAAAAATACATTGGAACCGCCCACCAAGCCCCACCTCCTATTGTTTTACGTGAATTCTCCTGTACCTTCATTCGTTTTTCAGACAGAACACTGACGACTGACCGGCGAAATAGCGAAGCGCCTTTTCTTATGTTGTCGTTTCTACGTAACATAACATAACGCCTGTAATCCTGAAGGTATACGTGCACTGAGGTGCGCGATTGGTATACCCACATTTCGCCAGTTATGTTTAAGCCTATACAAGGGGGCGGGCCTATTGCCATCAACCGGGCATAAATCTATTCTCCGTTACGGCTACTAAGAAATTCCTGATGGAAAAACCCAATAACACTCCCAAATTTGGGAATCAAACCCAGGACAACTTGCTCAGAATTTGCGTATCGTAGAATCTTTCCTTCTTAGATCTTTTCTATCTTTCTGTCAAGAACAGTAGCTGTCACAAACAGGGAAAATGCATCACAATAGCTCCACGAGGCGATCTGCTTCAGTTACTGAAGGGTCGTCATTGTTTTGTCATAACAACAATCGAACGATGAGCCGCCGCGATAACATACTAGAAATTATTCATGAAATAATTACTTTCAATGCCTTATGCTGATAAAGCAGCCTTTCGATCAAGGTCCGTTGAACTAACTTGAGCGAGAAGGTTCCAGAATGTTAGTACTTTATTGTTTCAAAGTATGAAGCAGTCAGATAATTGTAGAATGTTGCCATGGACACAATAGCTTGGAATTGGGTAAAAGTAATTCATATCTTTAATCTACAAAACAACATATGGATAGGTTGTAGTCTGAAGTACAAGAGAATCACCATATTTTTAAGCGCATTGATTGATATGGACCTAACCCGTTAACGCCCAATAGGTCATAGTGGTCATACACTGCTGCGTAAAGTTAAATAAACGAAGTCGGTAGGTGTGCGTATGGAAGTTACTACTCTTAAACTTACTTTTTCGGCTTTCCGTCCATTGTACCTTACAGTTAGATACTTGAGGATTATATCGACATTCTTGGATTATGTTTTCATTTTACAGACAATTAAGAACCCATTGTTTGATACATGTTCTAGCGCGATTGGAAAAAAAAATACCGAAAATCTACATTATAACTGCGTAGCCGAGTAAGACCTCAACTGAAAAAAAACGGATGTTTTCATAATAATATAATCTTTGTATCGAATGGACGTCGTGTGTCCATTTGAGGCCATTGGCATTGTGTAGGCACAGTTAAAGACGTCATAGGGAAAAATCTGTAAATTATAATTTATTAAACCGGTTTAAAGCTGTTTCAATTGGCGCCAACGTCTGTTGTTTTTTAACGTCGTCTGGGTTTAAAAACCCAATGGGAATATGCGTATAATATAAAGCGCGGAAAAAAAGCTAAAAAAAACTTTAGATATTGACACAATAGTAGGTACATCTTGATACAAGTGGGGAAACCTTGTAATGGAGCCGAGAACTGCAGTACACATGCCCACGTGTATCAACCGACGCTTTTCAATACACTTTCTAAGAAATAATAGAACGAAAAGTATTTTTGACATAAATTTGATTTTTTCCGCGCTTTGCTTTCGCAGGTTGAAGAAGAAGCAGAGGTATAAAACCGCTAAAAAACCTAATATAAAAATTGAAAATTATATTTTTGAATTTGGAATATAAATAAATGTTAATTTGTTCATAAAAGTATTTTTTTTTTAATAATCATGTTTATTTATGATATTCTATTTATAAACACAATTTTATACAGAAAATATTTACGCCGTCAAGGCACATAATAAATCCCTTTGCCGAGATTAAAAATAAAAATCCTTAGTATAAGACAGTGTACCCATAGTTATCTCTGTTGATTTTTTTTATTTCCACACTAGTTGTAATGAATGCAAAAAATCCACGAGTGGGAAATACATTGCATGTTGAACCTAGTCGTAGTGCGATAAGAGCCAGTTTTCCAGGAATTGTGTTGAAAATATTTTTGTTATAATCATAAGCTAAACTAAATAACAAAAAACTAAACTAAACGTTATAACTATTTCATTATTCTATTTAATATTGTTAAGGGTGCTACCACATTGATACCGATTGGTGTGGCAACACCCTAAAACATTACTTATTCTTAAATAAGGAATATTTACTGGAGCAACTATATTTTTCTGGGCGTTTTCTTTATCACTGACTAGCGGTCCGTCCCAGCTTCGCACAGCCTATGTTACTCAGGGATTCTAATGGTGAAAGAATTTTTAAAATCAGTTCAGTAGTTTTTGAGTTTATTCGTCACAAACATACCAATCTTTCCTCTTTATAATATTATAGTATGTATAGAGATTTTTCCAATGTCGCGTCGGTAAAAAAGCAATTTTCTTCCGCGCTAAGGAAAAGAGTTTTAACAAAAAATTATAACTCATAATAATCATTATATCCGCCGAAGCACACTACTGGGTCTCCCCCAAGCGTCACCACATCGCCAGGTCCCAAGCTTCTTGCAACCAGCGCATCCCTTAGAGGTCTCCTTTTCACTTCCATTAGCCTACTTACGGCAATTAAATTATCTTCAAGCTGTGTCTGTAAGCGGTTCCTGCCAGAGCGAGCTAAAAACATGGAAGGCTTGCTAAGCTGAAGGGCAAGGCAAATGAAGTCTAAATTTACGATCCTATACATATGAAACAAAACACGGAAAAACAAATCTAGAACGTTTTCAAGCAGTAAGAACTACCTACTTAGGTTTTATAAATATTTCCTTTTCATTGGTTGGCAACCATGATAGTAGGCATAGATAGAAGGAACGACCCTATAAAATCAAATTATCTCATAATTATCATTCTACTGCCCTCATCCCAATTTATTTAGGGTCGGCGTAGCATGTCTCCTTCTTCGATACTTATCTATAATTCGATTTTTTGCTAGCCGCATGGTGTCCCACTACTGGGCAAAGGCCTCCCCTTTCTCCTTCCATACCTCTCTATCCTGGGCGATCTCCGGCGATGATAAACATGATCAGGGGGTCTAAAATGGCAGAATCATAATGTAAATTACGTTGCAAATCGTACAATGGTCGCAAAGTGACAAATCATAATATGAACTGCGTCTGTGACCATTTTAAGAATTTTAACGGGGCCATTTTAGACCTTCAGATAACTCGAATATTATGAAATATTAGTACCTATTAAATCACGGGAGTCGCTAGTTCCGTAGACAGGTCGAGCTATGTGAAATTCGGTCACATCGTTACGTCAGTGTCTAGACTAAATTATTTGTTAAATATAAGTGTATCGAGGCACGTACTCCTTATCTTCTTAATTTAAGCTATTTTTAGCTGCATTCCGTCGAACATGTGACAATATTGTTGACTTTGATCATCGATTGTCAAAAAAACTCGATCATTTAGATTGAGTTGTTTGTATCCTTGCGTTAGATAGCTAAGAAAAAAAAAACACTCACATGACTCACGGTACTTCATTATGGTACTTTTATTTTTTATCATTTTAATAACGTCGTACATCATTTTAACGAACGTCTTACGAAACTTTGAAGACGCCATTTCCAAGATTTGGAAAATTTATTTGTTCAGCTACCGAATTGGATTGGGGGAAATTAAGTGAGCAGTTGTGATATTCGATATTCCTTATTTCCTATGTTGTGTGTAACATCGCCTGGTAGTTCATAAAAAGACAGCAAATGGAAGCGTCATGGTTTTGTTGGCTTTTGTGAAATTATTGTAGAAATATTATGGAAATTGTATTAAAGAAACAAGATGGCCATGAACCATGATGCAATCTAAAAGTTCAACAACATCATATAAGCAAAATAACGACAAGTCGAAACGTGAAATTCGTTAAAAAATATTCGTTTATCAAGAATTTTGCGATAAGTGCGTCGTTATACAGTCGTTAACTCGTTAGGTGCGTTACGCAATATGATAACATTGCCGCATTGTCGTAAGTAAAGCCTCCACTACCTCCGCTCGTGATTCTCATTCGTTTGATACTGAACCTTCCGTGATGTCAATAAGTCAGCTAATCGCGAATGTTCTCTAATTACTGAAAAATAAACACGGTATTGTTGCCTGCATCGATGATAAAACTATAATGTATAAAAAGACATCCTCTTTCGCCAGATAATGTATCTCTTACAATACATCGTACGATTTATGAGACTGTTGTTAGATTACCTATCAGTTAAAAACTTAATGATGCAAGACGATCAGTAGGAAACATCTGAAGTCAGAACACTTGCATGAGGAGCGAGCCAGTTGCTTGGCTGTGTAACCCTCAGTTAGAGGAGCAATGACAGCCTAGTGGTGTGACCATCGGACTGCCAAGTCATAGATCTCGAGTTCAAACCCAAGACACGCACCTCTGATTTTTCGGATTCATGGGCGTATTGTATAATTATCACTTGCTTCGGTGAAGGAAAACATCGTGAGGAAACTAGCATGTCTGACAGATATTTCTCGACGGCATGTAAAGCCAAGTCAGAAGCCCATTTGCGGCATAAAAACTCTGACACTAGGTTAGGCACTATCCAATAAAAAAAAAGAGTATACGTTGGAGAGGTACAATCTTGCACGTTTCTACATTTCTTGGCTCGTCTCTATTCTACTCCGTGCTTCTTACCTGGCCTAACAGGACAATTCCGCTTCGTAAGAAGTAGTTTCAGTCTCTAAGCACGAATCAGGGATGACCCGTTTATAATATGTATAATGCAGCCGCATTATACAACATTAGTTTTAGTATATAATGCGAAACCTGAAACACGTGTCTAGTATTTTTGTGTAAAGAATTTATGTACGAAATTTCAAAACTTTATCATGAAAAATCACAAAGTTATAAGCTTAAATTGTTCTGTGACCTGGCTGTCCGCACAAAAACGTGGTCACCAAGCGGCGCGCCCGCGCACTCGCCTCTAGCGTCGTCTTGAGCTCATTGATAATAGTAATTTGGCAGTAGGTACCTAAGGTTACGATTGGTACTTAGTGTCGGTCGGTATCCAGCTTGTAGCCTTTTTTCAATATTTTTAGGACAAAATATAACATGCTTTAAAAATTATTGGAATCGATTCAGTTACTTATTCTGAAAAAAACTATATTCAGGTTTCGCAAATACTAAAAATAATGTTGTATAAGCGGGTTATCCCCGATTCGTGATGGATGGCAGAATAACGGCTTGACGTGGCATCTCCTACGTAGGCTTGTATCAATGAAGTGATCTATATGATAATATAGGTATTAAATGTTTATGATCAATCGCCACACCTGCTAGCCTAATCGGCCTAAGATGATGGTGTCATGACTAGCTGCGCTGCTGTTATCTATAAATCGACCATGTTATGGGCCTCTAGGGTTTCAATTTACTCATGATTGATTGGATTACTATGTCGACAATGTCGTAGTTTATTAGTACATTTTGTCGCTTTTAAATCATAAATCATATTTATTTCTATAAATTGGTTTTACAAAACACTTTTACACATCTGTCAAATCATGTTATGTTTTAAAACTAGATGGGGCCGGAGTTTCGTACCTGACTACTATGAGAAGAAACAGCCGAAACAAACTCAGAGGTCAGTCCATAAATTGGTCAAGTCATATTGAGGACCATGCAGATTAGTGTCAGATAATAAAACCATACTTGATAGTCGTGTCGGCCAATGGCTTAATAGCCAATTGCCTCGACTTACATTTGAGGACGCTCTCGCTTGGCAGCTGGATCAAGGGCTTGATTCAGAAAGCAGAAATTCTGGACACGCGCGTATTGTTAGGAGGTTCCTCTCTCAAGAGCCCTGACCACCGGTAGCTCGGACCCTGTTCCCGATGCCGGTGGGCTACTATTTTTATAATTTTAAATGTTTTTTTATTTAATTTTTTCAATAAAAATATTTAAAAATGAAAATAACATGTAAATAAAATGAATAAAGGAAATACCATACTTGAAAAAGTAAGATTTGATTTCTTAAAGTCGATAGCGTAAAATTGTTGTAGTGTGCGGTTTCAACATTTTATGAGACATTCCAGATCATAAGAACCGTTGTTTTTTTTTTAAACGATGCCCTGCTCCAGGAGACTTTCCTAGCACATTGAGAGATATGCTTCACAATCTGCAGCGGATTAGTTAAGATAGTAAACGTGCCTCAGGTGGCCTGCCTTAAAAACAGGTGTTCAGCTGTTACTCACATCACCCACCTGTTTTTAATTCTCGGTAATGACAGTTATGACAAACGAAAGTCAACGATAAGTATAAGGAAAGTGGTTGCCTACCGACTTTTCATAGTAAAGAAGTTCAGAGCCAGCACGATTTACATTGATAAATAAAAGTGGCGAGTGACGAGTAGCGACTACAAGTACAGTCGCCAGCACATCAAGTTACCACATGAAAACATAATGTATGTAAGAAAAAATCTACATCTTTTTAATAAAAGAGGTGACAGACACAATTACAGTACTAGAAATAGAGACCAATTATTTCAGCCAGGCCTCAGACTCGCTAAAGTAGACTCATCTTTCATGGGGTACTGTTTGAGATGCTATAACAAAATTCCACAAAGTATTCTTGAACTGAATGAAACGAAATTTAAAACATGCATTAAACGCACACTGTGTAGGCAAGCATATTACAAGTTAGACGATTATATCGTTGATAAAAATGCTTGGCTCAATGCCGGTCCTGCTCCACAAGGACAGGGGCGCATAAATGAATAGCATTACATATCCCAATCACCTGCGCTCTTGATGATTTATTTTCGGGGTACACGTGGCTGAGTTTTGGGCTAAGCATATTTAAACTTTTTGCCATCGAAACGCTAAGAAGAAGAAGCATTAAATAGTATGTTGGAGCTGCTGAAGATTGTACAACTATCTTTGCTTTGTATAAATTCAATCTCTTTAGTATTATATAGCCGCATAGCCCATATTGTGTGAGTACTATGTAATAGAAAGCTGTCATTCGCGGGAAACCTACGTCTTTTCTTGACTTCAATGTGCCCTGGCGGTTAGGAGTGTGTCATGTTCACTCAAATGTCTCGCTGATGGTGGCGCGTGTGTCGGATAATGATCCGACACACGCGAAGGGAACTAAATGTAGTTCCCTTCAAAATGGTTGAGTTGAATGGTGCTGATACATGCGTCATGTTCGTGAACGGGCGCTGTCAGTTGTGACTGGTCATCTCTTGGTTGCCACGGCTTATTTGAATTGTTTTTTTTTTTTTTAATTGTTTACTATGGACACTTTTAACGTACACATCTTGCTACATCGTTCTCACATAATTTACCATCTCAACATGAATGATGTAACCAAGAGTTTGCAAAAGTATTCTGATTTAAAAGAGTGTCCATGGAGTTTCTTGCGCGTTCTTCTCCATAGAGATCTACGTTAGGGAATGGGCAACTACAGTACTTTGTTTCGACAATTCAAAAGTGCCTGTAACTGGCCTATTTTGAAATAAATGCTTTGATTTTTTTATTATATTATGTAGTTGGGGTTTGTTGTACTTCAGTTGATCCGTGATCATGGTTCTTGCAATAGCGCCGAAATATCGGGAACTCGAAACGGTCAGTAAACATAATATCCCGTTTCTAGTGTTCATGATAGTTGGGGAAAGTCTCGGCCGATGAACATAAAACTATCCAAATAGAGCTTATTTACCTAAGTCAACACAATATATCTTACTACGTTACTACGATGACCAATAAAACACATTAATTAAAAGCAAAGTAGTAAACAACTCAACATGAACCAAGAAGTGCCTACACCTATGGCACGCGTCGGCCTCGCAGACTTGATCCGTACCATCACTTATTTATTTATTACATCAGAACACGCCCCCGGCGGTGAACACACGACGTGCGATGTTCTGATAACGCGCTGATTAAAAAAAACGCACGGTTCAAGTGTTTGTTTGGGTCCGCCTGCGAGCTACGTCTCAACGGTAAAGCCGCTGATGAAACTGTACCAAAAATAGACCTCGCTTAGTTAACTTGCTGCGCCGTGTCGTAAGCTTATCTTTATTTAGTTTGTGTGTATATTTTTGGCATGTCTGATGATAATATCTGCGTGAATGAGGTGTTTGTAGGAGGCCGAGTGGCTGTCGCGCGATGTTTCGTAAATATAAACAATATCGAATGTTGAATGAGAAATGCTCTAAAAATAATCTATGTTTGTATATATTTTTTTAAGATTTATTTTTTTATTTTTACCAATGTAACAATAATATATACATTTATAAATTAAAATAACCTAAACTAACTTAACAATAAACTTAAAAAATGGCGTCAAAATACTCCTCCTCAACGCTGTCAACTGGTAATGTCCCCAAGAGACTGCCTGCGTTGCCACGTTGTATGGGAACGCTAAGCCTTTGGCCAAGGTAAAAGCCAGCCCTTGAGTCACGGGAAGCGTCAACTAGGCGTTTAGAAATTTCAATTATTTGTACATATTTAAATAAACTTCAAAGACACAAAGCAATGAAAATAGCCAAGAAATGAACATTCACACGGACATTAGACAATGCTCATTCTTCCCCTCATCAGCAGCTCATAGCGATTCACACTAAACAAAAGCTGACCCTGTTCTGTTCCTCATTGCACGCCATTTAGGAACTGGATGTTTGGGAACAGTTACCCACACCCAAATGCTACTAGCAGGGTGGCTACCCTAAAAAGATCGTGGGCTTCTTTGCATCTTGGTACTTTACTAAAACTTGATTAATTTATTATTTTGCTTCAGTTTAAATTGTATAAGCACGAAAACCAAGAAAGTCTTAGATTCGTAATGATTGAAAAATGTGGTACCCATCATCAATGAAAATTAGAATTTCATTAACGAGTAGATAAGGATGAAATTTTAATAATTTTATCTGCTATTGACAAATCAGCTTTATCGCGACGAAAACTAACCATCTTAGTCATTTGCAATGCGATCAGGCTTATTAAGCTTTTTCAATACTCTTTCTCGAAAACTGGTTCTTATCGCACTACGATTAGGTTCAACATGCAATGTATTTCACACGGGTGGATTTTTAATATTTTTCCGCACACGTGCGGAAATAAAGATTTCCACAGATAACTATACTTAGTTTATCGTCATCATCATCCATAGCCCGACTTCACGCATTGCTGGGTATAGGCTTCTCTTTGCTGGTGCCAAGCTCCACGCTGTTGTGCCAGCCTCATCCAGAATATTCCCGCAACGAAAAGAAAACCGCCAAGAATGTCGTCTGCCCATCTCGCCACCGGAAGACCAACCCCTTTCTTTCCATAACTTGGACGCCACTCAGCAGTACTAAGTCCAAATGGGTTCAATGACTATAGCCGGCGGTGATTGTTTTTTTGTGGTGATTGTCTTTACGGCGTAAATATTTTTTGAGGATTTAAATTGTATTTATAAATAGAATATCATAGATAAACATGATTATTTAAAACAAATATTTACTTTTATTAACAAATTAACATTTATTTGTGTTCTAAATTAAAAAAAAATTTGAATTTTCTATTTTTCATATTAGACTGTTTAGCGGCATCAAACCTTTAGTTCTTCTTCAACCTGGCGAAAGCAAAGCTCGGAAAAAAAGCAAATTAAATCTTAGATTCCTAATAATTCTTGACAAAAATACTATCCGTTCTAATATTTTATTTCTTCGAAAGTGTATTGAGGAACGTCGTTCGATATAGTTCTCGGCTCCATTACAACCTCGCCTGCAGCTCGGATGTTTCGCCTCGAATGCAATGACATAGTTTCCCCACTCTTATCAAAATGTACTATTACTTAATGAGCCCTCACTTAAATTCTATCTATATCGGCATAATAAAAGTAAAAGTCATTTATACAAATAACATGAGTGTGTTTTGTGTTCCAAATAATTTTATCGTCTGTTACGTGACTGTAAATATAAAACAAGTTATGTACTAGGACTTCTTAAACTATTAAAGTGGATTAAATTGATTCCTGAAATAAAATCTAAGAGCTGCGGAGACAAAGTCTAACCCGAATTGTCTAGGCTATGCCAGGAAAAGGGTCAGGCTGAGTTCTAAAAAAGCATTTAATGGAGTCGTTCTGAAACGTGAGTTTGTGGGCGAGAGTTTCAGCAAATGTGAAGAAAGTGTCACGTCCCAGATGAGGCACGGATGTGTACGGTTAAACCTTAAAAAGGTAAAAAAGCGGCAAAATGATGAAGAAAACATCCTTAGGTAATCGCTCTTCATTTGTTCAGATTTTAGGCTACGAATGCCGCAATTCTTGTAGCAAGTTTAACAACTCACGACGTTTAGTACAACTGTAGAAATCTATAAATATAAAATAGTAAACTGACTGACTGACTGGGTGATATATCAACACACAGCCCAAACCGCTGGTACTAGAGACATGAAACTTGGAGGGTGTGTTCTTTGTGGATTAAATATCCACTAAGAAAGGATTTTTGGGAATTTCACCCCTAAAGGGGTAAAATGGGGGATGAAAGTTTATATGAAAGTCCGTCAGTTTTGAAGTTAGGATCTTCAAATTTTGTGTTTAGGCTGACGATTGAAAAATTTATACGTGTCTCAGCGTTTTTGATAATTCTACCCCCAAAGGGTTAAAAAGGAGGATGAAGGTAAGTAATCGGATATTTTTCGACATCCACGCGGGCGATGCCGCGGGCAAAAGCTAGTTAGATATAAGTGGAGAAATTAAAATATAACAACATGCTTAGGTACTAGTCTAATGAAAGTTCAATCGTTCAGGAATTTTCTTTTGACTGTATTTGTTAACAATTGCTGGTAACAATAGAAGTTTATCTTTGAAATAGTGAAATACTTTACAATGTTACAAATTCAGCTACCTATTCGTACCTACTAAATGTTGATAACCTTTAGGTAGGCACTTATAAACCAATCATCATGCCACCACGGGGTGTCGCAATTATTTTAATTGTGAGCACGTGCCCTGTGTCAACCACGCCAACCGACAATTTTCAGACACACTCAATAAAGCACGACATTGCATCATACACGTTAAAAACCTTTATCAGATTTCGTCATCAACACCACTTTTTTAAACCAAATTTTAACTGCGTAGTAAAAAGTGTGCGAATTATTAACATTTTAGGTACTTTATTATTTCCTCTAAGATTAACGGCTGGTTTCTGAATCACCGGCGTTATTAAATTAATACTTGATAATTTTGATAATAGGTATCATAATCTGAGGATAATTGTTATTTAAAAATAGAATGTTATCCGATTCATATCCTGCCGTTCAAAATATCTCCAGTTTTTAAAAGGTTAAGGTCTTTTTACACAAAGTCTAATATTATCTTTTAGTATTGGGGACAAAAAAAAAATTGACAAATGATTGGCGATGTTTTCAGGACATAATTTTTGCTCATGCCATTGCGCCATTTTGACACGGCATGTTTTAAATAAAAGTGGGTTCATAAACGTTACATTTGTGGCGTGTTCACGTCGCGTTGTCAATCCTTCAATAGAAAAGTACTATGTGGATTTCACAAAATGAAATTGAACGCGTTATGCATTATGTACAGTATGACGTGAATATGAGGATGACGGACCACTTTAAGTGTGCAGTTCTAGCGCTGCTTGTCAAGTTTAGTTCTGTGATTTCACACCTGAACAGATAAGTTGGTTGAAGTGTAAACCACTTTCTATAGCTATCAGTGCCATAATTTGCAATGGAATATTGAGACTAACCGCTCTTGGACACCGAGCTGGTAGCAAAGCCAATAAAGTCATTAATTACTGCTTGTATCAGTATCAGGTAACCCACTAACCTAACTAACCGACTTACATAACCTAATTAATTTACCAACTTATGTTTTCATTACAACATTGAATTCGGACATAGCCGAACTTCAACATCGGAATTTCCGGCTTATGCATTTAAAACAAATATAAAAAAAGAAAAACAATAATATCTTAATTATTATACGATGTCATGTATATTTTATCACTTAATTAATATCAAAAGTGAAAGTATAATGTAATTAGGTGCTTAACAAAATTGATACTTAATTATCACATAATCCTACATCAAGTCATAATATAACGATGTCATCATAGTTATTTATAAAAAATACTCTACAAATGTGTCTCATAGAAAGCCTGTATGAATTTACACTACGACTTTGTTTTGTTTCGTAGAATTACAAATAAAAAAACTATTATATTAATGGCATGATATTATAAAAAAAAACCTCCTACGTACCTACTCATTTATCAGTGCGGAAAATGCCCAATTTGATACGCGTATCGGTCATCGGGAGTAAAAGAATAGGTTAGTTCGTTCGGTTAGAGTTGGAGGAAAATTATCGGAATTGGTTTAAATGCACCATTTAGGTGTGGACGGTTCCGTATGGTGTCGGACGTAAAAGAATAGCACCATCCCATATCTTCCCGTGGGTGTCGTAAGAGGCGACTAAGGGACTTACCAGAGAATGGGCAGCAGCGTTCTCTGCGGTTTCTAACAACCGTACTGCGATCGCCAACCCGCCTGCCAAGCGTGGCGATTATGGCAAAACCCCCCCAATGATGAGCGCAACTAAGAAATGGCCCCTAGTACCCGGCAGCCCGTCTACCCTCGACTATGGTAGCGGTCGAGGTTACGGCGTGGCAAGGGGTGCGAAGAATCTCCGGACGGGATCAGGCTGCCTATACCGACGACTTGACCTGGCAACATATAACACGCGTACACTCCGGACCGACGAGAAGATAACGGAACTCGAAGAGGAATTGAGCAGGCTGCGATGGAGTATTGTGGGATTATCTGAAGTCCGAAGAGAGGGGGAGGATACGATAATCCTGAAATCCGGCAACCTGCTCTATTTCCGAGAGGGTGACCGGCAGTCCCAGGGTGGTGTTGGGTTTATCGTCCACAAGTCCCTCGTGAATAACGTGGTGAAGATCGAGAGTGTGTCGACCAGGGTGGCGTACCTTATACTCAGAATATCCTCAAGATATTCGCTGAAGGTCATACAGGTGTACGCCCCGACCTCGGCACACCCCGACGACGAAGTGGAGACCATGTATGAGGATATTTCTAAAGCCCTGCATGGTCTCAAAACTCACTTCACCGTTGTCATGGGGGACTTCAACGCGAAACTGGGCAAACGAGACGGGGATGAGCTGCAGGTGGGGCAATTTGGGGTTGGACGTCGGAACCACCGGGGTCACCAACTGGCTAGTTTTATGGAGAAGGAGGGCCTCTATATGATGAACTCCTTCTTCAGAAAGCGTGAGCACAGGAAGTGGACCTGGCAGAGTCCCGATGGTGCAACTAAAAATGAGATTGACTTCATCATGTCAACCAAGAAGCAAATGTTCAATGATGTCTCTGTGATCAATTCGGTGAAAACCGGGAGCGATCACCGCATGGTAAGAGGCACATTGAACATCAATATAAAGCTTGAAAGGTCTCGACTGATGAAGTCTACGCTCCGTCCAGCACAAATCCAGATCCAAAACCCCGAGAGCTTTCAGCTTGAACTCCAGAATCGTTTCGAGTGCCTAGGAAGCTCAGTGGACGAATGCAACGATGGGTTCGTGGAAACTGTCCATACGACTGGGTCTAAGTTCTTCAAGACACGTCGTGCACAGAAGAACAAAAAACTCTCTGATCATACTCTCGAGCTCATGAAGGAGCGGCGCGAGATGATCCTGCAGTCTTCAGACGAGGCGTGGAAATACCGGCAGCTCAATAGACGGATCTCTAAATCCTTGAAACGCGACCTCCGCCGCTTTAATACCGAGCGTATTAAAGACGCTATTGAGCGGAACAAAGGCTCCAAGGTATTTTCAAGAGATCTGGCTATTGGGCAGAGCCAGCTCACGAAACTGAAGACCGACGATGGCAGGATCGTATCCGCCAAACCGGAGCTGCTGAGGGAGATCGAGAGTTTTTATGGGCAGTTGTACACTTCAACTAGCAAACCCGTTGCAAATCTAGCTAACGACCCAAGAGCTAGACTGACTCGACACTATACCGAAGACATTCCGGATGTCAGCCTGTACGAGATTAGGATGGCTCTGAAACAGCTTAAAAACAACAAGGCACCGGGTGATGACGGAATTACGGCCGAACTCCTGAAGGCAGGTGGAAAACCGGTACTTAAGGCCCTTCAGAAGCTGTTTAATTCCGTCATACTCGAGGGGAAAACGCCGCAGGCATGGTGCAGGGGTGTGGTGGTACTCTTCTTCAAAAAGGGCGACAATGCCCGGCTGAAGAACTATAGGCCCATCTCACTTCTAAGCCATGTCTACAAGCTGTTTTCAAGAGTCATCACGAATCGTCTCGCGCGCAGGTTTGACGATTTTCAGCCTCCCGAACAAGCCGGATTCCGAAAAGGCTTTAGCACCGTAGACCACATACATACGCTGCGCCAGGTTATACAGAAGACCGAAGAGTATAACCTGCCTCTCTGCTTGGCGTTTGTGGACTACGAGAAAGCCTTCGATTCGATCGAGACTTGGGCTGTACTGCAGTCTCTCCAACGGTGCCAAATCGACTATCGGTACATCGAGGTGCTGAAGAGTTTGTACAAAAACGCCACCATGTCAGTCCGACTTCAGGACCAGACCTCGGAACCTATCCTTCTGCAGCGAGGTGTGAGACAGGGAGACGTCATATCTCCGAAACTGTTCACCGCTGCACTGGAGGATGTCTTCAAGGTTCTGGACTGGAGAGGGCTAGGCATCAACGTCAATGGCGAGTACATCTCTCACCTTCGGTTTGCCGACGATATAGTGGTCATGGCTGAGACCATGGAGGACCTCAGTACAATGCTCGATGACCTCAGTAGAGCTTCCGAAAGAGTGGGTCTTAAAATGAACATGGACAAAACCAAAGTCATGTTGAATGCCCATGTAACACCCACTCCTATCAGGATCGGAGACTCTACACTCGAAGTTGTAGACGATTATGTCTACCTGGGACAAACGGTCCAGTTAGGTAGGTCTAACTTCGAGAAAGAGGTCAATCGTCGAATCCGACTCGGCTGGGCAGCGTTCGGGAAGCTGCGTGGTATCTTCTCGTCCAACCTACCGCAGTGTCTCAAGACGAAAGTCTATGACCAGTGTGTGTTGCCAGTGATTACATACGGGACCGAAACGTGGTCGCTCACAATGGGCCTCATCAGAAGGCTGAAAGTCACCCAAAGGGCAATGGAGAGGGCTATGCTCGGAGTTTCCTTGCGTGATCAAATCAGAAATGAGGAGATCCGCAAGAGAACCAAGGTTACCGACGTAGCCCGAAGAATAGCCAAACTTAAGTGGCAGTGGGCAGGGCACATTGCTCGCAGAACGGATGGCCGATGGGGCCGAAAAGTTCTGGAGTGGCGACCGCGAACCGGAAGACGCTGCGTTGGAAGGCCTCCCACTAGGTGGACCGATGACCTTGTAAAGGTTGCAGGGATCCGCTGGATGCGAGACGCACGGGACCGGTCAATGTGGCGACACTTGGGGGAGGCCTATGTCCAGCAGTGGACGTCTTTCGGCTGAAATGATGATGATGATGATGATGATGAGGTGTGAACAGTGTAGACGTAGTGTAGTTTTGTATGAATCGCGATGACTGATAAGTACATGGCTACAAGCCTCATTAATGAAAAGAAAGGTGTATTTGGTCTAGTGGTCGCAAATGCTAGTGCTGAGCATCAGGACCAGGGATCGATTAATCAGTGTTATTAGGTTTTGGAATTTCTCAGTAGGAGCCCGGAATCAGGAGTTGTTGGTAAATGGCTCGCAGCATATTACGAGGGACTTAAACATATCTGGCAAAATGTGGGTGTACAGTCAGGAGCACCAATATGTTGGTTAAACACTTTCCAAAATTTAAAAGCAATTTTCGCGAGAAACAACGATTGCAACTTGAACATAGGAACTTTTTTCATAAAAATATGAGTTCCAGAATAGTATCTTCGTAACAAAATGAAATTTTAATCAGAACTGTAGGCGAAAAACACATGGTACACGTGACTGTACTTTATGGAGACCTCTGCCTAACCCTCCGGGGAAATAGAGGCGTGATGTTATGTTACGTAAATAGATATTTTTTCCGTCTAAAAACTGTCTAAGCTTATACTGTCACTTACTTACGGGATATCTTCCGTTTCGGGAGCTCAAAATAATGAACAATCAAGAAAGATATCCCGTAAGTGACAGTATAAGTTTAGATGTAAACCGTGAAAGCTTAAAACAGTGTTTAAAACGATCTTCAACCATCTGTTACCATCCGGAAAGCGTCTCGTAAGCTGAGACCCTGATAGTCTTAGTTATTTTGATCGGCGGCACCGTTGTTAACCTAGATAGATAAACAGATACAGGGGTCTAAATGTTCACGTTATTTACTGTTAAATGAACCAAGGTTTTTAAATCTCATTGACCTAATTAGCCCGGCGAGGTAGGTACAAGAGGTCGAGTGTGTTAGTCAGACCAGACGCGAAGCGACGGTCTCGCGATACCTCCGTGAACTTTCCTTGTTTACATGTTGTCCTATTAATAAATAGTTAATTGTGTCTCATTACGATAATCTTGTATGATAGGTGCAGATGTACTAATAGTCAATATAAGTGGGGATGAGCTAATGATTGACCAGTGCACCCTGGGTAGTTAGCTGCACTACGAACACGAACGTTTTTCTCATTAGAACGGCGCGGCGTGATGTGTGGCGTATTCTGTAGCTGATATCGACCGACATAGTAAATTAGAAACAATTGATGGACTGATATGCTTTGCATTGTCTGGTGATTTTTTAATTGTATTTTAATTAGTCGTTGATGTCCCACAGCTGGCAAAAGCCTCCCTATAACCCTCCAGGTTTTATTCCCCGCATGCAAAATACGCGCATTGACGTGGAGTTGCGGACACCAGCCCGTTATACAATACAACCCTCCAGGTTCTCTTTTCGCGCGCTACCTCGAACCAACCATCGCAGTGCGCATCCAGATCATCTCTTTCTAGGGAGGCCTCGGCGGCGACGTCCATCCTCCGGCACCAATTGCGTGTAGACGTGCCCAGCGGTAGTTATGTATGAGGCTTATGTGACCCACCCAATTCAAGTAGCTTTATTACTAGATTTGTTAGCTATTAGCTTAAAACGTTTATACGGTAGGAAACTAAACGATCTAGCTCTTCAAAGGTATCAAGTATCGACGTGCAGTCAAATGTAAGTATATGTCAAATTTTCTTATTCGGTTTTGAACTTATACAACGTGTAACATAATCACATAATAAACGCAAGACCTTCCGTGTGGTCTCTCGCACCATGAAACTAAACATCTTTTGTTCTACGAGTTCTTGAAATTCGCAAAAAAAAAAATACTTTCTATAGGAACTGACGCAATCAGCTGATCCACATGTATGGTAAAACTAAAAAAAAGTTATGAATTTCCAAAAGTCATAGAACAAAAGTTGTTCAGTTTCATGGTCTGAGACACCACACTAGAGGTCTTGCGTTTATTATGTTACACGTTGTATAACCATCAACACTTATTGGTTTAAAATCATTTGAAGAAATTTGTCAATTTTTGGTAACTTGATGTGCTGGCGACTGTACATACTTCATGTTTCAGTATTGCTCCTTTTCACTAAACAATACTTTCCAATTACTAACGTTATTACAATGTTCAGAATAGTTGCAACATCTTTTCGGGTTACACTACCTCCGTTATTCTTGTCACGCAACAGAGGCGTGTACATAGCTCAGGAACTGACACATACGCGAACTTATCATTTGAAGGGCAATCTATTCATGAAACCACGGTATTTTGAACTTACGACCTCATTAAATTTTCGTTCATTTCTGCCTGAAACTGGTTAAAATGTTACCGAATATTTTATCCGGTTTAATCCGGATTATTTCACGTGATTATATCATAAAGTAGATTTAAATTAAATTATTATTTACTCAATTCAATGTCCTTACTTAATATTTTTTTTCAGTGTTCCGTGAAAAAGATAACCGGAGCTTGTGCTACGGTATCTTGTATACTTAGTAAACTTACTCAACTTTGTGTATATGTTGCAATTTTGTTATGCATAATAATATTGAAATCTATAAAAAGTTGGTCGATTAAATTATCTACGAAAACAAACGGAAAATTTTGTCTACAGTTTTTTTTAATGTTTATAAAATATGGCACGGGTCAAGCATGACGCGAGCCTGTCTTAAAACATTATTTTTTAATCGGATGTAAATGAGCAGCCATAGATAACATAATTTTTATCGTGGAGTAATAAGAAAATGGCGACGCCCCAGTTTGGCGGAAAGAAGTCTGAATGGATGTCATGATAACATGACAGTCATCTCGTGTATGCTTTGTTTCTGTTAACTTTAACTGATTAAACCATTTATGAGGTTTACGAGATTTAGGTATATTTTTTTACATTTTATGAACGTATGACGAGTATATTTCACATTTATTTTATATTTACTAAGCTGCAGTTCACAGACCTCGTGAAAATGTTGTGAAAGATGTGTAAGTACTTATGTACAAATATTTAAAAAAAAAAATTTAACTACTGAGCTGTTTTCATCGGTGACGCAATCTAAATATAATATTAATAGCAACCGCACAACCAGGTTCGTGTTTCGGGATTACAGAAATAAAAAAACGGGAATCGATAAGTCACCAATTTCCTGTTTCATCATACTGCGGATGTGGTTGAGTAATCATGGGATAATACTTATGGAATGTAGTCAAACATTGTTTCCTTAAAAGTAAAAGCAATTTACGTAATTAACAAACTCATACGATTATTATAGGCAATTATTCCGTAACGAACTTTTCACCTACCAAAACGCTAAAATCTCTGAAAGAAGTTGGTACCTAATTGGTAAAAAATTGCATGATAGGTATCGTGTGAAGAGAGCCAAAGGACAGACTTAACGTGTTGGTAAATAACATAGCTTTAGCAATCTCATGATTACCTACGTGATAATGTTACAGAGATAAGCTCTAGAAAGAAATTGAGGTAGGTTGCACCACTGTGATTCACTAAAGTGAACTAAGGATCATCGCTTAATTAACTGAATCGATTAGTTCAGTACGTTTCTCGTTTGTTTATGTATGTCAGATTTAGGTACCTATTATAGCTTTGTTGTGTCGTAATTTTATGTATTGACGCGTTTTCATGACAGCTCTGAACAAAAAGTCGCGCAAATTTGACGCAGGCAATAAATGTAAAGTAATAGCTTACGTAAGGAGCTTTAGCAATGTCTCTTTATTCATAATAATATTAATGTAAAAGTAGGTACATAGGGAATAGAGTCCAACATTTGTATAAAAAAAGAAAAATGATCAGATCTTCGTGAGTAGCAATTGTTGCAAGTATATATAATATATTTATTAATAAAAGATATTGCAGCGATCTATTGATCGTTAAGTACATTGTCGTAATGTGCAATTATTATGGTAAGATCATCAAAGGTCAAGATATAAAGAATCGCTAGTCATCCAGTCAGTTCCCCTGTTAATGAGTTTTTTAAAATGAGGTCTAGGCAAGTTGTGGCACGTGGCGGTTTACCTAGTTATGATAATTTTACTACAAAGCCTATCTCGCGAGTGACATTGAGGCGCAGTCATCGAACCTCGCGCTATCGCCTACTTCAATTCGGCGGGTTATCAGCCACGCGCGCGATAACCCACGCCACACGCCGCCTATATAACCCCAGCCTCTCTACAGAATCATCAGTACACAACCAAGCGTCCTACGATAAACACCAAACAGCTACATCCACTGCTTTTGGAAATTATATACAAGCTTTCACGAGCACATTTTTGAGTGACAATCTATTTTCAAGTTTATAAGTAAATAAACAATCAAATCAAGATGCGTTTCCTGCACTTCATTGTTGTGATCCTGAGCGTGCTGCTCCTGGCGTCGGTGGGGGAGTCTCGTCCGCACCAGAGGAACCACAAACAGAAGAGGGCATCGTTCTGCATGCTGAAGCTGTGCAGCTACATGCCGTATATGCTGCACAAAGCGCAGGCACTGCGGTAGTGCCCGCGGAGCACTGGCCGCCACGCAGCCGCGCGCCACGCCCCAGGCGACTCACCGATCACAGACTGATCACTCAGTTGTCAGCGAACAAGAAACATGGACAATCGACTCGTCTGGAACCGTCCTAATGTAGATGAACTACGACGAAAGTGTGAAGAAGAAGATTCACCCAAGTGAAGAGAAGCTTTGCGTCATGAAATCCGGACGCAATACGCGTATTCTGTTACTTTACTAGAAAGTTAATAGTTTACTATTTTAATTATCCGAGACGATCCGCCTCGATCTATTTAGCCTATATTAGGCTACCGCCTAACAGAAGTATTCTGTACTTATTAAAGGAAATGTAGTATTTTTAAATTAGGCTTAGGGCTTAAAGTCAGAATAGTGTTAGTAAACAATCAGTACTATATAGAATGTTCCTGATATCGTAGACTTACGTAACCTAGTATTGTTATAGTTATTGTTCAGTAAATTAAATATTTATTGTTTAGTTTAAGATAATGATTTCGTAGGAGATAAAAAATAAATTGGTTTCTTATTAAATATGCCTCATTATTGTATCATTCCTTCACCCTCATTAAAAGAATCATAAAGTTTAAAAGTGATAAACTTTATACATACAAAGTAATGCTTTAAATCTGCCCAAACTGATGCGTAAATTGGCAGATTAACACACGTCATTGACTTACCTATTACATCACACTTGATTTTCTGATAAAGTCTTTGGCCCCAAATAAATACCTAATAACATCTCTTAATAAAGAACATACCTATTTCTCAGATAACTAAAGACCTAACAGCTACAACTGATCAGGTGAGACAAGTTAAAAGTCAAGAAGGAATCAATTAATTAACTCGTGGGTAACTGATAACATACCATTACCATTGATGTTCATGTTATCACGTCTAAAGCGTGCCGTGTTTAATTAATTGGGCATTTTTGGCATTTTTTTATCAAACATCGAGTCTTGAATTCTTAAAGCCTTATGTCAGAGAGCCATTGTGACTAACATAATGAAAAAGAGTCTCAAAGACTACACTTCATTATTAGTACCTAAATGAGAAACATAAGCTCGCCCCCTATTACAACTGGCGAAATTTCTTTTTCGTTTCGTTTGTTTTGTACCATTAAACCAGAGATGGTTTGTATTGGTACTCACATTCGCTAAAACAACACTGCTTAATCACTACTAAACAAATATAAGTAAAAATGTGGGTGTACTATCAGGTACACCTCCGCCTAACCCGTCGGGGATTACTGGAGTGATGTAATGTTATGAGAAACATCAATCCACACACTTAAGTCTAACTAAGCTTGTTTCGCATGGATCATAATGTTATTTGAAAGGCGTAGAACTGCACCGATCATGCAACTTTCTTCATAATAGCGCGTACGTGGTCTGTCGGCGTAAATCAATAGACCATTAACTTGCACACATGATTGACATACGTAAATGTGACGTTAAACTGCAGTTATCTCCGAGAAAACTGCTATTTGTGAAGCAAGATTACAATTTTACAATAAACGTGTGCGTCCCTTTCTGCTAGGAAAGCGTCAGCGATGATAGATGGCATGTTATGTTATGTTTATTGTATGTAACTCAAAATATTACTGATTTATTATATCTTCGATTGATTGGCTTAATGTCTTTTTATTTCATAATATGAGAAGGTCGCTTAGGTCAAAGGCATTTCGAGCTACTTGGTGTAGCGACTGTTCGTCGGAGATATTCAAAAGGGGGAAGCAAGCTTTTCAGTTTTGGTGGAGCGTAGAATCGACGACGATATTGAAGAACTAGTAAAGTATTTACAGGTAAAGCGTCTGTTTGTTGTTTAAAATTTAACTTATTGTGCATAGTAGCTTGAGTATCATGTTACAATGGTGGCCGTATGGGAGAAAACAATACTAAGTCCATACACTCTAGGTTATGCATGACAATTTTAAATGTGCTTGTAAAACCTTCATGCAAAATCGAGTAGGTACCATACCAAGGACGACTGTAGCTACAGTTTTCTCCTACACCCGTTCACGGATGCGTCATCAGTTTGACTGTACAGGCAAAACTGTTATGCCCTAGCGTGTTGAGGTTTTGCAAGGTAGCCACCTTACCGAAGCTAAGTTTTTTGTAAAAACCTGAGGAAAAAACTTCGGATAAATGGTTTGGACGGATCTGGAAACCATAAGGACTAAAAGTGACAAGGACTAAAAAGTGACAAGGACTAAAAAGTGACAAGGACTAAAAAGAAACAAGGACTAAAAAGTGACAAGGACTAAAAAGAGTGTCGTAACTAAATTAGCTATGAAATTATCTTTGTTATTTGCAAAGTGCATCCACGGGCTAAATCTAGTTTTATTATAACATCCATTCCATCGACTATAAACAACCTATTGCTTGGACACTTGCGAGAACGTACAGAATGGTGTGATACCACGATAAGTTTCAAAAGGTCCTTGCACCACGCAATAGTGTACTCTATCCCCTTGTTATAAGAGTTAAGAAGAGTATCAATTAACGGTAGTTAAAGTGATTGTCATAACTTGACCCTGCTGACCTGCGGTGCTTTTCAGAGTCGTAAAGATAGGCGACGTGGGTGGGACACTCAGAGATAAATAGATAGTGGAAATGTGTTATATTATAAGTTATAAAATAATACGTTTTTTTTATTAGGTTATTTCTTACTTATCTTTAAAAAACGAAAAGAGTTTATCTGTAACCTTTTAACTAGAGTAAGTTGTATGAGTCAGTCGTGGTAGATGAATGGGAACAAGTTCGTGGAAATAGCATATTCGAGCAAGAGATTTAACTATATTACCGGCACAGAGCATCATATACACTTGGGTCGAGTAGGTATTGAAATTTTGGATGGGACAGCTGATAATTTTTTCGCATTTACGATATTGGACCCATGGAGAAAGTTGTTCAGTTTGATGGTCTGCAGCATATCCTTTCATATGACTATACCCTTCCTCTCTCTGGAGCCCTGACCGCCGGTAGCTTGGACCCTATTCCCGATACCGGTGGGCTACTATTTTCTATATTTTTAAATGTTTTTATATTGTTTTTTGTAAGGAATATTTAAAAATATAATTGATTTGTATATAAATAAATAAAGGAAATAATAATTTATTTATTGGCTTACAAGTAAATACACGGTTGTGAATCACTGGTGCCTGTGGTAGGTAGTGAAACACCTGTATTACAGGATTTACAGGTCACCAGATTATGTATCAGCACATGGGTAAATTCAGCAGTTTCCCAGAAACTGACTTAGTTCCTCTAGGCGACTAATTAGGCATTTCTACGTCAACTCAATCGTAATCATTTGTTTTGATATATAGGGGTTTGAGATTTGATTATGAGCAGCTTTGACTCGTATTTATCCTGCTGTCCTGTTGTCTCATCTCCTCTAATATTTAGTAATTCGACGAAGCTCTGTTGAACGCGAAAGCAAATACCTACTACGAGAGATTCATGACTCAGTGAGTCATCTACTCAATACAATATCTACTCAATACTTTATTGCATTCCATAATGTTAAAATAAAACAGTAGAAAGAGTAGTAGAGTAGTGGAGTAGTAGTTGTCTATAACCAATGAGAGCCACCGCTTGGGTTACGAAAGAAACCGCAAACAGTTGGCCACATGTTCCCTACTTCCATACCACAAACTCATCGGGTGCCTATCTGGGCTAAATGTTACGGTAGGTTTAGTAAAATCATATATCTCCCGCTTCTCACTTTCCATTTGAAGTCAGCGCATCACGTTTTCTTGTTTAATTCTTCCCTGTCAACTGTGACTGTCCCGCCACTAATTACCTTTCTTGGTCATTCCTCATACGCACGATCCATTAATCTTTTCTTAAGCAATAGTAAAAGCAAGTAAAATAAACTTAATTAGTCACACACAATCCAAATGACCTACCCGATAGTGGCATGTTCTCAACTAACCTAATACATATCTAGGCGCAGGCGCACTTACGTCAAGATCTTCGGGTCAGATCCCGCTGTAAGATAAACCGCTTTGTTTAATTCTACAACCGTAATCTGAAAACACGTAGAAAGTTATCAATAGAACATAATATTGTATATTACTGACTTAGCCTTGAATGCGTGCGGGTGTACCGGTCGAGTGCGCGTGCACTTGCGCGTAAATCATCGTGTCCAGGGGTGGGCAACATACATGCATGTTATATCTTATTAGATATTATCTCATCTTCCTGCCCTTGTCCCATGTTACTTGGGATCGGCGCAACACGTTTTTTTTCTTCCATTCTCAACAGTCAATCGTCACTCTATCATTTACTCCTTTTTCCTTAATATCATTCCTCACACAATCCATCCATCTTTTCTTTGGTCTTCCTCTCCCTCTCAATCCATCAACATTCATCACTCTTTTAGTCACATGCGATTCATCCCTCCTCATCACATGCCCAAACCAAGACAGTCGTTTCCCTTTCAACTTTTCTGTAACTGGCGCAAGTAGCAATTTACAAACTTACATACAAAATAATTTTCTGAGGTGAATTGAAATTGCAGAACAGTAGCCCCTGTTACTGTCAATCAACAACTTTCCGCCGAAATCTGTCCCTATGTCGGCAAATATGCGATCGCTGCGCTCTCATTTATTGGTAAAACTAGAAAGTGTTTGCTGTACGCGCAACAACGCCTATAGGTTTGCCAAACAAAACTATCTTGATCTTGTAATTTCTATCTGATTCAAATAGCTGTATGATTTCAAATACTGCCCATCCCTGATCGTTCGAGCGGGTTCACAGCACACACCCAGAGGTCGTGGACGTCCGAGCCGTGTGTCATGTTATGTTATGTACTAGCTTGCTTAGGTACTTGTTCGGTACATACGCTGGATGTATGTGTTTGTGTACGTCCGCGCCCCGAGCTTGTAGCTAGGGACGTAGGAACGACGAGTACGTGGCGACATTACACGTGCACTTGGGTTTTGTAATAATCGTGAACGCACGGTGCCTTCTGGGAACATAAATAAGTAATGCTTTACTGTGATGCGTTAGATTATAAAATGTTATATCAGTAAACACACAAGTTAGTATTAATGAAATCAATCTTTTGGCCTTTCTTGTTGCTTTATGTTATGACGCTGTCTTCAAAAAACTTTAAATAAAACTCCGGACATATCTACACGCTTTACTATAAATCTGAATGTCAAACTTATTTTACGATCACAGTACAAACTCATCACAATGAAAAAACTACTTAACAACCGACAGATTAAAATGTTTACAAAAACAGGCACCGACATATCATGTAAATAAAACATACACACATATTACCCATTTACAAAACTATGAGGATTGATATCGAGTTTCTTGGCAAAAACAATTTTGTTTAAGATTGTATAGATATACAATCAATTGAAGTTATCTGGTTACAACAACACTAGTTGGAACTTAGAAAACACATGCTCTGTCATCTTTTACAGTTTAGGAGCGGATTAAAAAGGATACTATTTCTACTTAGACAGAAAAACAAATGTCTGCAGATATAAACCCAAGCTCTTTGGCAATATTTCCTCACCAAGCACATAGGTCCTAAGCCAATATCAGATGCCTCACTGCAGTGGTTGCTCATTTTTGTTTCATTCCATGTTCACGCAACATCGATGGTATTACCTACATAGAGTTACGTCAGCTGCTTCCTCTTTTTAAGCTCGTAACAGTAGGAATAATTAATGTCCTTGCATTTATTTATCGATTATTCCGTAGGAGAGTGAAGGAGGCCGAGCACCGGAATCAAAAATGAACAGCTGCTATCGATTTTAGGTAAAATTAACATTTGAAATCAGTGATGAGTGGCAAGATGGGAGATAACACCACCGTTGATAAAGCACGAGGAATACAGGGTACAACGGGGGTCAGTAAGGGGAAGTACCTTAACCGTTGTGGCTACACGAAAATGGACCTAAGAGACTATTCATATTTTTTTGAGAAATTTTGAAGCCCGTTCACAGATTTTCAAAAAAATATCCAGTTAGCAAGAAAATGGCCATTTCACACAAACCATTTTATTGATGCCATTCGATCTTGTTTCTAATACTGATCAAAAAGATGTAGTTTTCCCGATTTTGATTAAAACTAAAACTGCATCATTAGATTTATGAAAAATCAATTTTCCTAACCAGGAATCGAACCCATTGATCATGAAAAAAAAACACTGTATTGTCACACCATTCGATAGTGTCGCTAATAAGGATCAAATTCTGGAAAGTAATGACATACGGCAAACTTAAGAAAAATGTTATATTTTATGATTTTCATTTTAAATTAAAGTCCTTGATTGATGATACCTGTAGCGCAACCGATTTTCACAACATAATGTTCTAATTTCAATTTCATTGACCCTGCAGGGTTAAGGTGGTAGCGCCCGGGTAGCCCGCGAAATTTCAATTTTCTTACGTTTTTTGCAATTTACAGGTCAGTGTCAGGTTGTATGTAAGATATGATTCGCGACTGTAACAAATATGGCTTTACAGAGTTATAGTCATTAAACTCAATGACTTTTTTATGAAATAGTCATTAAATGGGACTAAATGAACTTAGAGGGTTCTATTGATGATTTTAATGGTTATAATTCTGTAACTGTTACGGTCGCGAATCATATTTTGTTTCTCATATAGCCTAAAACTGACCTGCAAATTGCAAAAAATCTAAGATAGTTTGAATTTCGCGGCCTACCCTGGCGCTTCCACCTTAAAGGCCACAGTAAAAGAAAACAAAATCGGCCAAGTGCGAGTCGGTATCGCGCATGAAGGGTTCCATACCATCGAAGTAGGCGAGCCCCCTTTAATTATTTTTTTATTATATAAATATGTTGTTATGGCTTTCTTATAGGTTTTCTACTATTTTTTTTTATTTACTATTTTTTTCAAAATTTTCGGCCCTGTAGTTGCGGAGTAATGGGGGGGAATGGTCAATTTCGCCTATTTTCTTAATAAATTCGAAACTATTTGTCTTAAAATTATGAAAAAAAATATATTTGAGGTGCTCACAATAAGCCCTTTCATTTAATACGTAACACGATTTAGTTTGCAAAACTTTTTTTTTCATTTTCTAATTTACCCCCAAAAGTTAAAAATTCATTAATTTACGTTACACGTCCGTCTCCGGGTCACCGACTCACATATGTGTACCAAACAACTCAATCGGTCCAGTAGTTTCGGAGTAAATTGACTGTGACAGATGGACAGACAGACAGACAGACACGCCAGTGATCCTATAAGGGTTCCGTTTATTCCTTTCGAGGTACAGAACCCTAAAAATCGTAAACAATTGAAATTAGATTTTACAAGTTAGTTGTCGCCCATAGTGATTTTGATCGACGTTTCGTTGATTACTACTAACTGTTTGCATACTGTTATGTACATATTTTATCAAAAATGAACTCTTTCCTTTATTTTGCCGTATGCCTTTACTTCACAGAATTTGATCCTTATTAGCGACACTGTCGAATGGTGTAATTACACAGTGTGTGTTTTTTTTTCCGAAATCAATAAGTTCGATTCCTGGCTAGGAATATTGATTTTTCTAAAATCTAATGATGCAGTTTCAGTTTTCTTCAAACTCGGGTTCGAGACTCCTTTGAGTATTTTTCGCTATTCCTCAAAGTTTCGGATAAAATTTGGCAATCCATGCCCACTTGAAAAATTCATTCTGTATATCATCATGATGGCCGATTAGCTGAACGAAAGCTTTTGAAATTGCAAGCTTTTCTAAATACCAATTAGTATCGCAGTACCAATTAAAATCAGTTTGTAATAAACATTCACATTTATGTGTTTTTTTACAAGTATTTTTCTGTAGTCTTTTTGATTATATAACAAATTACATTTTTGAAAATCAGAAAAGCACTAAAAGATTCGGAATACGTTTTCCTCGTCTAATTATAATTAAAACAATTATTATTTCCTTGATCAAATAACTTGTAAATGATTTTGGTGCTAAGAAAACATGTTACAACCCTTTTAACTAAGATGAAACGGTGGGGAGGGGGGGGGGTCTAATAAATAAGTTTATCGAAGGCAGAAAGAATGCTGGTCGAATACTCCACTGGAAGGCCCTATCCCGTCACGGGCGCACCCGCATATGCTACTCCACAACGACAACACATCAATTCCTCACCGTCCTGTGACGTCACCTGGTCTCCTGTGGGCCGCACAGCAGCAGGTGGTCGTACTTCTTCATCTGTCTTGATGCGAGGTCCACGTCCACGTCCGTCAGGTAATACGCTTCGAAGTTTGAAAGAGGTCGCAGCATCGAGTATAGACGTTCAGCGTACTTTCTAAGAAGAAAACTGTTGGTGAAGACTTTTGGGCTATCTTGATAATGAAGTATGTGCATGTAATGATGAAGCCTATTTTTTTAATACTTCTAGTGGTCGCGCGCGTGACCATGGGAACCTTTTATTCTAAGGTTGGACAACCTGAGGCTTTCCAGGTTTGGGTGTATGCCCGGTTAATGGCGAAAGACTAAAAAATAACTGCTGAAATGTGAGTGTACTTACACGCATGATACAAGCGTGATGTTATACTATACCAATATCAGATGCTTCACTTTCTTTTCATTTTTGCTTTATGAGAAATAAACGAAACGAGCGAATTAACGTTCACTATGGTATAATTTTATACTGTAAATGGGAAACAAAATTTACCAGTCACCCGAGTAATCGCTCATTCGAGTGAAGTTTCTGATATCGGCATTATGCTGCTGTCTTAAATCCTCACCATACCTGGCGTCAGTGCTCTTGTCGTCGAGCAGCGCGGCGAGCGAGCGCAGCGCGTGTTTGCGGGCGCACGCGGCCGAAGGGGGACGCGCGCGCAGCAGCTCCCGCCCGCCGCCTCCCAGCGCGCAGCACACCACCAGCAGACGGGCTGACGCGCAACGCACGAGCGGGCTCTTGTGACTGCAGGTACAGAAACGAAATAGGTACAGTCACAAGCACCAATATGGAGAGAACGAACACAAAGAAAAACATAGTATAACATATACAGGGTGTAAATAGACCCTTCACATAGCCGTCAACCAAGCATTCTGTACATCAAACTAAGTAACTTTACGCAAAAAATATTGCTGGGAATCGACTTCTTTTTTTGGGGTGAAAAATCACGTTTTACGGTAGGACTCTATGGAAAGCACTCAAAGCATTATGCTGATTAATGGATTGAATAGTACGGGGGTCGTAGAGGTGTGTAAAGTAAAAATCTTACGTTAAAACCATGTATTTAAAAAAAAACTTGTGAAAAAGTTGGAACTTTGACCCCTAATATCTTCGTAACTAGAAGGTTCCCAGGTATGGTCTAGAATGTCTATGGTCATTTTTCTGTCAATTTTATCGATTAGTGCTGTTCATCGTACACAACACAAAGCAATTCTCGAGAATCGATTTCGGACACAGATTTCAGGGACAATTGTAATAAATAATCTTAAAGTTTCTAGATTTTTTAGGTTTCCACATGATGGTAATTTAAAAGTAATAAAATGAATTGATGCGACGGGAAATAAAAATTGATTCCCAACGAAGCATAGCACTAGTTGTTCGATACATTTTGAGGACGCAAGCTTTGTTGAAGGAAAAAAGTAAAAGCAAACAAATAAATATTCTGAGGGAACGGAACCGTCGCAAAGTCCAAAAAATACACAGCATCATGTCGTTAATAGAGCTCGGCTAATGTGCTTAAAACAACCAACGTTACAACTCGAGAACTTTATTTTTATTTTCCTGTCTCATTACTATGTCACAAAATCGATTAATGAATCGATTTAAACGATTGGCAATAATTATTTACTGTAGGTACACTAGGTACACAATCTATATTTATAAAATGGTTAACTGACTGACTGGATGATATATCAACACACAGCCCAAACCGCTGGTCCTAGAGGCATGACACTTGGAGGGTGTGTTCTTTGTGAAGAGTAAGTAGCCACTAAGAAAGGATTTTTGGGAATTCCACCCCTAAAGGGGTAAAATAGGGGATGGAAGTTTATATGAAAGTCCGTCAGTTTTGAAGTTAGGATCTTCAAATTTTGTGTTTAGGCTGACAATTGAAAATTAATTTATACGTATCTCAGCGTTTTTGATAATTCTACCCCGAAGGGTTAAAAAGGGGGATGAAGATATGTAACTATTTTTGTTCGGGTGGGATATTTTTCGACATCCACGCGGGCGAAGCCGCGGGCAAAAGCTAGTATATTATATTATTATTTAGGAGTAACTAAGAGCTTTATTTTATTACAATAATCTACAATCATATTTTATTTACATTATATAGACTGACAGACTACAAATAGAACTAAAGGAGTAACTATGTATCTCATTATAAATGAACTGTTATTTATAAGTTCTTATGAGAAATAAATGTCTTTAGACCTAAATCAATATTGTGAATGTAAAGTTCTTTGCAAAGGCCTGGTAATTATAACCACACGGAAGCGCTACAGTACTAGCTCCCGGTTGTCAGCTACACGCCACGTGCTACGCGCTACGAGCTGACTACGCTCGACTAGCTACATGCTACGAGCTACGAGGTCCACGAGAGCTTTCTTCTCCGAACATTTTCGTTCACAGTTGGTTACGTTCGGTCAAATAGTGAACGTGGCTCCAATTACCGGACGCAAACCAATAATTTAAAAGTCTAGTTGCCGGTGCGGTGCGGGTCCGTAATTCGTTCATATCATTTTATCTGATCCTTTACCAATAAAAAAAGTAAACTCACTTAGAACCGTGGATACACAAGGCAGTGACTGAATGACTCAAGTCCACACTACAGACGATGTCGTCCAGCGCCACGTTGGCGGCTCGTCTGACTGGCCGACTGAAGCTGCCCGTTTTGATCAACAGGATCGTCATGGCTTCGTAGAAGTCCTGGGAAACACCGACAAGGAGTTTACACTTACTGTAGCGGCACTACAAAGAGTACTACAGCAACGTACCTTATGTTGTTATATACATTATTATTTTTTAGACCTTTAGACTTTTAGATAAGTAATTATTTAAAACTAGATTAATATTATATAATTGTACAATTTCTTTATGCATGCGGACTTTACCTATAAGTGATTGTTGCACTGTTGCAGTTACAATTTTTGCATGTTTTAGCATAAAACCTGTGTAACCAATTGTTGGTGAACCTATAAATAAATAAACATAGAACAAAAAGTACTACAGCGCCATCTGTGACACGGACTATGAACTAACATCGAAATACACCTAACTCCTACATCGCGCAAGTAAAGTTATCCGCGACTTAAGACCATGTAGAAGAACCCGACAACAATTGTTGGGCAGTAGCCCACCAGACATAACACCCGTCTGGTCGGAGAGTCCTCCCTTTTCTATGGCGGATAATGATGAACTTTTACACCCAGTTCTCCATAGCCCCAAAATTAGGTCAATCCGGTAGGGACAGTGGACTAGCTACGGACTACTGCTGCAGCCTGCAGACAGCAGTCACTGCTGCTGCAGGCAGCATAGATACTTCAGACTTGATTTGACAGAGTTCGGTGTCTGGAACAGCGCCTCAGCTTGTTTCTGTATGTTTTAAAGATCTTTTGGGTATCATTCCGTAACATTTCCGTAATTTTGTCAGAAATAAAGATTTATAGAAGATTTTCTCCACGTTTTAACTGGTCATCATGATTGGTTACGTGTTACGTTAGTTAGTACAGTGGATTAATTGCGCTATTACTAAGCATGACGTCTGGGTTTCGATTCCCAGGTCGGGTAAAGTATTATTTAATTTATTGCAAATCAGAAATATAACCGGATTCGTACCCGGTTGAAGGTAATAGGCTCGTCCCCTATCACATAGGACTTAATATTTACTATTGCCTATGCCTTCGGGAATTACAGGTGTAATTTTTATTAAGAGCTAAACCTACCGGTTTTTTAGTGTAATTGGTATTCTTGAGTATCGTAGCGAGCGCGTTGCACGCGGCGTGCGCCACTTGCGTCCTCGGAGATTCTATGTGTGCGGTCACCTTTGTAGAGAAACAAATAATTAACTTTGAGTTTTTTTTAAGCTATAATCAAACGCACATCCACTGTTACAATTTGACATTGATAATGCTTTTATGTCGTAGAAATAAGAGCGGTTTTCGTTGGTAGTTTAAGTGGAACCACTGACGTCCGCTTTAAGGTAAAAGCCAGCGCGAAGGGAATTTTATCTTTATCCAACGAAAATTCATACGTAGCTAGTCGTAACAAGATACAGATTCCAGTGTTCAATTCCGTGAAGGGAAATCCTCTTTGATGCCTTGGGCGACTCCAAGGCATCATAAAACATTGAAATTTGTATCTTCAATCTTGTTACCACCAGCTACGTATGAATTTTCGTTGGATAAAGACAAAACGCCCTACCGTGCCGTGCCGGTGTGCGCTACCCTTGTAAACCGTATTCAGAAAGTGAGAAATATCGTTTACTTGTCTGATCAGGTCTGCAATTCTATGTTCGGCCATAACTCCCCAAAACTTGTCCAGAACTCGAGGAAGATCGTCCAGCACGTCTGATATTTCAAACCTGTGGACGAATATCACATTACATAAAGATACCTCTCCAGTCCAGATCTCTTAGCTAAAATCTGGTTGATTTCACATTTTAATTTTTTTCTTAACAGAATATGTATTTCTCTCTAACTACGTATGCAAAATACGCACTTAGGACGTGAAGTTGCGGACACCAGCCCGTTATGCAATACAATTCTCTTTACCTATTTTTTTATACCCGCTGACATGTCTACGCGTGACGACGCACAGCCTATACCGGGTCTCGAAGGAAAAACCCTAGATTTGAACGAATGAATTTGAGGTTTTTAAAGTAGATTCTCCGCACTAACCAAGAAGTCGAGCGCAGTCTCTTGACCAACTCGACGCAGATCAGTTCACATCCTCGCTCCGTGGCGTCTGTCAGTCTATCTGGCGAGATCCCTGAACTGGGCGAGTCGCTTTTGCTTTCGGATACGCTGCTAAGACAAAACAAGATCACCTGAACCCTGATGTGCTCACTTTTTGTACTGATTGTTATCTTTAGCATAAACCCAGCGTTGACCCGAGTTTTCGAACCAATAAAAAATATGATACTAGAACGATGTACCAACATCGATGCACAGAGATGATTTTATTATTTTAGCAGCAAAGTTTTGTTTTGTTGCCCCTTACAAAAAATTGCTTTTTATGACTCCTAACAGATTCACCGTCTGTGAATTATGTGACCACAAGTATAGGAAATGGTTGAAGAGGAAGGGTCTGTCAGTAGACGGATGGACGGACTGTCGGTGGACGTAAATGGTTGAGTGGTTCAAACTTAAAAGGAAGTAGACGCACTGTCATCGAATATTTTAAGCGTACCTACAATAAAAGGAGTGGTCGCGAGCGCGACTGCTGACTGAGCCTGAGGTCTTGGATGTGATTGCCAGGTCGGGCAAATTTACATTGTGTCTTTCCATCAGGAATTTCTCAGTAGCAGCCACGGAATCTGGATTTATGCCCTGTTCATGAATCATGGCAATAAAACATAACTGGCGAAATAATGTGGGTGCACTGTTTGGGTACACCTCTACCTAACCCTTCGGGGATTACAGGCGTGATTTTGTTATGTTATGAGCTCTCGGTTTATTTCGGTATTTTTTTTAACCATAAAACACAATTTATAATGACGTGTAAAAGTGTTTGAAACTAAGTTTGCATACATGTGATTTTTCATTAATCAAAGATTCGGTGACATACGTGTGACGTCAACGTCAACGTTATCGTTGGTTAGCGATAGCTTTTATGATACTTACTTCCAGTACTTCGATTGGGACCAAGATCTCTTAGGCCTGTGGCTCAGCTTCAATTCTCTGATCTTATCCTTGATACTGATGGGGCACAGCAAATCTGACGGGTTCTCTATCTTGTTCACGTTGAATGCGTGGTGGTCGGTCTTGCTGGAGTTTCTGGTGACGCAACCCTCCACGTGGATGGGGGGCAGCTGGACGCTCGAGTGTGGCCTCTGAGACTCTGGGTAGCAATTTATCAGGATACCTTGTTATTGTCTTAAGTTAATGGATTTTCGTGTAAATAACTTTTCATCATAGTGCGCCATTCGTTTCTAAGTACTTAGTTATGGCCAACTTTAAACTTACCACTTCTTCCGCCAATGTGTACACTTTCTCCTGCTGCTAGATTATTTCCTCCCAAGTCCCACCGGTCCAAACCCCGATCCTTTCGTTCTTCATAAACGCACGGCAGGTTGCCAGTCTTGTTCACTGATTTATTGGGATTCGAGGTAAACAAAAAATTCAAGTTTTCTGGACAACTGTTACCCTGTATTGGAGGCAATTTAAAGGTCTCTGATTCATTACTATTGTCATTTGGGAACAACTTGACTTTTATTCCAGCATTATTCGTAAACAATACATCCTTATCTGGATCTTCGTTTTGACTAGTAGCGATAGCAGGCGCAGCAGTTGGTACATCACCTGAACTTTCTTTTCTTACGATTGACTCTTCAGTCAAAGGAGTTAAGTAACCGAAACGTTTCTTTTCATGTTCAGAAGGTGTGTGCATGTGGAACTCCAACGTTTCAGACAACTTAGTATACAATTCGGCAACGTCACCATCAACAGACGAGGGCGTTCGGCTGCCATCACTGCGGATTACACTCTTGTTATTGACTTTACGCTTAGGTTCCATGAGTGAATCCTCTTCTATGTCGGTGGTGTCAGCTGATGGAGCGAAATCGCTTGTGTTCTCGTATTCGTTTTGATTTTCATACAATAATATATTTTCTTTAGAATCTGTATTTTCTGGGGTTGGTGAGTATTCTTTGGGGTTGGTGGTTGAACTACTGTCACTGGCGCAGTCGTTTTCCGATTCAGATACCATAAATTTTGAAGAACCGTCATCAAGAGAATTAGGAAATATTTGATGAAAAGGTATTCCACAGGAGTTATCTATAGAATCGGTGATCTTTTCATTTTTAGTCAAGTTTTGCGTGGATCCTGATACTTCTATTCTATACTCTACAGTTTTATTTTCTGTTATTGATAGGAAGGAGGTTTGAGTGTCCAAAGTATTACTGACGACAGGCCTCTTGATCGCACCGTCCATTTCAGCGAGCTCTATGATAGTTTTGCTGGTCTGGGTGAATATTTCTTGCGCAAATACGGAACATTTGCCGACGCCGATGGAGGAAGCTCTGTTGAATTTTCTAATAACTTCACATTGTGCGTCTCTGTTGATTAGAACGGGTCTAGCCGGTTTGTCCTTCATGCTGACGATGCTGACGCTGCCTCGTTGTGCAGACGACTCGCTTTCGTCGCTGTCCCACTCTAAGACATAAGTATCCATTCCTGAGGAGTTGTGTTTCTCGGAGCTACTGTCGGTGAAGTCCACCGAGTATATATTTGAGACGGTCACACTTTTCTGTGACTCTGTGAGCTTGACATCGCCTATGACGTCTTCTACTTCATCATCCTGAAACAGGTAAATTGGTCAAGCTAACGTCCCCGTTTACTATTTCGGACTATATGCATTGTCCGTGGCAGGTATCTTTACTTATTATGAGCATTAAAGAGAGAAACTACGTACCTAACTTACATTAGAGCAAAACCATAGGTATATAGGTATGTGAAACCAGACGTGTTTTGCATGTCTTATTCGAGAATCTACTACACCTTATTATTGTCGCTGCAACAGAGTAAACTTCTTTTTATTCCAATTTTAGACCATTACAGCTGGTTATCTAACGTGAAGACATTGCGACTCAGGCCCTACTTGCTGGCTGAGTAAACTTGAATCTTGGAGTACTAATGATACTCGAGTGACTTACCATATTAGATCAATTTAGAACAAAATTAATAAAAACTTTAACATCCGCTACTAATCTAACCACATAAACGAGTACTCTTAAGTATTTACAAATATTTCAGTGCAATTCTGACAGGCCATGACAAGTTTGAACTGAGAAGCTGTCACTTTATGTTTTGTTTTATTTTAGAAAACTATGGTTTTTAATAGCTTGTTAACTTTTTGTTATGAAGCTGTGATAATATCATCAAAATCGCCTTACCGTTATTCGTGCGTGTTGGAATCCAGACATGAATAAACTAGGTGCCTTACTTTGTGTAGGTAATGTATTGCATCACAACTGGTTGAACAACGGTAGTCATCGTAGGTAAGGAAACCAGCAAACCTTAGATTTAAAAAAAACTTTTGTTTAAAGTAACGTCTTCCAAAAAAAAATCCCAAAAAAGAGAAAAATTACTTATCTTTCGGAAGTCGGTGGTATAGTGAAAAATAGGAGCTGACTTTTTTAGAAGTCAGTTCAAAATTCAAGAACGTGAAACGCGTTAGCGTGCGCGTGGAGGATAACGGGCGCAAAGCGTTCAAAGAAATGAGGACCGAATTCTAGAACAGTCTGTCTTTGTCCTGTTCTAACTTTCGACCGTAGTTTATTTATTACATAAAATCACGCCTGTAATCCCCGAAGGGTTAAGGCAGAGGTGTACCTAATAGTACACCCACTTTTCGCCAGTTATGATTAAGTCCCCTGTAAAAGGGGGCGAGCCTATTGCCATCAACCGTGCACAAATAACTCCAGGCAGCAAATGAGATTAGTGGATAGAAAAACTTAACAACACTTTGTTTGACCCGGGAATCGAACCCAGGACTTCACACTCATCAGTAGTGCTTGTGATTACTAAACCAAAGAGGTAGGTTTAACTTCTTAAACGCCTTTGTCACATATACGTGACAAGCAAGCTTGTGCCCTGTACGCCAAACGACACAAGTATGTGACAAAATAGTAGATGAAATTGTGGCTTGGCGTGGAAGCGCGTGCCTTTATGCTCTGGCGTTCAAATGGTTCAAGTTAAAATAAAATAAAACAAGATATACATTAAAATATGCCAAAGTATTTAATCCACGTGTAGTAAGTCTCCATGAGTAGCATAGACACAGTACAATATCACAACGACGAATACCCATGTTAGTTAAAGTCACAGTTAAGAATACGGAACTGTAGGCACAATACTTAGGTGTAGAATGGAGAAATTAGTGCTTTCGACGTGATCGCATTGCTTTAACAGCCCTCGTAGCATGACCACCGTACACAAGGATTTCGACAAAATGACAGATAGTGCAAAGCAATCAGTCATTGTGTCGACACAATCTGTCATTTTGTCGATTCTTCCGTCAAAGAAATCCTTGTCTACGGTGGTCATGCTACGGGGGTGGTAGTCAACTATAAGTATTGAAAGCAGTGGTGGCCCAATAATATAATATTTCATCACCACTGTTCTCAAAACGGTGCAGGCAGAAATCGTGTAGACCGGCCTGGCATAGACTCGAACGAAAGCAGTATTTCTTTTAAAACTCATCTTTTTGTAGCATGAGCACACGATATTTCTAGCTACTGGACGATTTTTTCGTTACTGTTTTCAAAAAAGTGACAAAAAGTATCGTTTTCAATAGTTGACATTAACTGTCTTGAAGTGTGAACGATTTTTTTCTTGCTTAAATATTAATTAAAGAAACAAAATTTGTACTCAGATAGACAGACAAATAAATTCTTTTTCTTTTCTTTCTATATCTAAACTTGTAGGACTTAAGAGGGAACAGGAGCTGCGATTCTGCATACAAATGTATTCCCTTTTTTTCTTCTTGAATGAGGTCTACTGTAGACACATCCCTGTCATTTCCTTTTTTTCAGCAACTAATAATTAAAGAAAATATGAACTTCCAAAAATGTCAAAAAATGTCCCATTTTTAAGACCGAAGTTAGAGGACCAAACCAATTCGATTTTTCTTTAACATTAAAGATATTGATAGGAACCTAGGCATACTTACTCTTTATCTCTTTATCGGTCTGAGCTGCAGCTGTCCCTATCGCACCATTACGGGGGCAGGCTTGATGAAGCGCAACAGCAATAGTTTATTCAAATACCTATTTTTAAAATTCCTCGCAGGCACTGTTCCCTCTTAAGATAATACACTCGGATACCACGAACTACCTAGAAGTTTATCGTGACCCACGCTACAGATATCCCCTTGAGATCTAGCCGTCCTGTATTGTGCTGATAGAACACTGCCATCGTGAACAAGTCCGTAACTGCATAATTAATTAATGGAAGCAACGGGTTACCCTTGCCTAAGAAACACCACATTTGGCTTTTCATTATTACGAAATAGTCCGAAATTTTGAATATTTTCGTTATATACTGGTTTTAATTAGATGAAACTAAAAAGCTATCTCATAAAATTTAAATAATTTATCAACAAACGCGTACCACGATAACATGGAACACCAATGGACGAGCTTGCATTATCCAGATACGACTTATTCACGACACCAATGTAGTTGATTAGTTAAATTGTACCTTATTGTCAAGTGCATAAGGATGATATTATAACATACAGATACAATTAGGTACTTAGAATATTTGGATTTAATACTTGAAGAACACGGGAACCGCTTGCTCACATCAACGTTCCATAAAATATGATATAATAGTTATAAAACATGATATAGTACACTTACACGATCAACGTTTGCATGTGTGGATGTAGTTTTAGATTTAATTTTATTGATTTAAATATAAACATCACGGCAGCTTTCCCCGACGGTAAGCAGAGGTGTTTCAATCGAACAGTCACTTTTCGAAAGTTGAAAAGAAGTAACCTCGTTGCTACTCATCATCAGCCAGCCTTTTCCCAACTATGTTGTGGTCGGCTTCCAGTCTAACCGGATGCAGATGAATACCAGTATTTTACATGGAGCGACTGTCAAAGATCTACAAATGACAGCCGGGACCAACGGCTTAACGTGCTTTCCGAGGCACGGAGGGAACTCGGTATGTAATTAAGTAACATCAGGTGGCGTTCTGTGGTTTCTGCCTACCCCCATGAGAAAAGGCGTGAGTTTATGTACGTACGTAATAAGGTCAAATAAAATAGCTAGTGATTTTTAGTATACAAGGTGTAACATAATAAACTCAAGATATCTCGTGTGGTGACTCAGATCATGAAGCTGAACAACTTTTGGATTTTCATAACTTTTTTTTTAGTTTTACCATACATTTTCATCAGCTGATCGCGCTAATTCCGATAGAAAATCTTTTTTTTTATTTGCTAATTTCAAGAACTCGTAGAACAAAAGTTATTCAGTTTCATGGTCCGAGAGACCACACGAGAGGTCTTGCGTTTAATAAGTTACACCTTGTATATCGCGAGGACCAGAAAACCCCACGCACACGTGCAAACCCACAAACAGGTATAATATAATGTAGCTACATAGAACATCCTATAAGTCTGATACAACACCACTCCGGAGCCCGGCACAACATCTATACGATAAATACCCTTTATATCCAAATACACCACATTTACTTATACTTAAACACAGCACTTAATACATTTTCTAAACAATTTTCTTTAACAATTTTAAAAATGAAATAAAAAAATAAAATAAGTTCCAAAATAACGATTTTACGACACGAATTTTAAGCATTGTTGCTTTAATATCAATTAAATTAAAAATGTTCATTTGTGATATTTTTTGTGAATATAGCTATATAAGTGTCTTTAAAAAGAACTACTTAAAAAAAAGACGTCAGTTTATATATTTTAGGCTCATACATAAATCGATAAATATACTTTTACCAAAACCGTAAAAACAATAATTTAAAATAAATTAATAAAAGTAATTTTGACAATATCCAGCACTTTGATGTTTCCCTGCTTACCTTGTTTTGGAGTGTGAAAGTATCTTATAACTTCTATTCAAAATGTGTCTATTAGTTTTAGTAATACAAATAATAAAATACAATGTATTTAGACCTCTATCTGAATACATTATATTTTATAGATTTCAAAATAAAACCTCTTTTCAGGGTCTACATTACTCCAAATAAATCGTGTAGACCATTTTGCATAGAAGCTATTATACCTAGACTTTACCTATCATATATTTAATGAACTCGTTACACTAATTTGATTAAAACTTTTGAATAAATAACTATGATTTTATAAAAGACCATTCACCAACATAATTAATAAAATTTCTAACAAATATAGATGTTCAAATGGAGCACCTTAGACAAAATTTAAACACCAAACAATTTTTGCAAAATCATTTCGTTTTAGTTGACACATTTAAGATCGAACAGCATTATAAACTGATTTTGCCCTAAAATTACGCACCGTCATCGTGCCAGGGCTTACAATTGTAAGTTCAGGGAGTTCTAAGCGAGAAAGAGATGACACTAAGAATATTTAACGCCATCTCTATCTACCAGTTCCTCAGAACATTGTAGTTACAAGAATAGGTCCCTGACAGCGAGCTATTCAGATAATAAATCAAATAATAACAATAAGAGATCACTGGTACAACTTGATCAAACCGGTATCTTTTAGTTTATCAGCAAAATTAATTGTGTTAAAATTATCAGTAGCATGACTAACACAGAATATGATGACATAATATTTGAACAATAAAACGAAAGATTTCTTACGGTTCACGAGCTGGTGAACTACGTGCTTCTGATATGTGAAACTCTTCAATATATACCAACTTTAAACCTTCAAATAAACATCTATTACCATAAAATATCCAAGTTCAACAACAGAACGGTCAAAACATCATTTTTCCATAACTAACAGTCTATATGAAATGCTTTTAAAACTATACACTAATAAGTTTCGAAATAAGGCATTTGAAAATAAGGCTTTAATCCACGATTATCGATGAATTGTAAAATCGTGTCTGATGAAAGTCGAATGTTATCTTAATACATGGTCCTGAAGAATACATTTAGTTAGAAATAGAAACATAAGCCTTAACAACTATTTACACGACACAACATTTAACCTTATTTCATAAATAAAACACATTTATTAAATAATGTTATGTAAATAAATATAATGATTAAAATTCTAATAAGTTTTAGTATAAAAGAGGCTAATATAGATTATTTCGCAGATTTAAAAATAAATTACTTAGAAACATGTCTGCAAATAAAATGCGAGACAATCCGTATGTCCGTATTTAAGTTGATCGGTTTATTTCAGTATTACCAAATATGTTGGTATAACAAAGGTGCAGGTGAATCTTAGGTCAACGCTACTTCCGATTAAAGTGATTGAGTTCTAAGTACCTATCAAGCTATGATACTAAAATTAATACAAATTTAATAAAAATTCTTTCCACATTTTCCTACTTGGGGCATCATACTGTGGTTCTCATTTAGTCCCACCTGCACCTAAGGCAAACTCATCTTAACACTAATATAACCTATATAACACTAATATCTGAGTTTAGTCTACTCATCAAACAATTTCCTAACAAACTAAAACATTTCTGTTAACAACAAAAACGGTTTTATTCTATTTACAGATTTTATTTTATAATTTCGACGACATCTTGCGGAATTTTCTTGAACTATGATCTAGCGTTCCATTTTACGAAGCCGAAAAGATTTTTTTGATACTTTAAAATAAATAACAGATTTTGTGTTTTGTTTCTATACATTTTTGTTGTTAACAGAGTTGCCTATGACAAAATACATTAATAAATATTACAGTTATGATATATTTTTATAATTTATTATAGAATAAACATTTAAAATCTTATTGGAAGTTCTCGATAGATATATTTTGAATAATATTCGTATGTACATCTACACTATGTTACACTTAGATAAGTTCATAGTTACACGTATTTAGTACTCAATGTTATAGACATATAAAATCTAGTCGTAGGAGATACTGGGGCACATCGAGAGGTAATATCTAAAACTTTTTGATTTCTCTAATGCAACACATGATATTTCCGAACACCGAAAAGTATGTAAACCATTTTCATTAACTTTTTTATAGCTCGGCTAATATTTTTAGGCTGGCAAAACTGTCAAATTAATTTTCTATTCTAGCAACATTTCCAATATCAGTATTTTTTATCTGTTTCGTCAAGTTTCATCAGCTAAAGTCTTTACATTGCCGACAGAGGGGCATCATATAACATATACAGACGTAGATGACCCTAAGATGGCCAAGGGCTATCGTATCAAAAGATTTGACCCACAACCGATATATTATTGTGAGCGGTCAACGAACCACGTGCCTTTGATTTTTTTTTTGATACCGACTTCTTATATTTACATGAGATTATTGATAATTTTATGTATACCTAAGGCAGTAATATATTTACTTCTGTTAATCGAATAATTCATGTGTTTACATAAGAAGAATCAAGCTTAGTGCACAAGATTAATATTGATGCAAATTGTTTTCTATTTCTGTCAAAAACTAAACGCATTCCACCTGATATGGCTTTACACATTCTATTTGTGACAATTTGCATCAATAAAATGTGCTCTAGGTATTAGCAGTTTGAAACTGCACAGTCGTACCTAAAAAGTCAATATCGATAAAACATTACATCGATAACGACACCTCTATGCATTATTCATAGATAAAACACTCACCATAAAGTGTCACCAGGCATCATCAGCGAAATTTGATATTTTATCACCTTAAGAGCCCAGGAGCGAATACACAGATTTTATTACAGACATAAAACGACATGATTTCCAGTTGATTTTGAATACAGTTTACATGTATAGTGTATACTTATGTAGGTACATGATTGAAACATCAGAATAAAAAGTATTCACAATATTCAAGTGCCGAACAAGTCACACTTGGGTGCCGTTACAAGCGCGTTTGGCTGCGCACAATTTTAGCGCTTTTTACGAAGCAACGGCGCTTTTAGTGTAAGAAATACACGTTTTTCGTAACGTTAGATGTGACAGCCTCATGATTACTTTGTCACATAAAACATTTGAAACACATAAAACAGCAGGTAATTCATCTAATATAAACACATTTAGCTACTAATCTTCATGCGCAGCGGCGCCATTTTTACACATCTATCGCTTGCGACCAAAAAAAGTGCGATTGCTAGCTTGCCCACTACCCGTAGAAAGAAACATCGAACACTTTATGTATTGAAAGTTTGAACACTTTAAAGTCATAGTTTTGTCACAAAGAAACAGTACACAGTTTCAAGTAAGACAGTCTATAAACACCTGAGTAGAGCATTCTACTCCCTCGTTGGTGACGTAGAGGATGCGTTGCGCGAGCGTAAAAACCCGGAAACAACACACAGTTTCAAGTAGGACAGTCCGAACAGTTAATTAACACACAAGAGTTAGTGTGTTATAGGTGTGGCGGTGGTAGCCCATTTAGTGGGCAAGGTGAGGTAGAGGATGCGTCGAGTGCGCGAAAAACAGTATACAGTTTCGTTTAAGACAGTCCGAACAATTTATAAACACACACGAACTAGTGTGCTATATGTGCGGCGGTAGTGGTCTACCCTTTCGTTGGTGAGGTAGAAGATGCGTCGCGGGCACACAAAAACACAGAACAGTACACAGTTTAGATATTGTGAATAGTTTTAGAACACACTTGAGACACATGAACCAGGGTGTAGTGCGTGCTACACGGTGTCAGGTGCGGTTGCGGCGACAGTGCGCTGGTGACCTACTCGTGCGTGAGGTACAGGCGGCGCCGCGCGCGCGCACATCAGCGCGGCGAGCGCGGCGGCGACAGCGGCTCGCCCGCCAGCCGCATGTGCAGCGAGTGCACGCGCACTATCTCGCATACTATCGACGACTCGATGTCCACGCCTGAATGAACAGATCGACGATAAGATACACAGAAAGTCCTGAATGCCAGACTAGATACATGTAAAAGAAGTAACATTAAAATGCGAGTAAAACTCAGGACACGATGTTTTTTTTTTGGGGAGACTCGACTTCCTGTCTTTCTCATTACAAAATTGGCTGTGACAAGTTTTCTTAACACAATGAGCACGTAGTCTACGTGGCAGAACGAACTGGACTGGATCACATTTTAATATGTTTTTTTTCATTTTTAGCGCAGGAGAGTCTGCTATTAGATTTTGTCAGCAAATACGAAACACATGAATGGAAATTTCTAATGAAAACAGCTTTAACAATAGCAAAATGGCCAAATACAAATGTTTGTATATATCTATAGGTTGCTTTGTCAGCAAGACAGACAGACAAATTTTAAATTTATTTCCACGTCATAAATAAATAAATCAAAGTCAAAGTAATGTGGAGAACAATGTATTCTTACCCGCGTGCACTTCTTCCCTGGAAAGTACGATCTCCTGCGAGATGTCGGGCGACACCAGGATCACGCGGTGGTGGCGTGTCTGCAGCAGGTTCGCTACCACCATCTGATAATATTGTTACAATTAGAGCTACAAGCAAATAAATGCGTTCTATAATGTAGAACGATGGCCGATGTTTCGCATTAAGACGTCATGTCTAAAAAAAAAGACAAAAAAAAAGAAAAATTAGAAAAGAAAAAAAAAAAGAATGAATTACAAATATTTTATTGTTGTTATAAAAGAACGTATGACGAATGCATTGGCCAAGGAACGTCATCTTAAAACGATTAACAGAAACAGAACGTATTAAAGAGGTTTGTATATTTTGGCCTGTCTACTTCTTTTTCTTTGCGTTTCGATAGACTCAAATTATATCCGTCATTTTTCAACGTTGCGGCCACTCATAATAAATACCTGTTATCAAAAGCAGGGATCAATTCAAAACAAGTAATGCGGGAGACAAAATCTTCTAAGCCGTCACGTTTCCGAAATATATGCCGTATGATAAGCGTTGTGTATTTAGTTATTGGTGGTGCGAGTGTGCTGTCTCTAAGTGCAAATATTCACCAATATTTTTATTCAGCGAGTAAGAAGTGATAAGAGGAATTGGAGTTAGTCTACCTTACCTTATGCTTATACTTCTCGAGGGCGGCCCTCGCCTTGGGAATGAGCAGGTTCTCATCAGTCTCCAGCTTGAAGGACACGACGTAGGCCTCCGGGACCCAAAGGCTGACTAGAGGAGCCAACATCTTGGGGACCAAGTGGAGTTGGATGATGGGTGCTCCACAGTTGGACTGTAACTTGTGAGTAGGCTGCAGAGGAAGAACGAAAGTAATGCCAAGTTTGTTGATTCAACTCATAATTCATTTACCGAATAATCGGGGATTTAAGGGACCTTTAACTTCGTAAAAATTTGTTTACTATATTATATAGGTAAGTACTATGATCTATTTTATTAAGAATTTTTGATTATCCGCAACGTGGTGTTATATTTTGTTAAATTTCTGATGCAGTAGACTAAAGGCTTAAAGAGCCATGATGAGTTTCGAGAGCTTGTGCAAAAATATCATTGGCGTGCAAAAAATATCATTGGCGTGCATGGCAAAGAACGAACTGAAACGAAGTATTGAGAATCTGATGTAAACGGTTGTCGCAGATTGTATTTTTATAGTCAGGCAGGACCCATATATCTCGAGTTCGTATATAAAGTAGTATGTAAAGTAGTATGTAAAGTAGTATATAAAGTAGACGCGGTTTTACCAGTTCAAAATTGTTTTGGCTTCAGCCACCAGTCCAAGAGGATACCACGATATTATGAATACTTACCACACGATCCTTGGGTATATAGAAGTCCGAGACCGCAGCAGCGAGATACAGCATGGCCCTCGGCCCAAGATTAGCGAGACATTCACACGCGGCCCGCAGCAGCCAGAAGTATTCTGACACCGTGGTGAAGGAGACGTGCAAGATGGCGCCTGCCGCGTGTGCCGCCTTGTAGCGCAGCAGGACCGGCGCCAGCACGTCCACGCTGTCTGGTTTCACTGCGGAATTGAAGAGTAAATTATATTAATACGACATACATAAACTCACCTCGACACGACATGCAGAAACCACTGAACGACACCTCTTGCTTCGTCCATGTTCATACACGCACGCCGCCTGTTGCGAATACTATGCACCTGACTTTTTTGAAGAACATCACAAATAAGGTCAGTGTGAGAATTTGAATAGTATAATTATAGATATCGTTGTTAATAACTATATCTTCGTTTTGGTCGGCGGTGCTGAGTGTAGGCGACGAGTTTTATTCTTCTTTGAAGTAATAGCCAAATTAAGAATTACGTAGATACAGCATGTGGCTGTTGATATCAGGTATGAACCATTTAGGAAACCATATCAAAGGAATGGTCGTTTTTAGCGACAACCGATCATTTTTAAATCCACGTGCCATATTAAGCGCACCTTCCAGTTATACAGTTAACGGCTTTTGGGGACTTTCAAATATTGTAACATTTGTAGGTTTAATATGCTACACAAATGGTTGCTTGTGCTGTCTCTGTAAAAGCATTGTTCAGTCTTACAGCTGGAAAAAAAAACACACATAACATAGTAGTCATTTAGTCAACACACCCAAAATAAAAGTATTAGGTCCTCGATCCTGGATCTCAAGTATGTGCAAGAGCTTCTGCCCGGTGAAGTGCCTGGTGAAGGGCTCCAGCGACTTCTGGTGGTGCATGAAGCTCAATAAACCACAAGCAACTCACCGGAAATAGAAGTATTAGGTCCTCGATCCTGGATCTCAAGCATGTCCAAGAGTTTCTGTCCTGTGAAGTGCCTGGTGAAGGGCTCCAGCGACTTTTGGCGGTGCATGAAGATGACGGCGTAGCCCTGCTCCAGGAAGTACTCGGCCGAGGAGGCGCCGCGCGTGCCCGCGCTGAAGTTGTCCACGAAACGGACCGTGTTGTGCTCGAGCGGGACTGTCGTGCCGCCCGACTGGAAGTGGGAAGGTGGAGAAATGTTTAGATGTATTCTATCGTAATATTATAAAGAGGTAAAGTTTATAAGATTTACGGTAGGATAATCTTTGGAACTACTGATCCGATTGCAACATTATCCATGAGTATCATAGCCTATCGTACTCATAGGCTATTTTAACGCCATTCCCGTAGGTAAATTTCCGACCATAAAGCCATTGAAGCCACGAGCAAAAGCTAGTTGTTTTTTTATAAAGCGCAATAAATGCCTGCTGGCAGCATTGACTTGGGCTTCTCAATCTAATTTACCGTATTCGCTTAAACAGATGTTATAAAGTAATTGCGAAGGGTGAGAACTTAAGTAAAGATTCCAAATGCGCGCATAAAATACATGCTACTGATACCTGTTGCCAATTTTTTGAAAGGAAATTACAAAGGAATTCATGTCCATCCGTGTTCGTGTGATAAAAAGTAATTGCCATTTGTATAAGGGAAAAAGAATGTGTGTCCCTTGTGTGAGCCTTTCCAACTGATCTAACACTATTACTAAAGTAAAGTATGAATGAATCCGTTCGTGAAAGTATTAATAGCCGACAGCGTCAGCACAGCGCCACTTTCGCCACTGGTTATAGCGCTTCACGTCTCAAGGGACACTTATTCACTGTAGCTAAACACGCAACGGTCGCGCTACCACCAACTGAATGGCAAATAATATGTCCTATGGGACTTGCGGGCCAGACGGTTACGTTGTGATACGCAGCTGTATTATGTATTTATTGTGTAGTTTACCTGCTTGCTGCGTTGATAAATATTTTGAGGCGTCGAAAGCCTTTTTCAAATCTAAATTTTAAGACTGCTTTATAACCTTAACCATTAATACATCTGCGTTTATTTTCGGGATGAAAAGAAGCCTATGTTCTTCTCCAGATATCTGGCTATATCCGTCAAATTGATGGATTTTTAAAAATTGATCCTTGTCCCCCACTTTAGTTATTAAAAGAAATTTTGTGCAAAATTTCAAGCTTCTAGACCCAAATGTTAAGGCTATTTCAGTGGCTGAATTTGAGATTTTTATCAAGTAGTTTTTGCTCTCTGTTTTCTTATAATATATGCACCGTTTTTTCTGGCCTATTTTCAGCCAGACTCTTTAAATGCTAGCTCATTAACTTAGTGCCTACCAGTATAGAGCAACCGTGACATACTTCCAACATTTGGCGAGCAATTCCCTGATGTTTATCGGCTGAATCTCGCGCTAACGTCGTTAAGGTATAGGTCAAGGTGATATTCAACCACCTCAACTTACGTAATTACTTAATAACCTCAGCCTCTGCCGTACTTCACATCACGGCCGGAAGATCTTTTGTAAGAATATACCATCAGATATGAAAATTTTCGAGAATGTGCGTCATTACAGACTATTTGGGTATCATTATGTACAGTAGACAAAAGAAGTTACATAAAACAGGTAAAAATATCTTGCCATTAAACCAAGCTAAGCTGTTCATTGTTCTTTATTAACGACCTCATTAAAGCGATATCAAAGATTTGCTACTCAGCACAAAACCAATTTATAGAAGTTGCATGTTGATTGCATGATCCGTCAATTTTGTTTTGTATATCAAAAATGTTTAATTGTAGACAAAAATAAACAAAATTGTTGAAGCTATATTCAATTCTCATTTCTAAAATATGTGCTGAATTATAACACGTAGTTGTATAAACTGACTGAACTAGCACATTTAATATGATTAACCTACTTTTGTGAGATCACAAAATTATGATAAGTGCAGAAACTGTTGCAGAAATGTAAAATATGATATGAGTAGTATGTTTAAATTGGGAAGATAATTATGAAGGATCTACCTACTCTGTAACTCTGCATGTTGGTTGTCACATTGCAAAAATGTGAGAAAACTAATATTTAGATAATACTAAGTACCTATCATATGAGATGATGATTCCACAAATATTATGTAATACCCAAATCACATCTTACATAACTTTTTTACAGTACATTACATTATTTTTAGGAGACTAAGGTATTGTAAGCACACTGAATGGATGAGGAACAAAATTCGAATGACATCTACATCTATTATCCTTTAATATTTTATATGTGAAAGTAACTATCTGTTACCTTTCACGCTTAACTTTGGCACGCAGTAGAACAGGGACTAGGTTAGGACATAGAATACTCAGTATTACATTCGTGTTTCCGGTTTATTTGGGTGAAGCCGCAGGCAAAAGTCATATAAGAGTTCACTGCTTACCGTAACAAGTACAATTTTGTTGCCATACTGATCATGCCGCTCACAGAACTCCTTCAGCAACGACCGGTTGTCTTCAAAGTCTGGAGGTGGAAGGTGGACAGCGAAGAATTCCTCCCATGTACTACTCGCCATCTTGGAGAATTTTCTGTTGCCGTTATGTAAACCTGTGGAAAAATGTGTTGCGTGTTATAAGCTAGCTGTTGATAAGTTTATATTTTGTGTTCTTAGGTGAATTGTAAAAGGCTATTAAATTATGGGTCAAAGAATTAAGAAATATTGAACTCTTGAATTTCTGTAAAGAATGCTTTAGAGTCAAGTAAATTGTATTCCCTAAAGAAAAAGAAATGGGTAAAATCATTCTAGTTCAGAAAGGGTTTGGTAAAAGAAGAACAACTTCCACATTTTAATGTGGAAGTCCAGACTGATTGTAATAAAAAGCTAAATAAAACTGGTGACAGATCTATCTATTTTGTGGTTATTGTTCCACTGCAGGATAACAGTCTCCTTTCATGTAATAACCATTTAAAATTAAAACATTCTTAACTATGGAATATTTTTAATCAGACAACAAACCGAAACACAACACAATTCACTATCACTTAATTAGTTTCCTACACAAAACCACTTTTTACCACCACCAATATTATGATTGTCCTTCAATTTGACTGAATAAGAAGAAAATTGTTAAACAAACACAAACACACACACTCTAAGACAGAACAAATGCATCTGAACTCCATAATAGCACCTTCATAGAGCCACTGCATGAGTAGCTGAAGTTTACAGTAACAGGATTACCTAAATTTAAACTGGATCAACAGTTACTTGATATGCGCTGATTAAGCTTAGCTCTTGTGGGATTTCATGTTAGACAAGCAATTGATTTTGTGTTACGCTGTTTATTTATTTTAGTATGGAAATGTTGTGGATAATTTGCATAATATTATTTTTTTTACCATGGAGTAATTTTGTAAGTTATTGGAGCTAATTTAATGGCAATCTGAGTAGTACTTTGACCAACTCTATTTAAGATAAATATTTTTGAAGTGAGTGCTAACTTTTTGATCATGACACATAATATTATACTGCTGAAGTTTAGTCATAAAATAATATTAGAATGATCACGACAAAAAAGAAAGAAGTAAAGAAAGCAATTTAGTAGCATTTAAAAAAACAGTTTTATGTGTATCAATAAGACCAGTCACATTTTACATGGTCCAAACATCATAAATAGAATTATTTGTAGAGAAAAGTAAGTTTATATCATTGCTAGTTTATAGATATTGCTGGAAATGTAAAAAAAGAGACATGTGATAGTAGGTAACCTACTGTGCAAATACTGATTCACATGGCGTGATCTTATCATTTATTTTTATCAAAACAATCAGACATCAGACCACTTTGCACAAATCTGTTACATTTGATTACATCTAATAAGCACCAATAAAAACTTCTGTGGTACCTATTACTACTAAGTACTTACTTGCAATTTTTTTGAACTTGTATATTTATGACTTTATTTCCTGGCACATAGGTATCATAATAATCTGTAATTAGTCTGCTTACCTTTAAATAACACGATATAATCTAAAATTTTTGGTAGGCAGTGTTTCATACGACTGATACTTCTAGTCGCCTCACGCCGTGAAGACGATTAACTGAACACTTTAATGTGCCTCTGCCGCATAGTACCGAATGTTTATACGGCCGACACCGTTAACCTCTAAGACATCTTATACTGATTAACGAGCGTTAACCAATATTTACTAGCTCGGTTTATAGAAAAATCAATGCGATAGCCCACCTTGTCGCCTCGACGATACAAGGACGAGTCAAGTATCAAGTAATTGTCACCTTTATAAACAGCTGAGTGTCCTTGGACGTTGCTCTGCGGGGTACAGGCGCCGCCCGCGATCGATGTTTTTAATTTAGAGTATAATTCACTTTCAACTGATAGAAATCTTTATCACGATGACTTTTTGATAACCGAGTGTGACAAGCACTGTGAGCGCGTTTACGAGAATAGCTGTTAACATGTCAGAAATGTCTTGTCATTTGGTGTGTTTAGCTGTCTTTGTAAACAGTCTAATTTTTTATTTAAAGATATTGGGCTAGGCAGAGAAAGTAATAAAATTAGCATAAGTAATTTAAAAAGGTTTTAATTGTTTTAAAATAAATTACACATGATACTAAACCTAAGTAACTATTTATAATATTTACATCTTAGGAATTTAGGCATATTACAAACAAGAATTTTTGTGTAGCAAATCATTTTTCACAACTTTTCCTGTACATCTTCTTCTTCCACTTTGATTGCTGGTGGAGATGGTTTTTGTAGGCGACGGTCGTCGGGCAGGAACGATGCAATAATCGCCGATGCTGAAAAATGTGAAAAAGTTATGTAGTACCTAATTGCTGGTTCCATAATCCTACTTCCTTTTTCAAAAACTGAAAGAAACCCATTACCTGCAAATATAGACGCAAAGAGGTAGTAGCCTGCCTCGCAGCTGCTTGACAACATCATGTTGAGAATCTGGATAGAAGCGAACGTGCCGATACGTCCAAATGTCATGGGGAGTGCTATTGCCAAAGCTCTGAAAAAATAAGTGACACGTTTTACACTTAAATACATATATAACATCACGCGTGTATTCTCCGGAGGGTCGGACAGATCAGTTTTTCCAATTGGGTCGATAAATGTCTCAAATCCCATTTAGTACAGCTACAGACACCAGCACATCAAGCTAGTACAATCTGTCGAATTTCTTTTATCGCTTAAATACAAGGATAAAAAAAAAAAAAAAATTTGTTCAGGGTTGATTGGGAAAATTTGACAGTTTCGGATAGCTTTCACTGCAGGCTTGTGCCATCCAACGGGTACAAAATCCAGCTACTTTTGAGAAATCTGTCGTCAGAAAAGAAAGAACTTGTGCAAGTTTTTGGTATCACTGCTTGATGAAATCTTTCCCTTACCTCAAATGCGTAGGGAATAGCGCCACAACTATGGCGGTGTACAAGCCGATGACGACAACGCCCAAGCTCAGCACCGCAAAGAATACGGCGCTGCCGATGGCGTTGGGGACCAGGTTCACCACAATACCGCACACGCCACACAGAGCTGTTACCATCATTACCATGTTACGACGACCGGTTACGCCTACAAACTGGAGAAAAGTAGAATTTAAGAATGGTACGTATGTTCTTCTTGCATTTTGTTTTTAAGTAAGCACATACGGAACCTAAGAGTGTTTTCTTAAGATTTTCAGGAAATCATAATTGTCATTAACATTTGAACGCCAGAGCATAAATGCACGCGCGTGCCCTCCATGCCAAGCCACAATTTCACCTACCATTTTGTCACATATTTGTGTCGTTTAGCGTACAGGGCACGCGCTTGCTTGTCGCGTTTACGTGACAGTGGCGGTTAAAAGGTAGAAGGGCGTTAATTTTCAAACGCATCGATTTTTCATTTAATCGGTTAACACAGATTGAATGTTACAACATATAAAGTTGAATACAAGAAAGCACACGAGTATAGAATAGACTTTAGCACTAATAGCTCAAACTTCAAAACAAAGACTCAATACAGTCGCGACTTCACCTGTCGTCACACTATAACTTTGTCAGCGAACTCTACCAAATATGACACTTACAATACTGATGATGATGTTGAAGATAGACTGCAGCGCCCCCACGCCAAACACCATCAGCAGAGACGTCGTGTTGAGGGCGCATGGCACCGCGTTAGTCTGAAAATGTTCGTGATAGGTATTATAGGTTAAAGAATCAGGGAATGCTGAGGTTTATACCTACTAACTGGGCGAGTTTAATCTGGTGGAGCACTGTAGTGTTGGATTCCTAGCAGAAGAAATTAAAAACCTACGCCGAGTGCAGTTCCTAAGCAGATTATCCTCGCTTTGAAAGGATTATCTAATAATTCCATCATCTTCTTATATATAAAATTCTCGTGTCACAATGTTAATTACCATACTCCTCCGAAACGGCTTGACCGATTTTTATGAAATTTTATATGCATATTCAGTAGGTCTGAGAATCGGCTACTATCCATTTTTCATACCGCTAGGGTAGCTAGGTAGGGTGGGTAGGTTGGGTAGGTTAAAAAAGGTGAATTGTAACGCATGCTGGGTGCAGCTAGTATCTTATAAAAAAATAAAGAGTAGGTACTGAACAGATAAATTGCACCGTTTTACCTCACCAACCGTGCCTATTGACTTAGGCTACTATTTTTCTCTGCTTGAAGGCACTTTGGAAAGGATGAATGCACTACAAAAAGTGGTTTGCTTTGCAGTGCTTTTGACAGTCCCGGGGCTTATTGAGAACTTCGCTGGTTTGGTTAAAAACAACCTCGAGTTCAGTGACGTTAAAGGGAAATACTTAAGGGGTTCTTGCACAACCATGATAGAACCTGAAAGTACTAACATCAGGCGGTGCCTCCATGTTGATAATGCCGCACATGGTGAGGTCTGAGTTCTCGCCAGTCTGTAGGATGCGTACGAACTGGTCTGCGATGGTCGGCAGCCAAACTAAGAAGGCTCCCACCCTAGAACAGAAAGGTGACGAATCAACTGTACAGTGCAGCATGGTTCTTTTCGGCTCTAATTGCATTTTCAGGACAGCGCTGTTCGTAAGTTAAGTAGAAATTGGAAATTGTATAGAAACAAAAAGGTAAGAGAAAAGAAGAAGAATTGTTTGTACCGGCCGAATACCCAGAGAGAATTGTGTAAATTTAATTTTGGAACGCGGCTATTAATTTTTTTTTTTTTAAGTTTTGCTTAGTAGTACCAAAACCAGTAATTCATCAAAACCAATCACTGTGTGACAGGCTCTTTTCAAATCTCGCTGTTCCATATTAACACGCGGTGTACGTTACCCCAGCAGGAAAGTGTCTCCTAGAGTGATATGAGTGGAACGTATAATTAGTGTATAATCTGCTGTGAATGTGCACCACATAAAAAATTGGTGCGCTTTGTCGTTTTGGAAAAAAATTGGAAAAAACGATTCCTGCTAGGGTAACGTTCTTCCAGCAAGAAAATTCTAAACGAATGATCAGAGAGAGAAATATTGTGCATGGCCAGAGAGCTTATATTTGTGTAAAAAAGTGCACCGAAAATGGAGGTTGTGCGTCTTCAGGTTTTCGAGATATTGCATTTCCTGCTAGGGTAACGTTTTGCAGAATCGTGTACCTCTGAAACCATTGCACGTGGGCGTGTAGAATAAACATACACGTGTAGCTCTTAATTTGTGTAAATTTGTGACAGAATAAGTTTTAAGAAAATATTTATAATTTTCAAGTAATCGCGGTTTTTTGAAAACTCGAATAAAAATCGCAGCGCCTAAATGAGAAAACGTAGAAGCTCGCTGAAAACTGTATTCGGACCTTCTTGACGCTTATAATAACCATAAAAAGTTTCAAAAGTGTAGATGCATGTGTTATTGAATAATATTGCTAAAAGTCAAAACGACGGTGTCATAAGTTTGACGGCAAATACAAGAAACCGGCTCAACCCAAGACGTGTAGGTGCAAAACCAAAAATTAGTGTATTTAGTTAAAAATATATAGTGAAAATATTCAGCTTGGAATGTTTCGCATTAAGTAAATATAAACAAAACACAAAACATGTAAACAACGGCTGGTTATCCGACCAAATTTGAAAGACTACAAAAAAGCGACGGATTCATACATATCTATGACCTTCTTTACTTACTCACGAGTCGGTTGAAACGTGTTTTGCCTGAGTACACTGAAGTAGAAAAGAAGTAATAAAATAAAGTTGTTATTGGATTATATTCTTCTAACTGTTTCTGTGACTATTATTATATGTTTAAATAAAACGTAAAACAAATTGTACAATTGCAAGTATTTGCCGTTGAACTTGGATATAATAAATACTAAAGGTATCAACCACCTTCAAGAAGCTTGCGAATCATGTTTGAGAAGAGAATTTACTCCAGAGTGTTATATTTGTCGCAGTGGAAATGTGTCATTCATTATACGATGTTAAAGACATTATCATTTTTGAACTTCGTGACGTGTCGCCTTGTTGGATGATCTGCTTTTTATCATTGAAATAAATAATAAGGACTACTCAATTCTGTCTTTAATAGAATATAAACCCGCTTGAAAACCCGAAAGCATTGGAAATTACATGGCTCACTGCTACAGAAAAATAGTAATTATATATAATAGTAATTTATTTGAATGTTATGATGACCTATATGGTAAAATCCAACGACGCGGGAAATATAATGCCACATGTAATAGTTCTACATGGTAGAATAGACAAAATTGTATAGGGTTAAGGAAAGAAATTTTGGTACAATTTTGAGAAATGTATTTAGTGTATATATTGTCAACCGCACAAAGATATGTGTTGCAATAACGTGTTTCCATTATCGTATTACGTATGTGGGATATTATAACCTACGATTTTAATATTAAAGCTAGTTAAGTCTTGTCACATAATTTTGATTTGGTGGCGTTTTATCAGTGATTTAAAATTTAATTTGAAAAACTGATCCGTGATTTTAAATAATAATGGCTACACAAGGTACAAATAATTTGATAGCACTATTTGTGTTCTAATATTTACAGGTAGGTAATTTGATCTGTGATTTGTTGCTATAATTACTTTAAGAATCAAAATTAAGGGAATAAAAATAATCTTTTTCATTTGATATGGTCTCAAGGTGCATTTAATATAATTTTTTATTATCCTCCAAAATTAGGTCATATAATTGCCAACAACCGTTTGAACGCGACTGTACGGACAACAGCTTAGGTTTAATACGTCCGATAAAGAAGGTCATAGATATGTATGAATCCGTCGCTTTTTTGTAGTCTTTCGAATTTGGTCGGATAACCAGCTGTTGTTTACATATTTTGTGTTTTGTTTATATTTACTTAATGCGAAACATTCCAAGCTGAATATTTTCACTATATATTTTTGACTAAATACACTAATTTTTGGTTTACACCTACACATCTTGGGTTGAACCGGTTTCTTGTATTTTGCCGTCAAACTTATGAAACCGTCGTTTTGACTTTTACCAATATTATTCAATAACGCATGCATCTACACTTTTGAAACTTTTTATGGTTATTATAAGCGTCAAGAAGGTCCGAATACAGTTTTCAGCGAGCTTCTACGTTTTCTCATTTAGGCACTGCGATTTTTTTTCGAGTTTTCAAAAAACCGCAATTATTTGAAAATTATAAATATTTTCTTAAAACTTATTCTGTCACAAATTTACACAAATTAAGAGCTACTCGTGTAAGTTTATTCTACACGCGCACATGCAATGGTTTTAGAGGTACACGATTCTGCAAAACGTTACCCTAGCAGGAAATGCAATATCTCGAAAACCTGAAGACGCACAACCTCCATTTTCGGTGCACTTTTTTACACAAATATAAGCTCTCTGGCCATGCACAATATTTCTCTCTCTGATCATTCGTTTAGAATTTTCTTGCTGGAAGAACGTTACCCTAGCAGGAATCGTTTTTTCCGTTTTTTTCCAAAACGACAAAGCGCACCAATTTTTTATGTGGTGCACATTCACAGCAGATTATACACTAATTATACGTTCCACTCATATCACTCTAGGAGACACTTTCCTGCTGGGGTAACGTACACTAACACGCGGATATCTGCATAGAGTAGGTACCAACCAGTACTAACCTAGAGCTTCCAATTCCATTATTTTCATGCCAGTGACCTATTCGTCGGCGACACAGGCACTATTGAGTATGTTTCATTAAGTACCACTTCAGTAATTAGAAAATGGACGTCGGCAAACTACTGATTGAAGAGTCCTCGTTAAGCTTGAGAACGTTCTACGATAATCAGTGTGGCAAGTCGACTATTACCTAACTAATAAAATAAAAGTAGACAGAGCCTTTAGAGAAATTCGGATAAGCATCTTTCCTGGGCTAGTAGCACTGTACTGAATGCCCAGATTTATTTAAAAAAAGACAGAAGACTGTAGTCATGGATAATGACGCTAGAGGTGACTGAAAATGCTAAAAGTGATTTAATACTAGCTTTTGCCCGCGACTTGGATCTCGTGGATGTTTGAATTATTCCACGGGAATTACTGTGATAAAAATGTGCTTCGGCTAACCGAGGTCATGTTTCATCGCTATGCAGCGCCGGTACTTTATTAAGGTGTAGGTCTTGAGCGTGACAAACAAACAAACTCACTTCCTCATTTAAAGCGATAGTTAGGATACTGACTGGTTGAACACGAAGAGTATAATCATGATGATGGTGAACTTCAGGAGTGGATGCTTGAACAGCGGCACTATCTGGTCCTTGGGGGATCCTCCCTGTGTGGCTTGTGCGTTACTCTCTTGTAACAGTCCTTTCACCTGAAAAAAACACCATTAAAATAAGTTTGGCCAATAATTCATTGTTTGTTTGCGTAAAAAAAAATATCCGAAAATCTCCTATTACTTTTGTACAGTCATAATTGGTGCAAAAGTATTTTCTTTAGTATTCTTAACGGATTGGTCGGAGAAGGCAAGTTGTAAACAAAATTGGATAGCCATGAGCCCTTTGCCCAGCAGAGGGACAGAGTAGGCTGACAAAAGAAAAACCAGCTCTTCATTTCGACCGATAAGAGTTTAAGGTATGTAACCTACCTTGTTGGTTTGGTTTTTAAGGATTCCAGTACGGTAAACAAAAAGGAAATAAATAACCAAGGTTCTCAAAACCAAAACATAACCCTCCTTCTTTGGCAGTCGAGTAAATAGTTTTAACTATTTATTACCTCCAGCTCCTCTTTAGATCTATGATTGATCCTGTGAATGGTCCTCAATATATCCATGGCCCTATCCTCATCCCCCTTGATGAAGACGAACTTGGGGCTCTCCTTCATGAAGAACAGCCAGATAGTGGTGATGATGCTCGGAGAGGAGTAGACCACCAACAGGGTGCGCCACGAGTTCCACTTGATGCCCAGAGCGGGGAGATCGTAGGAGAAGCTGAGAGGAATGATTGGTATCGCCAATACTGGAATTAAGAAAATAAACGGTCTTTACTAAAAAGTATCTACTTGATTTTTGCCTTTACTTCATAGCAGTACCTAAGGGTGATTTGGACTGTGTCTACATTACCGAAATAGCTGTCTCAGGTTCGCCAAATTCTAAGCTACATGTGCGTTAGGGTCAATACACACCGAAGTGGCAGCGGCCAGCAGCGTCTAGCACTTTGCTGTGCGCCGCTTTGAAGGGCCGCATGGAGCCTCGCGGCACACGAGCGGCAGCGCGTCCATCCCGAGTTTTTCAAACGATGCCTACTATGCATTTCCTAATGGAGATAAAGCATAAAATGGTTTGACAGTGAAACTGCGCCTCTGCGATGCCGACCGCTGCCACTTCGAGGTGAATTGACCCTAAGGCGAAATTAGCGGGAGTCGCCTTTCACTTGACCCAAAAATGTATGACCTTAAAATCGACCTCCCCATTAGAGCAAGGCCTTGGGCGGATGATATCTATAATGTGCATATACATTAAAAAGGTTTAAAAACGCGTAGAACCTGTTTTTTACCCTACTGCGACGAAATTTACGAATTTTAGCAGTCTATGTATGTATGTATAATAACATCTAATGAAGCCTATGGTTATGATAACAAGCACACAAAATGTTTTTCTTTTTCCATGGATTCGTCGCCTTTACTGATCGCGGTCGGCAGTATGAGTATGTCATATTCAGATACTGGACGTGGGCATAAGATTGAATAGCCGGAGTCTTCTGCCAATTAAGTCTTCATCTGCTTTGTTGTTACCAACTTCCAGTCTAACTAGATCCAGCTGAGTGAGTGCAGTGTTTTACCTGGATGGAGCGACTGGCTATCTAGTCTACCTGGCCTCCACACGATAGTTACTGGGTACACACGATATTCCTTGGTACTTAGACTGGTTGTCCGTCTAGTGTCTACTAGTTAAGTACTTCTACTTTATGATATTCCCTCACCTGCCATGATACCCTGTGAGAGCAGGAAGATACTGGACACCAGTAACACGACGAAGTTCCTCTTCGCCATCGGGACACTTTCACTGAGCAGCGACATTGACATCGAGTATAGGCCTGATGCGCTGAAAATTTATAACATGTCATCGTAAGACGAAGGAAATGGGACAGGTTTATGAAATGCTCATGCATTTACATGAGTGCATAGAGGATTTTTAAAATAAGTAACTAATAAAAAAATGGCTGTCAGTAATCTGTTCAACATGGTTTTATATCATTATGTTTATGAGTGCTATCGAGGTCTTTATTGCAAAGGGTTTAGAACGTGAAAAAGGCCAATACACTTCTTCCAATACAAAAAAAACAACGGTATCTAAGTGTGTTTGTTGAAACCAGGACGTATTTAATAGGTACAGATATGGAATTAATCATTATTACTCATAGAAGAAAAGGAACATGAGGTTTTGGACATACCTAAGTTAGCTGAGTTAGTTGAGTTTTATCATTAGTTAACACATAGCTAGTAGGTTCCGACTCAGAGGTGTGTTTGATGATAAAATCATACATTTTTAAAAACAAGATAATCAAATTAGTGTTTTTTTGTTTTTATTACTAATCGTGTATTAACCTATTATTGTTACTCATTACTTGAAGGGAAGTTATGACAGATTATTTGTAAATTAATCTTTTACCTTATATTATCTTTTTAGAGCGGTCTTAATAAAGTATGAATGAAAATTTGTTAGTCATTAGGTATTACAGACTTCCTGTCCAATATTCCTATCTATCTACTGTCAGTGACTGGTTTTGAAAGAAAAAAGTACGTACTCATAAATATCTAGTTTTTTTTAGATCTCTACGGCGCGGCGTACCCAACTGTTGCTGGAATTCTGCTGTGATACGATATCAGCAGGGAGGTCTTTTCTATTGGCCACTCTGGGCTAGCCCCTTGGGCAGTTGGGCTTTTGCTTATCCCAGGTGGGGGTAACATTTTCAAGCTCAGTTCACTCGCCCACAAATGTCCGGCATTTTCTTAATTTAAAAATTGTTATTTCTATATCGTAAAAAAAATCGAGGCAGGCATTTCCGAGCGCACTTCGCTTGCTCTTGTATCTGAGTCTCTTAATTCTCCTACTTATCGGATGTCTGCTTATGTCGACTTTAGTGGCCTCTTATTTCTGCATTAACGGTCAAATTATTGCTTAACCTCTCAGCACCATCATCTGCCTAGCCTTTTAACTACGTTGGGTTCTGCTTCCAATCTACCCAGATGCAGCTTGATTACCAGTATTTTATGTGGAGCGCCTGCCTATTCTATCTGATCTCCACAACCCAGTTGGTACAGGTTAATACGATACCACTTGGTAAAACTGGTTGTAAGAATTTCGGGCCTATAACTCTGTCAAAGATATACAAATGACAGCCGGGACCAACGGCTTAACGTGCGTTGCCGAGGCACGAGAAATACTCGGTATACAGGGTGTAAACAGACCCTTCACATAGCCGTCAACCAAGCATTCTGTACATCAAACTAAGTAACTTTACGCAAAAATTATTGCTGGGAATCGACTTTTTTTTTTGGGGTGAAAAATCACGTTTTACGGTAGGACTAGATGGAGCACTCAAAGCATTGTGCTGTTAAGGGTCTATTTACACCCTTTATAATAGATGGTCACTCGTCCACGGATTGTCCTTGGCAAGCGCCGTGTGGCTGTTATTATTCAAGCAAGAGGTCATCCTCAAACGTGACAATGTCCACACATTCACAAACGATTGTTTGTGAATGTGTGGACATTGTAGGCTTTGTAGATTCCCAGCTGCTTGTTAACTTTTGTTAACTTTTTATTTTGTTCTACATTTTTTGTGTAGTAAGCAACGACTTATTGTCGGGCCTACGCTGTCCCCCCATACTTAAGTACAAATGCTGTATCCATAATACTGTAACACCAAATGATTTGAAAAGAGTAACCATGGAGTTTCTTGCCGGTTCTTCTCCATAGGAAACGACCAACCCGAACCGTGCACCTTTTTGTCGACGTTTTATAAGTGCCCATCGAGGCCTATGTGAAATAAAATATTTTGATTTTGATTTTGAAACTTTTCAGCACCACACGGCCAAAATTCTCTCTTTTTTGCCCCAATACCTACCTTCCTACATTTTTAGCTGGGAACTACAAAAGAGATAATCACCTGCATGTTCATTGTTATGGAGTCACTCCTACTAAATATTAAAAAAAAACTTACAAACAAGAAGCGATAAATTGGAAGATCATGAGCATGATCCAGTTGACCGAGATGCTTGCCACCAGGTTGAAGATAATGCCGCCTGTGAGGGAGAACATCAGCATCTTGCGTCTGCCACGAGTATCCGCCAGGTAGCCCCACAGGATACCGCCCAGCATTGATCCTGTAGATGGAAAATGTGTCATAGATGGGAACCAAACCAAGAGGCTTAAAAGTATAAACGTTAGAAAAGTTTAATCGATTAATAAGTACTAATAGCCACTCGATTTCTATACACCTAAGATTTTACCGATTTATTTATTCTTGAAAGCAAGTATTTAACCGATTGTTTTGTTTAATACTTTAATTCTTACTTCTCTCGCCTCCTAGGTTCCTTGAGAAAAACATAACGGAATTTTTGGTATATACCTATTTCAACTAGTTAACAGATGGGCCCAGCGATACCATCCTCCTTTTGGAGGTGCGTTATTCCTGAAACTGTAGTAAAACTGCCAAAGTAATTATGTGATGTTACTGTATTTAATTCGTTTGGAAACCAAGATGCACTTGCTCACCTACTAGAGATACTCACCTCTAGAGCCGCTACTAATAAGGCCGAGATCAAAAAGCGTTACATGTTCCCGTCTTTGGTTTGTAACTTATTTGTTTGTGTGTTGTTGTATATGTACCTATAATGTAAGATGTTTTTAATATGGGTTCTAAACCTGAAATAAATGAATTAAATTTTTTTTTTTTGTTCACTTATAAACCTCCAATAACAAGTTGTTTTCTTTTTAACCTTTGTATTCCATTTTTCCGTAATTTTCGATAACATTAAGATTAAAAGTATTTAGTTGCACTATATTTTCGCTACCTAATTAATGTTATGATTACATTCATATTTATCATGATGATGAGGCAATTTCATTCAAAGACCCAAGCGTTGATTAAGACGAGGATAAAAGTAATCAGCATTACTAAACTCACAAACAAAGATTAAATAACCAGAATTGTTAGTTTTTCTTACATTACCATATAAGTACGAAAAGTACGAAAACCTTGGAAATGCTGTCTTAAGAATGCTAAACAGGTACGATGCGGGTTAGTAGGTGTCTAGTCTAGGCTATGAATTATTCTGAACTACCTTCTGCCCCTGGCTTCGCTCGCGTTATGGTCGGTATATTTCCCTCGGGGACGTTTTAAATATATCCTATAACACTCGGGGATGATGTAGTTTCTGATTAGTGAGGAAATATTCAGAATCGCAGCAGTAGTTCCGAATATTATCCCCTACATCCAAACTTACAAACATACAAGCTTTACCTCTTAATATTATTTGTATAGATAAGACTCATTACTGCATTTGGCTTAGTTACATTGAACATAAAACTGGTAAAATTGTGAGTAAACGTGGTGGTGATGAAGGCCCTAGCCTTGAAGCTGAATTATTTATTTACGCCACATCGCCTGTGATCCCCCCAAAAACGTTTTACCAGTGATAACATGTTTAATGTCATGACACTCAGCGAGCTATGGAACGGGCTATGCTTGGAGTCTCTCTGAGGGATCGCATCCGGAACGAGATGATTCGACAGAGAGCCAGAGTTGTCAACATAGCTCACAGAATTAAGTAAGCTGAAGTGGAACCGATGACCGTTGGGGTAGATGTGTTTTTTAGTGGAGACCGCGAATCGTCAAGCGTGAGGTGGCACGCCCTCAGGCTCGGTGGAGCGACGATCTTCGCAGGGTGGCTGGTAGCAACTGGATGAGAGTTGCCGAGACTCGAGTTGTGTGGCGCGCGGTTGAAGTGGCCTATGTCCAGCAATGGACTGTTGTAGGCTGATATTAAAAAATAACTTGTAAAAAGTAGGAATTTTGACCAATCCATCCAATATCTCCGTAACTGGAAGGTTCCCAGTATGGTCCAGAACAAAAAAATCATCGCAATGACGAGGAGAATAAGTGCCTTTCGGCTTCGTTACATGCCGAGGACGGAGAACGGAATGTTATGGCTCAGCTTGAAAGAGCTATAACCTACCGGGGACTGCGAAAGACTGAGTTGTTTCATTGAACTCCTGATTAACGGTACCAGGGATTCAGTATTCACTAAGTAACTAGTTGCAGTTGTTTCAATAAACTTACCAACGACAGGTCCAGCGGCCAGTAACCCCTGTTGGCTGCCCGTTGTCTCCAGCTCACAGGCGCTGGTGGGGACTATGATGGTGCTAGCGTACACAATGCAGACGAACGAGATGATGGCCACACCCGCCAGGCTGGTCATTATGTAGCTGTATAGTCCGAAACCTGGAACATAAACAAGAGCTTGTGTTAAGAAGATGTATGAGGCAAACAAACCGAATACATCTTCCAGTATTCGGGAATACGTCGTTATAACTTAACACAGTGATGCGTGATTAGGGAGTTCATTTCCACCACTTCTTCTGCCTAGTGCCACAGCTTGAGGCACTGACCTATGCAAATTAGACGTTCAAAAAGTCCCGAAGCTCAGCCCGATTTGAAATTTGACGGAAGAATTTAACAAGAGGAAGAATGAATACAGGGTGTAAACAGACCCTTCACGAAGCCGTCAATCAAGCATTCTCTACATCAAACTAAGTAACTTTACGCAAACATTCTTGCTGGTGAACGAATTTTTTTGTTGGGGTGAAAAATCACGTTTTATGGTAAGACTCGATGGAACGCACTCAAAGAATTGTGCAGATGAATGGATTGAATAGTACGGGAGTCGTCGAGGTGTTTAGAGTAAAAATCTTACATTAAAAACATGTAATTCAAAAAAAAACTTGTGAAAAAGTTGGTACCCAATATCTCTGTAACTAAAAGGTATGGTCTAGAAAACAAATGATCGCAAAGACGGGGAGAACCAGTGACTTTTGGCTTCGTTAAGGGTATATTTACACCCTTTATAATTTTCCTGATAGATCACTTTCAAGTGAAGGAGTGTTTTTCATTTTATGTACAAAGAAATCTGAACTAAGCCTTCGTTTGTTCTTTATACTCGTAAACGTAAATGATAGTAATGTAAAAGAGAAAACCCTTCTGAAAAAACTCTCTTGTGTGAGGGATGGAGGAGCTAATCTTATTACCAACATAGCTGTCGTTCCACTTCGTTTTGTAATAAATTAAGAAAGAGGGTAGATGGCCGAATGCTATCGTTGCGAAGTTTGCAATAGAGCAGTTCTTTCCAGGCACTTGGTCAAAGACTTCCTCTTTTACTCTTACGAAAAATGATGGAACATTTAATTGAAAAACTTAGCAAACATACCTGCTTTGTCAATAGCCGCCTCAAAGGGCAGCCTCTCATAGGACGCGTTGCTTCTGTCCGCCATCTTAACTTTCCACTTTTTAATAATTTTATAAATTAGTTAAAAAATACGAAATAATATTCGATTTATGTAATAAACACGATGTTTCTGACCATTAATTACTAAATTATTTTATATATTTACTAAATAAATATATTTTTAGCATATATCCTTACGTGTAAACGCAAGGCGAGTCATAATAAGATTAAAAACGAACGTAAGTAATATTGATAGTAATACGAAGATAATCGCAATGTTCCGATACGATATACTGCTAATTTGCGAAATTATCTATAAATATACTTATTTTGTCTTTATTTATTTCTGTACACATTAATTACATTTTTAAATATTTCAATCTAAAGTAATATAATAAAAACCATTTAAAAATATAAAAAAGTGTTTCAGAGATCATTCCCTTACAGTTATCTGTTGCCTCACAATTTTATTTTTATAAAACTATGATGAAATCTTAATACTGGCCCCTTTCATAGTTTTCGTCAAATAAAATAAAAAAATCTACAAATATCCAAAGGCCTCCTGAATGGATGTTTTATGAATATGACGTCCTAGCCCTTGTACCTTCTACTCTAGGTACAAACTGCGAGTGCCATTTGTTTTCCTATGCATGCGGCTCACGTCTTGCAAAATGCTAGCGGAGAAGGGATACTAGTGACCTTAGCACCGACAAAACATGGTTTAGAGTTCACTAGCACAAAAATAAGAATTCAACAGACCATCACGTCTGTAATCTCTGAAAGGTAGACGGAGATGTATACAGTGCACTCTTTTGCCAGTTATGTTTAAGTCCCCTGTAACAGGGGCGAGCCTGGGTGCCCGGGGTCAAATAATTTTCTTTGCAACCTGCATACAACGTTTCATACGGCCAATTTTTAGCCTTAGAAAGGAAATTCGACACATATCGACTCCTATTTAAAGACTTCACGCAGAAAGCCTGAATTTAAATCCAAGGCCTCCGTTGGCACGCACGTCGATGTTCGATTTCTTGTTCAATTATTGATTTTGCGTAATTCTTTTTATGAACTCGGGGAAAATATTGTATGCAGTGCACTTTTTTAAGACAACATCATGTATCGGTACGAACCACGACAGTTTTATAACACGTTATTTCCATTTTACCCGACTACGGCAAAGCCAAAATGTAGGCACCGTGGCGCCTAAACTACTGAGCCGATTTTAATGAAAGAGGTGTCAATCGATTGGTTTTTACGGCACAGGTAACATTGCTACATGTGGCGGATGCTACATCCAAAAAAGTATGTAGTACGATGATTTATTTTTTGCTAACCTCTCTTGTGCGATGTCAAATGAAAGAGGATAACTTTCGGAGTTCATGAATGTAGTACAAAGTAAAACAAAAAATCTAAATAAAATAATTGGTCCCTAGAGCCGGTACTGAAAAACGATCTATTTTTTTTAAATGTGGCTTGATACACAGACAGAGTACGACGATACGACACGAAGTTGCTCCCATTTTTTTATGAAGGTGCCAAAATATTAGTGATGTCATATTTTCTTTACATTATTTGTGACATTGTCGTATCTATCGATAAATATATTTTGCTATCAGTGCAAACTTATCTGCTATTAAATAATAATTTAATCTTATCTATTAATGGCCAATGTTCATTTTATGAGAATCAAGAATATTTATTTGCAGCGGGTCAAACATAGTTATCGCGGTAGGTCCGTAGGTAGGTCGGCTCCCGCTATTTAAACGAAGCCGAGAAGCACTTGTTCTTCCCGTCATTGTGATATTTTTTTAGTTCTGTACCATGCCGGGGAACCTTCTGGTTACGGAGACATTGAAGGTCAAAGTTCCAACTTTTTCATACGTTTACACCCTGTATTTATATAACAAAATTTCAATTTCGCCGGCTACCCGGGCTCTGCCACCGCTTTGTACCTATATTTTATAGTTCCATGTTTTTTTTCACATTTTACTTAGGTATGAGTCTGAATAACAGCATCCAGTTATAGACTGGAAGCCGACCCCAACATAGTTGGGAAAAGGCTAGGCAGATGATGACTTAGGTATGAGTGTAAAGGCTGAAAAATACATAATAGATATAGATTATTTTATCCTAGATAAATACACTATCTATGAACCTTACCAATTAAGATACACATCATTCATGTGTTTTAAAAATACGTCCATTTTATAAGCCGCTCTCTGGAATGTGTAAATGATAAGTAGGTTATATAATGTGAGTATGATGAAGTAGGCTCATGGCTAAATAAACAGAACAGCCGTTCGGGTCGATCACCAGGTTAAACCGCGCTTGTCTGGTCCATGGATGGGTGACCACCCATTACATACCGAGTTTCCATCGTCTCTCGTTAAGCCGTTGGTCCCGGCTGTCATTTATAGATCTCTGACAGTCGTTCTGGGTAGTCATTGGCCCTAAAGTCTGACAACCAGTCTTACCAAATGGGTATCGTTTACGCAGTACTAACTAGGTTGTGGAGATCAGATGGGCAGTCGTTCCGTGTAAAATACTGGTATTTTGATGCATCCGGTTAGACAGCCCACCCCAACATAGTAGGGAAAAGGCTACTAGTACTTCATCATCATCTGCCAGATGTTGATGAAGTAAGCATTATTCGGAAAAACATTTTTCGTATTTTCCAGAGAAAGAAACTCCGCGCGCATTAATTTCAGCAGTAATTTACTGACATTACTGCGTTTAAAATGTCTATGACTAGACATTTTATTTAAAGGGAAATAAAGAATACGATATTTTAATATTAATTATGTACTTTTTTTACAATATTCTTATTACCTATACCTATGTATACATATTATAATTACGTACCTAAGAATACTTTTATAATAATTAAAAACAACATGATTTAACTTTTAAAAACATAAAACATTAGTCTTTTTAGTGATTATACAATGGCCCTATCAGGTATCAGTTTGATTTAGAAATTACTTATTTACATGATTGATACATAATAGGGAAAGATTTTATGATAATTTGTTAGCAAGTTATAATTTAAAAAAACAAAATAAAAAAAACAATATGCGTTTTTTTAACGGGGTGTTCAAAAAATCAACCTGTATATGAATCTTTTGAAAATATTGAGAGAATGGTTACAGATTAGTTCAAGAATAATATAGATAATATTAATTCCTTAATTTATTCTCTTTTACTATATCATACGTTATAGTTTATGGCACCACCGATAGCAAAATATTATTGTTTTGTGAAAAAAAAACGGACTAAACAAATGCATACAATAAAGTTATCAGTCAGTCAGAAGCAGATAATACAACGCTCAGACGCATTCATACACATAACATAACATCACGCTTGTAACCCCGACCGGTTAGGTACAGGTGTAACTAAAATGCACCCTCATTTCGCCAGTTATGTTTAGGCCGCATGTAATAGTGGGCGAGCCTATTACCAGCGCATGTTCAGACTCCGGGCTGAGGAATTCTTGATAGAGAAACCGAATATCATCTTGCCCGACCTGGGAATCGAACCCAAGACCTCGTGCTCAGCGGTAGTGCTTGTGACCACTAGACAAGATAGTCACTCATTCATACATTTTGTACAATTAAGAGTAAATATGTTCAGTCTTCAGTAGATCCAGTGATGGAGGTGGATCTTTACTTCTTGGGAGCTTTGTCTTTAGGTAGGAACCATGCTACTGCTATTGCACCTGGAAAGGACAAAAATATATGGTTACAAGTTGAAAAAAAAATTGGTAGTTGTTGATAATATTAGTGTGAATGAATCGTAAAGGACATTGTAAAAAATGGCCTATGCATCAACACGTATGAACATTTACAATAATTACTAGTTCTTTTTATAATTTACATTACAATTATAACAATAGAACGGACACTTCATAATTTCGAAAACATTTTAAAAAGTAATTCACTTCCTTCTGTCTTATTCCCCGGTGCGGGCGCCATTATTTATTTGAATTGAATTGACTAAACGAACAACATCGACACTGACAGTCGATGAATTGACAGATTACACTTTGACATTTGATAGTAATGACAGAATGACAGTCTCGTTATTTTGTCACTCGCAATTATTACGTTTCTATTGACCTATTGTAACCTCAAATACCGAAAGTGATTTGATTTTTTTTACGATTCATAGAAGTGTCTGTGATTTTAATTTAGTTTCAATCGAAATTAATGCATTATTTAGAACATAGTAAGTAAATTCACGTCTCTGTTGGTTCTTAGGCGAACGATGTATGGACGCCGAACAATGTCCTTTACAAATACATCTTCATAAGATTAAATAATTGCAAGTAGAACCGCGTGTAAGTTATGCGTTGTTTTCATTTTTCAGGCCTTGAATTCAGCAAATCATTCCAATGCGGAAATACAAAATTACCTATCGGATATTAGTAATTAATTGTTATCCAATGATTAAATATTCATGAATAAGGATAAATGCACACTGCCTTTGTATGTTCTTAAATCTTACCAAAACAGTAGCAAAATTAATGTTTTACTGAATTGTATTTTTTTTGACGTTTTTTAAACATAAATAGCATAAATTAATCAGCCAAGTAAAGTTTTTTGTGTTTTATTTTAATTTAAAATTCTCTGCCTGTAAAAAAACATCCGTTATAAAGTTCCTACATAAAAAATCTCGAAGATATTTTATCATTTTTGAATACAGCATAGCACTAAAAGACCAAAAGACCAAAAAAAAATTGTGTAATAGAACAGTAGAAGTGAGAATTAATGGGACTTTTTGTTCCCACTAGTTCTACGATTTTGTACTAGCTTAAATCGTAGGACTAGTGAGTAATTAGACTTAACATAGATTCACTTGCCAGTGTTGCTATATTCAAGTATTTGTAGTAGTGGACGATTTAATCAAATTGATAGGTGTCCAGCTGATTGTAGCACACATAGTTAAATAAACATGGGGGGTTTATTGCATGCTGTTATGTTTATCAATGATAAACAAAAAGAAAATAATTATTATGAGGTGTAATCAATTATGTAACTTATTTTTTTATTTATATGGCCTCCTAATCAAACGTGAAAAAAAACACGTATTTATTGCCACTTTGTCATATTGAAGGTTACAGAAGTTGGTTGCTGCGCGCGCAAAAGTCCTTATGTAGGTATTATTTTCGGGTTTTTTTAGTTTTAATCATTATTTAATTAGTTCTTTATTTTATTTACTTGGGTATTAAGCGTAGATAGACATAGAATGCCCCTATGAGGGTGGTCATAGTGATTAAGTTTATAGCGAAACTAATAAGAAAAAAATATGCAAATACTGTAAAAACAACTAATTCAGCTGTTTCAAAGAGTTCCGAAATGTAGCTATATGACTCACAGCTATAACTTGTACTCAAGTGCTTGCGTGCGCTTTTTTTTGGCCAAGCTCAAAGTCGTTCGATCACGGAATGATCATGTCGAGCGCCACATAGATAGATTTATCGATGCAATTGGACGAATTGGTCATTTGGGCATTGTTGTAATCTGTCTAAACGTTATCTAAAATTACGTGAATTTATACTATTTAGAAATAAATTATTTGAAGAGTTTAGGTATTTTCCGAGAACATCAGTTTTTTTGCATGCCCTGTAAAGTATGTAAGTAGCGCAGCGACGATATTCACACGAACTTCGTAGACAGAATATTATTACGTAACTCATTTTTTTTTTTCGTTGTTTCGTATTCTACGATAATGTTTTGTCATCTCAATAAAACATCGTTAACGTCGTTTAAGTAATTAATGAGCTATTATTAAGTCATCGATATGCTATGAAGAAGAAGATTAATTGTAGTTAATATCCCCAAGTAAAAACTGGAGAAAAGTTAAAATAACATTAAATTATGAAGATTAAATTAAGGTAACTTACTTAGCAACAATAGTGACCAGCCATAGAAAGTGGCCTCGCAGCTGGTTGATATCAACGCACCTATGGCGTTGACCCCTAGGAACGCGCTGAGTCTACCCAGCATCACTGAGAGACAGGACACCATCCCTCTGTAATGGAAAATTATAATAAAGTTTAGGGAAATAGAAGGTCACAGCTTGGGGATGCCCCTTGTCAGATGGGCCGACCGAATGATGGGAATCCGTATGTTGTAAGATTTGCGGGACCAGTTTTTGACAATGCTAGGGGGCGGCCTATCTCCAACAGTGGACATAGTATGGTAGGTAATGACTGTTATTTTTAGTCTTGAAGACACAATTGACGTAAAAACGTTAGTTATCAAAATCAATTTTCATTTATTCAAATTATGCTGAGTCTCTGAACTTTATTTTAAATTACATCAGAAAGTTCCCCAAAACGACCATGCTCCACTTTCCTAGTTATGATGATAATGCTTATTTTCATTTAATAATTAATTTTGTCGCCATTGTTTTCTCGATCCATTTTCCGAACGCATCACTCGCGGTAATTAATTCGTTTATTTATACATATACGTGCCTGTAGAAATACGATAGCAGCAATATTGAAGTAAATGCGCTGCTCAAATAATTTATTATGATTGTTACTGTCAGAATTAATTCAATTAATATACTTAAATTATTAAGTGAATAACTAATAAAGTATAGTCCAATTAAAATATAGCTAACAAAATAATTGGATTACGATTTAACTAGGCATTGAAATTTAAAATTCTGTAGAATTTACCTGCCAAATGCTGCTAACATCGATAAGACAGCCTTTGTACCTACCTAAATAATTAGCAATATTGTATATAAAAGAGCTGTGCAACAATTTTTGTAAACAGTAAAAAAATATTCTAAATATCTATACAAGGTGGAGACGACAATACGACAATTTTGGCCAAGGTTTTTGAAGTAGCAAGTTGGCAACATGTGTTTAACGTTTATACCGATGCAGGATTCGTTAACCTGTTGGTGTTAGCCTATTATCTACACTATGTAGTAAATGCTAAAAATGAAAAATAACGTCCTGTGAATAAACTGCATACAAAATTCAATCGAAAATATCCAGTAATTTTCGATTGAATTTTTGTATGCAGGCTGGGAACGTCATGAGTTACATATAGTTTAATTTATTGTCGCATTGTCGTCTCCACCCTGTATAAATAAATATGTTTACAAACCTTAGAGAAGTAGGATACAGCTCCACAAAATACACGCTCAGTAGCCCCATAGACAGCGCGCTCATCAGGAAAAAGAAGAAGAATATTCCTCCAGCCAGTGGCACAGCCACCACATTCAACAAGATGGCGGCAATGGCCGCCATGGCTATGATGCATATCATAGCCATGCGCTTGCGACTGCCGCACGTGAGGGACAGCACCACGTTGAAACAACTCGCCATGGCGCCGTATGTCATCGCGGAGAAGAGGGTCGTGTCTTGGATTGTATCGTCGCAGATTTCTACGTCCTGCCAAAGGAGAAGACAGTTTAATACCACGACTTTTGCTACGTTTCATTATTAATTTAAACAGTCAGAGCTAGTCGAGCGAGGGTAATCAGAAGCCAGAAATCTAACAACCAGTCTTGCCAAGGGACATCGTGTTTATCAGTTACTGAGTTCTGAAGATCAGATAGGAAGTCGATCCATGTGAAATACTGGTATTCAGCTGCATTTGGGCACAAGAACATTAGGGACAGGTATGGGAAATTCGTAATTTTAATCAGGTCAAATGAATTAATGATTGTTTTGAAGAGAAGCTTGAAATGAAAGCAGTCAAGTAAAAAAATCACTTACAGTCATATTTACATTTTCGAAGGCGGCGACGGAAGGGTACTTGATGACAGCGCAGAGGTTCATGCCCTCGCCACCGCCAGCCTCCAACACGAAGAACAGATTGTTCATGATGTACGGCAACCAGAGGATAAAGCCACTGCCACTGGAATAGAAACAGATGTTACAGCACTGTTGATTTCAAAAGATTATTAGGGGCATTTGTTCCGCCACTTGTCCTCAGCGAAAACACGAGAAAGTGGCGAAGCGGGTGGGTAGGTTTACTGTGCTGTGACATTGTGTAATGTGACACTATACAAGTGCTGGTCCTTAGCCTAGAGGGACTTTTGATTTTAATTACAAATGAAAATAAAATAAGTAGATTACTTTCAATTTGTTCACGTCAAAGGGATCTAAGCTCGTTTTGTGAATACAATGATAAAATTTGTAGGTGACCTCTATGGATTAAGGTTGTTTTTGCTTTTCAAGTTAGTGTTATTAATAGTTTAATAGCATAATGACGCTAAAAGACCGCTCTGTAAGTATGACTTAGTATGATTTCGGAAATACTCACGTCATGTAAATAACAGCAACCAGATAGAACAGCCTGAGAGTCTCCTTCAGTAACGGTGCTCTGAAGAGAGGCACTGTCTGCTGCCACACCGACTTGAGGAAGGAAACCTTAGCTTCCGCGGAATGGTTCTCCTTGTCGTCCAGAAGCTTGTGAACCTAAAAAAGATTGATATAGCGTTAAATGAAAGTCATCGACAAGTTGACAAAAATTTTGAAAGTCGCGGACATAAAGACCAAAAAGTATTCATCCTTCTTTCAGTTTAAAGACATTTAAAAGACGACTTTTGTGTTCTTAAAAATAATTTTATTAGGTTGTGGCAGTCCTTTGTTTGTTAACCGATTAGGTGTCCTAGACACCCTTGAGTAAGAGTTCAATGTTTGGCTTTTGTTTTCAGTTTTATAGTAAAGTTTACGAGTTCTTTGAAGACCAAACTGACGAAATATTATAATCACGCCAAAAATACCCTATTTTTACTTACAGGAAAACTATCAGCCTTATTTCCAGTATTAGCAGCATAGATATTCTTCAGGACGTCCAGAGCTTCGTCCATCCTTCCATGGCTGACAAGGAACTTGGGGCTCTCGTAGAACAGTTGTAGCAGACACGCTGTGATGGCACATGGCAGGGACATGACGAGTGCCAGAAGACGCCAGGGTCTGTATGTGATGCCCAGGAAGTCGATGTGGTAGGCGAACTGCATGGGGAGGATGGGGTAGGCGAATACTGAAAGGAAAATGTTTTTTTGTTAGTTATGAAAAACTAAGTTTATCTTGGACATCACACATCGGAAAACATCGCGAGCTAATCTGGAGCAAATTAAAAAGACTCTAAAATTGCCAATCAGTGTTAACAAGCGTGGTGATCAATGTCCATGCCTTGCAGTGGGACTATCACAAGCTGGTAGGGCACACGATGGACTTTAAAAAATCTGGGAGCTATGTGGAAGTCTTTTAAAACCTTCAAAGAAAGACAGTCTGAGAATCATTCGACAAACTACAACAAATGTGACAACATTACGGAGACAGTATGAATCCAATTAAGCCACTGCACACACCCAAATAATAATTAAGGTGCAGTGCTAATTCTACAGTAAACATACCTGCAACAGTAGCTTGTGAACACATGAGCGCGCACGTGCACAGTAGCATGGCACGACCACGGGCGCGTTCCGAACAGCTCTCTCCCAGCAACGTGTAGGCGCCTGAGTTGCTGGCTGAAGTGCTGTGGGACAAAGGACTCATGTTATAATTTGTTGGGTTGATGCTATGCGGCTTAGTTGCTACGACGGGATTGTAGCTTCGTATTTTGGTTTTTGAATAAGCAACTCCTTGGCTATTCAAAAGTGACTGTAAATGGTAGCAATAACATACGACAATCCCCCAAAAGCCCCTCCATTTAACACTTCCTAGTGTTTTAGCTAGGGCAAAGAAGACGCAACAAACTCCCCAGCAACACATAAGTCTGTTGAGTTAGAAGAACTTGAATCTACAGTACTACTTACTAGAGTACCGTATGTAGTGGCATCCCATATTAATAGCCGTATAAATAATCTGGAGGTAAAGCTAACATTGCATTTTGTGCTAATTTGCAGCACATGCACCAACACGTTTAACATTCACCTCTGTTTCGGTAGGTCAGTTTTCTTTATATGCACGAAGCAACAAAGTAAATAGAAATCCCGCCATTTTGTTTACAAGTTACTTTCAGCGTATTACTGAAGTCTTAATATAGAACTGTGTGTTCAGTGGTTATCTTGTCTTTGTCTCGCCAGGGGGTTTGTTATCTCAAACTAAATACTGACTCGGAAAAGTTTGCATAATAGGTACGATAACATCATCGCTACTTCCATGACGAAGATTTTCACTATCGTAAGAGGTATGACGTCGTATTTGTTTAATTTCGGCTCCATATAGTATTTCCATTTTTGGAGCTGTCTGCGATTTTTGCCCTTACGTAGAATCACGTTTAAAGGATTTTTCTTAATTATGAGTTCCAGATTAGTGTATGACCCCGGTCATACACTAATCTCTTAATGTGATACAAACTTTAAAGAAATAAATTCTTTAGGTGCACCCAGGCTTTCATACAAATACTACATATTACCAACACAATGTGTTGTTGAGACAACAGGCGTATAACACCAGTTAACACCACTAATTCGCCCCTAAAGACCAATACCAAAACGCGACTAAAAGCCTCCGTCGTGCGTCCGCGTGTCGCCTCTATTGTCAGCCTCAAATATTAAAATAAGAAAGACTGGTACATTTCCATTACTTACATTAATGTTATTTAAAGTTTTAATGGCGCTATTTTTATAGTGCTATCTTGTAACTATGTTGACCTATTAATATGGTGTGACAGAGGTTTTGAATCACACGTTTTGGTACATGAAATTTCGAGATAACGTGGGAAAAACCGCGAACAATATTTGTGTAGCTACAAGCGTGGCGTTTCAGGTTCTATTTACATAATTATTATGATGGTATCATCTCCCAGTCACTCTTGTCTTTTATCTTTATCTCAACTTCTACTTCTAAGAAATGTTTACAGCAGAGGGCACGATTTATGTCCCATTAGAGTTAAAATTAGTACGACTGGAAATCGACCCGAACATAGTTGGCTAAAAAGCCTGGGCAGATGATTCTGATTAACGCTACCGACACCAAAAAACTCGAAATCAAACATTTTTGTGGAAAGTTTTCGTCTTGTACGCATGGCGACCAATCGGTATACAAAACCAGTATATGTGGGTCTCTCATTGTACGGGAAATCTATACAAAACGAGGCTATGTTATACTGGAAATGTATAGCTTGATGTGTCGCCGTGTGTACTGTTTCTTGTACTAAATGTTTTCTACTGATTTTGTTTCATGTCTGCCAAAATAAAATCAAAACTATAACTTACAATGTAGAAGAGATCAGCTTGAGGATAGCCATGGTCTGCCAGTTCGGAGACAGGCTGCTGAGTGCAGCAAACACGAAGCCTATTGACATGGACAGCATAAGGGTCAGTCTCCTGCCCTTCGTATCGGAGACGTAGCCCCATAGCTGGGCCCCTGCTACCACGCCTGGAAGGAAGGTAAAACTTGGTAAGAGTGCATTATGGGGTATAAATCGATTCATTGATTTGGTAAAAAGAACGAAGAGGAAGAGTCATACTATGTCAACAGGAGGTTATGTCTTATTTGCCGATTAATAATGCTCAATTCTCAGGGTGGCTAATAGAATCGAAAAGAGAAGTGTGCGATGGGAGAAGCCTATTTCTGCAGTGAACTGCTTTAGGCTAATGATGATGAAAATGGTGAAAACACAGGTTTTCAAACCATAATAAAATTGTGGTTTTAAAACCTTTCTCGACTCAAAGGACCAACTCAAAATTGTGTGAACAATAGCAGTCCTGAATTGTCATACTAGATTGAGGAGACCTACAAATAGCATTCCACTGGACAGCTTACCGAGAAGAGGCATAGCTGTAAGCAACGCCCTCTGCTGCAGCGTTAGTTCCAGGTCGCAGACGGCTGCAGCCACCACGAAGCTGCTGCCGAACATATCCATGCCCATCGCTTGCAGGGTCCAGCTGCATACTAACAGGAGACCGAAGTTGTACTTGCCGAAACCTGGAGAATAAATGAAAGATATTTCTTAAAGGGTATAGGGGAAATATTTGAAGTTTATAGCCATCCTTAAGTTATTGGAGTGGCACCCAAAGGAAGAAGCTATTTTACAGGATAGTTAAAGAAATAGTTTAAAGTGAGAAAGAGGGTCGTCCTAACGATCGTAACGCTAATTATGACAGCACGGTTGGCGTACTGGCTGAGCGATTGACTGCTGCGTTGCAGATCGCAAGTTCGATTCCCGCACGGAACTAATATTTGTATCGCCTACAGGTAACCTGTTCCGGGTATATGAGTTTAATTGTGATACAAAAGAAATTCCTTGCCTGGCCTTCCTGGCCACGTTTAAGAAAATGGAGAACAAAAAATCACTGCTAATAAATTCTCGGGTCCAAACATTGAATTGTTTGCTATTATGTCCTTGGACCTCTGTTTATAACAACACTTAATATGTCATGAGGGCTGCAAATTAGACGTTCTTCTTTTACCCGCCATCATGACATGTTAGTTGGACCATATACGTTACTCCATAGACTATAACTTGCCACTACTTACCAGTCATAGTTAAAGCCTCTTCAATAGAAGCTGAGTACTGCTTCTTCTTCCCTGTCTCCACCACTCCGACCTCTTTTGTAGTAGTCTTACACATGGTTGCGTCTGCAAACAAAATACGTAGTTTTACTAATTATAGCCCCAGACATCAGACATCTGTGTTGTCATCTGCATCATGCATTTTAATGCAATGGCTTATAGTCTTTGATAAGACGCAAACAGTAGCTATTGCTACCTTGATTCTAATTATAAAGTATCTTTGTTCAGACCGAATTAGGGAAGTGATGATTACCCTATTCTCAAGTAGGGTTTGGTATTCCCCTACTTGAGAGTAGGGTACTCGTCACTTCCTTGAAACGATGGATGGGCTTTTTTTGGGACAATCCATCCACACTATTCCCATCCACTGTAACTTCTGAAAACCAGAATCAACAGTGGCGACAAGCACAAAAGCGCCGAGTCAATGAAGCTGGACTAGTCCCGTCGAAATGATAAAAATATCTTCGATCACGCAATTAATCAAAATGAATCAGATAAGAACAGACGAGGAGGAAGAAAAAAATATTATAATTTTCACTTCTCTCTATATCAAGCAGGAGACAGAATATGACGGATGGACTGTGTGCCATTTTTTATTTTTTTTATTTATTATTTGTTGTTTATTTAAGAACTAATTAGTTATTTATTTGATGAAACAGATTAAAATTAGTAATTTGACATTATTTTCTCATTAATCTCGAATATAGTATAAAATAGAATTGACTAAAATTCATTTATTTACTGACGAAAAGACTCGATGGTTTTTTAAGAAAAAGTTCGCCACATTAGACCAAATGAAATAAAAATGATTAATGTTTGTTTTTTTATTATAATTAGATATTTTTAGATTACATTCTTGTTTATGATATCACTCTCACAAGGCATCTTTCACATAATTCGAGATATTACTAGGGCATCGCGATGGGTTGATAAGCGCACTGACTGAGCGTTGCCGTTTGCTAGAAGTCGCGGGTTCGATTCCGCGACAAAAAAAAACTTTTAAATATTGGATTTGTATCTAAACATAAAGCACTGATGATATAAGAAAGGACCCATTTTGGGTGACATTAGAATATAAAGTGTTCGATGGTTCTCTGGTGGAAAGAAATAGGCAGACGCTGCTAACCACAAATACATGTACTTGGGTAAGTTTTCGTGGTAAATTGTTGGTCAGCAATGAGTTTTAAACAGGACACACTTTGAACAGGAAATTTAGGTAACCTAGTGTCTTGGAAGGAAATTAATCAGAAATTAATCTGAATAAAATGTTCTGCATCATCTGGGAATAAAACCTATGGCAGGTAAGTTCTCGCGGGGATAATGTCCACTGCACCACTGCTCTATTGTATCAAAGCTTAAGTCACTTTTGCATGAAACTCAGGTTCTATTTTAATTTTCATACTATGTATTACTAAAAACCTAATAAACATAGTAGTCTGTCTGTATGTCTGTCCCTACCTTTTTACGCCTAAACCACTGAACCAACTGTAATAAAATTTTGCATATAGGTAACCTGGGACCTGGAAGCGGACATAGGTTACTTTACATCCCGGCAGTACGTTTCCTTGGGATAATTTCCAACCACAAAGCGGGTGAAGCCGCTGGCAACAGCTAGATCAATAACAATTTTCTCCACAATTAATATAAAACATATTTTATTTAATTAAAATTCTCATTTAACATGTGCATCCTTACCAAAATAAATCCAATATTAATTGTTACTAATTAAAATGTCTATCAGGCAGGTAGCTCGCGCACTCAGGTAGCCCGATACTGCGGTATCTCCTAATAACTGTTGTCTTACTTCTCCCGTCCTTATATATTGCCTTATGTACGTCACAATTTATCTCATTTCTTACTTCTTGTCATCGTTACGGATCGTTAGGGATGTGTATATAGGTATATAGTTTGTTCTAGGCTGTTTGCGGAACTGCTACCACGGCGTTGGTAAATAGTGTGAGAGTGTCTATTTGGTCTTTTGATCCCCGGCTCCAGGTGACAGCTTCTAGGTTTTTTGTTTACTTTTTATTTGATGAATGGAAAAATTGGGCTCTCAGGCTTTTGGGTAATTTTTTGAAAATAGAATGGACTTCAATGAATCAAGCGCGGATCTACCGTTGTGGGCATTATGGGCTTGCCCACAATCCTAATTGAGGTCGATTGTCTGATGGACACAAGGCCTTAATCAAATTTAAAAAAAGAATCCTCCTAGTTAACCCTAGCGTTCAAATTTTCTTACGTGACTGGCCCGGTCGGCACGTGGCCACCGAGGAGAGGTCATTTTCATTAATGATAATTTCTTTTTAATGCTTCACCAAAATCGGTCGAACAGTTTAGATTTTAAATGTGTGATATGCATTCAAACAAACACACTTTTGTAATTTTCGTGATGAAACATGCTAAAATACAGGCTTATTATTAACTAGCTGTTGCCCGCGACCTTCGTTTGCGTGAAATTATTATAAAAAATATTAGCCTTTTTGAGTCGGATTTTACTCAATACTCAATACTCAAACTTTTTGTTAACACTTTCAAGGATTTTTTTTTTTTTTGCACGGAACTCTAATTATTTTTCTAAAATAAAAGTAGCCTATGTTAGACCTTATAACATCAGCTATCTGCCAGTAAAAGTCCTGTCGAAATCGGTACAGTCGTTTCGGAATCCATTAAAAAATTGTTATTTTGATATTACAAACAGACATTTCAATTTTATTTATTTGTATAAATGATGTATGTATAGATATAGATTATTACTGTTTGTCCCACGGTTTTACCTGCGTGGACCTATACTATACACTGTAGATACAAGCAATGGTGTATTTATTTACACTTAGGCCAAGAAGGCTGTGGCCTGGGGCGGCGAGAACTGCCTTAACTTGTTGATAAAAGCACTATTTATTTTCTAGCCTGCCACGTTATATTTCAGGTAGCTTCTCTAATTTATACTGCTTTGTGGTCAAAAGCAAACCTAACCTATCCGAAGCGGGCTGTCTCTTAATTGTTCAAAAACTTTTATGCGTTATTATGACATAACTATTACCTGTATGAATGGTAAAAATAAAATTTATACAAATCCGAGAATTACTGCTAAGTTCTTGTTCCAAGATGATATTTATTTATTTATCACATCCCCTATTTTAATCTGATTTTGTTAACATGTTCATGGGTTTTATTTTTTTTGCACGAAACCGTAAGTCGAGCCTTATAATATAAGTTTATATTATAAGGCTCGACTTTTACTAAGGTATTTTTCTCTATATATATCTGCCAATAAACGTCCCGTCAAAATTCCAGCCTTTTCGGAGATTAGCCTGAACAAACAGACAGACAGACAAAAAATTAAAAAAAAAAGTATGTTTACCGTGTATTTTCATATGTTTACAGATTTCTACTCCCTAGTACTATTTTAGGTGAAGAGGAAGCGACGAAACTAAGGTGACTACTGCCTAGCGACCACAACCAGTTTGGAAAACAGTCCAAAGGATTTCTACTCCCTACTCGATAGGATACTGGAAAGTCGTCTAACCTGGAAATCTCTTAACAGACTCCGGATACAGAATTGTCGAAGCAAGGAGAACCTGCTCCAGTGGAGATTTTAACTACGATTCTAAATTTCTAATCTGATGAGACACATGATGTCGTGTACTGCGTGTCCAGATGTCTCTACAATACAGGAATTGATGGATGCTAATGGTAACGCCAACATCGTACCTAAGTTCTAGGCCGACTTGTTATAGATTGCCATCTATACGCTAAGAAGAATTGAAATATCTGCAATTTTTTTTTTAGATACTTAAGTTCTGAGTTTTTATTTTTCTCCTGTATCGTGGGTGCGTTTACAAACATTTAAACTCAAATACAAAAACAATCAGACACGGAAAAACCCGTAGGCCATACAAATATTTTTTCCGTGCAGGAATCGAACCCCCGACACGCAGCGCAGCAGTCAATCGCTCAGCCACTGCGCCAACCGTGCCCAAGTGTAAAAATCACCTTCTTCAATCCAGATCATTACTGAACGTTACTCATCTAGATGTATCTAAAAGAGGAATCTTAAATCGCTAAAGATACAAACAAACATTACATCTCACGACCTCAATGGAAAATTCTGTAACCGAAATAATTTCGCTCAACATTTCGTTTAGGCCACCTCTCTTGGTAACACGTAGATATTAGATACTGTCAAATGTGTCCATTTAAATAGTACTGCAGTAATATTTACGAGGCTGATAACGTCGTTAGTTAGCTCACATGTTTGGTGTGCAAATATACTCAGGTATTACCTACGTCCGGGGGGGTCTCGTACAAATCTCTGAGCACACAGTAGACTCTAGTTACTATTGTTGTGCGTAAGAAAGCCTTTGTCCTGTGCGAGCGATTACTATGATTACTACGATTTCAAAGAAATTGTTCTTGAAAGCCTTTCTTTTGCACACGTTTAATACTTTCCATCGAGGACTCATTATCATCATCAACAGCCGACTTAACCCATTGCCGGTCGTACCTCTCTTTGTTTGCAACCAGTTTTTACTTGTACTTGCGAAGGCAGCAATGTCGCCTGCCCTTCATCTTTTTCCTTTTCAGCCCAGGACTTGTTTGGGAACACCCTTGATGGGTTATTTAATCTATTAATAAGTCACATACAGAAAATGTAGAACAGATTATCTTGGCCGTCATCAGCCCTAACTAGTTTACTGCTGGAACTATTCTCACTAGGGACCACTCACATTCTTTTACTTGTTGCTGCTCCACCTAGCGTGACTCCTACATGGTCGGTAGTATGGTTCGCTTACTCGTGGTGTCCGCCCAAGAACACGTACTGTCTTCATCAAATTGCGTAAAAATATCGAATTATGTATGCATCGAGCACGTCCTGGATCTTACGACAATTAAGCGCCTATTCTACTAGGTATAGCAGAAGATATCTTCGCATCGCATCGCATAACTTTATGTCTCGCGTAGGACGTACCAAGAAACTGTTGTTTGTGTCACTGAACTTAGGAAGGACGGGAAAATGGTGCGCAGTTAATAAGCTACGTACTACGAGTAGTTAGTACAGTGTTTTTGTTTTAGGACTATTTGCATGTTTTGATGAAAGCATTGAACTTGTTGATGCTTGATTGTTTTGTTTGTCTAAAATTTAGTAGCTAGTTGTTCACATGTATCTACATACTGTCCTTTTACAATTATATTAGCTCTGATTGTATCTCTGTCAAAATTTCAGTGATCTTTATCTCCGATATTATGAGGTTGCTGTTGGGTCACTACCTCGGGCACATCTGTCAAAATCAACAAGGTAGGCTAGATACCAGAAGTGAAGTAATTGTAAAATCGGAACTGTGACGAGTCAGGCATAAGTCAAAAGAACTATAGGCTCTTTTCGCATGTTCAGACCTTAGATAGCAATGTATGGACAAGTTTGAGGAGCTCATAGCTAAATAATAACAGCCGCACGGGTTGATTTTTAAAGTTTATGCAGCGCTTGCTAAGGTCGGTCTGCGGATAGGTGACCATTGATTACATTTCGAGACTTCTCGCCTCAGAAAGTACGTTAAGCCGTTGCTTGATCCGGCTGTCATTTTTGGCTTTGACGGTCGTTACAAGTAGTCAGTGGCTCGAAAGTCTTACAAAGAGGTATCGTCGAAGCCGACAATAACATAGTTGGGAAAAGGCTAGGCAGATGATGAGTGTATGGATAAGCCTGACTTATTATTATATTACTTACAGCCAGAACATGTGCGCTACTAGGTACATACTGACTTGACAACGGCTTTACCTGTGCGAAGACGGAAGAAAAACAATTTCATAGAAAAGCATACAGCAGCGATGACGATCACCAAGCGCGTCACTCATACGCGTGACCGACGACGTAACCGAAACTATTTTCAGAATCGCATTACAACCCTATTTTGTTTTCGCTAACAAAAGATCTGTATTGTGTGCAGAGGCACAAGTGAATCCCCAGTCTATGATTTGAATTTAGAATTTCAATGTGATTGCCTTGTTGTTCTAGTGGTCGCAAGGGCGACTGCTGAGCTCATGAGGTCCTGGGTTCGATTCCTAGGTCGGACAAAGTTTTAATGGGTTTTTCCCTCAGGAAATTCTCAGTGGTATCCACGGAGTCTGGATTTGTATCCTACGAACAATAAGACGCGCACTGGTGATCGATGATGCATAATTTAAATTTTGCATCGGTAGATGAAGCCATTAAGTTGAAACCCTCTCTTGAGCGAACCAACTTTACACTCATTTCAACACTATTAATCAGGTTTTTTTCTTGATTAAATAAATCCCCATGAATATGTCCAATCATTTCTACTTCTTTGCTTTCAATTACAACTTCTTGTTTTTTAACGAATCCATTATTTTTATTATCATGTGTAGAATTCATTTTTCCCGCTTTATCTTCATATTACAGGCCACAAGTTAGATGGATGATGATGATGTCTTGGTTTGATGTTGTTATGTGAGATGTAGTTTGTTGTGTTATGTTGTATATTTTACAAATGCTTCCTCTCTCCTAACTCACTTATTTGCAGTGCCCGACAGGGTCCACATGATCTAAATAAGTCTACTACCTACGAATAACATGTGTAATGCAATAAAAGTATTGAGTATTGAGATTGTCTGGCTGCAGGGGCATAGTTTAAAAGAGTTTCTATGTAAGCTCAGTAGGGATACGTATTATTTGGTGGTGATACCAGACAAATAAACATCGAGTTGACTGAAGAGTGAATGCAACCAATTATTTACTGGCACTGCAACTGAAGATGATATGAAGTTTGATGAATCCTGATATAAAATCTTCGCTTTTAAGTGAAGTAAAGTGTGAGACAAATCTATACAGGTAAACAGACCCTTCACATAGCCGTCAATCAAGCATTCTGTACATCAAACTAAGTAACGTTATGCAAAAATTATTGCTGGGAAACGACTTTTTTTTTTGGGTCAAAAATCACGTTTTACGGTAGGACTCGATGGAAAGCACTGAACGCATTGTGCTGATGGATGGATTGAATGGTTCGGGGGTCGTGGAGGTGTGTTAAGTAAAAATCTTACATAAAAAACATGTATTTAAAAAAAAACTTGTGAAAAAGTTGGAACTTTGACCCCCAATATCTCCGTAACTAGAAGGTCTCCAGGTATGGTCTAGAACAAAAAAATGATCGCAAAGACGGGGAGAACAAGTGCCTTTCGTATATGTTACGGCTCTATTTACAACCTTTATATTACAACCTTTATATCTCCTGTACCCAGAATTTGAAACTCAATAGGTCCATCATCAGCAAGTGATGAAATTGGTTTGTAGTTAATCCACAATCCATCGTCAATACTTGTTTGTGCCGAAGGTAGAGCAAATAAATCCAATTCTGACTTAAAACACTCACAGGACTGTTGGTGAAGAAATGTTATTATTAATTTGAAAATATGTCTGCGAAATTATTTGGTTTTGTCTCAGTTCTTTTTTTAATAGTTTCACTATAGGAGTTGATGGTTGGCATATATGAAGACAAATGTTTTCTTTTGGTTAAATATAATGTTTGCTGATCCAAGTGATCCAGACATGTTGAATTTATCAGCTTTTCTTTTCAAATTAGAGCTATTTATTAAGTCTTCCGTGGGGCGTGCTTATACCATTTCCGTCAAAAGCCCAACTCCAGCGTTTAATGCTTCTTTACCAATAGCCTGATCACCATTTGGAAGTAAAGGTAAATCTGATCTGAACAATCCACCCAAGAAGCTTCCGATACCATGACCACGTTGATACGCTGAACCTTTATATATTACTCCAATACCTGACCCAGTTTGATGAGAGTAATAATTATCATAAGGTACCATTATTCTCGTCTATAAAAAAAACCTTTTTTTAAAAATATTTTTTTGGATTTATCGTAATTTATACTCTACTCTCTTCTTCTCTCTCTCTCTATCTCTCTTTCTCTCTCTCTCTTTATTTATTTCTACTCTTTCTGGATAATCTGATGTATCAAAATAGTGAAGTGTATCTGGATTTATATCTTCATAAAAATTGTCTGTAAAATTGACATCGGTTTACAATAACTTGATTTCCTTTATTTGTTTTCAAATATATTGATTACATTTTTAAATATTCCAATATCTAAAAATATATTTAAAAAAAATAAAAAAACGTTTCAGAACCCGCTTATAGCCACTACTATATCCTGGTGGCTCATGTGTATCGAGAGCGGGGTGCAATATGTGTGGATGTGCTGCTTGTTCAGTTGTAGGCGTGTAAACACACTGTTTACAAATTATTATATACCATTGACTTGCTGTAGCCACAGCCGGTAGTAACTAGTAAGTTAGGCTGTGGTGTTGTTACAAGGCGGAGCGAGAGCGATGCATTTTGTTTCTAAAGAATGTATTTTATTTAAATAACAGTTTGGATGAAGATTGTATGGCAACGCTGATTCTTTGGTCAAAAATAGGCCAGCCTTCTGGTCCAAATTAGATTTAGTCAGATAAAAAAAGTATAAAGCACAGAATCAAATTTAATCGTGTTTTTTCTTTCTCCTTGTAGGCCTTTGGTGTGAGATGCAACATACGTCCACACCCTTGCACCATCTTCCTAGCACGGCATGCTGTGCTGGGGCGGCTACTGCATGTGCTGAAAACCTCAAACGGCGCAAATACAATAACTAAACTATTGGTAGCTATCTTCATTTTTTATTGTGCGGTTAGTGCCTTACCCGGTGTAAAAGCGACCAGAGAGCTGCCCTTTTTTTTGGCTAAATATTCAGCATTGCCATGCTATTGCCATGCTGCCATGCCAGCATGCAATGCTGTCAGCCTTCTGGGCAGTTTTCTGGTTGGCAGCAATGCGGATGAATTTTTGACGCCCTGTAATTATGTTTCAAATGTCATGTGTTGTCAAATGATCTCGAGGTTTACTGGAATCCCTCTTCTGATAGTTAATTTTATTTCTGATTTTGGGCAGCACATTGCAAAAGGCTTTGCAGAGGGCGGCCTAGTTATGGTTTTCCTTTTTTTTTTTTTGAACAAGCGATTTGTTATCAAAATTAGAAACGCACATACTGGTGCATTATATCTAGCTGTCAAAGTATATTTGGTTCCTTAAGCCTTTATTGGTAGTTGGTACATATTGTTCTATAAAATCCTGCTAGAACTAGTCTGGGTCTGTTTCCCAGACATCTGCATTGTCCTATTCTCAAATAGAGACGAAACGTAAATGGGGAAACCCGTACTTTCATAGCTAAATAAATAATATGACGTACCTCCGCAATAAACTCGTGTAGTGTCTCATATATATACATTATATAAGATAAATATAGGTATTTATGTACGTATCACGTTATATTGTTTGAACTGCTTTCGCTTTGTTTACCGAGTTTATGTTTGTTCTAAAATTAGACGTGAGAGTCTTAATATTAGACATGTTTTTTTAATTATAAATGTATTATATATAGCGACACACCTTTATTTGGTGAAGAGAGATACTTACCGGGTTTTTTCTTTCAGTTCAAGTGGAAAACTTTGTCAAAAATGATTGGTAATGAAGTATTGAAGATCAAGCTTTATGTGTAGGTAAAGTCCTTGTAGTTTTAATAAACATAGCATCACGCCTGTTATCCCCGAGGGGTTAGGCAAAGGTGTACTTAATATTACACATAAATTTCGCCAGTTACGTTAAAATCCCATGTAATAGGGGGCGCTCCTTTTGCCATCAACCGGACAAAGCTCCAGACTCCAGGCTCATGACAGACGTGGCTGCTACTGAGAAATTCTTGATGGAAAACCACAGCAGCCGCGCTTGCGACGACTAGACCAACGCACAGTGTTTTATGAAGCTCTTTTTTCGGACATCGCATTTTTATTAAAGTGGTTAATAGATATAATCACTTTAAAGCAAAATTTCGAATCCCCAATAAGCTATCAAGTCTAGTTTCTGAGATATATTTTTTTGAAAATCATCATATTTTAAGTCGGATATTTAGAAAAAAAATCATTTCTCATAAACCAAGTATAATATGCAATAATGATGTTAGAAGCATCGATAGCGCCTCTTATGCTGCATATTTCAAAACACAAATGAACATCATAACCTGGCTAGATCCAAATTTATACGAGATTTTTAGTTTTTAGTTTTTCTTAATTTTCGCGAGGATTCTGCCGTATTGGGAAAAGTTATTTACGCCAACATTGTTCTCTTTACTTCCCCAATACACCACTTAAATTTCACATCCCAATTCCGTGGAATCTAGAAACTACAACCTTTTTAAGTTTGGTCCGGATTTTATGTCGTCAGGGTTGTCATGCTCTCAGAAAAGAAAATTATATCCGGATCAGATTTGTTTTGTCAAAAAAAAAAACTAATCTGGTAGCATTTTCGTTGATATATAATTAAAATAGTTTGGCTTATCTGGTAATGATAAAAATATTATTTGCATTCCAAGTTAATTGAATTGGCAAAGATTTTGACTTTTGACGTAGGATTCTGAATCCAGCTAAACTATTTTTATTTAAACCCTGGTTTGAAGTACCTACGTACTTCATGATTGATGATACGCAAAAGGCACGCTCGCAGTAGTAATAACATAAGCTGGGAGTGCCTCCACGCGGTGAAGGCGGTAACAGTTTTCTGGCTAAAACTCCCACTAACTCGATTTGCGTTCTTCCGTACGCTTAGATGCCTTCGGGCTATAAAAATAGGTTTTAATAATCGATCTCGAATATAAATTGAGTTATTAATATCCGGGTAATAACTGTGACAACCCTAACAAAAAAATAAAATATTGAATAACTTCTAGATTCCATGGAATTGGGATGTGAAATTTAAGTGGTGTATTGGGGAAGTAATAAGAATAATTTTGGTATAAATAACTTTTCCCAATACGGCACAATCCTCGCGAAAATTAAGAAGAACTAAAAACCAAAAATCTCATATAAATTTGGATCTAGCCAAGTTACGATGTTCATTTGTGTTTTAAAATATGCAGCATAAGAGGCGCTATCGATGCTATTAACATCATTATTGCTTATCATACTTGGTTTATGAGAAATAATTTTTTTTCTAAGTATCCGGCTTAAAATATGATGATTTTCAAAAATTTATATCTCAGAAACTAGGCTTGATAGCGTAATGGGGATTCGAAATTTTGCTTTAAAATGATTTTATCTATTAGCCTCTTTAATAAAAATGCGATGTCCGAAAAAAGGGCTTCATAAAACACTGTGCAACGAGGCAGCCTGTCTTAATAAAATATCCTAAATTCAACAGGATCCTACTTGTATCTTGCTACCTTCGTGCTTAAGGTGAAATAGGAATCTGGATTATTGCAGCTCCGGCGCCGGTGCAGCACTATCACTATTGTTTTTTTTCAAAAATGAGCTAATTATTATGTGTCCTAAAGTACATCTGCGGTTGATGCGAAACTGTCAATGGTTTAAGTACGCAAAGCTCGTGGTTTAGACACAGTTATAATAATAATATTATATCATTTAATAAGGTAACAAAGACCCATAACATAAATACCTTATGGACTATCTATACATATAAAATTCAAAGTCCTGACTGACTGACTGACTGACTTATATATCAACGCACAGCCCAAACCACTGGTCCTAGAGACATGAAATTTGGACAGTGTACTCTTTGTGAAGAGTAGGTATCCACTAAGAAAGGGTTTTTCGAAATTCCACCCCTAAGAGGGTGAAATGGGGTGTTGAATTTTCTATGAAACTTTTTATTCTCTGAGTCGATTGACTTGAAATTGTGTCTACATATATACTTCAGTTAATATGATGAGATATGTGTATCACAGTTTTTTCAAAATCATCCCCCAATATAAATTCAATGTCCTGACTGGCTGACTGATACATCAACGCACAGCCTAAACCGCTGGTTCTAGAGACATGAAATTTAAAGAGAATGTAGTCTTTGTGGAGAGTAGTTATCCACTAAGAAAGGGTTTTTGAAATTCCACCCCTAAGAGGGTGAAATGGGGTGTTGAATTTTCTGTGAAACTCTCTCGGGGTCCATGGACTTGAAAATGTGTCTACATATACTTCAGTTAAAATGATGAGATACGTGTATCACAGTTTTTCCAAAATCATCCCCCGATTTAAAATTCAATGTCCTGTCTGGCTGACTGATACATCAATCAACGCACAGCCCAAACCGCTGGTTCCAGAGACATGAAATTTGAAGAATGTACTCTTTGTGGAGAGTAAGTATCAGTTTTTCGAAATTCCTATCCCTTAGAGGGTGAAATGGGGTGTTGAATTTTCTGTGAAACTTTTTATTCTCGGGGTCGATTGACTTGAAAATTTGTGTACATACTCTTCAGATAAAATCCAGTAAATCCGATGTCCAATCTCAAACCAAGGTATCAATATTTCACGTATCTAATTTAATTGATACAACTTTAAACTAATAATTGCAAGTTATAAGCAAGTACATGTAAATCTATGTATGTATTATAGATAGATACACAGATTACTTATTATTCCAGAAGTAAGATCGCGTGGGCAATTCCCTAACTCCACGCGGGCGAAGCCGCGGGCATAAGCTAGTCATACATATTTATAAAAACCAGAAAATATTGACTATTGTACATGAAGTGATGGAGTCGTGTTGCGCTGCGGGGTGTCGCGTAGCCTTCCGCGGAAACGCCGACATACGACACCCTTCGGCCAAAACTCTTCCTTGAGGAAGGTCTCAATATGATGAGTCGGAACTCGCACCCCAAGAAACTTGAAATTCGTGTTGTGGCGCGACTCCAACTTCTCAACCCTCAAGGTCCAGCTGCTCTTCGCTCGGACTTACTCTACGATCTCCTCAACCTTCGTGGTGTGATGTAGCCGGGACACATAAAGCTGCGTCGTTGGTATTGCCGGACGCAGCACATTGGGCCAGGACTCAATGGACCCCGCTGGCAGGCCAGCGTAGTCCCGCACAGGTTCCGACTAGAGGGCTTCTTCCTCTTCTGCCTCTCCACCTTCACGAAGCCCTCCTTGTCAATTAGTTACACATACAAGGTGTAAACGGACTCTTCACGAAGCCATCAACCGAACATTCTACATCAAACTAAGTTGGAAAACCTACGCAAAAAAAAAAATGGTTTACGGTAGAACTCAGTCCTAGGACTCCTAGGTATGGTCCCAGAAGAAAAATATATGCTGGATGCGAGACGCACGGGACCGGTCAATGTGGCGACACTTGGGGGAGGCCTATGTCCAGCAGTGGACGTCTTTCGGCTGAAATGATGCCCTAAGTTCGTAAATTCCAACAGGTAATTAGGCTTCTGTTCAGCTAAACTCAACCTAAAACGAAATCTCAATAGCATCGTTCGGAGTTTCGTCCGGAGTTTCGTCAGAGTACTTACTCTTACTGATCTCGGTACCACTGCAGGTAACCGCTACTCGCATTGGAAACCTTCCAGCAATAAGGCTGCACGTTGAACGAACCTCTTCATTGTTGTCTCGTCTCGATAGATAGCAATTGATTGAGTTAAGGGCTGCTAAACACATGTTCGGTACAGACAGGAGATTCGGCTCGCCATAATTTGTTGAACAAAAAAATCAAACCAAAGCAATTAATACACATTATCGGAAGTTCAATCTTATCCGTTAATTTTTCCTGATGTCCACATTATATGTCTTCTGACTCATTCCGACCCGAAAATGCGTGTAACAGCCCTGAGGTGCATGTCAAACAGATGACCTGACTGAACGTATATTAGTTAGTTATATCTAACGATTCGCTTCCGCATTCTACTGAGCCTGCCTATCGCAGTCTATTACTGCTGGACATAGTTATCTCCCAATATGCGTCACTACACCCGTTTCTACTCTTCCGCATCACTACTACTTTAACCTCAGTCTGCATCATTATCAGCCTAGAACAGTCCAGTGCTGGACGGAGGCCTCTCCAATCGCACTCTAGTTCGATTTTCAGCAACTCTCACCCCAGCTGCTGCTGAAGGTCATCGCTCCATCGAACCTGAGGGCATCCTACCTTACTTTGGTTAACCCCTGTATAAGTATACATACGTAATCCTAATTAACGCCGTATGAAACGGTTTTGGGGCAGCCCAAGTACTGTCTTCCTATTTACTAGAAAATCTCACCTCTGTGCTATAGCCGTTACCTTACAATTAGCACCTCCCAATGTGTCATCGACAGAAAATCCCCTGCCTATTATTAGTCGAGTTCGAGCCAAACAGACAAATCTTGGAAGTGTTTTGCCGAGAATAGTTGTACTAGGACATCATATAACAGACGGTGTCTTCGAATATTTAGTCATTATTCAGTAACAAACTTCAATGATTTAAATGTTAAATAAACATCTTTGCATGTCGTCGAAGACGAAGTGGAAATCGTGACTTCTGACAAGGAATTTCAATTTAAATCTGAATGGTTATTCATTACTGCAGTGTTAATAGCTTCATTGATAAAGAGAGAAAGTGGACTCGATCGCGGAAATCAATTTAATCAAGACAATGATTAAAAACTGAATGGTGTGGCCTTTACTGCAGTATTATGAACTGCATCGATTTATAGATAGGAAGTGGACTTATTTGAGGAGTGATCAATTGAATTAAGACATAAAACCTTCTTTCTGGAAATTAAACAAGTATAAGCAATGAACTCTATTATCCAAAGTGTATTCTATCCCCAACTCTGGAATCCCATCAGTGAGACCTACTTGTTCCAAATCTCTATGCTCGTGTATGCAATCTTTGTGTGCAACGGTCAGGATACGAGCAGTCCTAACGTCGGTCCTCTTGTGTGAAGTGATACCGAGGCCTTCATCAGCCTACAGGAGTCCACTACTTGACATAGGTCTCTCGAATTGAAAGTCACTCAGCTACTTTCATCCATCTGCTACCAGGCGCACTGCGCAGATCGTCGCTCCACTACACTACTGCAGCACTGTGATTACCGTGGTATTTATGGAATAAGCAGTGGTCTACGTGTCTGACTTTAAACGTGGGTATCTCCTTATCCTCACAATTAACGCTTATGGTGACAATTGGTGGTATTTGCGGTTCTAACACTATTGTGAGTATTTACTTATTTGTATTGATTTTGTTCGTCAATGTAACATCGCACCTCATTCAGGTTTTGTGTTTCGGTAAATAGGTGCTGGAATTCCCAAGTTGAACATTCTTGATCATCTTGACAGGAAGGAATTTAACCAATGGAACTGCAGCATTCTATACCGCGTTGCGAGACGTTATTTGTGTCGTTGTCATAATTGTTATAAACTATTGAAACTGAAGTTTTTTGAACGCGTGTGTTGATCTAGTTGAGGAACCCCTCATAACACAGTTTTCATTCAATCGAACCTAAACCTTCAGCATGATCACGAAGGGCCAAATATTTTGCAGTACCTAAGTCGAGTTCATCATCATCAAGTCGAGTCTTCTTTCTTATGCTACACTGCTTGATTCCGGGCGTCCTTCATCCAGGTGTTACCCGGCTTTGACGATATCGTCAACCCAACGCGCATTTGGGCGACCCTGACTTTCAATTGCACTATGCTAGACATAAAAAAAACAAAAGATGTCCCTGAAACTGATTTCTAAGTCACAGAGATAAGACGGTACTTCGTAGGGAAATGGACAATAATCCACTTCAATCACACATTGCCATTACTGCAATTAAGATAATTTTTACTGCAATTAAGATAATTTTCCAGGCACTGTGATAGTGATACATTGTATGTCTGTACTTTTACGATAAGTTGGGCTTGTTTGCTGTCTACTGACTATCGGTGGATGACTAACGACGAATGAGATCGATCAGGGGTCAAGTATTGAAAGTCAATAGATTATTTGGCTTTGAAACATCTTCGCTTCATCCTTCTCTCTCCTCCTCTTCCATCCTTCAGCTTTTAATCTCTTCTTATGTTGAATATGTTTAGAAGAGATATGAAACTAGAGGATCAGCTACCTATACAGGGTGGACGACCGACGCACAAACGGATACCACGTGTTCAGTACTTCATTCTGAACCCGGAAATAGAAATTTTTCATCGATAATTACAAAATAATCAGCCGGTCCATGCATTTTGACCGGATAAGGTATTGCAATTTAGAAGAAACAGAGTTTTTTTTTAAATTACCGCTGAAAGGTAAGTTTGTCGTGCGTCGGTGTCCTTCCACTGCTGCGTTCTATGGCCCGATTTTCACACGGCTCTCCCTCAGATGGCCTTCCATGACGTCTAGAAGCAGGAGTGGTTCCAGTGTGGGAAAGAGATGGCGCTAGACGACCTGTATGGCTCTGTCTGTTTGCCACACTGGAGTTACTCTACTTTAAGACATCATAGAAACCCCCGAGGTATTTTGATATATTCTCTGGCCATTGTTATGTACAGGTATATCGAAAAAAGCTGGAGCTACAAATAAATTCAGCAAAACTGAATCTCGATACATTCTTACATCTTCATCAGCCTACAGCAGTCCACAGCTGGATTTAGGCCTCTTCAATTATTGCTAGTTCATCCTAACATACTTATCATTATTGTATTCCCCAAAGGGACGGAGACAGAGGCGTGTGAGTGTGCCGGACACGATTTTCACCAGTATTGTGAGTAAAAGATTTTCTAGAGGGAAAACCAATTAGAACTTTGCCATAATCTAGGACAACTCGCTCAGCAGTCGTCACTAGCGATCACTAGATTAACGAAACAGTCATAGCTCCCATTCATTATACATTTATTAAGATTACCCGGTACCGGTTCAGCGTTCAGTAGAGCGAGACGATTAGCTGAAAAGTAAGAGAAATACATACAGGGTGTAAACTAACCTTTCAAGAAGTCAGTAACTACGCAAAAATTATTGCTGGGAAACTACTTTATTTTTGGGATGAAAAGTCACGTTTTGCGGAGGACTCAATGCAACGCACTCAGAACATTCTGCTGATGGATGCATTGATAGTACGGGGGTCGTAGAGGTATTTAGAGTAAAGTTATAACATTAAAAACTTGTGAAAAAGTCGGAACTATGATCCCCAATAGCTCCGTAACTAGAAGGTTCCCAGGTATGGTCTAAATTTCTAGAACAAAAAAAAATATCGCAATGACGGGGAGAACAAGTGCCTTTCGGCTTCGTTAAGGGTACTGTTACACCCTTTAGATACTAAAGAAATTGAAGTAGTTTAAACATCACATGAATGTAACTACTTACATGTACATGTACAAGTCTACGGACGAAGTCGGGCGTCATAACTATCACATAATTATAATACAAGACACAACTGGACAAGACGGACAGTAGACAGAGTGCAGTGCAGGGAACAGATAAAATATTCATTCTCAGAGATAATTATGTGTAAACAGTTGTGGGAAACAGTGAGCTATCGTATTCATTTTTATTAATTAAAAAGTTTAGTGTAAATTATTAAATTCCGGGTTTGGTTGAACCTGGAAATTAACTAAGAGAAACAGGTTAGTTTTTAGCAATTATTTATGTACTACTAAAAAAATAAAATCGAAAATCTTTTAGAATCAACACTTTTCTCTACCCTTCGCCTTTCTTGTGTTAACACTGTTAACTGGGGAACAGAAGTGGCGGACCAAACTATCTATTACCTACTTACTGGCTGGAAACACCGACGCGAAAACGGTTACCACGTATTAAGTACATCATTCTGAGCCCACATAGAAATATATCATGGGTTTAAAAAAAAAAATCTGCTGTTTCCTACGAAAGTGCAATACCTACAGCTACACGGTCAAAGTGTATGGAATAGCCGATTTTGTTTTAATAAGCGATGAAAAAATTCTATGTGGGTTGGTGTGTCCGCAACTCCACGTCCAAGCGCGTATTTTGCGTTCGGTATAGGTATACTCTTAATAATATCTTCTTATAGAATCTTTGTGCTCGTTTATACAAAGCATTTTTCGTGAGTTTTGCACTTTATTTTATTGTTTAGAGACTAAACTCATGGGCCTGTAGTTATTAATATTGCACTTATCGTCTTTATTATGAAGAAAAACAATATTTGAGTGGCACATTTGGGATGGGAGTATTCCTACCTGTAAGATTACATTGAATATGTATATGCCGCCGCAAGAGCGTCTATCTGCTAAGAATATTAGTTAATTTAATTAATAACCAACTTATAATGTCTCGTCCATCATAATATTGACCGTGCCATCTGTGGGTTCCAAGAACAATTATTACAATGACCTGTATCGATTGACAGAAGAGATAAGCGCCATCTAATGGTCTCTGTATTAACTAGTACTGAGATAGTTCGTGACTAGATCTTCTGAAGATTAATTTATTAAACGAAAGTCTTTAGCTAGAACCATAGTTAAAATTAAGACAACCAAATATTTGACAATTGGGATTTTAACAATTGCACATTTAACACCAAGATTTGTTTTGAGGCAACATTCCAAAATATTGTGGAAGATGGCGCCGAATACGATTTTAATGATCAATAACTGAATTTATAATTTGAAACTACAACTAAATCAGTTTCTGTAACTAATTACAAACTAAAAAGTAACAAGATTATTTTACAGAGCAATGTATTAGTGAAATACCTGTTTGTATTAAATCCTTCGATCTGCCAGAAATGGTTTTAAGCAAGATCCCATTGTTGTAAAAAGTAATGAAGCCACTAATTAGTTTTATCTCAACAACGCCTTTTCATTTATGAATATTGGCATTGTTTAATTATTAGAGTAATTAATTGTGAAGTATTCTAGTATTGTTTGTAAGTTTTAATGAACTTACTATGCAATAAATTACTGTACTGGCGGTGTGGCACTTCCGCCCGGACAGAAAGAACACGCGTAAGTACAACGAGAGGTCGAGTGAGTTAGCTCGCGATTAGAAAACAATTGAAGTACCTATGTAATTGAAAGTGGTTTTTGAAGTGAACAATATTACGTTGTGTAAATGAGAACTGTAACACGAATTAAAAGAGTGTTAAGGAGTTTCTTAGCCCGTTCTTCTCCTTATGAACAATCATGTTTGCGAACGGGTGGCTCAACTTGTAAATGGTTTAATAGAAATAAACGTTTGAAGTTTGAGTCAAGTATTGTGTGTGATTTAAACTACCCAACTACCTATATATACCAACAAAAGAATCATGTCACGCGAAGACAATATGGCGGAATGGCGGATGGCGTCGATATTTGGGATTAGCGTTCCTCCTACTCCATTCTCTGTCTTAATATATATCTTATAAGTGGATGGTGCTTGACGTAGTGTCTGTACACCTGTAACTTACCCTTCGGGGATTAGGGGCGTGATGTTATGTGAAATAAATCTATTTACTATTTAGCATTGAACTGTAGTGTGTGATGAATAGTAAAACACGTTCGTGAAATTGTAAACATACGAATGGATAACTGCTAACTCAGCAATAATAAATATTTGCAAAGTCAATAGAAAATGTTGTTTCTTCACTTTAATTTCGTTTAACATCAAGAGTATAGAATAGTACAGTTTTAACGTAACAAACATTATTTACATCATCATCTGCTTAGCCTTTTCTCAACTATGTTGGGGTCGGCTTCCAGTCTAACCGCTGAATACCAGAATTTTACATGGAGTGACTGCCTATCTGACCTCCACAACCCAGTTAGTACTGGGTAATGCGATACCCGTTGGTACGACTGGTTTTCAGACTTTTTGGGCCACTGACTACCTAAAGACTGTTAAAGATCTTCAAATGACAGCCAGGACCAACGGCTTAATGTGCTTCCCGAGGCACGGAGGAAACTCGGTATGTAATGGGTGGTCACCCATCCACGGACCAATCTAGGCAAGCAGGGCTTAACCTAAAGATCGACCCGAGCGGCTGTTATTATTTAGCCATGAGTTCCTCCAACAAATATTATTTACATGATGCATGTAATCCCCGAAGGCCTAAGCAGAGGTGTGTAAACACTCATATTTCGCCAGTTGCGTCACAGATTTTCTTTTTAAATTACATCCTTACAATTTTAACCAGAGTCAACTAAGGATGGTATTAACTTTCAAAAATATATTAGGTACATAACACTGATCTAATCTTTGACACAGAGTACAAAAATAAAATATACACGTGGAAGGGCGGTCTTATCGTTCAAGAAAATTTCTTCCACTCGACTTTAAATTAATAGGCATTATTAGGGTACCGTACGTAAGAATGAAGGATATTAGAACCCTTACAGGATCACTCGGTTGCCTTATTTATCTTCGTTTTCTACTAATTTGTCATAAATGGTTATATTCTAACATAAAATTCAGGAAATACTATGACACACATGTCACAGGACACACTGAGATGTAGGTACAAGCTAGGTGAAAGCCGACGTACCCTATCTATCAGAATCATAACCCTGGACCATAAGTCCTGAGTTAACTAACGGTAGATTACAGCAGTAATTAATACAACTTTTTTTTGTTTGGCCTATGCTATCCCACGGCTGGGCAAAGGCTTCCCCCATTCCTTGCCAACTCTCCCGGTGTTTTGCCTCCTCTGGCCAATCAGTGAGGAATGACTCCAAATCGTCACGCCAGCGTTTCTTGGGCCTGCGCTCAGTGACGACGACCGTCTTTAGGCACCCACTGTGTGACGATTCTGGCCCATCTGTCCAGACCCATCCTAGAAATGTGACCCGCCCAGTCCCATTTTAACCTCGCAGACTTATCGCCAACATCAGCGATGCCTGTCTTGGAGCGTATTGTGGAGTTGCGTATTCGATCGGTGATTTTGATGTTCAAAATGCTACGCTCCATCGCTCTTTGGCAAACCTTAAGTTTGAACTTCTGAGCCTCTGTCAAAGATCAAGTCTGGGCGCTATAGGTTAGGATAGGCAGGATACACATGTCGACGAGCTTGCGCTTAACCCATTCTTGACCACTGTACCAATTTGGGAACATTTAATAAATGAAGGTAGATAAATAAGTTTTGACAATAGTTAATATTACGTCACTGTGTTGTGCAGTCGAGAGTGTGTTCAATAAGTAATAACAACGGATTATATAAATTTTTACAAAAATCTTTCTTTTTGACGTCACTGAAGTTCGTTATCCGGATGAAGGTACAGGTAAGCGTGCTTTTGTTATTATTATTTATTACACGTGATGAATATCGTGAATATTATTTATATTTTCATAAAATAAGTAACTTACCTAACATCCAAAGCTATTTTATTGCAGTTATTTTACATATATGTTACAATATAGTGACATAAATAATGGTGTGCCAATTTGGGTACAACGGCTACAAGTGTACTAAAAATAACCATTTTATTTACAGAATCAATATGAATAGCTAGCGATATTTTAGTGGCTTCAGGGGCTTAGAATCTATCAGCAGAATAGCAGAGGATAGTGACGACGGCTTGGACTAGGATTAAGCCATCATTCCACCAGAGCCAAGCGTCGTGACTGGCGAAGAAGGTGATGATGATGTGGCACCTAGTGCCCTACCAAACGATGTCCCAGGTAGTATCGAGGTATTTGTTCGCACCGTGGGTACTCTTTCGGAATCCGAGAATAGCAGTGATGATGAACCTTTGGATGCTAAAAGGTCACGATCTTCCTTTAGATCGGCCCAACCTGAGCAGCCCACTGTCTCTGTGCGCCGATAGTCATCGAGTCTCCTGCTTTGGCGAAAGTGTTCACCGAATTACTCGACAACCTTCGAACAAGCTGACTATATATTAGTTCTCGAAAATCGCGTCAAGCAGGAACTACAAGATTTGATACCCGTTCACTATTTGAAAAGCTTTATGACGAAGAACTTTTTACAATGATTGTTGAGCTTAGCAAGTTGTATGCCACTCAAAATAATCATCACAATTTCAATGTCACTGCTACAGAGCTGAAAACTTTTTTGTGTATGCTCATACTGTCGGGCTATCACAAACTACCTCGAGAACATAATATAGTATTGGTCTTTAGATGGGGATATTGGTGTTATTATGTATATCTCTGTACAGTATTGGCGTATATGGAAAAAAATGGTGGGTGGGTCTTATTTAGTTACATGATTGATATGACCATGTCAGATGCATGGCGATTACACGAAATCGCTAAAGAAGAACCAATGAAGCAATTACTATTCCACCGAATTGTCGCCAGACACTACCTCAAACTATCATCCCAAAGATGTTCTGCTCGCCGCACCATGCAATATTGAAAGTTTACAGTTGGATGGGGTTGATCACGTCCCTGAAAAGCTTCTAAAACGAGTGCGATGTGCTGTATGATATATAAGAGGCCGCTGGGCTTGCAAGAAGTGCAAGAAAACCCTGTGTATTGAAAAATCGTGATTCGCTAATTTTCACTCATAAGAGGCCATTGTGCCAATTTGGGTACACCACTGTAAAGTCATGAAAAAAAAAAAAATGTTTTTTTTTGTTTTACTATTTACTCTTGTAGCTACTAAATTTCAATTAATAAAATAATTTTGAAAATCCGCTCAGCAGTTTTGATTTGGCCACGAATGGGTTAAGTGAGGTAGGAAGGTCGCCCTTCATAAGCGCCTTCATGGACCAGTAGCTTCTCCAGGCATTTTCGACGCGACGTTCGATCTCTTTGTCCCGTCTGATGTTGAAGGAAACTAGCTGCCCAGGTAGATATATTCGTCGACATAGTGTATTTCTTGTCCATCGACCTCGACCCTATATTTAGCGACATTGCTCATGACTTTAGTCTTTGACTGATTCATCGTCAGTCCAACCTCAAAGCTTGCAGTGCTCAGGTCTTGGAGCATTCGTTGCAGATGATCTGCTTCAGAAGCAAAAAGCACAATTTCATCTGCAAAACGCAGGTTTGATAACCTTTTATCGACGATCGGAATGCCTTGCGTTGTCCATGTTTCAGCAATGTGTTCGAATACCTCCTTGAGGGTGCTGGTGAATAGTTTAGGAGAGAGCGGTTCACCCAGTTTTACTCCTTTGGCAATTTTAAATATTGAGCTTATAAAATCTAATTTAACGTTAGCCGTGCTATTATCTATACATATAATAAAATCGTAGACTTTCCGTGTCTGTACATTACATATTTTTACAAAAAAATCACTGGAAGGTACTAGAAATAAGTAGTAGAAAGTAAAAAAATATTTTTTTAAATTTTTGTCTGTTTGTCGGTTTGTCGGTTTGTCGGTTTGTCGGTTTGTCTGTTCGTTTGTGCGCGCATCACGTAAAAACCCCTCATTGTATTCCAAATCGAAATATTACAAAATAAGAAGCATTGTTCTGGGTATTATTTAGCGTTTATTTCATCAAAATCGACCAACAGACGCAAAAGATATTAATATTTAAAACTTAGTTGGTAACCTCATGCGCGATTTCTATGATAAAAATAATTTACGTAAATAGGTTTTAGTTTCGCCAATTCTGAACCGATTTTGATGATTCTTTTTTTGTTTGGAAGAATATTATTCCGCGATGGTCCCATTTTTTATTTGGTGAAGATCTGATGGTGATCTTTGGAGATATCAATGGAACTCTTCAATAATAGACAGCAAATCTGTCGTGATTGCTGCAATCGCTTGGATGTTTATTGTTTACACAACACCATAACATAATATCACGCCTGTATGCTCTGAGGGGCTACGCAGATGTGTACAGTGCACCCACATTTTGATAATTAGGTATGCCCAGTTCCATTTTGTTGGGGATAAGCCTATTACCATGACATGTATTGTTAACGGATATCTAATGTTTCACCAAAACTCCTTTGATAATTTTTAACCGACTTCAAAAAAGGAGGAGGTTCTACGTTCGACTGTATGTATTTTTAATGTACACCGACTTCTCCGCCAATCGTCGACCGATTTTGAAAATTCTTTTTTTATTCGAAAGTCTATACTCCTGAGGTGGTCCCATTGTCATCAAGTCAGGATCTGATGTTGGGATCCTGGAGAAATCAAGGGAATTTTCTAAATTGTATAGGCACACATACTCGCAGGCATTATGCCTGGTAATCATCATTGTATGTAAGTTCAGCGATACCTTTGCCAATAGAGAACCTATTTCAATGATTTCTTTTTTATTTGGAAGAATATTATTAGGCGGCGCTGGCCCCGTTTAAATTTGGTGAAGATCTGATGCTGATCTTTGGAGATATAGGTACAACGGAACTCAACAAAATTAGGCAGCAAATCTGCCGTGATTGCTGCAATCGCTTAGATGTTTATTGTTTACACAATATCCTAACATAACGCCTGTATGCTCCGAGGGTGTACACAGATGTGTGCAGTATAACCAGATTTGTTTATTTTTGTTGAAAATATAAAATAAATGCATAGCAAATATTAATTGTATAGGATATTACAAATAAAAATGGAAAAATAAAAAACTTTTTTGCTAAAAATAAAACCGCCTTCAAAAACACAAAAAAGTGAAAAATAACTTTAGCTTCAGAAGTCGGTGACTTTGTTTGTTTGATTCAGTTTTTGTTTCCTTTTGTCTTTACTCTTTGCACTAAAAATTTGGTACTGAAAGAGGTATAATTATGAGAAATCTATCTAAATATATGAAAGCGAAAGGTCGAAAACCGCTTGACGTATAAAGATGAAATTTGGCAGGCAGGTAGTTTATAGTTAGTAGACGTCCGCTAAGAATGCATTTTACGACAGGGCCGGATTAAGGAGGTCTAAGGGCTCTCGCAAGTTTGTATGAAAGTCCTTCATTTTGTGTGCTATAAACTTGAAATTTGGCAGGGAGGTAGTTAATAGTTAGTAGACGTTCGCTAAGAACGGATTTTGCAACAGGGCCGGATTAAAGAGATCTAAGGGCTCTCGCAAGTTAGTATGAAAGTCCGTAATTTTTTGTGCTACAAACTTGAAATTTGGCAGGGAAGTACTTTATAGTTAGTAGATGTTCGCTTAGAACGGATTTTGCGACAGCGCCGGGTTAAGGAGGACTAAGGGCTCTCGCAAGTTTGGATGAAAGTCCTTAACTTTTTGTGCTCCAAACTTGATATTTGGCAGTGAGGTAGTTTATAGTTAGTAGACGTTCGCTAAGAACGGATTTTGCGACAGGGCCGAATTAAAGAGGTCTAAGGGCTCTCGCAAAAAGTCATTTAATGTTGTATACGGAACGGTATTAGAATAAAAAGCGCTAAACAAGGTTTACTTTGAAAAAAAGTTGTTTAGTGCCAAAATACACCGATTTTTGAAGCCATATCGTCGCCTCAACGCCATTTAATTTTGTTTCGGACCTCTGCCGGCCTGAATTACAGCACCCAAAAGGACGCCTTATGTAGTCATCAGTACATTATCACCTTTTGATCTGGCAGTCAGGTCTCACACATAACATAACGTCACGGCTTAAAGCCCCGAAGGTTTGGGCAGACGTGTACCTAATCGTACACACACATTTCGCCAGTTATATTGAAGTCCCATGTAGTAGGGGGTGAGCCTATTGCCATCAACCGGGCACAAAACCAGATTCGCGCCAAATATCGCCCAATCTCATGTTGATAAATCTCACGTGAGATTAGGAGGGAGATGAGGGGGTCAAGCCAAATCTCACGACATCCCACCAGGGGAGGAGGGGGGTCGAAAAATCGCCTCACGTAATTAATGGATGCCCCCTAAAAGAAGCATCTCCTTGCTTAAAAGGTGATCTTCCAAATCATGTGTGTGATAACTTTATGTAATTGAAATAAACATTTTTTTTAACACTGCCCGACCCGGGAATCGGTTCCCACGCTTAGTAGTCGCGCTTGCGACCACTAGACCAACGTGGCAGTCTCACACATGCACACCAAAATTTCCACGCGAACGAAGTCGCGGGCAACAGCTAGTTGTAAATATTTTTTAACAGTTCTATTTAAATTTTCTCTATACCTTGGGCTTCGTAGAGCTGAGAATATGGCGCTGTGTTTTATACAATCAAAAGCCTTTGTGTAGTCCACGAAAGCCAGGTTTAGAGGTTTATGTAATTCTGAATATTTTTCTAGTAACTGGTTTAAAGTGGGAAAGGTGGTCTATAGTAGAAAAACTTGGACGGAACCCGGCCTGTTCCGGTGGCAGGTGCGAATCTAATTTCGCATTCTATGCGATTGTGGTTGACCTTGAGGAACGCCTTATAAATCTGAGAGACTAAACTAATGGGCCTGTAGTTATTAATATTGCACTTATCGCCTTTATTAAGAAGAAAAACAATATTTGCGTGGCACATTTGGGATGGGAGTTTACCTACCTGTAAGATTACATTGAATAAGTTAGATAAATGAGGGAGCAGTGTGGCAGATCCTAATTTTAGAGCTTCAGTTGTAACGCCATCTTCGCCAGTGCTCTTATCATAGCGTATTGTCTTGAGCACTCTGTCTACTTCGTATCCCGTTATGTTAGGGATATCTTCTGGGCAGCTGTATCTAATTCTGATTCCAGTTGACTTGAATTATTTGATTAAAGAGAGGTGTAGAATGCTGTGCAAATATCTATGATTTTTTTACTGTTATTATGCGTCCTGTGTGTCCATTAAGCTATTGATTCAGGATTTGGTTCGAGAGGTTCCCTGTTTTGCTACTCTTAACGAATGGTGTTTTTTCTAGTGCTACTTTAAGTAAGTGGGTATTTAAGTTTCTGAGATCTATTTAAATAGCTTTCTTAACTTGTTTATCTGTTAATCGATGCTGTTCTGATCCTATACCATACATGTTTTTTTGTTCAAGTAGGCAACGTGTATTTGTTGAAAGCTTTGTGTTTTTCTTATCATTCGTTCTTATGCCACTACTGATTTTCCTTATTTCACCAACTATCTTGTCATATTGCTTTTCTATATCTGAGACATTTATGTCTAGACTTTTAAAGTGGTTCGAAAGTTCTAAATTGTAGGATTCATAATTAATAATAAGACTTTCTTTATTAAGCCTTTTGATAGGTGCTTTGAAGGTTACTGCGCGGCGAAATTTAAAGTTAAATTTGAGTTTTGCCCGTAAAGGTCTGTGATCTGAGTTATATTTAATTTTATTAATGACACCTACATCTTTTATTATCTGTTTGTCGGAAGTTAGTATATAATCTATTTAATTCTTCACTAAATTATTGGGGGATATCTAGGTCCACCGGCGCTGTGGTTTTTTACTGAATAGACTATTGGCAACAAAAATGTTCTGTCCAAATGCAAATTGCAATAACCCTATTCCACGTTCGTTGCGTATTCCTGACCCGTGGAGACATATAGTGGTTTCATCATCTTGCTCTTGTGTTGGTCCGATGTTTGCATTGAAATCATCAACGATCATATTCCAGGTTCCTCGGTTTTCTTCGCAGGCTATAGGAGATCGTAAAAGTCTTCCAAATCCTTGTCTGGGTATGCTGACGTAGGTGCATACACTTGGATGACAGTTAGTGTATGTGAAATGCGGAATTTGAGAACTGCTATTCGTTCTGAGTACCTAATAAACTCAAGTATGTTATGCTTCCATGAATCCCGCGATAATGAAGCCCATTATTATATATATATTTATATATTTCTGACGGCACGGTTGGCGCAGTGGCTGAGCGATTGACGGCTGCGCTTCGTGTCGCGGGTTCGATTCCCGCACGGAACAAATATTTGTATGGCCTACAGGTAGTTGCTCCGGGTCTGGCTGTTTGTGTATGTGAGTCTAAATGTTTGTAAACGCACCCACGATACAGGAGAAATTCCTAGTGTGGGGCAACGTTTTTAAAAAAAAAACGTTTTTAAAAAAAAATAGTCTCTCCAAAGTAGAAGAACAGAGAATGTTATCGTTCTTCTGTGAACATACAGAAGAACGATAATCCGTATCCATAAAAACGATCCTTGTCTCCTAACTTCTGCCAAACCTATGATGTCCCAATTGACGTCTTTAAGACCGTTTACAATTCTATAAGGCGCTCATCCTTCATTAGCGTGGGAACATTGTATGTAAGTACATTGAGCAAATCGGAGTTCCTTAAAACTTTAGCCTGAGTGATGACTCAGGTTAATCGATCTCGCCCGGAGATTCACCTGGCCCCTGACTCCAGTGCTCAACCGGCGCCCGTCAACGCTAGCAGAGCAGCTGGAGTCACCGGGCACTTGGGGACATATTGTCGTTATGCTTACCATTTATGGGGGGTTGAACTTTATCCCGCCGCGCTGGTCCAATGCGTGTTGGCGGGTCGAAAGCAGGGTGTACCACGTGCAGGTGAGGTTGTCTTGAGTTCTTAAGCTGTTATTGGGAACCCCTTACACCCCTATGTATTAATACAACTCTGTATTAATAATAATATTCTATATCTTCAGACAACAATGATACAGCGTGTTAGTATTAACCTCTTAGCTTAAAAACTTTTCTAGTTTTCCGGTCATAAGACTTGAGTGAGAAAACTCCGTAAAATTGTGTAAGTAGTCACAACTTCTGAACCTGTAGAAACTATCAAGTTCAGGGTCAAAATACTCTATGAGAGTTTGTGCATCCCTGTGTACAATGTATCATTGGAAAAAGTTTGTTTTAAATGAATTAAAGGAATGCTTCGAAGAGGTTTAACGAAAACCCAGCATTAACTGGTGCATCTAATAAAATCGTTGGGATACTAACATCGAACTCTGATAAGCTATCTATAATTGCGGGAACTTTCTTCCACAACTATCACGTGGTGGGAATAGAACAGAATCACTATAATATTACTATCTATGTAAATGTAATTACTTGTGTTGTTGTCAATTTACAAGAATAATGTGACAAACAGATAGATCAGTCATCAGTCATTTGTGGGATAGTATCGCAGTCCATTGTCTTACAATAACAAGATTTATTTATTTGTTGTGAAGAGAGAATTTATAAAGTTTAAGTGCAGGGAGTCTCCGTGCATAATATAAAGTGAAAATGTATTACGGACGGAAACGCATAAGTTTTTTACACGCGAATATGATAAAAAGGTTTGTTTACTAGCTATGTCGTTAGTCCTGATAGTGGTAAACAGAGGCATTAAAACCATTTTAGCCAGTCACAAGCCTATCTAAAAAGAAGTATACAGGATGTAAGGGACAGCCCTCCACAAACTGACAGGGGCAATCAGCTGTTCACTTCCTGCCTAGCTACAGAGTTCATCAAACTCGTTGTCGCGCTTGCCGTTCGCTACGAGCGTTTTGCGACGGTAACGATACATTGCGTATGAGTAAATAAAACAAATCAAATTTGTTGGATTCCCATAACATTCCTGAAATAATTTCTTGTACCGATCATCTTAGTATGAAATACTGAATTCACCCCATCAGTTGTGTGTCCTTAGACCCTGTATAGTGCTGTTGGCAATGACCAATTGACCAGGCACAGACTCGGAAACCGCCCTACTCAATGTTTTATAGTAGAAATAGCTAAACTTTGTGTCTCTGGTACGACGAATATTTTAAATATTGGCCCAAAACTTTGCTCCTGCCACGGCGGCATTGGTGGCATCGCAGATGTCACTTTGACTGTTTGTTTAGAAAAAGCCAATGAAACTCTTGTCAACAAGATGTGTCTCATTGTGCTCAAATATTATTTGACTCATCTCCCGACATACTCCACATTACCAGAACTCATGTCAATAATCTCGGTATTCGTTAAGCACACAAGATTAGTCAGTGTTTCCGAGATGAAAGCGATAACATTTTCCACGAATTAGGTAATTTTATGTTTTGTTCAGCACTTGCCTGCGAAAACCTAGATAGGTGTTTGTTTTATGAGTTGATACCTTATACATACCTTTGAAAATATGGAAGTGGTGAGAGTTCCTCTTCATATAAGTAGATACTGAAAATAATTCTCTTATTAATCAAGAAAGTGCTGACAGTGATGTGTTGTTGTTCCTTGCATTTTATTGCTGCTAATCTTTTCTTTTACTCTGTCATTGTTGCTTGTGACTGTTGTGTAGGTAAGTTTTTTTGTAATTAATGATTTCCTTTTTGAATAAGGGGTACATAGATGTTCGATGTGCCTGTGTGGATACAGGAGAAAGGGGTTGTGCGCGGTCGACGGCAATAGGCTCGCCCCGTAATCTATAGATATTAAACATGGCTGGCAAAATGTGGGTGGTCCTGGTCAGGTCTCTCCTTTGGAGATTACAGATGTGATAATATTATGAGTTTTGTTCTATTTGGATATTTCGATTGAGCGCTGCGCTGTAGAGAACGAAATCTAAACCAACAAAACAATGCATTTCGATATGCCAATATTTGGTCGGTAGATTCTAAACCTGTGATGTTATTGGATGTGTCAATATTAGTTTACTCGCTGACATGTATCTAGTGTGTAGGACCTCAGGACCAGGATTAATCTCACGGGTTCGTCGGCGCCGCGCCGGCGCATGTCATTAGTGATCTAGTACTATTATTTACTATAACAAGGAATCATCCTCCCAAAGTTCACAGTTTATTTATTTACACAGTTTGATGTTTCCTCTCAAAGCAGTTACTACGGAGATACTGTGGGAGTTTCTCTGATACCTACCTTAAAGACAGAGACATAGTACATAGACATAGTAGAGTTTTTCGATTAGCGATCCCAATTCATCCCGCTGGACGTGGGCCATATTGTCAAACTTAATCCGACTCATTATTAGGTTCGCTCCTCCAGAAGTGATTGAGTGCTCATTCTTCATGTTGTAGAAAAATGTGCTTGGTTCTTCCCTTAACAGTAACTAATGGTCATCAAGTAGTGGCCGATTCCTTGCTTATGATTATTAAATCTTTGACTGGTGCATTGCGGACTGAAGTACCAGCATAATCTACCCAGTGCCAAGTCCATTACCCGGAAAACTCCGACTTAACAGTGACCATCACCAAACTGATACGATAAACAAAAACCAAAACATTCTAATCAAGATGTGGTAAAGTAATATCTATGGTTGTGCAACATCGCCCTAATTTTCCGAAGATAATTTTTCTATGATTTACTATACACCTATCTTCACGGCCGTTGGTCATAGTAGACAATACTTTTTACTTAATATACTGCCGTAGGAAAATACATGCCTATAGTTTAAACAGTCGAGTGCAGGCGACACTCGCTTCTTCGCCTGTAAAGACTGAAAAATATTCACGTTACGATGGGAGGCTATCAGAAGATGTTTGGGAAGAGGCAAGGCTTTTGAACATAGTATTTTCATCGCCATCATCATCTCCTGTCCTTATACCAATTTATTTGGGTTCTTCTTCCACATTTCTCTATTAATCGTCATCTAAGTAATCACCCCATTTATTGCCATATCATCTGTAACACAGCCCATCCATCATTTTGTCGGAATTCCTCTATTCTTGGAAAATAGGATTTGTGTCAATAATTACTTTCACGTTTATAATTGTCTTGTATTGTTATACGTGGGTGTGACGTATACTACCCCCTTTTTGGTTTTAAGTGCATATTTTTTTGTTTATAGGGACTTGAATATGCGTCACGTGGTGATGACGAGCATGGCAGCTAACCACATCCACTCACCCGTCATGGAGGCTGAGCTTGAAGAGGCCTTGGAGTTTGCTGGTTAGTAATATATTACGTTTTTTTCCAAGGGGAAGGTAACTGTGAAACCAATGACGCTGGCATAGCTAGTTCCGGATATTGTCATTGGTTGAGAAACTGTTAATGTCATTTTATATTTAAAATTGCTTGACCTCATTGGTTTGATTGGGACAAATGGAAACAACAACATTTTCTATGGACACGCCATTTAAAATGAGCTTTGAACAACCTTCCCCATAGTAAAGAGTGTGCTTAGTATAGTAAGAGTTTTTCGTCATTTTTAGAGATGAATGAAAGGCGACTAACAAAAAGTTCATTAACAAGGCAGATTTGTAAAAATGCAGGGGGGGAACCCCTTGAAGGACACACGTTGTTCTTATTGGTAATGTTCTTCGGAAAGGTCAGGTGCGTAGTACTCGAAAGTCGCAACCGGCGCGTGTGTATGGCCAGATGTACGTGAACTAGGCGAAAGAATAATATTAGGTTTTTAGTAGGTACCACAGGAAAAAGGCGTCTGTTTTTGTGTTAATATTAAATAACTACTGAAAGACCTTGATATATCTACAGGTAGGTATCTTGTCGAACTCATCGAGTGTTAAGTACGGCTCTTATGGAGGCTCTTTGCCTTATCAAAAATTCCTTTTCCCGCACAAGTGTGCCTAAGCTGCACCAAAACTTATAATCTTATTTTCATCGGCAATTTAAAAACTACTAGTACTCGTATATTGATATATTATAATAAATATTTTACTGTACAACGTCAAGTTAAATTAGCTGGAGAAACGTCACAGACGTGATGGCGGGTATTAATTTCCAAAGACAGTAAAAAATGGTACCTTATAATCGTAAAAAAACATACAGCTGATTACGGGGTCATCATCATCATCATCATTTCAGCCAAAAGACGTAGGCCGCTGGACATAGGCCTCCCACAAGTGTCGCCACCTAAAAGAGTAGTGGCTTACTTCTTTGAGGATTTTTTTTTTTTTATATTGTCCTGTCTTTTCACAACTCAACATCAACTGCTTAGCCTTTTCCCAACTATGTTGGGGTCGGCTTCCAGTCTAACCAGACGCAGCTGAATACCAGTATTTTACATGGAGCGACTGCCTATCTGACCTCCACAACCCAGTTCGAACTGGGTAATACGATACCCCTCGGTAAGGCTGGTTTTCACAACTGTGAAATTACATTAAATTTTACCTTGTATTTAATCCGTTCACGAATCAGTCTTGCCAAGGGGTATCGTATTACCCAGTCCCCGAGTTGTGAAGGTCAGATAGGCAGTCGTTCCATGCTCTTCTTCTCTATCGTATGGTTAGTGTCTAACATGGTGTCAGAGTTTTTATGTCGCTCCATGTAAAATACTATTGTTTAGCTGCAGCCGGTTAGACTGAAAGCCGACATCAACATAGTTGGGAAAAGGCTAAGCAGATCATGATTTTAATTCATTCATTATCCTTTTCACTCAATATTCTTTCTTTCATCCATCTTGCTGAATATTTGGTAAATTCAATCGCAATAATTTAAAAAAAAACCGGGTGAATTACATTTTGGATTTTAATCTTTTAATCTGGATCGTCTGTATAGAAAGTGTCTGTGTAAATCATTTGAATAATAGATAAGTATCCTTGAGTAGGAGAACCATCAAAGTAAGTAGTAGATACCCACCTATCTCGAAACACATTTGAATATTTTAGCCATTGCCAATGCTAACAAGAAGATCCCAGTAGTAAGTTCCTTTAGATTTATCATCAAACGCCACGCGGGCAATGTCGCGTGTAAACACTATTGCTAAATATTGTTTATCATAGTTATACATAACCAAGTTATGTTATCACCCTTATTTTTTTTTAGTTCATAATTTCGTGGAATATAGCTTTATACCGAATGACAGGCGCTGCACATGTCCCATCATATTGTAATGACCTGCCTCTATCACATTATTTCCCTTTTGCCTCGTCCAAGAGAATGTGTAGATAGTATTTACTATTAATAGTCAAGATCACTCACCTTTCACTATACACATAATAATACATACAATTATTAAAATAATAATTGTCATAATAAACATTAGTTTAATGTGTATTGCCCTGAGAGCAGTGATAGGCGCTATCATTAAAACGTTACGTATTTATGCTGGAAATGAAAGATAGCGCCTGCCGCCTACCACTTTCTGTATTCAGAGAAACACACAATCACAATTTTGTAACTATTTGTGGTTTATTTATTTATTTAAACTTCATGTACAATAGTGGTACATATGCGGACTTAATGCCACAAGGCATTCTCTACCAGTTAACCTTTGGGTTAAATAAGAAAACATTGTGATAGGGTACAAAATAAATACATAAAAAATAACTTCTTGCTTACTTTGTGATTGTTTTTCTTAGTGGTTGTTTTTCTCACGAGCTTCGAAAGCTTATTACAAAACGAATCGTAGAAGATCGAAGAGGTTCATAAGCTTTCAGACATTCTATGGTATAGATAGTTACTAAACTATGGGTAGCCATGCACTATGGGTTTGGTAGGTATAGTCACTATGGTCAGTGTCAAATACGAGACCCATTTTAGGGAATAAAATTCGTAAAAGAATGAGCAATTTATTGCACTGGTAACATACAGCTGGGTGGAAAGGACACCGACACTAAAACGGTTACATTAATAATTATGATTCAGTATTGTTACTTTTGTATACCAACTAATTAATAGTAAAATTAAAGCCCTCTTCCTCTCTCCTACCTTGCTGTGCCCTTACAGGGTCTTATTATTTATGTACCTTGCTTTACACCCTTTGTAACGTCTTTTTTACAATATGGAATGCAAAATAATTGAATATGAATATGAATACATCGTATTCAGAACATCATTCTAAACCAACCCCCCCGCCTGGCGCCGACATAGAAATTATTCGACGGTTATTAGAAAAAAACAGCTGTATCCCAGAAAAGTGCAATCAATACCTGCACGGTCAAAATGTGCGGAACAGCGGATTTTAAAAAAATTACCGGTGAAAAATCGATCTATGATTTCATCTGTATAATTATGTGTAATTAGTATACGTACCTATTTATGTATATCAATTTATGTCAACCAAATCTCTATCAATTGTGATGCTGTCCTATTTGACCCAAATGTTGGTTGGTAGAGAATGCCTGGTCGCATTAGGTCCGCCTATCCACCACTCTTGTACATGAAGTTTAAATAAATAAATAAAAATTTCCATGTGAAGAATTTTCCATGACCGCTCTTTTTATTTATTTTTAAGTACGTTCAGTCCACCCAGAGGTTGTCTAGAAGATATCGTTATCAGCAATAAGACCAGCATGATTGTACCCATAGAAGCAGTATTAACTAATATTGTAAAAGACATCTCTAAAGGTAACACAACACATAACAAGAATGTGACAAAGTTCGCGCTCAATGCTTTGTCTCTTTCATTCTGGTTAATCAGCAATTTTTAAATGGTTAATCCATTTATTGTTAGGTTTAACCCGTAACCGGTCGAACCAATTCACCTGTTAACCCCATTAATCGGTCCCTGGCAGTAATTCGTTGACTACTTACACTTGTCAAACATTTACCATAACATTTCTTGCAGGCACCGGCAAGTACCAGGTCATGCACAATCTGCTGATGCTGGCCACCCTGCTGGCGGCTATTCTAGAGATGATCGGCATCGCCTTCGTGCTGCCTGCTGCCGCCTGCGACCTGGACATACCTGATAACTTGAAGGGGATCATCACTTCTTTGCCTAATATAGGTAAGTACGTACTCAACACGGTCATCATCTGCTAGCCTTTTCCCAACCATTTTGAGGTCAGCTTCCAGTCCAATCGGATGCAGCTACACGTTACACAAGTATTTATCATGAAGCGACTGCTGCTGCTAATTTTGTTTTTTTTTTTTAATTTTTGTTTGTAAGTAGTTGTTATTAATAGATCACTTTTTTTTTGTTTAATTTATGTTATAGAATTTTGTTCCTAACTTCTTTTTTGTTGTCTTCTTTGTTTCAAGTGTTTATCTGTGGAAATTTGTAAATGGCCTTCGAATTCTTATTGTTTAAGAACATTGTTTATATTAGCTGTAAGTTTCCCGAATAGCATAAATTAAAATTAAATTAAGAACCTACCACAGGGTTAAGTTAGCAAAATTCCGCTGATGTGATGGGTAATGACACTACCACCACCAACACCATAGTAATTGACTCCAAAAGGAATCATCGAATTATTTCAACCATTTTCTTTCAAATTCAAATTCAAATTCTTTATTGCGAACTAAGTGTACAGTATTTTGACGATGGTAACATTAGGTAGGTTCTTAGAACTTAGTTGCCTGATAAGGCATTGCAATTTACATGGTTTTAACAAATATACATACTTAATATTCTAATTAACATTATGTTATATTAATTAACATTATTTAAACATTTTATATTAAACATACTCTTTTTATTTTATTATTAAATAATTATTTTTCTCCAAGGAATTCTTTTAAAGAGTAATATGCCTTTTTAATCAGGAAGTCTTTCAGCTTTCTTTTAAAAATACCAATTAAATGTCTATGGGTAACTTATTATATATTTTTATGCCCATACAAAAAATACTATTGCTATGTAGTGCAGTGTGGGATGTTTTACATTTCATATTTTATTATTCTTGTTTGGCTTATCGGCCGGGCAAACTGTTATTGGGTTTTACCATCAGGAATTTCTCAGTAGCAGCCACTGATTCTGGATTTGTGCCCGGTTGACGGCGATAGGCTCGCCCCTTTTTACATGGGATTTAAAAACATTACTGGCGAAATGTGGGTGTACTATCAGATCAGGTAGACCTCTGTCTAACCCTTCGGGGATTACATGCGTGATGTTATGTTACGTTTATCATTTATATTTCAGGTATAATACTGACAGCGCCGTTCTGGGGCCGGGCATCAGACTCTCTAGGCAGAAAGCCAGTGCTACTCGGCTCTCTAGCGGCATCAGGCGTGATGGCCTTCATAGCTGCCTTCATGCCTTCGCTGGTTACCTTCGCGATTTTCAAATTCGCGTGTTCGTTGTTGTAAGTAGTTTGTTATTTTTGGCGAAGGGTATCTGGAATTTATAATGCGTGTTTCATACAGGCTCCTTGGTGTTACCACACCAATCGATCAACGTCGACCGATGACGATCGATCGATCGGTGTGGTAAACCCCTAAGCGTATCTTTGCTATTTCAATCTAACAGTTTATTTAATATAATACTGCGTCGTTGGTCTAGAGGTCGCAAGCGCGACTGCTGAGCATGAGGTCCTGGGATCAATTCCCGAGTCGGCCAAAGTTTAATTGGGTTTTTCCATCAGGAATTTCATTATTAAGTAGCAGCCACGGAGTCTGGGTTTGTGCCCGGTGCATGGCAATAGGCTCGCCCCCTATTACATGGGACTTAAACATAACTGGCGAAATGTGGGTGTACTTGTTAGGTACACTTCTGTCTAACCCTTCTGTCTTCCCTTTTATGTTTTAATATTATACTGTCTTGTAAACATTGGCATTAAAAAGGACACTTTAAAAAAAAACTGGTTTTTGGTATTGGTAGAACGAATTTTGAAGAAAAAAAACGAACTAAGTGGTTCTTTGAGCACTTGACTGGTGCATGTTTAGGCCAGCGGCAGTACAATGCAAAAAATCTCCTAGATACATTTAATAAAATCTATGCTTGCCTTTAATAAAAAAACAATCCTTGCCTTTCATTTAATTTCCACAACATAGTGGTCGTGAACGCGATTAAAATGTAGCTAGTCAAATCGGTTGGAAATAAAGATGAATAACGACATTTAGTAACGCGTTTTATATAGGCGCTCCCTCTCCGCAGCAATTGCTTGTAATGTAACTATCCAAGATCCGTATTAAAAACAAGTATAGTTGTTACTTTTATGACGGTCGGTTCTCCTCTCTCTCTGATGTAATGCTCAAACCTGAACTGTTACATTTCAGGTGAAGGCTCCGTGAGGGAGCGCCTTAGCACAAACAGTGAAATTCACCCAAAGTACTTTTGCACGTATTAAAACGACTTTTCATCTCATTCCAGTCTGTCGAGTCCGTCATCTCTCGGCTACGCGTACGTGTCGGAGATGCTCCCGCGGAGACGCCGCGACTTCGCCGTGCTCGTCACCAACGGACTCATCAATCTACTTACTTTCCTCAGTCCTGGTAAGTTGTGAGAGTGATCAGATATTTTGTTAGTACCGAGGCCGCACATCAGTGATAACAAAACAGTATAAGCTTTCCCAGCATCCTATTGAAACCCCGTACTACGCTAGGCCACTTGAAGTTGAACATATTACCATAGACAAAAGAATTCAGTGGTACTCCTAAAAGTACCACTGAATACTTTGGTACCAGACAACTGGTACCACTGGTACCAACTAATATATTTACATGTTTCTACTGCGGCACAACTCTGCCATTTTACAATTTTCTTCTGAAACACGCACCTGCCCCTTATTCGTATGTAATAGCTACGAATATCTTGCAGCCAACTTTTTGTTTGTGATCTCGAACGCGTGGTCGCACTGACAGAGGGCGCTTACTCGTTCTCCGACCAAATGGGTGACAAATGATGACAACGATCGTGTATGTTTTTAAAAGGACACAGTAAAATTCAGAACACCGTACTTCTTTCCTCCAAGATGGCCACCAGACGAAGGAACTATATCAAACTAATAACTCACCACCTAAATACTTTTCTATTTCCAGGTCTAGCCTGGCTTATCCTCTCCTATGACTGGCAGTACCAGTTCGGAGCCATCGACCTGCGACCCTGGAGACTGCTGACAGCCGTGTACGCCTTGCCCCTACTCCTGGCTGCCTTGTGCATGATCTATGCTGACGAGAGCCCTAAGTTCCTCATGACCAGGGGCAAGGATAAGGAGGCTCTGGCTATCGTGAGGAAGATCTATGCTCGCAATACAGGGATGAATGAAGATAGTTTTTGTGTAAGTATAAGGACAATCGCGTAATCGGTTTCACACTTCATAAATCAATTCTGTTTGGAGATTGGCTTCAGAGTTCAGACAATCAATAAACATTCTTCAGGCAAGACCTAGTTTTTGTGTGGAGTAGAACTTGGGATTTTACATAGCTACTTCTGATATAACCGCAACCGATCAGAAATCATCATTATCCTGCTCTTATCCCAATTTTTGGGGTCGGCGCAGCATGTATGTCTTCGAAACCGATCAGAAATAAAGCATCTAAAGGCAAACGAGATGCTTCGGTTTTATTTTTGGGGAAGGCCTTTGCACAATAGGTTACGGGCTTAGGACAAATCTTTGGGTTGGCACGACAACTGTAATAACAGATAAGCGGCGGTGACCACTTACCATCAAGTATTCCATTAATATGCTGGTTGCCTGCCAAGGAATTTGATCAGAAGTACTTCCTGTTTTAATAGCAGTATTACCAAATTGTTTAAACATTTGCCTTATAATGTTCCAGGTAAAATCTCTAAAGACACCGTGCGACATCAACGACTCTGAGCGCGGTTCAGGGGAGGCGCTGGCGCCGAAGTCCCAGTCGGAGTCGGCGTTTGCGCTGCTGCGGCCGCCGCACCTCAAGTGGTTCGCGCTCACCGGCTTCCTCATGTTTGGTCTCTTCTCTTTGTAAGTTTTTCTAAATGCTTCATAACCTGCTTTTTCATTAATCGGCCCGTTCAGTAATATAAAGAAATATAGGTTCACAATATACAAGGCAACGTAGAATACACGACGCGGGTGAAATTTTTAGACGACATTTTTTCCTGCAGCTCTTTATATGTACAAGGTACATATAAAGAGCATAGTCGGTAAATTATGCTTGTGGTGCTTCACCTACCTTTTTCTTTTAGGTATTTTCACATGTCCTATCATATATCTGTCATGGTATTGGTTTTGTGATGTATTTTTAATTTCTCAGCAGAGTCTCATAAATATGTACCATGTAACAAAATCTCTTTTTTCCAGCTTGAACGGCCTATTCCTGTTCGCTCCAGACACCATCAACAGAGTGATGAGCAGTGCAGAAAGCAGCGGTACTGTCTGCGAACTTATGGCCCAAACGGATAACTCTGTTAGTAAAAAGATCCATGTTTTACCCGTTTAGCTCCTACTAAAACTTCCACGACTGGCTAACAAAAGAGGGTCAATTCTGCTAAGTTGAGGAATACTTGAAAGGAATAATTAATAAATACTTTAACTCGACTCACAGAGCTAAAAACACTTATTGGCGGTCGGGAGGCGTCGATTTGTGTAAAAAATCAAGATGATGATGTTTACATACTTCATCATCGTTCAACAGATCCTTCTCCAGCTAGCAATCTAATCTAGAACCCCATGTTTGACAGTCATCATCAGTCATCGTAATTGCTGTCATCATCTGCCTAGCCTTTTCTCAACTACATAAATGTTGAGGTCGGCTTCTAGTCTAACCAGATGCAGCTGAATACCAGTATTTTACATGGAGCGACTGTCAATCTGACCACCACAACCCAGTTAGTACTGGGTAATACCTACGATACCCCTTGGTAAGACTGTGTCAGACTTTCGAGCCACTGACTACTTGTAACGACTGTCAAAGATCTACAAATGACAGCTGGGACTTGGCCGGGACCAACGGCTTAACGAGCTTTCCGAGGCACGGAGGAAACTCGGTGTGTAATGGGTGGTCACCCATCCACGGACTAACCTAGGCAAGTGCGGCTTAACCTGAATATCGACCCGCGCGGCTGTTATTATTTAGCCACGAGCATATTATTGCAGTCTAGATGTTGGCTATCTCTGACAGTCGGTATGGCGGTGTAAGACATTAATGATATATCACGCGACACTAAACGAACATTATCTACAGATATGAGCTAATAACTTTATTGTTTGTCTGCGTAGTATTAGATCTATTTATAGGCTCTACGTGAGGGGTACCAGTTTTATTACGTTAAGATTTGGTGATACAAGTAATCTGATTCACGGCAAGAAACGTGAAGCTTCGTCAAAATAAAACGTGACATTAAAGTTATCAACTTTGATGACTACGATGATGATGAGTTCATTCATCATCATCACTAAGCTGATGACAGTAAAACTTAATGAATTTGATAGACTTTTTATGACTTAACACATGACAAACTTTTATAAAAAAATACTTAATTTGCGTGGTTTCTGTCTTACTTCTTGACTGCCAGAACCTTGCTAGTATGTTAAGCTTCATCAAGACATTTCAGAAAACTGCATGAATCGCGTACCAATCGCTTTTGCACCCCATATAATACACATACATGCATCCTCGTTAGCACTTTATTTTTAAATTTTCACTTAATAACTTCTAAAAGACGTCAGCTTTGGAAACCTCTTCACCAATCTCCTTTATTCCAGACATCAACCGGCGAATGCCTAGACGCGATCTCCCACCAGACGTTCTACATCATGGTGGTGACGACCATCGTGTACGGCACGCTGGTGACCGCCGGCAGCATGAGCCCGCTCTCCAAGAAGACGCTGCTCGTCTCCATGTTCATCGTCGTTGGGGTCGGGTGTCTGGTTGCTGGGCTTTCTACTAACAGGTACGTTGGGAAGACGAAAGGTCTCTTAAAACACCGATGTTTTGATGCTTGGATACTCATTGTATCGATATTTGCTCTTTTGTGTGTAATGTGAGGTTATTGGATCAATATTATTACTATAACAAAATATTATTACTATAAAAAACTGCTTACCTTTAACGTCTGCTAGGGTTCTCATAAAGTATATTGTACAGTAAAGGTTCAAACTGTGAAAGTATCAATACACTGGTGTAAAGATGTTCGCAAAGGAGATAGTATGCGGGGAATTAGATTTATCTTAAACGAAAACACTAGGAAGTAGTGAAACAACTACTAATTGATTAAAACGTGACAGTTTATTTTTAAATCCGTAGCGTAGAATGCTTACCACTATGACGTCACACGTAGATAGGCACGTCGCGTGAAATCGCAGACGTCATGTGGTTCGACATGTTATTAATTACTACGGATAAGCAATCAGTAAGTAGGTAGTCATTGAAATTACTACAATAAAAGTAAGTAGTTGAAAATCCGTGTGAAATATATCTCAAAGGTCGGAAAACGCTATCATGTCTACGTGATGGTGTTGTTTTTTATTATAGCCGCTTTGTTCGCATGAAATTCCAAAGTGAATACAAGATCCAAAGGTCTCTTGGAAACTTCTGGAGAAAACTGAGTATCGAGACAGAGAACAAGAATTCATAAAAATGCGAAAGTACCTAACTCGGTTACCTATCACACCTAATACCACGATAATGTATAATCTTAACATGAATGATGCAACTACGGTTTTTTTACAATAATTTTGATTTAAAAGAGTGTCCATGGAGTTTTTCTTTTCCGTTCTTCTTTATAGAGATCTACAACTCGGTCACGTCACATTCACGTTACGGTGTGCAAAATAAGCATCTCTGAAATAGGATTTTATTTACACGACTGCCGGATGTAAATGTATGTGGTTTAGATTGAAGGATTTTGTGATTGAATTGTATGTGTATTTATTATTTAATAAATCGCATTCCAGCGAGGTGCAGATATATTGTGACAGCATTGCACAGTGTTTTATGAAGCCCTTTTTTCGGACATCGCATTTTTATTAAAGAGGCTAATAGATAAAATCATTTTAAAGCAAAATTTCAAATCCCCATTAAGCTATCAAGTCTAGTTTCTGAGATATTAATTTTTGAAAATCATCATATTTTATGCCGGATACTTAGAAAAAAAATGATTTCTCATAAACCAAGTATGATATGCAATAATGATGTTAAAAGCATCGATTGCGCCTCTTATGCTGCATATTTTAAAACACAAATGAACATCGTAACTTGGCTAGATCCAAATTTATATGAGATTTTTGGTTTTTAGTTTTTCTTAATTTTCGCGAGGATTCTGCCGTATTGGGAAAAGTTATTTATACCAAAATTACTCTCATTACTTCCCCAACACACCACTTAAATTTCACATCCCAATTCCATGGAATCTAGAAGTTATTCAACATTTTCTTTTTTTGTTAGGGTTGTCACAGTTATTACCCAGATATTAATAACTTAATTTATATTCGAGATCGATTATTAAAACCTATTTTATAGCCCGAAGGCATCTAAGCGTACGGAAGAACGCAAATCGAGTTAGTGGGAGTTTTAACCAGAAAACTGTTACCGCCTTCACCGTGTGGAGGTACTCCCAGCTTATGTTATTACTATTGCGAGCGTGTATTTTGCGTATCATCAATCATGTAGTACGTAGGTACTTCAAACCAGGGTTTAAATCAAAATAGTTTAGCTGGATTCAGAGTCCTACGTCAAAAGTCAAAATTTTTCAAATTCAATTAACTTGGAATGCAAATAATATTTTTATCATTACCAGATAAGCCAAACCACTTTATTTATATATCAACGAAATGCTACCAGATTAGTTTTTTTTTTTTGACAAAACAAATCAGATCCGGATAAAATTTTCTTTTCTGAGAGCATGACAACCCTGACGACATAAAATCCGGACCAAACTTAAAAAGGTTGTAGTTTCTAGATTCCACGGAATTGGGATGTGAAATTTAAGTGGTGTATTGGGGAAGTAAAGAGAACAAAGTTGGCGTAAATAACTTTTCCCAATACGGCAGAATCCTCGCGAAAATTAAGAAAAATTAAAAACTAAAAATCTCGTATAAATTTGGATCTAGCCAGGTTATGATGTTCATTTGTGTTTTGACATATGCAGCATTAGAGGCGCTATCGATGCTTCAACATCATTATTGCATATTATACTTGGTTTATGAGAAATCATTTTTTTTCTAAAATCCGACTTAAAATATGATGATTTTCAAAAAAATATATCTCAGAAACTAGACTTGATAGCTTAATGGGGATTCGAAATTTTGCTTTAAAGTGATTATATCTATTAGCCACTTTAATAAAAATGCGATGTCCGAAAAAAGAGCTTCATAAAACACTGTGCATTGTAAGCTTTAGAACGGGCACAGACGTTTTCCCTTGTGAATAGACTGTAGCTTGATCTTTTGGTTTTCGATCATTCCAATGTGCCTGTTATGGTCTATATTTTAAATAAATGCTTTGATAAACTCAAAGCATTTATTTCAAATATACATAGACCTATGGTGGTGGACTATTTAAGGTGAACTTCGACACAAGGATAGACCAGAACCTAAGTTATTATCCAGGTAGGCGATCCCGAGGGCTAACTTCCGCACACCACACGGGCGTAGCCCGGCAAAAGCTAGTAGCTAATATAACATGTGCAAATTAATCGAGACATAAGTGGCGTGCCAAGGGGCCAACAACACTGCAAGGCCATAAGGCATCATGAAGAGCAAGCCAAGCTTACAAGCTTGGCTTGCTTTTCTCTAGTCACTAGACATAAACAGCTTACCTTTGCCCACAGGATCTTAGCTGGAGTAGCGATGTCGTCGCTCCAGCTTTCAGCGCTGGGAATCGGACCTCTCACTGCATACGTCGTGCAACTGTTCCCTACATCTTTAAGGTAAATATGTACTTATACGACTCAGTCTGTAGATGGACAAAGGCAGTTATAAAAAATAAGCAATCAAAAGGAGAAATTGTACGTCTGGATCTTTTGGGATGATGGATTTTATCAACAAAAGCTATCGAGACGCAGCTTACTGTCCCTTAACTTAAATAGTTACTTTGTGACCTACGACGCTTTTTTTTTCGGATATGAAATCATCAAATGACCCCCCCCCCCACTCTGGGCGGTGTGTCAGACTTGTACTGACTAAAACCCATCCATGTTTCTTCTTTGCCCTTTGTGTTCCAGGGCCACGGTATCTCTTTCGAACAGTCCCGTAGCCCTGGCAGAGGGACACTGACGCTCAAATTGACCATTGACCATTTACCATTTGACATTAGACCATTTGTGCGTCGGTGTCCCTTCCACCTTGTACGATCTACAAGGGAATTATTCAAATTCGGTAAAATATCTGTGAAAAGACGTTAAAATTGATCTTGCTATAAGTGAAAGTGGTGACAAATAAAAACAAACAATGCAACATAAATATATAATTATATTCCTTCTTTTTTTGGCTTTGTGCAGTTTAATAAAAAAAAGATATGGTATAGAAAGAAAAGCCCCTTTATTGCTTGAATTGCTTCATATAATGTAGATACATACTTTCACTGATGAGTTAAGAGACACCCATTTAGCCGGTCTTCTTTGTACTACGATTTTAGATCCGTGTATGAATATTACAACCGGATAAGTTAGGTGATATAATCCCGAACTTCTGAAGACTCATACAAGACGATACTTTCTGCTTTTGTTTTCTCAGAGTAAACGCGCCACGTCTTTGGGTTTTTCACATCTCGCGATGCTATAACATTTTATGACATAAAGCTACTGCTGTATACCAAAGCAAATATGTTTTCCCAGTCAACCGTTTCATAGATTATACGACAGTTTCTAAACAACATGTTTTATAATTTAATCCGAAATAATATAGTAGTAAAGATATTACCGAATAACAGCTATGGACAAAAGATTATAAGGATTTTTGTCATAGGTAAATCTATCGGTAATCTTTATTGGTGTTCGTGACTTTCCAAGCTCAAGTCTATGTGGATAACAAACAACATTTTTATTATTGCTAAATCATTGTCCACCTGTACAAAATACGGATTGCAAAATAATACGCAATAATTTTAAAAATTATTAAAACTGACTGAGGCTGAACTGCTTTCTCTTTTTTTATCTATTTGAGACAGTAAGAACTATGTTAGTCTACCTCTTCTATCCTCAAATATTAACCCTCGGTTATTTCCAGGGGCACGGCAGTGGGTGCAGTGCTGATGTTCGGCCGGATTGGCTCCGTGGCTGGCGCCAACGCGGCCGGGGTCTCGCTCAGCGCCGCCTGCATAGTCACCTTCTACGCCTTCGCTTGTCTAGTCTTTTGTAAGTACCCTCAAAATATTTTAATGCAATTTAGTCAACATTAAAATTAAGCAACATACTCAATTAGAATCCGTAGGAATTTGAAGGAAATTCGTAATATTTTACTTGATGTGATTGAAAAAATAGTCTGGGCAACACAAAAACCGTAATAAATGTTGCATTGTCAAAATGGCAGTGGCATTGGGAATGAGAGTGTTTAACGAAATTATCCCGCTGGTTACATTACTGTAAATCTGCCGCTAAGAAGCATGTAAAGTAAAAGTTAGGATGTTCATGACGTAACAACATCAAAACAAGACCTCTTTAACACTGACCTTATAAATGTATACAATAAATTTGTCTACCGTTTCTTCACTTACGCAGCGATGCGTTATAGTGGTGATTCATAGGTGATCTCGGAGCCCCGTGCTATAGATATCAGAACAAAACCTCGCACCTTCCTCAAGCATTATCACATGAAAATGCAGAGCTATTTAGAACAGAAATTTCGACATCCTGTTTTACGAACTATCTCGTATTCGATTTGATGTGTCCATGGCCTTGAATATCAAGTTACTGCCCGACAAAAGACGGATAACCCAAATGACCACCAAGATATCACTGATAGAGCACAGACCTTACGCGGGGATTACGATATTTATTTGAACAGGGTTTTCCTAATAGGTAGCGAGTAGTACCGACCTTCAATAGATAAAAATTATCTATCAGTAGTGTAATACAAAGTCGATTTTATTGTCTATCTGTGTGACTGCGTTCTCCTAAACGCTGCTTCACTTAATTAAAGCACTTTTGACTTCACGTCACTACACTAGTAAATTGCAAAAGATCATCATCTGCCTATCTTTTTCCGAACTATGTTGGGGTGGGGTTCCAGTCTAACTGGATGCAGCTGAATCCCAGTTTTTTTCATGGAGCGACTGCCTGTCTGACCTCCACCCAGGTACTGGGTAATACAATACAGGGTGTTGTCAGATTTTCGGGTCAAATTCTTGAATCAAAGCAGAGGCGTGGCACTAGTGACTTCATAATAGATTAATTAAAAATAAATAAGCATCGGAAATATGAACACGACCTGCCACATTAGCAGTTTTATCGAGCAATTTGTATCATAATCCGTCTAATCTGAATTTTGCTATAGTGGACGGATTGTTTATCGAAAGCAAAAGATGACACACATGCAGCATAATCAAATGTAAGTAAAATCTACGTTCGAGAAAAACCCGCTTGCCTTTGTTCTAATTGTACCGAGCCCACCCGAACGTGATAGAGCGATGGTAGATGCCGAAACGAGTTTGCAACATCGGTACAATAGCCAAGTAATAGAGAAACTTTATTCATTTATTGTATTTTGTGATACAATAAATGAATAAAGTTTCTTCGATTAATACAAAATCATCTATAACAACAGTAATGTCAAATTATTATAAAATTGGTTTAAATTTATGTCTTGTGCCGTGAATGCTCATGCTAGTGGTACGGATTACTGAGATGATGATTTCTGAAAGTCAAGTACCTAATTGCTTCGGTTCAGCTTTTTGTTTCTGTTATTCAACGGTATTGTCGAATCGAATGTGCTGATCTGCACAAAGGTGGAGCATCCCTTATTAAGACCAAGCAAAGGGCCCCGCCCTCCCTAAGTATCCAATACATTAAGAATTAGGAACCGGGTAAAACGGGGTGAATAGGAAAGGCAAGGGTGAATAGAGACCAAACTTTGAAAGGGATTTTAATGTTGAATTGATATGTTATGTTGCCAACAAGGTCTCTAAATAATTAAGTATAATTAAGTTAATAAAAAAATCGGTTGTCTGTAAAGTCGGTTTACTGACGATAGTTGAACGTGACAACGTCTTAAGAAAATACTGATGGAATGGTTGCATTTTTCAAAAAACGAATGTGCGTTGAGCAATTGTTTTATGGAACGCCTCATTTTTTCGTGCGTGCAGCCGGCTCCATCGAATTATAAAACGTTGTCACGTCAATAGACTAGTTTTTGGTAACATATCATATTAATTCAACGTTAAAATCATTTTCAAAGTTTTGTCTCTAATCATCCTTGCCTTTCCTATTCACCCCGTTTTACGGTATTAAGCTCAACTCTAACTTCCTCGTTTTTCCCTCAGCTTGAGTTATAGGCATTAGACATTTCTACTTCTAGGCACAATGTAAGGTAATACCGAGTTCACTGGCGGTCTGCCACTTTTCACCCTTATACCTTATGTATTAAAGTTGAAAAATGGTCGGTATATAATGGTAGTACATCAACGCCCATACGGTTACAATGAATTTAGCACATGATTCTAGACCGCCCATAAATAAGTAAATAAAAAAATAGCCTTTATTGCAGGTTCTTTCCTTACAATTAATAAATGCCTACTTACTAAAAATTAAATTGATTTGATCAATTATTCTAACTTGCATTTGAATGATCGGCAACTGGATGTTTGTGTGGAAAAAGACCTCCTCTAAAGATTTCTACGTATTCCTGTCCGTTGCTAAACGGGTCCATATCTTCCCATCTTTTGATTTGTCTGCCTCTATTTCTTTCTTCCGCCCATGCAATTTTTTTTTTTTTTTTTTTTTAATAGCAATTTTTCGTTGGTCGCTAGAATCAAAATTGAATCATGAACAATGACGGCCAGCATTAATTTTACTTTCATACCTGTAAGTCATAAAAATAGCACCAAGTAGGTTATTTTTATTCCAGTCGATCTTGGAGGAAACAACGTGATTACCTATCGAATCTTATCCGTAATTGACACTTTTATCGATAATCGGGATCTTGACGTGATTTTATGCTGTTCGCATTATTTATTTGTGCCTTATCAATGATATTAATACACGTACACACGGCGGCACATGAAACTGTACACATTTCCAGTATAACTTGGCCTCGCTTTGTGTAGATTTTCTTTAAAGGGTGTAAATAGACCCTTAACACAAACGAAAGGCATTTGTTCTCCCCGTCTTTGCGATCATTTTTTTGTTCTAGACCATACCTGGGAACCTTCTAGTTACGGAGATATTGGGGGTCAAAGTTCCAACTTTTTCATAAGTTTTTTTTTTAAATACATATTTTTAATGTAAGATTTTTACTTTACACACCTCCACGACCCCCGTACAATTCAATCCATCCATCAGCACAATGCTTTGAGTGCTTTCCATCGAGTCCTACCTTAAAACGTGATTTATAACCTCAAAAAAAAAGTTGATTCCCAGCAATAATTTTTGCGTAAAGTTACTTAGTGTGATATACAGAATGCTTGTTTGACGGATATGTGAAGGGTCTTTTTACACCCTGTACAATGAGAGATCCGCATAAACTGGTTTTGTATAGCGTGATTGGCCGTCGTGCGTGCGTTAACAATGTCAGTGTCTAATTGTATTTAGGATGTACATAGGTATGTATTAGGATGTTATCTAAAGCCAGTTGTCAGATAACGGACTCCTGCGGTTTCTAAAGTTATTATTGTGATACTGTTTCCATTCTGATGACGTTTATTATAAGACTTATCAAATATGGCTTTACTACTGGTTGTAAATTTTGGTTGGTGTTTATATATTATTACAGTGATTAGAAAGTCGGAGGAAAATTTTGGAAAATAAAGATATACTCTTTAGTTGATTCATGGCACATGTGCAATAATGTGCATGTGATAGTAAAGTCTTAATGAAACGTGCTTTTGTATGTGTGCATCACTATTGAATGTTCACAAAGCTGGTGCATACTGGAGGATGTGTCTCAATCCTTATTTGTCATCTCTTTCTAACCATGTTATCTTAAAAAAAACATTCTTATGTTTTTTTATTGCTCTCCAGACTCAACTCATACTCAAAACTATCCCAACGGTATATTGCAGTGTAGAATCTAGACATATTCTCATGTGGCTTGGATCTAAGGTCTAGATTATTCTGTCTAAGAATATTCTGACTATACTCATACACAACGAGAGAATTGAGTGATAAGTTACACCTTAAGTATTAATGTATTGTAAGAATTCGCTTAATAGGCAATAAATACAATTTAGGATAATAACACGTACGAAAGTGCATATAAATATAAACGTTCGTTCCATTAATTAAAATCTCACAAACACGCTAGCTCGTAAGTGTGTACAAGTGCTATTTTTAGTAAAAGTATAGCATTATATACCACCAAGTTGTTCAAATATCACGTTGACCTACGGTCATCACACGGCAACACTACTATTCGACTGGATAACAGCTTAAGGCTGATAACTTGTAAACGAACTAAGCAGCAAACAATTTCTAAAAGAGAACATGGAGAGCTCAACATCCAAAGAAGAACTCATCATCACTAAAACGGCTTCGGATAGACCCACCAGCGCGACAGTCACCCAACAACAACTATTGACAATCAATTCATCATTAATATTCATCGCTTCGTGCTTGGCAGTCGCGTTGGTGGTCCTGGCAGTTTACTTGTACAGAAAGTGCTTAAACAATTGGATCGAGCGGGAATTGGAGAAGACGGAGAAGCCACATGCAGTGTCAGCGGCCGTATTTGAGAAGAGATCGGAGTTTTTCCCGCCATCTCTTCTTAGAACTGCCGTTTTGCCGTTTACTGCAGATAGGGATGGAACTCACTCTATAATTTTTCCAAATGCTGAGAAAAGCAGAGTCTAGAATAGACTGAATTGACGCCCGGAATTCGATAGTCCTTCTTCATCTGGTGTCTCTCTAATTACTTATTAAGGTACTGAAGTCGGCCAACTGTGACGATTTCTAATCAAAGATCTCGGCAGCACTTGTAACTGTAGTTCTTTGTTCTTTTACTATCGGCGGGTTTCCCCTGTGGTTGTCGAACGTCCTTAGCAACCGACATTGGTGGTTGCTGCCTAAAAATTCAACTGATTATTATATCTGGTGGAACATCGGACATTATTTTGATGACTGAACTGATTGATCATTTCCACCTTAATTGAATTGTTTGATTAAAATCTTATATTTTTATCCATTTGTCATGTTTCACTTTAAAATACATAACAAATGCATTTTCAATATACCACCTTTCTTTGTTGTAAACTTTACAACGAAGAATAATGGAATTATCGGAAGTCTTGAGAATTTTTCATGTGGTTTGCCTAACCTGGTGTCAAAGCTTTACTTGTCGTCGAGACATATCTCTAGGTAGAGAAGGAACATGGAGGGGTTTTACAACATTTATTTTCAGGCTACTTTGGCCCATAGATATACCTTACACTTACAGACTAGCATACACACAATAAAAAAAAGTGTTAGTAAATAGAACCTTAAAACTATGCTAGTAACACTTCACTTGTGCACTATGTCACCGTGCGTTCATGAGGCACTTGCCCGTGGAAGCGACGGAACACCATTCCCTGCGGCCAAAATTCAGACATAGCATTCAGCCAGAGCGGGAGGGGGGGGTCCTTTGATGAATAAAAAAGGCATGCTGGTTTGGTTTCCTCACGATGTTTTCCTTCACCGAAGCAATTCAGTGATAACTATACAATACGCCCATAAATCCGAAAAATCAGAAGTGCGTGTCTTGCGTTCGAACTTGAGACCTATTACTTGTGTCGATAATGAAACGACAATGAACTGGCTTTGGTTTTTATTTTGTTTTCATACGACACATGAGCCGAAGTTTTGCGCAGTTCATTATGAAAAATAAAGCAATAATTGACACATAAAAAAAGATAACGAAAGTACTCAATGCAAAATCTTCTTGTTAAATATTAATTTTGGCTGCATGTTGATTCTTCCTTATCAGCATCAACGCCTTTGAAAAGACACCCAAGACGAAAACTTAGCCATTGTGCCACGATTTTTATCCAGTAGGTTTCTTTGGAATATAACTGGGTTATCTACTTTTACCTTGTCATTTTTTTGGTTGAGCATGAGGTCCGGGTTTGAGTGCCGGGTCGGGTTAAGTGTTATTGGGTTTTTCCATCAGGAATTTCTCAGTAGCAGCCACGGAGGTTGGATTTGTGACAATAGCCTCATCTCTATTAATACTAACGGGATATTTACCATGTTTACTGTTTGTTATGAGTTCCCGATATTTCGGCGCTGTTGCAAGCACCATGATCACGGATAAACTGAAGTTATTGCGGGTGGGTGTCTATGAGCAGACAAATCGATCTACCCTCTTTCTCTTTGTTAGTGACCATGATAGTTTAAAAATTTAATAGCCTCATCCCCTATTAAATGGTACATAAACGGCGAAATGTGGTACATCTCTGCCTGTTCTTTAGGGGCCTACAGGCGTCATGTTCGGTGTTATGTTATGTTATTTTAATTTAATTGAGTCTCGCTCTCTATTTGTCATGATTCATCATTGATTTTCAGTGGTTTAGAATATGTAATGTCTGGAGCGCAAAATGCATTTTTTAACATGAAGTTCTTTGTCCACAGTATGCGCCGGCCTCAGTTTCCTCCTGCCCGCTGCAAAACGACAGAAAAAGTCACAAGAAATAGACAGGGACAGCTGATACTTACAACTTATTTATTGACAACTAGTCGTATAAGATTTTATACTTTTATATTTGAACCCCGTTATTCATAGAAATCTCGCTACTGAACATGGTTTTAGTCTGTTGCTCTCTCATTTAATTGAGAAGAACACACACAAAAGTTGTTTTTTTTTATGGCATCTCGCAGTTCAACCTATAAGTTTGTCATCTGTTTAGTTGAACTATCCTTTGCCGGCCTTGAGTGTAAGGCCTCCAGCCAGGGACATAAATACAAAAAGTAAGTAAGTGACTACACGCTAAGCGCCTCCCCCGCGGGGTACGAGTCCCGGCCTAGGGCGCCGCTGAGGGACGACAGCAAGTGACAGGCTGGACCGGACAATTTTATACAAACTTTTATCCCCATTTAACCCTTTTATGGAAGACTGTACGTTATCTGCGCCAGGTTAACGACAATAGGCTCGCCCCGACTTGTACATAACTGACGAAATGTATCCCTCTGCCTCATCCTTCGGGGATTACAAGCGTGATGTTATGAAATGTTATCTGTCAGTGAATTAATGAATAACATATATTTTATGAATAAGTGGATCTAGAATTAAGATATTATTTATAAGACAAATAAAATGATGTGATTAATGACAAATGGACTGAACAAATACTTCGTCACGGAGAAATTACATACATAAGCATATTAAACGTATTTTTTAAGCTAAACTTACCTTTTTCCTTTTAAAATTTCCTCGAAGTTATAAGAATAGTTGAAATATTTGAAAATAAATGTTGACAGAATTGCACCCTGCTATCATAAAAACGAGTTCACATGATAGCAGGGACCAAATCTTTCTAATACGAGTATTTTAACTATTCTTCTCTTTTAGAGATCCGCCTTACCTATTCTTGTATTCAATATGATAGATCTAATGAGAAAATAAAGAACTTACGATCTATGACTCGTAACTATTATGAATATATAAAATATACCATGAATATACCCAATGCATGTAAGACACTCACCAATTCTCCCAATACTAGATTAGAAGCTTCAGCCGCTGATCTTGCTCTGCTGTTTGAGGCGAGTCGGTCGGCAGTCGTCATGTAGGAGTCCCAACCACTTTTGGCATGTGACATGGGTTAGCTTGCCTACGACAAGTGGTAGAATCGACAAGCCGAGACTAGTTCGACTTGATTTTCACTAGGGAAAAATCCGAATCGGACTGCAATCACTAATTCGTGATATAATCGGTCTTTATGCGGAACGAATATCTGATTCGAAGCCGTGAAATGGCGGTCCGAAACATAGGTATAATTATTTATTCAGTGCGCAAGTGTCCGCTATTTTATCACGGGTTGCGCACTAGATCGGAACTGCATCCGTCCAACAACATTTTGGCCGGCCACTGTCAAGGTTCGGACAACCCGCTTTGAATTCTGGATCGGCTGGAGATAGCGGACACTGTCAGATACTTCAGAACACCATCTGTTAGAACCTAGCGTCCGACACCGCTCCGTGTCTGCAATTTGTCCTAATCGATTTGACCGAACCTTGAGGAGGTAGATAAACTTTTGATCATCAGTCAACAATCGCAGCGATCAGTTGTTTTCGCTCCCTATAATCACTAATTGATGGAGAATAAAATTCTCGACGATAACCAGAAATTCGATAAGATATTCTAAATATAGGTAACTGTGGTGACTACTGATTGTGCTGACTCAACATAGGGACATGAACGTGATGACGTTTGACGTCTGTCGTAGCGATAAGAAAAGTTCAATACTCATCGTAAAGTAATTGAGTAGCAATTATAGGTGCTTAAACGCTTAATTACCTAGGTATTTTACTTTGTCTTGCAGAATTAAACGGATTTGGCAAGACCTTTTTGAAAAAAATATAACTGATTAAATATGTACAAGTTTTTGTAATGAAAAGACTTCAATTATTAAAATGATTGACATCCATAAGTGGAGATCGTCAAACGCAGTGCCATTTCTTTCGTATCCTGAGCCACGACGCTGCTGGATTATCCGGCCTTACACTATTGTAGGCAGGTAACACCAAAGAAGATCTTGAGACTGAATTTTAGACGAGACTTAGATAGGTTAGTTACTTAGGTAGTATGATTGACAGATTTCAGGTTATTCCCTCACAGGATTATTTTTCTGGAAATTCCAGTTTTTAATCGTCCATCCGATCTATATTTACAAACTTCAGTTTCTTATCAATAATTACTGACTAATGAATTGCTCGTAGACGATGCAATCGTAAGACAACCAAGAGAAAAGCGATGAGTGCGCGAAAGCGTGAGTTTCTTTCGGCTATTTCTTCTCAGAGTAGTCAGGTACGAAACACCGGCCCCATCTAGTTTTAGGACATAACATAATGTGACATGTAAAAGTGTTTTGTAAAACCAATTTACAGAAATAAATATGATTTATGATTAGCCACACGTTGCCCATGCACTTTTCGTAAACAAGATCCAGCATGTGAGCCATTGCTATGTGAATATAAAGTTTTATCCAATCATTCGTGGTGATCATGGCGTTTAGTCCAACCCACAATGGGCCCGTCTCACACACACAAAGAAAGAAAGAAAAAATATTATTTGTCGCAGGGACGTGACGTCCATCATACAAAATGACAAAAAAATAACAGTAAACGTACAACGCGTAACAAATATTTATACACAGCGCACAGAGTGTGTTTGTCACAGAGCGGAGGCTATATTCCTGCCGTGTGGGTATGATTTTATAAGCTGTTTATTCTAAGCTAAGCTAGTTATCGCACGATACCTTTCGCCCGCGCGGACGAGCGGCGCCTACCGCCTCTCCGCGCGGCTCATCGGTGTCGTGTGAGAATCGCCGGCATTTGGAAGACTTTTAAATCAATGGCACCAATTATTCTTTACGTATGATGTATTTCATAACAGGTGACCGGTGAATGTGTAAATCCCACATCCTCGGCTACAGATTGCAAGAACGAGCTAAATCATATAGCATACCCAAGAAAGCGTCGTGCACATTTTCAGGCAACCACGGTAAACTGTTTGGCGGAAAGTTCGAGCGTTATGGAACCGGTCTAACCCCTTGGCCACATGCTAACAAATGACTGAGGAAAAAACAAAGGAAAGTAATTGTCCATTGACGTCTTTCACGCTTGCATAAATCCACTGATAACTTAGCAAGCATGTGCAAAAAACATGTGACGATCATGGAAACATAAATAAGTACCACATTAATTGAATTAAATGAATTATCTGCAAAAACGTGCATTAATTGACAACAAACGTGAAGAGGTCACACTTCGTCTGTTTATCGAGTGTCGTATCTGTCGCTGTTAACTAGATCTTTATATTAGGGTATTAGGTGCAGTTGTCGCGTCTGTGACTCTATGTCGACCTTGTGTTATCTGTTTTCGGTGGCTTATACTAAATAATGGTGCCGGATAAAAATGATCACGTTTTTTAAATGAGACTTTACGTAGAATCATGTAATGTAGAGTAGGTAAGCACTCTTCAAGCTACTACCTCTATCTCTGCTATATGTTGTAAATAATAATGTCATTTCTTATCAGTCATATAATTAATTTGACTACACCGCAATAGTTTAATATCTTAGCAACATTTCCTCTTTACACTACGATCTGGTTTCTTCATTTTCTTCTGGCGAAATTTGGGTTCTCTAAAGCTACACCTCTGCCTAACCCTTCGGAGAAATAGAGCCGTGATGTTACTGACACTTAGAATAATCCGCTTTATATGTTCCCACTGCTGGGACACAGGCCTCCTCTATAGGGGTTGGGCAGTAATCCAGCAAGCGGGCCCAGTGCGGGTTGGTAGATGTCACATTTCTTCGAATTTTTGGTTCTAGGACATGGCGGTTTCCTCACGATATTTTCCTTTACTATTTTGAGAGCAATGGTGATGAAATAAATGATACAAAGTTGTACGCCTGCATGGGTTCGTTACCACTGCGCCACCACCGCAATAACTGAAACTTCATCATCATCCGCAGCCCGACCTCACCCAATGCTGTCTTTGCTTGTGGCGAGCTCCACGTTCTTGTGCCAGCCTCATCCAGGACATACCCGCGAAGCAACAATATCGTCTGCACATAACCGTGACATAACGCTCATGAGAATGACTCCACCATTTTTATAATGTTGTCTAATAAATAAGATAAGGTGAAAATATAATTAGACAGATAAGAATTATGCCATCAACACGTAAGAGATTATGTATGACAACTTCTTAATATTATAAATGCGAAAGTTTATGAGGATGGATGGATGTTTGTTACTCTTGCTCGCAAACTACTGACCGGATTTGGATAAAATTTGGCACACAGATAGTTTATAACCTGGATTAATACAGGATATTTTTTATCCCGGTGGTACGCTCCCGTGGGACATTACGGAACTCCACGCAGGTGAAATCGCAGACATAAGCTATAGTGTTATCATATTGTAAAATGTTATAAGTTTTTTTAAGTACCTCCCCTGTACTATTCATTGCATACAGCAGCACAAAGTTTTGAGTGCGTTAAGCTGTGCACTACCGTAAACCGTGATGTTTCCCACTAAAAAAGTCGTTTCCCAACAATATTTTTTTATGCAGTGTCACTTGGTTTTATGCACAAAATCCGTTGTTGACGGCTTCGTGAAGGGACCGTTTGCACCTTGAGATCAGCATCGCCTTAACTCGAACCGTTCGGGATACGTTCTACACCTAATGCTCCCAGACTGCAACGCACACATTATGGGTGGAAGGGACACCGACGCGAAAACGGTTACCACGTATTCAGTACATCATTCTGAGCCCCTTCCTACCCCGTAAGTATGGGCAACGTTAAGGCTTTGGTTTGGATCGGGATCAGCTACTAAAATCTAGTACTTAGGTGCGTGTTATATAATCTTTATACCTGAGATTCTTTCATCGACCTGAAGGACCGCTACTAAAAATTGGCCTATCGTTGAAACGAAATAGTCCGAGTTCCTATAAACTAAAGTTTTCTTACCATGCGTATGCGTAATACTATGAAAAACTGTTTTGTAATATGTATTATGAAAAAACTGGTTCAAAAATATCATTAAAAAATAAAGTAAATAAAAGTTATTTTATGCTGACCAGCTACGAAAACTTCACACTGCGTGCAAGTTTAATAAGTGTCAGTAAGTCACCTGGACTCAACGAAGTCTTTAACACAATTGCCAAACCTGACTTATCACCACGACACCTATTGATAGTATAAATAAATTAATAGCTCCTCACTTACGTAAGTACCTCACCTGTGTAAACAATACGCATGTCATGGCCACTAGTAATTACCAAAACTACTTGTGACGTCACGTCTGCTCCAAGTGTCAGGTAGGTTATTATCTACCGGATCATCGTCTGGCTGATTACGAAGACTGATTAACGGTTGTAGATACACGAAACGAAGGCGGAAGAACAGTATGGGGATTGTAGACACTACCGAACGCTTAAGATTGAGGTATTAAATTTTAATTAAAAAAACACAGAAATACAATCGCTGCGTAGACGCTGCTACATCGCAGGTGATACGCCGAAAACACGCCGCTATGCAAGAAAAATGCAGTGGAATAGATCAGATTGATTGTGTCATGTTGAGGTTAACACAAGGATTTTTTATGGCGGTAGTTAAAACGCGAGCAAGTGCTAGTGTTAAATTCTAGATAATACGTTAATGTTATTAATACAAAAATCTCTTGTCAGTATGTTCGCACACGCTAATCTCCGAAACCACCCAACAGATTTCAATGAAATTTTGTGAAGGTGTTTGGTTGGTTCCAGCTTGCAGCAGGGGCGGGTCGCTATTGTTATGTGTGTATGTCATGGATATCGTTTGAGACTCTGGCGTTTGGAATTAGCGATTTTTTTCGGTAGCCCATCCTAGAACGGGAAGTTTTTGCTTAACTTGCCCATGAGCTGTCCACGTGATTCATGCGCTTAGGTATAATAGAATCTAAGACATAATATTATGATTGTAATGGAACACTAACCTACCACATTTATCTAATGACTTGAACCCAACCCAGTAAGATCACAATCACGATTACATCATGTAAATATAGATGTACAGGGTGCATGTATTTTACAAACAAAAGTTTTTTTATTACACCTGCATATTTTCGTCATCAATGAGGCCCGGACTCCACCGAAGGCGAGACGAAGATGCGTTAAAGTGTATTGCTAGAGTGTATGCGCTAAAGTGTATCCACCAAATCTGTGCGGAGATGGCCAAAACGGAGAGAGGAGGAGATATGCAAAGCAGTACGCCGCTCACAGCACAAGGCTCACCGCACGCCACACATAGCACACCGCTTACCGCACTCCCCCCCCCCCTTTCCTTTCGTCTCCGCTGGCCTAAACAATTAAGAGACATCTCCCGTGCTGTGCCCTCTGCTCAACCGTTTCCACTTAAGCTAAGCGGAGACGAGAAGTGTAAATAACAAAATTCTGTTGGTGATTGACAACACATCTCCCCTCCCGTCGTCTCCTCTCCGCTTCGGTGGAGTCCGGCCCCTAAGGCTCGCGCGATATTTTTGCCAATAATGTGTTAATATAACCGATCGGTCACGCTAATCGATAAACGTCGAAAACGAATAAAATTAAAGTAGCACCTGCTACATCTCGAAGAGATTATTAGAGATTTTTATGGTATTACGAACCCTTCGTAAATTAAATCTATTCTAAATAGACGAAGGTGTACTCTTCACCCACCTTCGTCTATTAGCTGATGGACTTTTTGTCTTGCAATAATCGTTGCAGATTACTAATTCATCGATCATAAACTAATAGAACGAGACAAATTACTTGATTGGGTCTGCTTATAACGCACAACAATTCTAATAGGATGCGGCTCAATGCGTCACTTGCGTGTATGCCAGGGTCTGCCTACGCCTGCAGGGGCTGCGGGACTGTTCGGAAAAGATACCGCGGCCCTGGAACACAAAGGGCAAAGAAGGAACATGGATAGGTTTTAGTCAGTAGACGTCTGACACTCCCTTCCACTTCGCCCAGAGAGGGAGGAAATCATTGAAATCATCAAGGATATCATCACCGTCATTTGATGACATCCCAAAAGAAAAAAAAAATGGTCTGCCAATGTCTGCGCTATTTTAAACACACAACATGACACAGCTCCTGTGCATAGCTCCTAGAAACAAAAGTACTCAAGCACCACAAAATGAAAAATGAAAAAAAAACAAACCGACTGCCTCGTTGGTCTAGTTGTCGCAAGGGCGACTGCTGAGCATGAGGTCCCGGGTTCGATTCCCAGGTCGGGCAAAGCGTTATTGGGGAATTCTCAGTAGCAGCCACGGAGTCTGGATTTGCGCCTGGTTGATGGCAATAGGCTTGCACCATAACTGGCGAAATGTCTTCTTTGAATTATTTCACAAGTCAGTTTGATACACAAACTCTGTCCACTGTCCGTTAGCATTTCCATTCAAAGGTTTATACTATATCTTTGTTTTTTTGAATGCATAAATTACAGATTACCACAAATGTAACAATTAACAAACGCCCTTGGATCCAATACGACAAGTCTCAGCACTCACAAGCATGAGGGCACAATGACATACAATACTAATAGAAGAATTTATCAAAACTGCATAATCTACAACTAATTATAACTATATAAACTGGATATTTACCTATTTCCTATGATACTTAAATGTCGGCGCACCATCGTTGTTCAGCCCTGCAACAACTACGCTGACAGACTACTTTGAGCACAGAATCTCTAATATTTAAATTATTGTTTCTTTGTTCGAACGTAATAAACACCTAATCCAGTCATATTAATAAACAACTATTAACATGGAAAGAAAGAAAACATTCAAATTGATTTGCATGGAGGAAATAAATGACGGCGCGGTGGGCGCAGTGCCTGGGTAATTAGCGGTTACGCTGCGTCGCGGGTTCGATCCCCGCAAAGAATAAATATTTGTATGAACTACATGTAGTTGTTCCGGATTTGGCTGTTTGTGTATGTGAGTTTAAATGTTTGTAAACGCACCCACGATACAGGAAAAAATCCTAGTGTGGAGAAAAGTTTTTTTTTTTAAAGAAAGAATATGACGTGCTGAACCAACTCCAAATAAATTGAGAAAAGGATATAGATGATGATACCAAAGACGAAGCAAAGAAGTACCATCACATGATGAAGTCAACTATTCTCACATCCTACTTAGCTACAGACTTACATAAGCACCGCAGACGACCATAAAGCTGACCCCAAGTTCAATTGGACAGATACAGCCCTCCCGCGGTTCCTTATCTCAAGTCAGATGTTCAGCCGTTAAATATCAGCCGGACTCTCAAAATTAATCAGTTTGAGTGTGTCATGAGTAGCAGGCATAAACTTTTTGTGGTCACTTCTGCAATTTTAAAAGTGAGTACTGCACCACAAAACTGCATGTGATGGGAATTAAAAAAACTGCGGAACAGAGGGTTCAATAGTGAAATATGTAATTTTAGAGTTCTTGCCCGTTTCACCACCTACGATTAAGTGCCCGTTACTTTACTTGACAGGTAATTTGATACAAATTCTGTTCCATTTTCTCAATTTATTCGGTGAGCAGGAGCTATTATTAGCTATTATTATGAGATAATGGTCCGGTTTAATGCAGATGAAACCACATAAGTACCAATGGTTTATTATTTCAGTGGCCATTGCTGAAAGGCGAAGACTGTAATGATTTTAGACCTCAGTAACATCTCGTAGCATACTACCTTTAGTGTTCCCAATATACAGGTCTCGTAGTAAGATAAACGACTTTTAATGATTTTAAATTAAACCTCACGTCTAAACTTCTAGTGTTATTTCTTTGATAAAAATATATATTATAATACTACACAATTTTCTTCATTATTTGATATGTGAAAATGTAAAATTATATTTTATAATATAATGTAATTAATTTGTAAAGCAAAAAAAAAACGATAATCACGCAAAAACTATCGGGCGTATTTGCAAGAAACTTTGACTATCAAAAAGTCAATTTAATGACCCGTATTTTAGTATACGGCTTTTAATAAATTGTATTGTGTTTGATAATCAAGGGGGGTTGTTTTTTCGAATAAACTTGGTGCGCGTTGAAGCGGGAGCCCTTGCGGGCGACGACGACGACTCGCTCAGGGCGCTGGCACTTAATGTCGCCAAAAGATTTTGTGATGAGAGGGAGCTGGCCGTAACGCACGAGTTGGTAGTTTGGTAATCAGACGGAACTACTTCAATTTGGTTGCAATCATTGAAGCGCACTTGATCTTATAATTCTTTTCAAAGAAATTCTATTGTGTTCAATTCGACGAAGATAGGACATCCCACTACGCAGCTGCAGCTACGGTGGCCAATCATTTCATGTGTCACATTTATCTAAAAGCGGTCAGAAATAAGTAGGCAATAAGTACTAATTTTTAACTTAACAGCGAGATATCCTTCTCTGGGTTTGTTCCGCAACTTCTTCTCCCAAACTCAATCAATAGGAAACTGTGATGAACGTTTTGGGGGATATTCTGTTTGTAATTTTGACGTTCATAAAGATTCTTCGTTTAGATTCTCAACCTAATTTAATTTTAATAAGATTACTTTTATTTTAACTGCTATGGTATTTGTAAAAAAAAAGAAAAAAAAAACCGGCAAAGTGCGAGTCGGATTCGCGCATGAGGGTTCCGCTTCCGTACCATGCTGGTAGGAGAGCCCCCTTTAATTTTTAATTAATTTTTATTATTTTTTGTTATAGCGACAACAGAAATTCACATTCTGTCAAAATTTCAACATTTACCTATTACGGGTCATGAGATACAGCCCGCTGACAGACAGACGGACGGACAGCGGAGCCTTAGTAATAGGCTCCCGTTGGTAACCCAACCCGGTTGGGTACGGAACCTTAAAAAGGTTAGCTTTTATTTTGAATTTTCAGTCGGGTTGTTTCTTTCTATGTAAGTTAATTAATTAAAATACTATCAGGACTCATAGACTTTCTGAGTAGTAGATAGTAGATCAATGCCATAAGGCCACCTCTTGCCGAACGAACCCAACCTAATGCTGTTCCGAAGCACCAAATGAGACCCAATCAAAAGGCATATGTCCCAGATGATTTTAATAGAACAATGAACATCTTACTGACATCATATCAATTATAAAATTATCAGAAGTGATTATATTAGTTCATATTATATCCAATCTAGGTCAGCAGCAAACTATCAGCTATAAAATCATAATTATTGGGTTCAGGAGCTCATTCTTTGCAACGTGGTTAAGATGTTAGGTTTCTTGCACATGTACTTGCGGTACACAGTACAACGTAAAAAACATAGTACCCTACGTCTAAGAACCAACTGGTTGTTGTCGGTACAGGTGTAACGAGTCACACTTGGCAATTATGTGTGTCAATAGGGTTCCGTAGTCACCAAAGAAAGGAACCCTTATAATTTCGCCATGTGCGTCTATCTGTCCGCAGCTTAGCTCAAACACTTTTTGTACTAGGAAGCTGTAATTTGGCATGAAGTTACAGATTAGTTACGCCGATAAAGTGGTAAAATAAAATCTCGAAAAGTATTTTTTTAGGGAATCTCCTGTACCTACACGTAAAGTGGGGATTTTTTTTCTCGTCTACAAAGTATATCGTGTTACATATGAAATGAAAGGGCTTATTGTGAGCATCTCAAATATATTTTTTTAATAATTTTAAGATAAATAGTTTTGAAGTTATTTAAGAAAATAGGCGAAATTTGACTATTCCCTTAACTCCGAAACTACAGGGCCGAAAATTTTGAAAAAATACAAAAAATAGTTCTTTGCCTATAGATTACAGGAAAACCTATAAGAAAGCTATAACAACAAAAAACAAATAAAAAATTAAAGGGTACTCACCTACTACTATGGTACGGAACGCTTCATGCGCTGGTCCGACTCGCACTTGGCCATTTTTTTAACTATAATATTATTTCTATAACATTTCTTCTGATAGCCTCTCTATACTATTTTAAAACTCTTTGGTTGCTTCAAAATACATTAATCTTAATTTTTTTTCAAAATATTCCATCCATCAGTGATAACCCCATGTTGTTCTGAACACCCAAAGTTCAAGCGAAACGGTTCACGAACTCTTATCTTTTGTCCCGATGTTGACGATACTCACCGAAATAAAACAGACGCGGGGCTGACAAAAGTAATCAGTGTTATGTTCAGTGGCATAGCATGCACCTCACCGCGCGCGCTCCTACTTGATACTTGTCGATAAGTGAGTACACGAACGTGATTCTTTTTTTAATAATAAAAATATTGACTAAAGGGGATGAAAGTAAACAACGAAAGAAAAAAATAGCCCGCGAAACTTAGTGTCAAAGTGACAGCTAATTAAAAAAAAAGATTAGCATAAAGTTCTTTACTTATATTCGACCTTTTTTAATGAGCCTTTTTAATAAAGTCTATTTTTTGTGGATTGTGGTGTGAATGGAGACGTGTCTTATTAACCAATATCTTAATATCAATTAACAAAATGTCCTTTGACTTACATTAATAATAATTAATTAATTCACTATCTTCATCAACAAAAAGCAGATAAGTGGGAGAAACTGGGACAGTTGGCCTAATAAGATTGATAATTAATTACATACATTAGTATGTAATTAATGTAGTTATGCTTACCATACAAGTGACACATAGCCTTCTCGCAAGTCGCAATGTGTGGTTATGATTAGCTCATTCAAGATTTTAATAAACAATAATAAGTTAGAAGAAGAATAATAACATATTATTATGAACTAGCTAGACAAGTAAAGATAACATCTAAGGCGTGTGTTTGTACAATCAAAAGAAATTAACTATAACACAACACTGTGAACTGAGGCCCTAGCGCGAGCGCGCGGTGACGTAACGTACTTATGTCAAAATTTAAAATACACATATCACATAATAATTCCGTAATTTTAAGAATTTATTCATATCTATGGATGTTATAGGATAATTATTATGGTTTCGATAAAAAAATAACTTATTTACGTTACGTTTACACAGCGCGCTCTTGCTAGGGCCTCGACTAACTTAATTCGATTTGTATAAGTCTGAAAATATCAGTTAAACTGACATCGAATCAGTGTGCTTGCTTTATCACAATAATTTTAGACAGTTACAAAGTTGTTAAGTAGCTTACTCGTAATCGGCCTTCAATGATCCCACAGCTGGGATACATGCTTCCTCTATGAGTGGGACCAGTGCTGGTTGGTTGTGTCGAGATTAAATCGCCTTCCGGTATATCTCATTTTTCATCAATAATTGTGTCTTTTTTAGTTAATAGCTCTTGCAAATTGCCATATAATTTATTAAGTGTCATAATTGAAAAGCGATTATAATTAAATCTTAGTACTAAAATAATTAAACATTACTAATTTAGTAAACCATAATTATAATGCGTAATTAATACATAGTTACGCACAAAAATATTTACTTTTCAGCCAGCTAAGCGTAGATTGACTGGATTTGTAACTAACATAACAAATGACTTGTGTAATGTCTAGATTTGTCTAATACATCAGACGTCATAATATGGGCGCTGCGTTATGCGCTCGTAAATGGCAAAAAAAACGAGTTGGTAACCATCCCAAATCTTGCGAAAACTGTACTTGTCAAAAAAGTCCAGTAACACAAATATAGGTACGAATAAACCGTGTGTTTTTATCCCATGAACTGTCATCAAAAGCTCACATCCCACATTTCACGAAATGCCCAGATTTTGTTGCCTAAAAAAAGAGCCCAACTTTACGGTTGAACGTTTCGAGTCGCGAACCTGAAAATGAATAATTTTAAATTCAAAAACTGTCTACAAACACAAGTTATAGTTACTCGTAAGTACATTAACGTAGGTATTTAGAACAAAGAAAACGCCCAGTTTTTTAAATCAATACCCAGTATAAATGTGATAATGCCGACCGACACCTAAATTCGTAACAAAAGTGCAATAACCGTGACTTGATTAATTATTAACCTTTCACGTCCTGTCGACTGACGGCTCACTGTGAAATTTACGATAACATTCTGTTTACCTGCTCTGACCCTTTGTCAGGAGTGACATAACTTGAACACATTGTTATCATAATGTAGGTATATACCCACGTTACCTAAAGTGCCATATGGACAGCGTAGAAGACTGTTTTGTGGCTATAAAAAGGCTTTCAACAAGATTAGTTCGAGCTTTTCGGTAGCTCATGTCAATCTGGTGCAATTTTGACTAACCTTCATCATCGTGTCAAGATCAAACTGCGCCATGAAGATCTTAGAAACTCACCACCTCACTGGCCTAAATTATCTTTCCAAAACATCAGCTTAGCCTAATATAGCTATTAAGATCACATACAACATCCTGCCTAAAGTACTATGGTAATAGAAAAGCTGACGGCACCAGTGTGACGTTCATCGCTCCATGAATATACAAGCAGCCTCTAAAATTATGTAAGTAACTACGCAACGGTTCGGACATTGACGGCACCCTAAAACTTTTATGGAGCTCGTAAACTGTAGCCATTAAGATCGTTTGAGGGTTCATAAATTAAGCGAGATCTTATAATAATATTGCAATTACCAAGTGTATCTAAATTTTTGTTACTTTTGTAACCAAAAATAATTTCACTAAGTAGTAACGTTCTTTTTTTACCATCCTCCTCTATCGTTCCTGCTGTTAAGATAGCCTACACCAGTGAAAATCGCTTTAAAAGTATTTCGAACAGAATGTAAAGTTCTTCATCGCCATAGAAAAGGGCCTAAGGAAAACGTCGGCTCTTCATATTACAATTTTTGATTTTTGTAAGAGTCTTATTCTTCTTTTTCAATCCATTTTGACACCACTGGGCTTAGTTTAAGGAGTATTCTTGCACCTTGGATAATGTCGACGGAAGAATCGACAAAATGGCAGATCTATTTTGTTGATCTGTCATTTTGACGATTCTTCCGTCGACAAAAGACCTTTCTACAGTGGTCATGCTACGCGTGCAGAACGTACCAGAATGTTTTTTTCTGCAACTATTCATCAATAAAATCACGCCTGTAAATCCCAAAGGGTTATTTACGTTAACAAAAACAATTATTGAGTTCACTGTAATCAGTAATCAGTTCTAGTTCTTTAATAACATTGAGTTCATTGATTATTACGTCTTTGCACAAAAACAATGCTTCTGATAAATCAATTTGTCCCCCAGTAAATGCCGTAGTACCCTTTAGATCCTTCTAAGCCAATAATCCGTTTGTGGCCGGCATAAATAATTCGTACTATAGATATACAGATAGCGTATCGCGGACAAGTCATATTGATATTAATTAATTCCTTCATTACTCATAAGGCTTGTGATTTTAATTAATTGTAATCTTTTATTATTTAAATTATAATATTTTTAGCTGTACTAGTGGTTGGATTGGCTTATCCAATGTAACTCCTTTGATTTATAATAAGTACTGAGCGATTTCTCATTACTTATTTTAAAATGTCATTCGGCGTTTATATAACTCCACCAACTTTTCCTAATAAAGTTTCATGAAACAGTTCCGCAAATACTGACCAACAAACAGCCCCTGTTAATGCCATTTAAGCTCCAACGAGACGGTTGGCGCAGTGGCTGAGCGATTGGCTGCTGCGATGCGTGTCGCGTATGGCTTAGAGGCAGTTCTTCCGGGTCTGGCTGTTTGTGTATGTGAGTTTAAATGTTTTTAAACGCACCAGAAAAATTCCACAAGAGAAATTCCTAGTGTGGGGCAAAGTTTTTTCGATAAATAAATAAAAGGTTCATGAAACACTGTAACGCGATGTTCTTGGTCCTTTCAATGAAATAAATATTTATTAGGTTTCGTAAGTAATCCATATTATGTTTAGGTATAACTCTATCTGGTTACCTGCCTACCTGCTGGGCCATGGCCTTTCTTTGTCACAATTTGGATATTATGAAATGGTCCACAATATCTGAAATCACCAGTAGCAGTTTTCAAATAAATAATATCTCTTCATCAGTCTCCAAAAATTACTAAGAAGTTTCATTTTTGTATAACATCTGTCCCAGCAAACAAAATTAAGGTCTACCCTTAGGGTGCGGAATATTAGAAATCTAACATTATAAGGATTAAAAAAAAATGAAAGTGAAGTTAGCAAAGAATCGCCTTTACGCTTAATCGCTCGTTCTTCTTCTGTTTCTAAAAGCATGTGATTATTATCCTATTTTTCGTACTTAACAATAAAATCTTTACATCTTTTATGATAAAACTAGCTAATGCCCGCGGCGTCGCCTTCGTGGAGTTCGGTAATTATCCCACGAGATCTTGCAACCGGGATAAAAACTATCCTATGTAACACATAGGATAGTTTTTCCAGGTTATAAACTATTTGTGTGCCAACATCCCAACCCGGTCAGTAGTTTTTGCGTGAAAGAGTAACAAACATAAATCCATCCATTTTCACAAACATTCGCATGATAAAATAATAACAATATATTGTTACACTCAACTGATTTGCACTTATTTTACATTATCCTCAAATGACTAATAAACTAAGGATGAATGCCAATAAATACAATTATATTTTTATTTCGAAACACCTATAACATTATCAGTGTAAAAATGCTGTATTATAAAACCTATTGTGTACTAGTTAAAGACAAACATGCACATTTTGATAAGATTTTTTAATCATTGAAGTCAATGGCATATTTTTCGCGAAACAATTATCGACACCGCATGAAACAGCGACATTCAGCAAAACAAGATAACGGAAAAAACGGATTCTTATTCTGAATCCTTTCTAGACAATTAGTTACTACATATGTACTCGTATTTAAAGACAAAACTGCTATATTTAAGGCATACGACCTTCAAAACGTATGTGATAAAAGGTACGATATTATATGAACATGAAGGGTTAAACTTCGTTGTTGACAGCAGAGATAGTAAACGTTAAAAACACTAATCAATGTCCTATTTTTTTTTGTTGCTATTGTAGGCACAACTTAGAAGTTGATATTTATTTATTTATTTATTTATTTATTTATTTATTTATTTATTTTTATTTATTTATTTATTTATTTATTTATTTATTTATTTATTTATTTATTTATTTATTTATTTATTTATTTATTTATTTATTTATTTATTTATTTATTTATTTATTTATTTATTTATTTATTTATTTATTTATTTACAATTACCCTTACAACCATCATAACAGGATTAACCTAATGCGATGGTGTGGTATTTATATATTTACAATATTAAATTTACCTAATAAGGAACCGCTACAACATATATACTTACTACATAACCTAAATTATATAAATCTTATACACAATAACAATAAAAATAACACAGAACAACCATTATATAACTTATTAACATTCAAGACACAGCACAACAGCGTCAGCATTGCCATGACTGAAAAGAGATATAATTTTACAGGAGGGGCGAAATTCCGACAACCATATTACGGTTACGGCTGCCAGAATTCAAATTACGAACATTTAAAAGGAAGGCTGTGCAGCTTCTCTTTTACTTACCCAATATTATAAACATAGTTCGCCATATCACCCACTTTACCCAGTGACCAGCATACCACCAAAACAAACATTATCACCTTCAAATTTCTAGGTCTCGAGTAGACTGGAGACCGTTTATCATGGCAGAGGAAAGAAAATATGACTATGACATAGTACCCGACCTTGAGGTAATTCTGATGCCTGAAAACGATACATTTTGTGGAAAAAATGCTAAATACACAAAGCACGCTTTTAGCTATAAATTTTTGTATCACCGCTTCGATTTTTTGTCAGTCACTCAATGTATTTCGTGATTGTTGTTTTTCTTTTAAGGAACCTAAGCACCAAAACTTTGTTCAGGCTTTTTTTAATCGTTTAGTGTTTAAAACTCCCAAAGTTAGCAAAAAAAGGTAATTGTAAAAACTAGGGTCGAAAATGTCCTGAATAGCTTCGAGAAAAGGAAGGCTGTGTCTTTGTTTGTCTGTTTTTGCGTGACTTGGCGGGGGCCACTGTCGTGCCCTCAGACGTTGGATTCACATTATTTCAAATAATTGGGTTATTTATTAGTTTATGGGTATTTTCTGTAGACCAGGTGTTGGTAATCATAAACATAATTTGCGTAAACATTCCAACTGCTGGATCACAGGCCTCTGTCAGAGGGAATGGGCCGTGTGTGGTACGTATTAAGTGTTGGTAAACACGGGCAAATTGGTCCATATGGTTTCAGAAACGCCGGGGACATTACTATACTATTGAATTATCTTGATATTTAAGCTTGGACACATTTATTCGTAAAACTGTTCCATCTAAAGTTCGAAATTAATTGATGACTTATTTCAGGTTTTAGAAGAGGAGATGGCGATGAACGGCTCAATAGACAAGAGCGGCGGGAAAGTGGACAAAACAGCTGCGTCCCTCGATGACGCCATGTTGTTATCGGGTAAGTGACGTATCATAACTGTACTTATTACTTCCATGAGTCTACATAATATTATTGTTTAAACTAGCGCGAGGAGATAATAAATAGTTGCAAAAGGTTTTCACAATGTAATCTCGTTTGAATTTGAGGGATCTTTGAGTGCAATGTCAATTATTGGTTCTAAACTTTATGTATTTTGAATGAAGACAGATTAGAACACAACTCAAGGGAAAAATCAGAAGGCAATAAGTCAATAATAATAAAAAATAATGATTAAAGACTTATATGAATAACGAAAGCGAAGAGATAGCTAGTATACGAAGCAATAAATATTTTGAATGTGATATCATTTTGGTCAGACTAGATTTTCAGCACACATTTTTACGAAAAAAAAAACGAGAATGGGAAATGCCATATCCTCCTAGAATCTATACTTATCCAGTCATCAGCCTTATTAAATCACCTGAATAAGAATAGAAGTAAACTTACCAATATATTTGATAAGTTTCGACAGAAGAAAAATAATCTTGCCGATTTATAGATAAAATATTTAATTGTATTACAAAGGTGTTTACGATAAAACGGACGAAAGTGTACTCAATCATATTTCAATTGTCTATTTACAATAAGTAAAACTACTAATGCTAGTGACTTAATTAAAAGTGCGATGTAATCGTACAGTGAGACTGTTTTCCATCAAGATAAAGCAGATTCACACAACAAAAGTCAATAACAAAATGCCTACTTATTGCACAACAACGTCACGATCTGCGAAATATGAATTGCTATCTAAATGAGTCCAATCGTTTCAGTTAACACAAAGACCAGTCTGACGATGTCCAAAGTTCATTCGTTTACAGATCATATTAGTCATCTAAGTTCATTGCGAGAAACTCATTCCTATAATAGGTGGTCAGTAAAGTTATAAGCACCATATTGTATTAAACGAATGAGCTTACAAAGCTGCTAGTTTTTACAAGCTCTTTTATTGTGGTTGTTATGATGAATTTTATCATTTTGCATCATTTTTAATTGACTGTGTTCTTTACAGCCAATTGAAAACAATCATTTTAAATTAATGTTATGTCCGACTGTTTGACTTGGGCCATAGTTGTTTTGATGAAAATAAATATTTACTATCTGTAGTCAACAGATGTATCTAATAGCATATTTTTGACAAGTCAAATGAAATCCCGAATAGTTGCAAATTACTACGAATTACAGTGTATAGATAAACACTTGCGACCCACTAACATAATAAACACAAAGTAATGATTGATATAAATTACTCTATTAATTCAATATCTATGATACTAAATTATTGTTAGATATTAATAGCAGCTACTGATATGTATATCTTTGTAAATATTGGAATACGCAGGGGGAACTGAAAAATCGATGTACATCCGGCTCGAAGGACCAATATTATTGTGCTCGTGGTTTTCAAAATCAAGAAATAATAAGTACTCTTATACCAAACCCCAAAATAAATTCAAGTATTCTTATACACATCCACTAACATAAGTTCTGAACCGCGTACTGCATGTACCTACATTTCTTACCAAAATTTTATTTTATTCTAGCTCAACTAAATCAATAAGCTATGTTGGTCAATTTAACTTAAATATTGTACCATTATCAGATCTTTGAGTGCATTGTCAATTTATTGACTCTAGGCATCTGTGTACTTTTGAATGAAGAAAGATAAAAGTACACAACTGAAGAGACAAATCGAACGACAATAAATCGGATTAAAGAAATAAATAACGAAAGCGAAGTGATAGGTAATATACGAGGCAAAAAAATAATAAAAGCGAAACATTTTTTAAAAGTCAAATTCGCTATCATGTCACGTTCAGGTACATAATCCCACCTGTTGTCGTCAAAAATACGTAGTAGAATTATTATCAAAGTAGTTTTAATTACGCAAATATTTGTGAAAGGCGGCGTTATAAACTATTTTATTGAAACTAATGTAAGGTAAGGCTGATCGTCCACGACGCTACTAAAAAGTAATGTGTTCCAAACTCGAGAGACCAATGAGTACCCCTAAGGGTATTAATAGACAGTGATAGCCTAGTGGTGTGACCGTTGAACTGCCAAGTCATAGATCTCAAGTTCGAACTCAAGACACACACCTCTGATTTTTCAGATTCATGTGCGTATTTTATAATTTTCACTTTCTTCGGAGAACGAAAACATCGTGAGGAGACCAGCATGCCTGAGAAATAAAGCCAAGTCAGAGGCCCATGGGCAGCATAAAAACTCTGACTCCAGGTTAGGCACTAACCACACGATAAAGAAACAAAGAATACGCAACTATTTACAAACTAGAAAATAAGGTGAAATAGATCAGTCACACTAGTTCAGTCAAATTGTGCACCAGTTGCGGACACCGGACACTGCCAGATACCTCAGCAAAGCATTTGTCAAAGTCGAGTGTCCGGATGCGCGTCCACAATTTGGCCATGTTAGACCTTATTTCGAGTGAGTTGCGGCGAGTACGGATCGAAATTGAAATACTAGTGCTATGTCATTCTGCAACACAATTGTGATTTGAGTTTGTGACACGTTACTCGATCGATCAGTCACACAGTCGACGTCCGCGACTTTTTGCTTGAAGAATCTCGTGTGCCGCACGTTGCAAATGCGACGAAAGCGCGAAATCAGCGATGATATCGCCGAAAAGAAGTCGCCGTGGGCGAAGCGCCTTATGTGCTCAGTTAGTTAGACAAACGTTATTAGGGAAACCCCACAGGTGATGTTCATCACAAGATAACAGATTGTTTGCACTCTTCTTACTTACATCATTACTGTTTGTTGCCTCAATTAGATAACGGTTTTGTATTTTTCTAGAATGGAACAAACAATTTAATCTTTTCGCAAGAGTAAATAATGAGACTAAAAGAGCCAAAAGTTTTCCACGAGTTAACATTAAACGGGAGTTAAGTTGTTAAGTGCTTAGGATGTAGTCCTAGGTTCAATTCCCAGATTTGTTATTGGGGTTTTTTAGTAGCCGGAGTCAGGATTTTTGCCCGGTTGATGACAATAGGCTAGGTCCCTATTACATGGGACATAAACATAAGTAAAATGTAAACTGGAAAAAACCATAACGAAGCAACTTAAAGATTGGTTGTCTTGTGCGCAATCTATATACTCCGCATTGGGCTGAGCCGACTTGATTCAGCGATGGTAGTGGCTGAGCGGAGTTTTCCGATCGACACGAGCCAAATCAAAGCCGAATATGTGCATCATTTGCCGTCTTTGTCGGCTTTGTATATCCGAACAAATAATACAGCACCCCTAGATGCCGTGCCTGCCATTTCAATGTTCGCGTTCGCGTCCCCTACAATTTAGCGTTTAGTCATCCCCGTCATCCGTGCCGTCCTAAGGAACACGTCAATATTTCTCATAGTTCCTCTGAAAACATAATACCACTCCATTGTTCCAGGTTTCGGCATGTACAACATCTGTCACATGCTGATGTCGGGGGTTATCCTGCTGGGCATGATCATGCAGAGCTTAGCTCTCGGGTACATCCTGCCCGCTGCGCAGTGTGACCTGGAGCTGACGCTGCAGCAACGAGGGTGGCTTTCTGCTATACCATTCTTAGGTGAGGAGAACTCTGCATTAGAGTGAACACACAGTTATCGGGGGGCACGGCAGTGCCCCCGCCAAGTCGAGCGCGAAGCAAACACTGCCGTACCATCCTTTACTGGAACCATTTCGCCGCATTTTCAGGCCCCTATTTGAGAACCTCTGGATAAGACCAGAACGCAGAATTTTTCGTCATCCAGTAAGCTATAATCACATACTTAAAATCCAAAATTTCAAGTCTGTAGGTCATTTAGTTCCGAAGTTAAGCGAAAGCAAAGTTTCGCATTTATGACACTCACTCACTCATGATCATCAAAATAGAACTAGTACTTCCCATAAACTCAGAGAGCTGAAATTTGGTACAGAGGTAGGGTTTAATGGCCACATAAAGGGAAAACTATAAAAACTAGGATAATCGAAGATCTGGAGTACCTGGTGAACCCTGATTAGAAAACACAAGAGCCCAACCAAACTATTAGAGATCGACATACTGCCTTTACAAAAAATATTCAACTTGGTGGGCCGCTTCATTTGATGTTAAAAATCGAAGGTCTGAAGTATCTGATGAAGAACCCTCAGCTGGTCTCAGCTGTATTAGAGATATCTTTATGCAATATATTTAATATCAAGGATATCTAGATCAAGGATATCTAGATAAAAACAACCTGCATAAAGACGTATAAAGGGGTCTATCAAGGGGTCTTTAATATTTTTTTTCAGATCATGGGATATCTTTTCCAAGTGGCAATTTTCCATCGTCAATGGGTAGCGGTTCTGGCGACAGATTGGTGCAATGGTGTCATGGAGCACCTGGTTTTGTACCCTTGTGTACCCTTCAACGGCCAAATAAATCAAATAAATCATTTTTTTTCCACGTTTTGTAGAAACGTGGAAGAAGTGAAATCCCACCAAAAACATTCTGTAAAAAACTAGCCAAGTCTTATGGAGCTGCTTGTTTATCTCTAAAAAGTAATGAAATCTAGACAAAGTCGTGTCAAGTCTAAGGTTCCTTACTGCGATTTCTTTATTATTATAGTTAATGTTGTGTGACTTGGCCGTTGAAGGGTTCACAAGGGTACAAAACCAGGTGCTCCATGACACCATTGCACCAATCTGTCGCCAGAACCACTACCCATTGACGATGGAAAATTGCCACTTGGAAAACGTTGATTCAATAACCAGTCAATTGTAGGCTTGATAAAGCTGCGTATTTGAATAATACTTATGTATAGGCGAGCCTGAAACAAACAGTATAAAAAATTATATCCAGTACAGACTGACTTCCCTTGTGTACCCTTCAACGGCCAAGTCACACAACATTAACTATAATAATAAAGAAATCGCAGTAAGGAACCTTAGACTTGACACGACTTTGTCTAGATTTCATTACTTTTTAGAGATAAACAAGGAGCTCCATAAGACTTGGCTAGTTTTTTACAGAATGTTTTTGGTGGGATAAAATATACGCAAATGATAATGACGAGCGATCTATCGAATCCTCAAAGGGATCAATAAATAATGTGTCGACATCTATACTATCACATATGAACTAAACTGACATAATATCACACACGATCAAAATATATATAAGGAAACCCGACAAAAACCTTCTGGCAATATCGCGCCAATCACAACACAACATGTAGTCGGAGGATCCTTTCTTTTCTATGGAGGATGAAGACCAGCAGTCTTTCTTAAAAAATTCTAATCGCTTGTACAAATGTAAAAACTGCTAAAAGCTTCTTTTGTTATGCAAATTGACCTATACTTATAACCAACATAGGAACAACTATCGACCGTACAATCCACTGCAGAAATACTAAACGCCTCTAAATCTACATTTTCAGCTATAATCCTGACATCGTACTTCTGGGGCTGGCTGGCGGACACGCAGGGCAGGAGACCAGTGATGCTGTTCTCCATGCTGATATCCGCCATATTTTCCGCGTTCGCCAGCTTCGCGCCCGATGTCATCTCATTCGGCGTGCTGATCTTTATGTCCGCTATATTGTAAGTTTATTATATTTTTATTAACTCGAGACAGCTGCAATAGACCGTGACGTTAACTTTGTTCTTAGAGGCAAAGTCAAAATTATTTGCTCTACCTGTGGTAGTTACAAATGATACAATAGCTAATCTTAAACAGAGGGATACATCAGTCAAGACATTCTATTGGTATAACAAATAACATCTTTCAACAATAAGTAGCTGCATTTTTTCCAAGAGTCGTTGTAACACTTGGTAATTTATAATTTCTAGCATGTCTGGATCATCAGCTGTGGTATATACATACCTGGGTGAGTTCAACAACCTGCGACACAGGGACAAGATGGTGGCTTTCGGCTCTTCTTTCGTCGGAATCGGCACCGTCATCCTACCATGTAAGTAGACTTTAATACTTAGTCTGACTCCTTAACATGAACGCATTATAATGAACTCGTCTCAGGCATCACACATTTAATTCGAAGCGCCTGTAGAAAATAGAATAACTGTAACCATTGTGTCACAGATAGATATTATCATAGCTGCTCTATCGATTTTTAATAGGCGTCCGCCTTCTCATAAAAACGTTTCACTTAGCCTACGACCCCGATAATCTGAATAGCCTTTCCCGACAATGTTTGGGTCGACTTCCAGTCTAACCGCACTCAGCTACCGGTATTTTACTTGGAGCGATTGTCTATTTGACCTCCACAACCCAATTACTCTACTCGTCTGTAAATCACACTTCGAATAACACAATCCTCCAATCCATTTCAGGTGTCTCCTGGCTCATTTTACCTCTCGAGTTTGCGTACCCGATACCTTTCCTGGGTATCGAGTACCGTCCCTGGCGCCTGCTCGTCGTGGCCTGCGCGATACCTTTCGCTTTAGCCACCGTTCTGCTGATGTTCGCACCAGAGAGCCCCAAGTTTCTGTTCGCTACTGGACAGTATGATACTGCCTTGAATGTTGTCAAGAGGATTTACTTCAGGAATACTAAGAAAGCTGAGGATACTTTTCCTGTAAGTATGTTTTAACACATCAATAAGATCTCAAGCTTATTTTGTCTAGAATCTGATTGAAAATAAGAAGCAAGTTGCATAACAAGAAGTAGGCCGTTTCAATACCTTTCCTAAAAATGTTAGTTATGGTTGCATTCGGCCAAAAATATTTTCTCTCCTAAATCATTCAATTTTTATGTCCATACTTTTATCTGTTTTAAAACGTTTAATCAATATTTGTTATACTCCAATAAAACCAAATGGAATTATGTATTATTATCCACCAGCAGAAATAAATCATATTTTGCAAAGGACACGATCAATTAATAAGCCTAGCCTATCGCAGTCAACTGCTGAACATAGGCCCTCTCCTTATCTGTCCCTCAACACTATATCCACATTCAGTCTCACCCAGAAACCTTGTGAAGGCTGTCGGTTCATCTAGCTAGGGAGCGTTCCTCAATACGCTCCTCTCCTCTTCGTGCCTCCGCTAAGTGAACTGTCATTAAAAAATCTAAACTGTTCCTTGCGTTTTTCAGGTGAAGTCCCTAATAGTGGAGAACCAGATGACGAAGAACACGAACGTGAAGGGCGCTGCTGCCATCTGGGCGTCCATGAAGGAGCAGACGGTTCCTCTATTCAAGAGGCCGCTGCTGCCCTGGACTGCTCTCACCTGCTTCGTGCAGTTCGGGATCTTTGCCACGTAAGAATTTTACTGTTTCTTTTTTTGCTTGTCTTATTGGTCTAGGTGTAGTACTACATACTGAGGTCTTGGGTTCGATTCCCAGTGTTATTGGGTAATTCCATCAGGAATCCTCTATTGCAGCCCCGAATCTGGATTTGCAGTTGATGGCAATAGGGTCACGCTCATTCTCTGTTACACAGGACTTAATCATAACTGGTGAAATGGTGGGTGTACTATATGTAGCCTAAGCAGAGGTTTGCCTAAGAACAGTTTTTTTTTAAATTCAGATGACAACATCTCATTCACGGCACACCACTTATTTGCAAAACTGTTGCAAATAAGTGGTGTGCAAATTCTTTCTGCTCCATGCTTACTTTTTGGTGTGGTATATTTGCAGAACTAACGGTTTCTACGTGTGGTTCCCGTCCATCCTGAACTCTCTGGCCAACCACGAGGGCGGGGAGACGAAGATCTGTGACGTGCTTGACGCTGGCAGAAATGCAGGCTCTAATGGAACTGTGGTAAGTTCAACAAATGAGAAACACCTCAATTTATAAACTTCTTACAATTATAAAAATAAATGATGGTGTTATACCTGTATCCGTCATGATTGGAGATTCTACCCGTCTTACAAACAATTTTCACGAAGTAAAAAAAAAAGCTTTTCATAATGCATCGAAACAGTCTGTGTGGATTAACCCTGTATTACCCAATGAGACGGTAATACAGGGTGGCTATTCTTCTGCCAGGGCTGCGATACTCCGCCATGGGTGCGGGACTGTTCGAAAGAGATACCGTGGCCGCGTGGCCCTGGAACACAAAGGGAAAAGAAGGAACATGGATGGGTTTTAGTCAGTACAAGTCTGACACTCCCTTCCGCTCCGCCCAGAGTGGGGGGGGGGGGTTATTTGAAGATGTCCCGTCCGAAAAAAAAAAAGAATGGTGGCTATTGTATTACATATACATACTCGTATTTATACAGGTTTAAATATTCTCAGTATTTGCACGTGTTTATAAATTAGTTGCATAACATTGCCTAAACGACTTAAAAGCCCACTTACATAAAGTTTTCTATTTACAAAAAAAATGGTGTGACAATAGATTTTCGACAGTTTTAAAATGTTTTTTTATATTCTCAAATTCGTTATCCACAATTTCTTAACACTCAAACTCCTTACTCCCCAGATCTGCGACGACACAATCCACACGTCAACCTTCGAGCGCTCCATCTACATCGGGCTGGTCTTCTCCTCTATGTACATCATCGTGGGCTTCCTGGTTGACTACGTGGGCAAGAAGCCCATCCTCGTGGTGATCTTGGGCTTCACCGGTATCAGCGGCATCTGCGCCCACCTGGCCTACAACCAGCAGTTGGCTGTGGTTCTGTTCGCCATCTTCCAGATGTCTGGAGCTTGTATTGGGTTGATGAATGCAGTCGCTGTAGAGTTGTTCCCTACTAAGTATAGGTGAGTTTTAATTTCTTTGATTTAATATAATTAGTGGGTAGCTTTTGCTACTTATTAACCTCTTTAACTTAAAAATGATAAAATCGTACAATAACGTTTAACACTGGACTCGAAAATGACATTCATGTAAATACTAACTATAATAACTTCAATTCCCGATAGAAAAATAAAATTGATCACAAATCTTGAGGTATCTCAGTCTGATCACATTCGTACCTAAGGACCCTGTGGTAGTTGGGTACGAATGTAAGCAGACACGCAGACAGCATCAGTTTTATAGACTCCGTCGTTACAAGTATGGGAAGATCGTTATATATTGGCGTAGCGAATTTTAGCAGATATCATAACTACCTTTCATCTCTTATCGTAAGGACAGACACAATCTACAGCGTTGTAAATGAATGAACAGAGGCCCTAGCATGAGCCCGCGGTATAAACGTAACGACACAAGCTTTTCGGTGACGTTTATCAATCCAATTTTCAGTTACCTAGGTTACCTAGACTTACGATAATACGAGGTGGAATGGACGTCAACACACAAACGTTTATCTCGGAAACAGATAATTTTTTCATCAGTAATTAAAATACATTTTACCGAGAAGGTAGTGCACTTTTTTAGGAAACGCAGATTTTTTTTTTTAAATTACCGATGAGTTATTTCTATGATAGGATATTTGACTCGGAATGATGTTCTGAATACGTGGGAATCGTTTGTGTCGATGTCTTTCACCCTGTATAAATATTTCAATAAGTGTCCTGATTATTTATTGAGTGAAGTTTAGTCTACTGGAATACTGATTATTATATTGAGTCTACTGGAATAAATAATGAATAATAATGACATCTTTCTTTTAACAGAGCTATGGCAATCTGTCTGTCCATGATGATGGGTCGCGTGGGATCGATGGTGGGTTCCAACCTCATCGGGCTGTTCCTTGAAGTCAACTGCGGCGCAGGATTCTACTTATTTGGATCCATTATTATAAGTAAGTATATTACGACACCTGCTTTACGACAACCATTCGTTACGAATTATATTTTCTTAACGACAAAGTCGGGAAAAACGCTCAAGATTCACAAGCTAACGACACAGGGTTATTTTCCTTTACTCTTCATGACACTACTGTACTCGTAGATTATAATTATTACTTTAAAAAACTTAATCAAAAATAAAAAGCCCGATAAACAGTACAATTAATATTGATTAAAGAATTTGGTACATTCTTTGCATGTACAATTGCTCTCTGAGCAAAGCTCAATGAGGACAAATAAAGATTAAAAAAGGCATAGATTGCTTGCTTCAAATACCTATTGTGACATATCCTTACATTCATTATTATTTCCAGTTAACTCGCTGTTCTGCCTAACGCTCCCCAACAAGAAGAGGATCCCTCACAAGAAGATCGTAGTAGAATCAACCCAAAACGAGACCCACGAGCCAGTATGAACCGGTTCGAACCAGAAACATGGAACTGGACAGAACTAGTCAATTCTGTTTACGAACAAAACCCGAAGAATGTTTGAACAAAATACTCTGACAAGTCTTAGGACTTATTTATTGGCACTGAGTTCCATTAATTTAATCGAGATAAACTAAATCACAGCCAGAAAACACATTTATTACAGGTTTCCGAGTCGGGAACGGACAGACAGATAGACCGGTGTACCGTTTTCTAATGTTAAGAACTGATGGACGCTACTGAAGGCGCCAAAATCGTAGCCCAGTTCTGGGCCAACTCAATTAAGATTGCCAACGTAACGCTAAGAAGAAGTAAAGAAGGAAAAGAATGGAACTCAGGTTAAAACCATCGCCAATAAAAAAGCCTAACACACTATATTGATGAGGCAATATAATTGAGATATGAATGAAGATTATAACTGTATTAGTAACATGACGTACCTAATTGTTTTAAATGAATGAAAGATTATTTTGGTTGTATGGTGTATGTACAGCCAGCGAAAGAGATTGGTAATAAAGCAACTTGGCTGACTACAGAAGATAGGGGTAGACACCAGACAGTTTGGTTGACTGTACATATTTGCAAAAACGATCAAAAAATATTGTTAGCTAATAATTATATGAGAGCGTAGGTTTTTAAGAAAAAAAATGTATACGAAAATATAAATAAGTGAGAATGTTGTAGTGCTCACTTAGTTAGACATTATTTCATTGAGTTTTAAACCTCCCCAGAGTCCAGTCATTAAAAGAGTCTAAATGATGATCTCGAACTATTGTTATACGATATGAAACTCGTAAGTAGCTAATATAGGTACTAGTTATCAGTGGCGAGGGGTGGAATATTGAGAGAGGTAAGCCGGAGCAAAAAAAAAATGCTCAATGATACTGGTCAAGTATTTCTAACAACTGATTAGATAGAACTTCAGCAGTTCGACTTCCGCTAACATCGTAAAAACCTAGGAATTGTTCTTCGATTCCAGTTTCAGTTAAATACCTAAAAATTACAGTTAATTGCTCCCTATGACTGACATCGGGAGTTTCGTCAATCATTACAGACAGAAATTGAGCTTTATTTATCTCAAGTCTAATGTGGTCTCGTAAAACGGATGCAATACTATGTATTAAATCATTTTGAATGTCACTAGAGAGACCAGAAAACACGGGGTTCTGAACTGAAGTACATAATTCTAAATGAGAATCCATAACTGTATCGTACTTGCTCAGATATAGCAAAGTTTCGATATAGTTACCACGGTTATCGGAATTAGAGCCTTCATCACGGCCGCGAAAAGCTAGTTCTTGTTTACCTAACAAAATAACGGTGTCAATAAATCGTTTCATTAAATTTCTATTACGATTGACTTTCCTGTTATGGGCGTCATGCGAATTATCGAAAAATGTTTCAATCCTACTAGTACCAAATTCATGTAAAGCTAAACAGCTACGTATATGCATTTCGGTCTGAGAATGTTTCCGAGATGAATTCGTTATATTATTAATATCGGTGTAACCCCCTTTATTCCATAAACAACTAGCATCTGAGAAAAGTAAGCATGGCCAACAAAACATTTTATTTAATTTACAACTGCCAGTTAACCATTGATATTTATCGTAAAGGGAAACATTAAAATGTTTGAAAAAACCATCACGTCTTTTATAATTTATTGTCATATCTGGGCGAGCACGAGCTAACTGTATTACGTGTTTTTTATTTTCAAAACTTAACCTTGATAAACATGTTTCCTCACATAGTAAATAATCTGTCAAACAACAATCTAAAGCTATCAATGCCGCCATCCTACTGATCTCCTACTTTGCAAATCTACTTAATCTAAATTATTAATTTCAACTTATTAAACTATCTACTTACCGCTAATACCCAACAACAACGTACGTCTAAGTAACTGCTTTCACTACACAAAACAACAACACAAATCACAACACTATTTTATACCAAGAAATAAATTCTAATAGGTGAAAATAGCTAATAGATTCAAATATAAATTCAAAACATGTATCATGCAGTATGTCAAAATATGGTCTGTCATGTCAACACAAATAATTGTCATCAAGCAATAAACGATTCCCGATTTGATACGGAATTCAACGACCGACAACGATATTTCTCCATCTCGCTCACGCGCACGTATTTACTATTACTTTCTCTATCAAGTAACTCGGTTTGTGCCGGCTTACCTTAGGTACTTATCTCCCGTTCTGGAATTGACCTTCAAGTGACGTCATAACGTTTATTTTGCATAGAAGTTTGAACTGCCAACAAGCCGATCGCTCCTGCGGCTTATTTTATAGCAATATGTTGTTGGAGAGAAAATTTTATTGATTTATGTCCAATAATGTAGGCGTTTTGTGATGTTTCTCTACTTTTAAAAGTACTGATTGTGTAATTTTTCAATAACGGTGAAAGAGTGGTTGTGTTCCAAACTTCTGAAGGGAAGCCGGTGGGAATCGGCTTATATCACAGGCTTCGTCACTGCTAGTTATGAATGATCGATATAAAAGTACCATCTTTTACGAACTTTTAGAATTTATACGTTTATAACATCCTTCCTAACTAATATTATAAATGCGAAAGTAAGTTTGTTTGTTATCTTTACACGCCTAATCCACTGAACCGATCATCCTGAAATATTGCATATACGCGGTTGTCAGGTATACAGAAACGGACATAGGGTACCTCTTATTCCGAAAAAAAGTACTTCTCCCGAGGAGCACCACGTGTTTTTTAAGTCATGATTGAATTATATTCTTATACAAGCAGAGTACAACCCGAATTGTATGTCAAATTCTAAATTAATGCGAGTGAAGCCGCGGGCAAAAGCTAGTAAGCAAATAAATTCTTTATTTCAATGCAGTGCTAACACTGTTAGTACAACATACATATATTATGTCCCACAGATGTTACCCTGGCTCCCAAACTAGGTTTTCGCCTGACTTTGGAGATGGTGTTTCTTCATAAATATAAGGTGGTACCTATACATACCGACAACAATCCACTAGATAAATCCTTGTCACAATTACTCATGCTCATATTTATATTATTTTTCATATTTTCATATTTAATTGTTACAGACCCACTGCCATAATATTTTGTTAATTATTTGTAAGATTACAAACAATTTAATAAATGATTGTCAAAAGAATATTTTTGTTTTAGTTTTTTGTTAAAGCTCCTTGATACCTACTCGTGATGAATTAATTATATAACTATCCGCCTCGTCTTTATTAAATTTTTCTGGTCTTCGATCATCACTAGCGTGACTAGCAAAACATTGCATTTTTTTGTATCCAGCCCGTTCCCCAACCATTGCATCTCCTGAAAACAGAATCAACAGTGGCGACCACCAGCAAAGCGTCGAAATAATGAAGACCGACGCAGTCCTAGAGAAACAATTTTACTGTCTTGGATCCTGCAACGAAATTAATCAGAATAGAATATCGGAGGCATATGAAAAACATAATTTAGTATAATGATTATAAAATAAGAATTTCTCTCTTATAACCAAGTTATCAAGCAGATAGCAAAACAAGCTAAGAAAAGATATACTAAAAGGAGTAAAAAGAAATACGGACGCAACTAGTTATTTTCGAGTCATAAACGTACTACGGGAGACATGAGTCACTCTATACCTATGCAAGAAATACAGATTCAAAACAGAGTCAAGTGCACTATATTGTGAATCATATTTTGCACGAATCTATTAAATACTACTGCAACAGAAACTCTTAATTCACAAGAAACAAATGAATGAAAGACCCATTCACACAACCAAAGTTACGACATTCAAACAAATCCTACTTGTTGATCTGCGCAGAACCGGTGCGCACTAACATAACCTCAAACAGCGCCCACCGACCGAAAACATTTCAGGATAACCATCGCGGAAGCTTTCACAGAGCTTTTCAGAACTGAAAACGTTGTGCCGCCCTACACAGCGGAAGTCGAAGGTTTCCACTTCCGGGAAAACTGGCGACGAGGGCAGGGAAATTTCAGTTTTGTGGGCGCCAGTACTAGGCTGGCAGCAACGTAAGGAGATAGGGTTGCGACGGGACAGCGTGGAGCGAGGCGAAGAGTACGCATGCGTCAAATCTATCGGTTTTCTTCCACCCCTCAATGTCACCACGAACAATTCGCTACACTACGAGACGCAATACAAAACACAACTAGTGGCTACGTTTAATGACATGACAAAAATGCACAAAAAGTAATATTTTTTTTAGCTCATTTATTTACTTTCTAAAGAACTCGGGTTTAATACATAAACAAAGAGCTGCTGTTGTCTGCTCTATTTATCAGATGCTTGTAGAAGCTTATGGTATTATATTTATTTACTCAAGAAATCTTTATTTTATGTCGTCGACTTTAAAGATAAACATTATTTAGGCCTCCGCAATCAGTACAAAAACTTAAGTATATTAGATTGCAGCGCAACTGGTCTTTGAAATAGGTGGCAAAATTACACCACAAAAACAAAACTTTTGACCAACAGGTGGTTCTCGTAGCTCAGTACTACAACCGAATGTATCCAAGTATCAACAGCTGAGAAAGGAATTTCTCTAACTCCTCGTTCCCCTGTGCGCCTAGTATGTCAGATGTCGTGGAAAGTTCGTTGAAAAGATATCACGAGGTTTTCCAAGCGGAAAGGTCATTTAATTTTCCATAAGAATATTAAAAAAGGTATTAATAGTACATTGTTACCTTAGGAGTGAAAGTAACTTATTACGAGACTCTCGGGCGCCAATACGGATTGCTACGCCCGCCTACAACAACCGTGTGTTGAGACTTACACGAACTTACACGAATATTACTATTTTTATGTAGTTTTTATCTTTCCAAGTGAGCAAGAGTTATGAACTAAACATACATACATAAACTGACGCCAGTAATCCCCGAAGGGTTAGGCAGAGGCGTGCCTACACCCACAAAATAAAATGCTAGTCTTTCTTCTTTCTTCTTCATATACAACTGAAATAGGACTCGCCTGTTTCCTTTTATGTAAATTAAAATGTGCTTGTTTTTTTCTTTCCAGGTATATTATATAGATAGGTCTATAAGATGTTGAACTTTAGTTTTGTTAACGCAGTCGGGATTTTTAGTTGTTTTAATTATGGTTCGAGGAGACATAAGAGAAGAGCACATGGAAGGAATTGGGGGAGGCCTTTGCCCAGAAGTGGGACAGTACGGGCTACTAAAAAAAAAAATATTTTTCAATTGTGACGTCTGACAGGGGAGAATGGAAGAAGAAAACGTGTTGCGCCGACCCCAAGTAGAATGGGACAAGGGCAGGGAGATGCTGATAATGTTCATTTGTCTATTGTCTATGATGCGGGCGACCAAAGTTAACACCTTGTCTTAGACAAATATTCCTAGCTAAGCCATATACGAGGGTTTACAAAGTTTTGAGGCGCATATTAAAGCTTCGTGGAATTTCTTGTTTAACTTACTTGGTATAAGTGTCGCTATCAGTTACGTAACACACTAATTCAGAGTCGATTATCTCTCAAACAGCAATCGCCACTTCCCTTATCTTTACATCTTCCTTATCGGTCGAAATCTCTGCCATCTTTCTCACACATGTGCACGAAACGCCGATAAAATAAGTACATAAACGTTGTTATTATGCATTCACGATATTATCCTAAAACACTAAACAATACAGATCCGGGCCTCGAGTCTTAGAATGTATTCAGTGTAGAAAGAAGCTAATACATTGATTATGTAGTTAGACTAGAGGACCTAAACAAGTGGGGTGTAAAAGCTTTTTACCCGACTACGGCGAAGTAAAAAGGAAGGGTTATGATTTTAGAAGTCTATGTATGTATGTATGTTTGTATGCGGCCACTATACCAAAAGTCAACAAGAATCCAATTTATCCACATTTTTCACATCCAAACTTATATTTTAATGTGAAACTAACTTTGTCTGGTTCACGCATCGACAGCTAAACGGATCGACGAAATTTGGAATACAGGTAGACCATGACTGGGTTAGTACATAGGGTAATTTTTAATTTGGGTAAAACGTTCAAACTGGCGAATCCGAGGGTAAAAACAAAAAGCTTTTAATAAATACCTTGAAACGGCATGTTGTTCTAGCTCCCGAGTGTAGTATTTTTATCAGAATATTATTTATTCAGTAATTAAATGCTTTGATTATGTCAACATTTTCTTTGTTTTCGTTTAATCTGTCAGATGAATGTTACCATATGGGAATGCAGCTGGTGTTTCAGTGTTTATAGTGTGTCGTAACCACCTGTCTGCAAATCGTTTACACTATGCTTACATTAATGTGCGAGTGGGATAACAGGAGTGCCGAGTAAACAAATGAAAGAGCACAGTCATGGTGGCAAGCACTCTTCTCTGAGCGTCTCAGAGACTTGTGCGAGTACTTATCACTGACAGAGCCTACTCGATTACGTTAAAGTAAACTTTAATTAGTGTGGAATTGTTGTGTTTCCCACATGTTGTCACCAGATGGCGTTATCTCAGTTTCAGTACGAAGTATCGAAGTTTACGTTAACGCGATCAAATGGGATTTAAAACTGACTCTAGGCCCTCAGATAATCCCCTAAAGGCCAACAGGCTGTTAGCCCCTCAAATAAACCCCTAAAGCCCTGGAGCCTGCTGGGACTGCCTGCGACTGAATCTCGTTTAAAGCGCGATAAACTCGCGTCATCTGCGCCGAAAAAATACGCCGTGTGAATACGGCCTGAGGTGTGTTTAAACCAAACAAACAAAAAACCAGATATTAAAAAGCTGACATGAAATACATTCCTAACTACTACGTAATAGCTCATTAATTGATCAACTAACACTCATTAGCTGGACGATAGTGATATTAGAACAGCCAATACAACTTGACATGAGTTTGACAATCTGTCAGTTAATTAGTGTTTTGATGAAACCTTTAGGAAGGGTTAGGTACCCATCAATACCAACATAAATTGCTAAAGCTAAAGTAGTTCCAACGATCTAGTTCCTCGACAACACCTGGAAAAATGTATCTTTACCACATTTGTTTATTTACCGATGATTTTCATATTAATGCCATACTACTTGTACTATTTATTCTGTGGCCATACCGGCAAACGTGATAGAACAAGATTTGTTTGCTCCAAACTTTATAATCATCGTTTTGAGCTACGTCATGTATTTATCACAAAATGTCTACAGTAAACAAGCAGTACCTTAGCAGCTGTATCAAGATGTCACAGGTGACACAACATTTATACATAATGGTATATTCATAAGGACGTGGTCACATTGCGGTCTATCTAGTAGCTGGGAACTTTTTAAGTACCTAATGAGACAAGAAGAGCTAAACTGCAATTAGATTTACTTACGAAGTTCTCAACAACAACTATAGCTATATCTCAATCTGACTTATGTAAACTATAATCTATACAGCCATCAGTCCTTCAACAAACCTGGGAAGCCCATTGAAATTTCCTCAATTATTGATTGATTGGGGTTTATAAATAACTAGCTCTCACCTGCGGTTCGGCGCACGTAAATTATTTTATAAAATAAATTCTTTATAAATAATAGCCTATTTGTTATTCTATATTACTGTAAAGTTTTATCAAAATCCGTGCTCAATTTTTGAATGAAAGAGACTCATATCCATCCATCCATCCGTTTTTGCTAAGCGCATTTCCCATTTTCTCTCATACCTAGTAAATTGCACCCGTGCGAAGCCGAGGCGGGCCGCTAGTTAACATTAAAGTTGCAGTTGGTTGTTGTAATTTTCAGTACACTATGTTATCAACAGAATAAAACCATGCGTCATTGTTGGGCAACAACATTGTCGTTGACATTGACGTCGGCGACCGGCGCAACAAAAGGCAAACACGTTAGAAACGGATTTCCGACGCACTAACCCTCACTAGTGATTCAGTTTTCCGGTAATAATTGCTCAATGCATCACATAATGTACGACTCACAATGAATAATATGAGAACTCGGTCATCCACGTGTTTTCATCAAACGTGAGTTGTGCTTGTGCCCATCTGTTTTTCGAGTGATCGTTACGCATTTGATTACCAAAAATATGAGGCGATTTTTCCTTCGATGTTTTATATGATTGAGGCGGCTGAGTAAGTAGACAGGTGCTCTTCTACGAGTATCATAAGTTTGAGTCAATTTGGTAACTTTGAGTCGTCATCATCAGCCTAGACACCAACCTTTTGCTATCTACGTTGGGGACGGCTTCCAGTGTAACCCGATGCAGCTGAGTACCAGAATTTTACATGGTTATCTGACCTCCACAACCCAGTTAGTACAGGGAAATACAATACCCTTTGGGTGCCCTCGGTAAGACTGGTTGTAAGACTTTCAGGCCATTGACTGTAACGACTGTCAAAGATCTACAAATGACAGCCGGGACCAACGGCTTAACGTGCTTTCCGAGGCACGAACGGATGTGAATTTTTACATATTTATCTTTAAAATTGAATTAACTGGAACTATCTGATAATCTGAACGACTCGCTCTTTTACAGCTAGATTCGCATTCACATACGTAAAGCTCAAAAACCCCCGATTTTCTAGTAATTTCAAACACATTCAGATTTTTTTGTGAGGTTATTTCCCGACAAAAAAAATAAGCTCGTGCGCAATCGCGCACCTAGAGGATCACAGGATTCGTCCCTGTGCAATCTTGCTCGATCGCGGTATTACGCGGTCTCGCATGGTACCTATACCCACCATGATTACATTCCCTAATCCTTACTTACTTCTTTCGCTTCGACCACGTTCAGTAAATTGTTTCCAATACAATACTCATTTCAATTAAAACTCTCAATTTGTAGAATACAAATCGTGGTTCGCTCTGATTTGTCATAAACTCATAATAGCTTAAAAATTTGTTTACATATATAATAATAACCGTACAGATGGTCCTCACATGTCTATTTTGTTATTGTCCACAGGGGTTTGAATACTGTACCTACCTACAAGATTGGTATAAAGTTTATGTCCCTAATATCACACTTAGGTAACCGTACGTTTTCATCTTTCAAACAAAATTAATTCAATCATTTGCAACAATCTAAGAAATGTTTTGTGAAATTAGGGTGTCTTCCAGTTAAGTGAAAAACTAGACTATCTGCTACTAGAATACAGTTCCTTTTAGGTTCAATTATGAAAAAAACTACTGAATACTAATCGAACAAACACGTCCACTTTTAATTTGCAAACTATGGCTACACAAAATCCAGATTTAAATATTATTTTTTGTCAAACAAATTATTTACTAATTAAATATTGAATTATATTGTAATAAATATTGTAATTACCAACGTCATCTGTAAACAGTGACAAAAAATGTCTGTTAAGGAAAAAGTAGACTGTAAACATTCGAGTATCGTCAAAAGTAATTGCAAGTCATACTTATCTCTGAAAATTATCGTAGAACTCGGGACACCATCCTAAACAATCTCGGTGTGGTTTTCCTATCAGTATTTGTATGATTAACAACAAACTATATTTAAGCGCGCACCCGACCCGAGTAGTCACTGCGCTCGCATCAGTCCATCACCGACACATGGTCATTGTAGCCTAGTCAAATATTGGTCATCTATAACTAAAGAAAACAATTAAATAACAAACAAAAATTTTCCTTCTATAATTGGAGAAAAATACCAAAAATTCCGTTAAAAACTGGCTGAAAAAAAAGAACAGCGACGCATTCTAATGCAAGTTTAAAAAAAAAGAATCTAGTGAAATAAAATTATTCAAAATGGCGTTCGCAATAACAGATAATGTTAAGAAAAGTAGCTTTGAAGAAGCTTTGGACCTTACGGGTGAGTGCTTTTTAATTACTGAATAATGAAAACGCACCATACCTAGACATAATTATCTATTAATTATTAACATTTTAGGTGTCACTTCCTTTTTTGAAAACACTAATTTCTGTGGAAGCCTTCATTTGAAATTGCAGGAATTTAATCGCAAGTTGCTCGATAATTTTGTGAGCTTTGCTACAAATGACTTTTCTCATGTCCCCTTTTGCACGATTTATGCTACCCTTTCTAAAGTTCGCAGTTATATTTATGCATACCTGCTATTATGAGTACACGAGTATTTCTCTTTTATGGGTGTCAAATGCACTCGTAATTAATATTTACATATTTACCTATGCTCACCTTGGACGGTTATAAAACTTACGAAGATAATTTTTACGAAGCATAGCTAAGAACCTACACTACGTAACTCCATATTTCTTATTGTGGTCAAGATTAATATAACCTAAGATTAATAATAATCCATAACCAACTTAAAACTATACACAATTAACTCTATGATTAAAAAGAAGATATACCAAAAGCTTGCTGAAATACATATAAAACTTCTAAATCGGTCCCTCAAGGTCACGTTTCTCGGCCCAATTCTATTTAGTCGTTTCGTTTCGAACTAATTTGAATACAGCAATCCGATCTTGGTCAGAAGTCTCTTCCAGCTCCTTGGTAATAAGACCTAGCTGAAGTTAAATAATACCTTATTATTAACTAGCTTTTGCCGGAGTTTTTTTTTTTTTGGTTGGGAATTATCAAATTACTCCCCCCCCCCCACTCTGGGCGGAGCGGAAGGGAGTATCAGACTTGTACTGACTAAAACCCATCCATGTTCCTTCTTTGCCCTTTGTGTTCCAGGGCCAGGGTATCTCTTTTGAACAGTCCCGCAGCCCTAATAGTCCCGGAGCCTTCGCCCTCGTTGTTGTCGAATCCTATGTCCCAACATGACTTGGTCGTGCTGGTTTACCTGTGTGTCAAATTTCGTTAATATCCGATCAGCCTTTAAGGCGTAAATACGTAAAAAACAGACAAACAGAGTTACTTCCGCATTTATATAAGTTAGTAATCCGCCCCGGCGTTAAACGTGTGCAATTTACTAACAACAGCACCACCTATGGGATCCACAACTATCCTATATTGCAAGCTGGAACCAACCATACTCATTCACAACATTTAATTGAAATCGGTTATTTTTATATTAATATGGGTTAACACGAAGAATACGGGACCTCAAAACGTTACACTGACGAGTCACATAATTATCCAATTCAAGGAAATCTTAAAATAGTATCAACAGCTGAGTATACAATCAATTTAATCACCGTGAGAAGGAAGCAGAAATCTAATAAAAAGATAACGAAAGATAAATCTACATGTCTTGAAACGATAAACGAAAGTTGATACTGTTTTCTAAATTAGAGGTCTTACAGGAAGTCTTTGAGCTTTACAGAGTTCAAGTTTATGTTTTTCGTTGTCCTTTGAGTCCATGACAATGCACTTGCTATCTACCGGTCACTGTCATCACGACACACACGAAAATCACGACTCTTAGGAAGTCATCATCATCATCAATCGGCTGTCAGGAAATAATGAGAGTAAATAGCTACAAACTAGACTGACCTTGTCCGATACCGAATTCATAAGTTTATTTGGATGAATCGGCACTTTCTAAAAAAAAATCCCGAAGTGTGTCTGGTGAATACAATGATTGATAAGTACAGCTCATAATGCTCATTTTTATTTCTTAACGGTGATGCAATTTCATTCGTACTTTTTGCCAGTTTATATTGGAGCTATTGAAATTATGGTGGTGCAGGATCATGCACAGTTGACACCAATGCGTCTTCACGGTAGTGTAAGTCCAAGTTTTGATCCAACCATATTGCTGTACTGTATCGTTGTTGTGTTGACTTTGACTTTGCAGAAGTTCGCTCATCGTTGTTCCGTGTCAGTTTGCTTCTCATGACTTAGGTACACTACTTTGCTTTCGCAAGAAATATACAAGACGCATGGTGGAAAATCACAATGCGATTAAAGAAACGATGGCTGTGTTTTCTATTATTTGATAGAGAGCGAGAGTAAATTGTCGCCAATTGTTGCCAACAATGAATGTCAATTAAGTGTTTTCAAATGGTCACAACGTGCAACGCAACAATGTTAACTGTCTACAGATCAATAATTATGGAAAGGAACACTAGTGAATTGACTAGGACGACGCCCCATACGTAAAAAATCTCGAAAAAAACGTACAATAATCAGAGTATAACGTTCCCATTGCAAGGACACAGCACAGCCTTCCTCTATGAGAGAGAATAGGATATATTCCGACACGCGGGCCCATGCGGGTTGGTTTTGTGATTCTACGACTTGCCCGTTTTCTCTCGATGTTTACCGTCGCCGTTTCAAATTGAAAGAGTTTTAAATACTAATTTCAAAGTTCTAATTCTCTTCTGTGGGCACAACTAAAGACGTTGCGCAAGCCGTGAGAAACAGTGCATTTTTGTAACGCGCCGCCAGGGATGCCTTCTGCTGGAATCTCAACACTCGTCTTAGAGATGCAATGACCCACTCTTTGGTCATTCGCTCGATCACATTAACCTCTGGCATGCATATTTGAATGAACCTATGTTGGTCTGCCCACAGGCTTCGGCAAATACAATGTGGGTATGCTGATAACCTGCTGCTTGCTGATCCTGGCGATGTACTTGGACATCTTCGGTTTCTCCGTGGTTCTGCCGGCGATGGCGTGCGATATGTCGCTAAACACCTCACAACAAGGACTGCTGTCTGCTATTCCACTCATAGGTAAGTAACCGACAAACTATAAGCATTGAATAATGCCCAGATCTAGGAAGTGTCCTAGTAGTCTTTAAACAATGAAATACATTAACTGTTTATACATATATGAATATGAGATACTCAATATGAAGTATAAGGTGCCCCCCTACATGGTAGGAATTACAGGTTTGATGTCATGTTTGTTTTTGAACTATTCTCTTAAGTAGTAAAGGTCGTGAAGCCGCTACAAATTGTATGCGAGTTACCGAGTTCGACCGCGAAATCGAGCTTTTGTTTTCTGTCGCTGTAGCTACAAGCTTCTTATTCCCCAGGTGTAATCATCTCATCTTATGGTTGGGGCTTGTGCGCCGACACCAAAGGTCGCCGGAAAACACTGCTAGTCGCCATGCCAGTCGGCTTCACCCTCAGTTTAGCATCAACCTTGGCTCCTAACTTCTTATCACTGGCCATTCTCAAGTTTCTTTCCGTTTCATTGTAAGTATCTATGTTTAAAACTACATTAATCATTTAAATACTTGTATAAAACAAATAAACTTAGGGAAACTACCACAGTATGTCGTAATAGTACATACCTACCTATTTTTCCATTTTTCAAAGAGACTCCTCTGGGGATCTCGACCAAAGGCCAGACCAGTGTTAAGGACATCGACTCATGGTAGACATTTTCATCGGTTATTATAGTAGTTAGTAAGTAATAACCGTTGAAAATTTACTTACTTACTGACCTCATGGGGAAATTTTCATCATTTTACTACTGGGAGGTTTAGAATGGCGGAATTCCTGGCTGGCTGACCTCATGGTAACAGTCTGCGCGGCGATGTCTCTTAAACCGTTGTTTGATGGTTTCCAGTTCATCAGCAGCGAATGCGGCAGCGTTCGTCCTACTAGCAGAGAGCGTGCCCAGCAGGCATCGCAGCAGGCTCATGTTTCTGATGGCCAGCGCTACTATGGTCGTCCAGCTCATCATTTGCTGTAAGAATCTTCGAATACTTCTCACTAACGATAACGTCATCATTATCTTCCTCCTGTCCAATCAGAATTAATTTGGGGTCGACGCAGCAGGTCTTCTTTGTCTATGCTTCTTTAATAATTGTCATCTCAGTAGTTTTGTTACTAGCCACATCATCTTCCACACAGATCGTTCAGGGTCAAATACTCCTTCTGATCAGACAATCACGACTTTCATCATGAAAGCATTCTCTTACTAAATTAAAAACACCATAATATTGGGACATAATGGTGCCTGTGGTCTGCAATTACCTTTACATGGCCACTAAAAGAAAAATGGCTGAATGACCTTGTAATCATAATTTACACGTATTTGGTCCACAGCCTTCGCTCTACCAATATTCACATTGGACTTCGGTTACGAGATATCCTGGCTCGGAGTGGTCTACAGACCATGGAGGCTACTGATGCAGGTCATCACGTTGCCTTGTGCGCTTGGGATTCTTTTCACCATATTCCTGCAGGAAAGCCCCAAGTTCCTACTCAGTAAGCAAAAGAATGGTGAGGCCTTGGAGGTTTTCAAGGCAATATTCAAGTGCAACACCGGTTTTTACAAGGATAGCTATTCTGTGAGTATTAATAATGGCTATAAGTAATAAATACATAACGAGATTATTCAAGATTTTACCGTTCGCATGTACAGTACATAGGTACTTATATAATTATTGTGCTTCGGAAAAAGAGCACCATTCACATAATAATGATATCGAGATTCACATTTAATTCAGTAGGTAGGTATAAATGTTTTATCCGGAGACCAAGTTCTACTGATGTAGCAATTATATTTTTATGGGTAATAAATTTTGAGTGAATTCGTTTCAATAAATTAATAAATATTGCGGTATTAATATCAATGACATATTGATGAACAAAGTTATTATTAAGACAACAGATTTGTTGTTTTGCCTGAAATAAAGCAACAGATTTATCTTAAAGCCGCGTTGACACGATCCGAGTATGCTCTGACCGAGTAGACTCGGATACCTACTCTGACGCAACGTATTGTGACACCCCAAAATCCGAGCGTACTCGGATGGGTTGGTATGGGTTGCCACAATAAGAGTTGCGTCCGACTACTCGGTCCGAGCATACTCTGGCCGTGTCAACGTGGCTTGAGGTAGTCTTCACGGCCGACAAGCACTTTGGTGATCCAGAATAGACATACAAATGTCCACACAGGGTGTAAGGGACAGCCCTGCATAACCTGACTCCGCGCTCCTCATTTTGAATCTTATTCCACCGGAATTTTCCTCCGGACTTTTTTTTCCGTTACTATTCCTTTATTTCAGAAAAATAAAAAATAAATTACATTCCCTGTAAGCAGCTCTCCATTTTTGTAAATATTACGGCTATAATCAAAAATCCAACAATGGTTCTCTAGAGAACGACGCGTGAATCAGCTGCTCACTTCCTGCCTAGCTGCAGAGTTCATCGAATTCGTCGTCGCGCTTGCCGTTCGCTACATGCATTTTGCCACGGTAAAGATACATTGCGTATGAGGAAAGAAAACAAATTATGATTTATTGGATTCCCATAACATTCCTGAAATAATTTCTTGTACCGGTCATCTTAGTATGATGTACTGAATTCACCCCATCAGTTTGTAGAGGGCTGTCCCCTACACCCTGTATAGGTATCATTGCAAAAACCAACGAAATACTTTTACGAAGATAGTAAGGTTTTAATAATCTACCAGTCCACCAGTCCTATTGACTGTTCAACATTTAAAAGTTTTTATTAGTTAAAGGATTTAATCATTTAAACATCTGTTCAGGTAATGCAAGTGTACCTCGAGGAACCACCACAGGACAATTGCCAGATTTCAGTGATGAGAAAGATTTTCAACCAAACCGCTCCTCTGTTCAAGCCCCCTCTATTGAAGAACTCCTTCATTCTCTACTACTTACTGCTCTGCGCATATATGACGTAAGGTTTATTGCGTTTAAAATTATTATCTTATCTTTTATTTATGATAATGAACGATTGGGAGATGCCATTTACATAGCCCGCTGTCGTTAGCAAAATGTATTTCAGAAGGTTTATAAACCATGATATTTATGTTTTCTACAAATTTTATTTGAGTTGGCAACCTTGCTATCGGGAATTACATACATAAGCCCGTCAAATTCGACGGACCATTCAAAAGGGTAATCCAAAGATTTTGTAAATACTTATTTCATAATATTTTCAGATCAACAGGATTTACAATGTGGGTGCCAACCATGACAAACGCCTACTTTACTGGTGCAGAGAGCCACCACGGTCGGACGTTCTGTGAAGTTGCGAGTCAGAGTTCAAGTGCTCGCTCTAATGGCACTGTAAGTTAAAAATAACATTACAGTTATTATAGTACCTACCTACAATATTAACTATCCGTATGAACTGTATACCTATCAATATGTTAAATTGTTCACTACTCAATGTTGCATGGATCTTTTGGCGCTCGAATAACGTTGAAGGAAGGCGCAATGCGTGAAAAAATGTGAAATTGTTTTGTGAAAATGGTTAAAAAACAAGATGGCGGCATTAGTTCCGACTTGGGCCACTCGCCAATAGGTCCTCTGCAAATACAATTATTATTGTGACACTAAATCAAGTGTTGCCAAAACACTGAACTAAAAAACTACCATTTCTGATTTAATAATGTGCTCATAAAAATTGACACCTAATTCTTATTTTTTTAGGAAACCGCAGATTGCACGGGCAGTATCGAGCCGAGGGCGTTGTATGCCACGATGATATACTCTGGAGTATCAACAGTTTTAATGATCTCTCTGTCGTTCGTCGTGGGGATTCTTGGCAAGAAAACGATTACGCTCATAGTATTCGTTGCATCCTCATGCTGCGGTGTAATGCTGCTCTTCATCAGAGTCCCAATGCTAAGCATAGCGTTGTTCTTCATGTTCCTGTACGTTGCACAGATTTTGGGTAACGTTAACACGTATTTGGTCGAACTGAATCCTACACATTTAAGGTTTGTATTTTTTTCTTTCTTAGCTGTTTTTTTTACCATTAAGTATTTATGATTAAAGGCCCTTTGCTTTTTAAGATCGAAATTTCCTGTTGATTTTAACGTCTATTTGTATTTTAATCCGGAAAACGAAAAATCAACAAATTGTGAATGCGGCTATAAAAAGTCACCTGTTAGCTAAGCTCTTAGCCCGACGCATAATCATCCCTTAACGTGACCACTGTGGGGACCTCCCTTGAAAGGGACTGGGCCTTAAACCACCACAGGGGCCTAGTGCGGTTTGGTGGAAGTAATATGTTTACGGATTTTTGGTTATTAGATATGTCGGTTCCCTCACTAACTTTCGTTCACCATTTTAAGAGCTGTGGATATAAACCTCTTACTTACAATTAGTTATTATTGCAGAGGTATGGCGACGTGTTTGTCAGTGGTCGTAGCCCGAGGCTCCGGCTTCTTCAGTGTTCAAATCATCGCCAGCCTGCTCGGAGACTATTGCACGCCTATGTTAGGCGGATATGTAGCCTTGGTTATGTGTAAGTATGAAATATTATATCATGAAACGAATGTACTACATGCATGCATAACCTCACACCTGTTAGAGCTGAAGGAATTACCAGAATTGTGCTTTTATTACACCCATATTTCGCCATATTTAAGTCCCACGTAATAATAGTGGGCGAGTCTAATGCCAAGAAACGGGCAAACACTGCTCCTGAGAAATTTCTGATGGAAAGACCCAATATGACTTTACCAGACCTGGAAATCTTTTAAGACCTCCAGCTCAGCATTAGCGCGTACTGGACAGCAGAGGAAGTCAGATTGATTGAGTTTCAAGAATTCTCAAAGGGTTGCCACTGAAAATTAATATAGAGTCAATATCATTGTTTCAGCTGGATTCATCGTTGCAACGTTCTTACCAGCAGACCCCAAATCAAAAGGAGACAAGAATGAGACCCAAAGAAATGAAGAAGAAGATCCTGATCATCTTAAAGTATAAGATTTAATACACGTTGTTATAACTATTGTTAATTTAATTTTATGAGAAGAGACTGTTGTTAATGTGTAGGTACTAAGTACTTGGTCACTATATTTTTAATTATAAACTTAAGCTTAAATGTAAAAAAAAAACTATCGTTTTATTTCCAACAAAAACCTTTATTACAAGTCATTACAAAATTCTACTTCAACACAGTAAATACGCTAAAAATCATTATTTAAGAATCACAGGCTTTTTTATTGTGTTCTTAGATGTGTGGAGAAGAAAGTTAAAAAAAAATGATCGCGATTATTTAAATTAAACCATTACAGGGACTTTTGAATGTCAGAAAAACAAAGAAAGCGAAGCTACAGTAACAGTAACAAGGCATAATAACTTGAGAAAGTACTGTAGTTGCCCAATCCAAAGCGTAGATCTCTTTGGAGAAGAATGGGTAAGAAACTGCATGTACACTCTTTTCCATAAAATATTGTTACAAAATCTTGGTTACATCATTCATGTTGAGACTATACATATAGGTGAGAACGATGTATAAATACGTGCAAGTTAAGAGCCTCTACTGTAAAAAAATATAATCAACAGTTCAAAAATAAAAATAAACCATGGCAGTTAAGAGATGACCAGTCCCTATTGACAGCGCACGTTCACGAACATGACGCATGGATCAGTACCATTCAACTTAACCATTTTGAAAGGAGCTAAATGATCCGACACACGCGTCACCATCAGCGAGGCATTTGAGTGAGCATGACGTTGTCCCAACCGCCAAGGCAAATTCCAGTCAATGAAAGATAATATATGTAAATGGTAGCTTTACAGTACATAGTACTCACACACGTGCTTTGCAATTATATAATACTAGCGACCCGCCCGGGTTTCGCACGGGTGCAATATAAACCTTCCTCTTGAACCACTCTATCTATTGCTGAAAACTGCAATCCGTTGCGTAGTTTCAAAGATCTAAGGTACAAACAGTGGGAGCAACTTTGTTTTATACTATGTAAATAGAGATTGAATCTGTACTACGCAAAGATATTTTTACAATCTTCTGCAGCTTCCACAATAACTTGGTAATAAATCATTACTTTGCCTTGAGCCAAGCATTTCAATATGCTTGCCTAAATAGTATGCGTTTTATACAAGATTTAAACATGATCTCATTCAGTTGTAGAATGTAGGGAGGTATTTTAAAATAACATTTTAAACGGTACTCCATGAAAGATGACTCTACTTTAGCTAGCATTAAACCTGGCTGTACTAGTTGGTCCCTGCTTCGGCAGGTTTATATGCTTAAATTGAAACTCAACCGGGCAGCCTGAAACGTTCGCTGTTAATAAATCAATAGAAAGCAAGGGTGAGCAGTTTCAGGTTTCAGTCGTTTTAAGAGGGAGTTTCTTTTGAATTTTTTAATAAATTATTTTTAAATCAAGGACTACGCTAAAGATAAAGAACTTTGGCCTTAGTTCCTTCTGCGCTTGCGGCTTCCCTGGTAGCTCATAAACGGCACAAATTTGTGGATGTCTCTAACTATTCTCAATCTCATTTTTTCTCTTATTTTGAATCAGATTTTACAGTAATTTTCAAATCATTTATATCTTTTGCTCAAAATAGTTACAGCACTGATAACAGTATTTGTGTCACTTGTTTAATTTAGTATTTTACAATATTTTCTTACCTTTGTATAGATTATTTTTATCGATTGTTTTTGAATGTGTGGACATTGTAGGCTTTGTAGATTCCGGGAAGCTGCTTGTTAACTTTTTATTTTTTTCTACATTTTTTGTGTAGTAAGCAACGACTTATTGTCGGGCCTACGCTGTCCCCCCATACTTAAGTACAAATGCTGTATCCATAATAATACTGTAACACCAAATTATTTGAAAAGAGTAACCATGGAGTTTCTTGCCGGTTCTTCTCCATAGGAAACGACCAACCCGAACCGTGCACCTTTTTGTCGACGTTTTATAAGTGCCCATCGAGGCCTATGTGAAATAAAATATTTTGATATTTTGATTTTGAATGACTTGAAATTTGACGACGTTAAATTGTGGCGTAATAGTGTGCATGCAATTAAAGCCAATTAGGTCCGCTTATTTGTTAATTGTTTTCGATGAAATGCACTGCGACAATGCAAGAGAAATTTGTGTTTTAACTTTTTTTCCATACCTCTAGAAACTCAATAAAAAGGTCACATGAAAATCTGATCATTATAATCTTCGTTCCACCTTTTGTCTAATTGCACTCGACTATAATATAATATGCACAATCTTAAATGGAGCAAGGTGTCACCAATACAAAACATCAATTTTTAACACACTTGAGTTAAAAATTTATGAGTTGACTCCTAAATCTACTAAATTAACAGTAAACTAAATATTTATAAATAGACAGGTATTGTATGACATAATTATTATCTCAAGAAAACTTAGCGTTCTTTCTCCTCAGTAGAATAAATAACATAATTCATCCCAAATAAAATCTTCGTGTGTTTTCCTATCAGTATTTGTATGCTTTATCAACTAACTATATTTAGGCGCGCAACAGTTGCAAACAGTCACTGTATTCGCATCAGTCTATTACTGCCACATGGCGAATTGAATAGTAGTTTGGTAAAATATTGGCTAAAATAATGTTTGGATAAATTGATAATTTATAAGTAATCATTTTACCATCTACTTTTTTTCTAAAGAATTATACAATATTTTAATAAAATCTGGTGGGTTAACTATCGATGTGTCTGATGCAAGAATTAAAAGTTGAATAGCTGTGAAATAATAAAAAAATGGGCTTAGCTAAGACTGAAAACGATTCGAAGGGCAGCAGCTTTGAGGAAGCTTTGGACCTTACTGGTGAGTGCTCTTATAATATAATTAGTAAACATACTGCTTTTAAAAGATAAAATTAGAGCAGGTTACTTATTTGTTGTATCAATTTCTTACAATAATTGATTTTCTTACTGAAAAGACATCGAGAATTCTAGTTTGTAACTTTAATATTATGTATTTTGTGTACATAAAGTAAAAAAAGCTCCCGAAATGAATTCAAATGATGCTGAAAACCGTATCAAAATCCGTTGTGGAGTTAAGAAGAACAACACTGCCACCAGACAGTCAATTAGACACGAAAAGTGGCTTCGATTTATCAGACCTATTGCTATAAATAAAATAATTATATACCTAAACATAGATTCTCACCTTGGCTGATGATTAAACTTTCAAAGATAATATGTTATACATATGTAAGAGTAGATAAGAAACTGGGAACAAAAGATACGCTACGTAACTGTGCTTTGCCTTACATCTACGTACAACTGCATGTCAATGGCGAAACATTCACATAAAAAATGTGTTTATAAAATATTATTATTAGGAGAAGAGAGAGATGCAGGAGAAAAGACTGTAACATGTTTTATGAGAATAGTTTGTCAGTGGAAACGCTCAATTGTAATTTCTGGTAAAGGACATTCGTTAGCTGTTTTACAAAATCTTACTTATTCTGAAGGAAAACAATGCTCGACGAAGAGGAAAATTACCCAGCGACTAAAAAAACTAAGATCATTTATTCTGTTGCTTATGGTCATATTTGATATTGAACCAGAACAGTTAATTGTCGCCAATTGTTGCCCTCAATGAATGCCAATTACGACTTATCAAATGGTTGCGATGGGAAGCAATTTTAGCTGTCTACTTATTAATTCTAATCTTATAAAGACATACCTACTCAGAAACAGCCGAGAACCAAACACATTTAGAACCTTTTTGATTTGAACGAGGCGATTTAGATTACATACTATTGATGTCGGTATTAGGTATGCTAAGTTTAGTGTTTCAATATTTCGATTACTTTAAGACAAAATAAAAATGCTGTCAAAATGAAAATGTTGTGATGGCCCTTATGTTAAGGCCTCACCTCTCATGCATAATCACACAATATGACAGAAATACGGCAGCAATCGAATTAAAATCTAACACCAAAAACGTTACCTTGACAGATGCGTTCCCTCCAGAAATTTTCAGTGCTGCCATCATATATTTTATTGTCCTACCAGGTTTTGGCAAATACAATGTGGGTATACTGATAGCCTGTTGCTTGCTGATTCTGGCGATGTATATGGACATCTTCAGTTTCTCCGTGACTCTGCCGGCAGTGGCATGTGATATGTCACTCAGCACTACTCAACAAGGGCTGCTGTCTGCCATACCACTCATAGGTAAGGAGTACTCATATGCCCTAGTAGTTTTCGAGACCATTTGCATAGGCGACTTGTCATAGCAAGTCAAATGAGAGTTTTTGAGTAATTGAGTTCGAATTTCAAGGTGAGTCACATGGTAATCGTTTTTTTAAATCTAATACCTAAGTATGGTGTAGTAATATTACTTGGTTAAAAAATTGTAAGTACGCTGCCGTTAACGTTAGCAAAACATAGATGTCTCTATATCTATTTTATTTTCAACACTTTTAACACCTGAGCGTTTGAATTTAACTTTATATTCTTATCCATAATCTGCAGGCGTGATCTTTTCATCCTACCCATGGGGCCTGTGCGCTGATACTAGGGGTCGTCGGAAAACACTACTTATTGCCATGCCAATTGGCTTCATCCTTAGCTTAGCATCAACCATGGCACCCAACTTCTTATCGCTAGCCATCCTGAAGTTTCTTTCTGTTTCATTGTAAGTTCAGTTTGTTTACACTATGTAGTTAATAAGAGAAATAACCTGTCTTGAATTACCAATCCTGGTAAAAATAAAAACTACCATATCGATAACTATACTGAATGGCAACACTTAAACTTCATATAATATATTGGTTATTGAGGTAATTCCCAAAAATAAGGGCAGATTTGTTTTATTGATGGTTTCAGCTCAACATCTGCGAACGCAGCGGGCTTCGTTCTGCTTGCGGAGAGTGTGCCCAGCAAACATCGTAGCAGGCTCATGTTCCTGCTGGCCAGCGCCACTATGTTAACGCAGCTCACCCTTTGCTGTAAGAACTTTATATTCTACCATAAGAGATCATCATAACATAAATATAACATCGCGCCTGTAATCCCCGAAGGGGCAGAGGTGAACATAATACTGGTAGGACTACCACATTTCACGAGTTATGTTAAAGTCCCATGTAATAGGTGGCGAGTCTATTGCTATTAACCGGGCACAAATCCAGATTCCGTGGCAGTTACTACTGACTACTCATATTTTGACATTCTCTTGTTGAATCGCAAAACCGCAGCTTTTTTGGTTGAAGAAAAACATCTGGAAAATTTATTTTACTTATTATTTGTTTCACAGCCTTCGCTCTACCAATATTTAAACTGAGCTTCGGTTACGAGATACCCTGGCTGGGCGTGGTCTACACACCGTGGAGGTTGCTGCTACAAGTCGCCTGTTTACCGAGCGCGTTCGGTATCTTATATATTATATTTCTGAAGGAAAGCCCGAAGTACTTGCTCAGTAGAAACAGGCACGAGGAGGCTTTGGAGGTGTTTAAGTCAATATACAACAGCAACACCGGTTTTAAGAAGGATTGTTATACTGTGAGTATCTGAACTATTCTGAGATACTTATTAACCGTCTGGAACTACTGCTTTACCTCTTGCCCAATATACACGCTCAACCAACGTGCGAACCGACGGTACTGACGCGAAGCAAACTAGAGAAGCGCGCACGTGTCGCTTGATGCAAGGCGCCCCGCTCGAAGCCAGGAACGGGCCTCAGGTCCCATAATAAACTAGACTGTCCTAAAGCACGTAATCCAGGCTCAATACACAAAATATAATAATAACTTACAAGTTCCGAGAGACAAGTTAAGAACAAGAATATCTTATCCTTCTTAAAAAAAAATTATAAATACGAAAGTTTGTGAGGATGGATGAGTGTCTGTTACTCTTTCACGCAAAAACTACTGAACGGATTTGGATAAAATTTAGCACACAGATAGCTTATAACCTGGATTAACACATTTTTCTCCCGGTAGTATAATACCGTGGGACAATTATCGAACTCCACCCGGGCGAAGCCACTGGCATAAGCTAGTGTACTAAACGTAAGAGAGGGAGATTGAGTGAAGAAAATAAAAATCTCGTTTTTCAGGTAAGGCATGTCTACCTCGAAGAACCGCCAGTGGACAGTACTGAAACTTCAGTGCTGAAGAAGATGTGGAATCAAACAGCCCCTCTGTTCAAACCTCCTCTATTGAAGAACTCCGCCATACTCTACTACTTATTGTTAACTGCATACATGACGTAAGTTTTACTACAAACATAGTTTATTAATTTATTAATTTAATAATGTGATAATCCATTCATAACTGTCAACCAATGGACAATAATGAAATATTGTTTTATTTGTTGATGACAGTTTTCGAACAAAACCCCGAGACTTGAGATAGTAGTTAAATAATTTAGCAACCTATCATTTTTCATTTATTTCTACTAATTTTAATTAGAAGCTGGCAACCTTGCCATGGGAATCTCCAGAAACTTTAATAAACCACATTCATGTCCGAGAACCATCAACATAATTATAATTTCCGTTCCAGATCAACGGGCTACACGATGTGGGTGCCAACTATAGCAAACACATATTTTTCTGGTGAAGATGACCACTTCGGTCGCACGTTCTGCGAAGTTGCGAGTCAGAGTATCAGGACTCATTCTAACAGCACTGTAAGTTGGATGAATATTTCCATAACGACATGAATCAACTCTTTCTGTCATGATTTCAACTACCTATTTAAATACTTATCAGTTCTCAGTTTGTAAAACGATGGAAGTTTTTGCATCCATAAAACAAATCTACAAATTAATAAATAATAAATTAAGTGCGCCAACACATTGAACATAATAAACTACCAGAGTCCAAAAAAACATGAATTGATATTCTTTATTTCACAGGAATCTGCAGTCTGCACCGGAATTATTGACCCGAAGGCACTGTACGCTACTATGCTATACTCCGCAGCGGCAGCAATATTATTAATCCTCTTGTCTTTCCTGGTTGGGCTTGGCAAGAAAACGTTGACACTCTTAGTGTTCACTATTTCATCCATCTGCGGTGTCATGCTGTTCTTCATCAGAGTTCCAATGCTTAGCATGGCGTTGTTATTCATGTTCCTCTACGTTACACTGATCTTGGGCAACGTTAATACGTATTTGGTCGAGTTGACCCCCACGCATTTAAGGTAGTTTTTTTTTAATAATTTTGTGACTTATTTGTTCCCTGTATCTTTTGAGTAGTGTATCTATTTAAAATTTTGTTGATCCTCGACTCATTAAATTGTCTCATGACATCTACGAAAAAAAACTCAAAGTGATAAACATAAATATTAACTTAACTGTGATTGTTATTCCAGAGGTATGACGACGTGCTTGTCGGTGATAGTAGCCCGTGGCTCTGGCTTCTTCAGCGTGCAAATCATCGCCAGCTTACAAAGAGATTACTGCACGCCCCTGTTAAGTGCGTACGTCGCCCTAGTCATCAGTAAGTAGAATTAAGAATGATTATAGGGGCCAATACTAACAGACGTTCCAATTTGTGACTTAGCACGGCTGTTATAATATATTCATAACCTCCTTTTGTAGGCTATAAAATATAGAAATTTAAAAAATATTATATTTATTGGACAGAATGCTTCAGAATGAATAAATGCAATAATTATTAATCTCTCATTATTTTATTGTTTCAGCTGGACTACTTGTTGCATTTCTTTTACCATCAGATCCAAAGTCAAAAGCAGAGAAGAAAGAAATTGAAATAATAAATCCATAGCACCAAAGTTTAAGATATCATAATTTTCAGTAACTTATTGTTAGTTTATTAAAAAAAATGTGAAGAGACTGTAGATACATTTTTTTAGAGTAAAGTAAGTGTGGGTGTACCACAAGGTTCGATATTAGTTCCTTTCCTCTTTTTAGTATAATATATTAATTAAAAAAATAAAATTCATTTATTTCAGGTTCATAACCCATATTAAAACATCTTACATTATACACACAAATACATATACAACACCACACATACAAATAATTTAAAAAAAAAAATAATGATCTACCCCATTGAAAACTAACCACAAATGGTGTTGTTTGCTGACGATGCTTCTTTAATATTTATGATAAACCGACGTGCCACAAATCTTGACGACGTAGTAACGCCCTACTGCAGGTCCATAATTGGTTCACCGCTAATAATTTAGTATTAAATGGAAAAAAACGAAGTGCATAAGATTTGCTCTACCTCATGTCTAAATTAGTGATTGTGACATATAGTATTGAACCAAGAGAAACTAGAATTTGTCGATAAAACCGATTTCTTGGTGATCACGTTCGACTCAAGGCTACAATGGGGTCCTCGTTTATCATCTCTTGCAGGACAGCTGAGTTCAGCAGCATAAAGGTGTAAATAGACCCTTAACATATCCAAAAGGCACTTATTCTCCCCGTCTTTGCGATATTTTTTTTGTTCTAGACCATACCTGGGAACCTTCTAGTTACGGAGATATTGGGGGTCAAAGTTCCAACTTTATCACAAGTTTTTTACTTTACACACCTCCACAACCCCTGTACTGTTCAATCCATCCATCAACACAATGCTTTGAGTGCTTTCCATCGAGTCCTACCGTATCACGTGATTTTTCACAACAAAAAAAGGTCGATTCCCAGCAATATTTTTTGCGTAAAGTTACTTAGTTTGATATACAGAATGCTTGGTTGACGGCTATGTCAAGGGTCTGTTTACACTGTTTCGGGAGGTTCCTGCACCGAATTCGACGGGAGGAAACGCCCGGGTGTTTCCATTGCGAGGATTGTCCGGAGGACACGGTGGAGCACACCGCGGATGTCTGCCCCGTTTGGGTCGGAGCACCGTCGTGTCCTCGTAGCGGCGATTAGCGGCGGCGATCTCTCGCGTCCGGCCCTGGTTCAAGCCATGGTCCGGAGCGAGAGGGAATGGGAAGCCGACACCTCCTTCTGCGAAGCAGTCATGCTAGTGAAGGAGGTGGCCGGACGTGAGAGGGAAAGAACCTCACGTCCTAGCCGCCGCGGGAGACGCCCTAGGCGTCGGGGGTCACGTGGTGGCTCCCCGCCACCGTAGGCGCGGACCTGTGGACGACGAGCTAGCTCGCCGTCCGGCGTCTTATGACGACAGGCCGTGTCGACGGCGCGTTCGCGTTCCACACGCGCCTCAAAGAAGTCAGCAACGATGTAAGGGTTTGCAAGGGACGATGCCTGCCAGGGCTGCGGGACTGTTCGAAAGAGATACCGTGGCTCTGGAACACAAAGGGCAAAGATGGAACATGGATGGGTTTTAGTCAGTACAAGTCTGACACTCCCTTCCGCTCCGCCCAGAGTGGGGGGGGTCTGTTTACACCCTGAAATGACCCTGTGTTGTTAGAAACATCCGTCAATTTACCGCGAGGCTAGTCTATTTTAGTTATTTTCATAGTGTTATGTCATACGGTATTTTACTATGGGGACGAGCTGCAGACATCGAATCTATATTTATTTTGCAGAAACGAGCCCTCAGAGCCATATATGATCTACGTAAGCGCGATTCTCTAAGAGAACTGTTTAAGGCATCTAACATCATGACAGTACCTTGTCAATACATCTATGAAAACATCATATACGTTAGGAAAAATCTGCATTTATTTAGCAAAAGAGACACCACTATAATAATAGAAACAGGGATCAACTAGTACAGCCAGGTTTCAGACTAGCTAAAGTAGACTCATCTTTCATCGGGTACTTTTTAAAATATTAAAATAAAATACAATTTTGACAATTTCGTCTCATTCAGTTGTAGAATGTGCGGAGGCCACATTCTACAACTGAATGAGACGAAATTTCCACCCTTAAGAGGGTGAAATGGGGTGTTGAATTTTCTATGAAACTTTTTATTCTCTGAGTCGATTGACTTGAAAATGTATCTTCATATACTTCAGTTAAAATGATGAGATACGTGTATCACAGTTTTTCCAAAATCATCCCCCAATTTAAAATTCAATGTCCTGACTGGCTGACTGATACATCAACGCACAGCCCAAACCGCTGGCCCTAGAGACATGAAATTTGGAGGGTGTAGGTATTATTTGTGATGAGTAAGTATCAGTATTTCGAAATTCCTACCCCTTAGAGGGTGAAATGGGGTGTTGAATTTTCTGTGAAACTTTTTATTCTCGGGGTAGATTGACTTGAAAAGTGTACAAACTCTTCAGATAAAATCCAGTAAATCCGATGTCCAATCTCAAACCAAGGTACTCGTATCAATATTTCACGTATCTAATTTAATTGATATAACTTTAAACTAATAATTGCAAGTTATAAGCAAGTACATGAAAATCAATGTATGTATTATAGATAGATACATAGATTACTTATTATCCCAGAAGTAAGATCCCGTGGGCAATTCCCTAACTCCACGCGAGCGAAGCCGCGGGCATATGCTAGTTTACATATAATTATCTTTTATTGACTGGAATTTGCCTTGGCGGTTGGGACAATGTCATGCTCACTCAAATGCCTCGCTGATGGTGGCACGTGTGTCGGATCATTTAGTTCCCTTCAAAATGGTTGAGTTGAATGGTGCTGATCCATGCGTCATGTTCGTGAACGTGCGCTGTCAATAGGGACTGGTCATCTCTTAACTGCCATGGTTTATTTTTATTTTTGAACTGTTGATTATATCTTTTTACAGTAGAGGCTCTTAACTTGCACGTATTTATACATCGTTCTCACCTATATGTATAGTCTCAACATGAATGATGTAACCAACATTTTATAACAACATTTTATTGAAAAGAGTGTACATGCAGTTTCTTACCCATTCTTCTCCAAAGAGATCTACGCTTTGGATTGGGCAACTACAGTACTTTCTCAAGTTATTATGCCTTGTGACTGTGACTGTAGCTTCGCTTTCTTTGTTTTTCTGACATTCAAAAGTGCCTGTAACGGTCTAATTTAAATAATCGCGATCATTTTTTTTGTAACTTTCTTCTCCGCACCTCTAAGAACACAATAAAAAGCCTGTGATTCTTAAATTTTTAGCGTATTTACTGTGTTGAAGTAGATTTTTGTAATGACTTGTAATAAAGGTTTTTTTTGGAAATAAAAAGGCAGTTTTTTTTACATTTGAGCTTAAGTTTATAACAAAAATATAGTGACCAAGTACTTAGTACCTACATATTTACAACAGTCTCTTCTCATAAAATTAAACTAACAATAATTATAACGACGTGAACTATTAAATCCTATACTTTGAGATGATCAGGATCTTCTTCTACATTTCTTTGGGTCTCATTCTTGTCTCCTTTTGATTTGGGGTCTGCTGGTAAGAACATTGCAACGATGAATCCAGCTGAAACAATGATATTGACTCAATATTAATTTTTAGTGGGCAACCCTTTGAGAATTCTTGAAGCTCAATAAATCTGACTATTCTGCTGTCTAGTACGCGCTACTGCTGAGCAAGAGGTCTTAAAAGATTTCCAGGTCTGGTAAAGTCATATTGGGTCTATCCGTCAGGAATTTCTCAGGAGCAGCCCGTAATCTGGATGTTTGTCCGTTTCGTGGCATTAGATTCGCCCCCCTATTACGTGGGACTTAAATATGGCGAAATATATGTATTAAAAGTACAATTCTGGCAAACCCTTCAGGTGTAACAGGTGTGATGTTATGCACGCATGTAGTACATTCGTTTGTTAGTATATTTCATACTTACTTATAACCAAGGCGACATATCCGCCTAACATAGGCGTGCAATAGTCTCCGAGCAGGTTGGCGATGATTTGAACACTGAAGAAGCCGGAGCCTCGGGCTACGACCACTGACAAACACGTCGCCATACCTCTGAAATAATAAGTAATTGTTAGTAAGAGGGTTATATCCACAGCTCTTAAAATATTGAGCGAAAACATTGTGAGGGAACTGACATGTCTAATAACCAAAAATCCGTAAACATGTTACTTCCACCTACCCGCACTGGGCCCCTGTAGTGAATTAAGGCCCAGTTCCTTTCAAGGGAGGTCCCCACAGTGGTCACGTTAAGGGATGATTATGCGTCGGGCTAAGAGCTTAGCTAACAGGTGTCTTTTTGTGGCTGCATTCACAGTTTGTTAATTTTTCGATTTCCGGATTTAATTACAAATAGACATTTAAATCAACTGGAAATTTCGATATTCAAAGCAAAGAGCCTTTAATCATAAATACTTAAGGGTAAAAAAACATCCAAGAAAAAAAAAAACCAAACCTTAAATGTGTAGGGTTCAGTTCGACCAAATACGTGTTAACGTTGCCCAAAATTTGTGCAACGTACAGGAACATGAAAAACAACGCTATGCTCAGCATTGGGACTCTGATGAAGAGCAGCATCACACCGCAGCATGAGGATGCAACGAAAACTATGAGCGTAATTGTTTTCTTGCCAAGAATCCCCACGACGAACGACAGAAAGATCATTAAAACTGTTGATGCTCCAGAGTATATCATCGTGGCATACAACGCCCTCGGTTCGATACTGCCCGTGCAATCTGCCGTTTCCTAAAAAAAAATAAGAATAAGTATCAACTTTTATGAGCTCATTTTTAAATCAGAAATGGTAGTTTTTTAGTTCAGTGTTTTGGCAACACTTGATTTACTGTCACAATAATAGTTGTATTTGCAGTGGATCTATTGGCGCGTGGCTAAACTCGGAACTAATACCGCCATCTTGTTTTTCCAATTCATTTTGACAAAACAATTTCACAGTTTTTCACGCATTGAGCCTTTCTTCAACGTTATTTGAGCGCCAAAAGATCCATGCAGCATTGAGTAGTGAACAATTTAACGTATTGGTGAATACTGGCACAGTTTATACGGATAGTTAATATTGTAGGTAGGTACTATAACTTTAATGTTATTTTCTACTTACAGTGCCATTAGAGCGAACACTTGAACTCTGACTCGCAACTTCACAGAACGTCCGACCGTGGTGGCTCTCTCCACCAGTAAAATAGGCATTTGTCATGGTTGGAACCCACATTGTAAATCCTGTTGATCTGAAAATATTAGGAAATAAGTATTTACAAAATCTTTGGATTACCCTTTGAATGGTCCGTCAAATTTGACGGGCTTATGCATGTAATTCCCGATAGCAAGGCTGCCAACTCAAATAAAATTTGTAAAAAACATTAATAATATGGTTTAAAAGCCTTCTCAAATATTTACTAACGACTGCGGGGTATGTAAATAGCATCCCCAATCGTTCATTATCATGAATAAAAGATAAGATAATAATATTAAACGCAATAAACCTTACGTCATATATGCGGAGAGCAGTAAATAGTAGAGTATGAAGGAGTTCTTCAATAGAGGAGGCTTGAACAGAGGAGCGGTTTGGTTGAAAATCTTCCTCATCACTGAATTCTGTGAATTGTCCTGTGGTGGTTCCTCGAGGTACACTTGCATTACCTGAACAGATGTTTAAATTATTAAATCATTTAACTAATGAAATTTTGATGAAACTTGGTCTCCGGATATAACATTTATACCTACCTACTGAATTAAATGTGATATCATTAAATGAATGGTGCTCTTTTTCCGAAGTACAATAATTATATAGGTACTTATGCACAGTAGGTACATGCCAACGGTAAAATCTTGAGTTAAATCATTATGTACTTATTACTTACAGTAACTATTAATACTCACAGAATAGCTATCCTTGTTAAAACCGGTGTTACACTTGAATATTGCCTTGAAAACCTCCAAGGCCTCCTCATTCCTTTGCTTACTGAGTAGGAACTTGGGGCTTTCCTGCATGAATATGGTGAGAATAATCCCAAGCGCACAAGGCAAGGTGATGGCCTGCATCAGTAGCCTCCATGGTCTGTAGACCACTCCGAGCCAGGATATCTCGTAACCGAAATCCAGTGCGAATATTGGTAGAGCCAAGGCTGTGAAACAAATAAGTGTAAATTATGATTACAAGCTGACAGAGGAATTTAGCTGGGCGTCGCGTATTCCACAGAGCCTAAAGACCAAGGTCTTCAATCAGTGCATCCTGCTTGTTATGACTTATGGGGCCGAAATGTGTACACTCACGAAAAAAAAGAAAAATTAAAAAGAAATACATTTTTAGTCTGTGGCGAGCACTTGTAGTTTTAATAGTACGGCTGGTCCATAAATTCAAGGTTGGTCAGCGAGCTATGGAACGGGCTATGCTTGGGGTCTCTCTGAGGGATCAAATCCGCAACGAGGTGATCCGACAGAGAACCAGAGTTGTCGACATAGCTCACAGAATAAGTAAGCTGAAGTGGCAATGGGCCGGCCATATTAGCCGTAGAACCGATGACCGTTGGGGTAGACGTGTTCTTGAATCGGCAAACGTAAGATGGGACGCCCTTGCTCGGTTCCGTGGTTCCACCGAGCAAGGGCGTCCGATCGTGATCTTCGCAGGGTGGCTGGTATCAACTGGATGAGAGTTGCTGAGAATCGAGTTGAGTGGCGTGTGATTTAGGAGGCCTATGGCCAGCTGTGGACTGCTGTACACTGATGATGATGATTACAAGCTCATTCAGTCATTTTTCTTTCATTGGCCATGTAGGGGTAATTGCGGACCACAGGCAGCTTTATGTTCTAATATTATGGTGTTTTTAATTTAGTAAGAGAATGCTTTCATGATGAAATTCGTGATTGTCTGATCAGAAGGAGTACTTGGGCCTGAACGATCTGTGTGAAAGAGAATGTGGCTAGTAACAGAACTACTGAGATGACAATTATTAAAGAAGCATAGACGAAGGGGACCTGCTGCGTCGACCCCAAATTAATTGGGGTTGGGCAGGAGAGTGGTAATGATGACGTTAGTAAGAAGTATTCAAAGATCCTTACAGCAAATGATGAGCTGAACGACCATAGTAGCGCTGGCCATCAGAAACATGAGCCTGCTGCGATGCCTGCTGGGCACGCTCTCTGCTAGTAGGACGAACGCTGCCGCATTCGCTGCTGATGCTGGAAACCATCAAACAACGGTTTAAGAGACATCGCCGCGCAAACTGTTACCATGAGGTCAGCCAGCCAGGAATTCCGCCATTCTAAACCTCCCAGCGTAGAAATTTTCAACGGTTATTACTTACTAACTACTTTAATAACCGATGAAAATTTCCCCATAAGGTCTCCCTGATCGAGATCCCCAGAGGAGTATCTTTGGCTCACGCATAAAGTGCAGCTTTCTACCCAGGCAATTTTTGAAATGAGGTCAGTAGCTGTATTAGTTTCGAGAGATTTACAGACATACAAACACACAACTTGAAATAAGGGCATATTTTCATAGAAGATAAAAGTTTTTAGTAAATACAATAAATAGCCATTGTTAGATAGTTAGATAGTATTGTTATATATATAGTATTGTTAGATAGTAAATACAATAAATAGCCATTGTTGTTGTTGTTGTGAGTAAACTAAAATAGTTTTGACTTCATTAAAATTTAAAAAAAATATCAATAAAGCTTAATTCCTACTAAGACCGGGCGTAAATGTCCGGAAAACTTTCTGCATTCAACAAGTAAATGATCCAGAATATTCAGAATTGATAAGCTGTGGAATCAATTACTTTACTTACATAGATAGCTCATTTTATCATTTTGCATATCATATAAATTTTTTTTTCGTTAAGTATTGCATAACTATTTGCAATAGGCACACGCACACGTCTTAGCTGCCATTTTCCTGTTAGTACTGATTGATTAATTTCAGATCAATCTGACAGCCGGCGATTGATCTGAAATGAATGATGGCTTTGGTTTTTTGAAGGTGTTGGATTTTCGGGATAATTCACTAACTGAATTAAGAAACTATTAACTGCTTCGTGGTCGCAAGCGCGACTGCTGAGCATGGGGTCCTGGGTTCGATTCCCAGATCGGGCAAAGCGTTATTATGTTTTTAAATCAGGAATTTCTCAGTAGCAGCAACGGAGTCTGGATTTGTGCCTGGTTGATTTAGGCAATAATCTCGCCCCCTATTACATGGGACACCTCTGCCTTACCCTTCTGGGATTACAGGCGTGATGATAATGTGTTATGTGAATTAAGAAAAGCTACCGAACGAGCAAGCCTTGCCTAATAAAATCTGAAGCCTGAATGAACGTATTTTATCGATATCATTTTAAGATTGGAAAAATAGGTAGGTACGATTACGACATGGCGACATAATGTGGTCGTTTTCCGAAGTTTATTTGTTTTTTACAAGCATTTAAATGGTTTATGTAGTTTTAAACATAGATACTTACAATGAAGCGGAAAGAAACTTGAGAATGGCCAGTGATAAGAAGTTAGGAGCCAAGGTTGATGCTAGACTGAAGGTGAAGCCGACTGGCATGGCGACTAGCAGTGTTTTCCGGCGACCTTTGGTGTCGGCGCACAAGCCCCAACCATAAGATGAGATGATTACACCTGGGGAATAAGAAGCTTGTAGCTACAGCGACAGAAAACAAAAGCTCGACGGCAGTCGAACTCGGGAACTCGTATACGAAATCATAGCGGCTTCACAACATCTACTCCATATGAGAATAGTTCATAAACAAACATGACATCAAACCCGTAATCCCTACCATGTAGGGGGCTGTTAGCTGCCCCTACATGGTAGGAATTACATTCATATAGAATATCTCTTATACATATAAACACTAAACAGTTAATGTTTTTCAGTGTTTAAAGACTACTTGGACTCTTCCTAGAGCTGGTCATTATTCAATGCTTATAGTTTGTGGGGCATAAGTGCCCCACAAACTATAAGCATAAAAAGAAACATGACATCAAACCTGTAATTCCTACCATGTAGGGGGCCACTTATACTCCGTATAGAGTATCTCTTTTACATATACATATAAATAGTTAATTAATGTATTTCATTGTTTAAAGACTACTAGGACACTTCCTAGATCTGGGCATTATTCAATGCTTATAGTTTGTCGGTTACTTACCTATGAGTGGAATAGCAGACAGCAGTCCTTGTTGTGAGGTGTTTAGCGACATATCGCACGCCATCGCTGGCAGAACCACGGAGAAACCGAAGATGTCCATGTACATCGCCAGGATCAGTAAGCAGCCGGTTATCAGCATACCCACATTGTATTTGCCGAAGCCTGGGGGCAGAAGGAAATAGGTTCATTCAAATATGCATGCCAGAGGTTAATTTCATCGAACGAATGACCAAAGAGTGGGTCATTGCATCTCTAAGACGAGTGTTGAGATTCCAGCAGACCGCATCCCAAAACGCACTGTTTCTGATAGCTTGCCCAACGTCCTTAGTTGTGCCCACAGAAGAGAATTAGAACTTTGAAATTAGTATTTAAAACTCTTTCAATTTGAAACGGCGACGGTGAACATCGAGAGACAACGGGCAAGTCTTAGAATCAAAAATCCAACCCGCATGGGCCCGCGTGTCGGAATATCTCCCATTCTCTCTCACAGAGGAAGGCTGTGCTGTGTCCTTGCAATGGGAACGTTATACTCTGATTATTGTACTTTTTTTTTTCAAAATTCATTACGTATGGAGCGTCGTTCTAGTCAATTCACTAGTGTTCCTTTCCATAATCATTGATCTGTAGACAGCTAAACATTGTTGCGTTGTGACCATTTGAAAACGACAATTTACTCTTGTTCTCTGTCAAACAATAGAAAACAAAGCTATAGTTTCTTCAATCGCGTTGTGATTTTCCACCAAGCGTCTTGTATATTTGTTGCGAAAGCAAAGTCGTGTACCTAAGTAATGAGAAGCAAACTGACGCGCAACAACGATGAGCGAACTTCTGCAAAGTCAAAGCCAACACAACAACGATACAGCAATATGGTTGGATCAAAACTTGGAGTTACACTACCGTGAAGACACATTGGTGTCAACTGTGCACCATCCTGCACCACCATAATTTCAATAGCTCCAATATAAACTGGCAAACACTACGAATGAAATTGCATCACAGTTATGAAATAAAAATGAGCATTATGAGCTGTACTTATCAATCATTGTTCACCAAACAGACTTCGGGAAATTCTTTTAGATAGTGCCGATTCACCCAAATAAACTTATCAATTCGGTATCGCACAAGGTCAGTCTAGTTCGTAGCTATTTACTCTCACTACTTCCTGACAGTCGTGATTGAAGACACGTGTTTGTCGTGATGACAGTGACCAGTAGATAGCACGTGCATTGTCATGGAGGCCTTCACATTGCATGCTTATTTTCTTTGTAGAATGCTCTACAGGGTAATTGATCACGATGTAGTATTCAGGTGTTGTTGACACCCAGCTCAGTCTAAACACTTTATTGTGTTCCTTTAGACAGGTAAACAGTGGCTTAGCGTATTGATCAGATAGGTACCTACGTGACCAGTGTGTATCGACCGAAACGCATAAATACGAAAGCCTTATTTGATCGAGACATGATGGAACTAAATGCTAGGTAAAGAGAAAAGACAGAGAAAGCCCATTTCTTGACTTGGGACAATCCTAAGACGATGGAATGCTTGGCTAAGGCATCGAAAATCACCAATGGATGTCACGTTTGGAGGCATTCATGACTAAAAATTTGATAGACCGAGGATTGAAAGAAGTGACTGAAGCAAACTTGCTGGTGATTCATTATGCTCAATATTAAGTGAAGGGTCGACTAGAGAATTTTGAAAGTTGGGTTGTGTATCAAGGTCGCGTGATGAGGGACGAGGACAGGGTGACGTCACAAATGGTCTGGATTGAATCGACTTAAGGTGTCAGTCGACTACTCCGTACACCATGTTTCTTTGTATTAAAAAGTATGAGACTGTCATGAGATAGTGAGCAGAATTATAATTATGGTGTTGTGAAGTACAGACATATGAAACGCTCTGAAACGGTTGCTAGGTACTTGTTTAAGCCCTCAGCTCAGATGAAAGGACTCTAGATACAACGAAGAACTTGGTACAGGCACATTCCGACTCAGGCTCCAACGAAACACGTGAACTTGATCTCTGTAAGGCTCTGAGTCTTCCTGTAAGACCTCTGGTTTTGAAAACAGAACCAACTTTCGTTTATCATTTCCAGACATGCGGTCTAATCTTTCGTTATCATTTTAATAGATGTCTGCTTCCTTCTCACGGTGATTAAATTGATTGTATACTCGGTGTTGATACTATTTTGAGATTGAACTGTCCTTGAATTCGATAATATGTGACTTGCGGGATAGATTCGTCAGTATAACGTTTTGAGGTCCCGTAGTCTTCCCGTAATCTTCGTTGCCATACAAATATAAAAATAACGTGTCAATATGTACACGCTCATTTCCGAAACCACCCAACCGATTTCAATTCAATTTTGTGAATGAGTATGGTTGGTTCTAGCTTGAAATGTAGGATAGTTGTGGATCCCATAGGTGGTGCTGTTGTTAGTAAATTGCACACATGCAATGCCGGGGCGGGTTACTAACTTATATAAATGCGAAGTAACTCTGTTTGTATATACGCCTTAAAGGCTGATCGGATATCAATGAAATTTGACATACAGGTAAACCAGCACGACCAAGTCATGTTCAAATCAAAATCAAAATATTTTACTTCACATAGGCCTCGATGAGCACTTATAAACCGTCGACAAAAAGGTGCACGGTTCGGGTTGGTCGTTTCCTATGGAGAAAAACCGGCAAGAAACTCCATGGTTACTCTTTTCAAATCATTTGGTGGTACAATATTATTATGGATACAGCATTTGTACTTAAGTATGGGGGGACAGCGTAGGCTCGACATTAAGTCGTTGCTTACTACACAAAAAATGTAGAACAAAATAAAAAGATAACAAAAGTTAACAAGCAGCTGGGAATCTACAAAGCCTACAATGTCCACACATTCACAAACAATCGATAAAAAGAATCTATACAAAGGTAAGAAAAAATTGTAAAATACTAAACTTATACTGTCACTTACGGGATATCTTCAGTGTATAAGATTAGTTGTAAACCGTGAAAGCTTGAAACAGTGTTTGTAAAATACTAAATTAAACAAGTGACACAAATACTGTTATCAGTGCTGTAATTATTTTGGGCAAAAGATATATAAATGATTTGAAAACTATTGTAAAAATCTGATTCGAAAGAAGAGAAAAAATGAGATTGAGAATAGTTAGAGACATCCACATATTTGTGCCGTTTATGAACTACCAGGGAAGCCGCAAGCGCAGAAGGAACTAAGGCCAAACTTCTTTATCTTCAACGTAGTCCTTGATTTTGTAATATGCTTTTTTAATAAGAACACGTTTGATGTAGTGACATAGGATCCGACAACAACGCGGGCGAAGGCTCCGACAAAAGCTAGTTAATAATAAGGTATTATTTAACTTCAGGTCTTAGGTCTTATTACCGTGGACCTGGAAGAGTGACTTCTGACCAAGATCGGATTGTTGTGTTCAAATTAGTTCGAAACGAAACGACTAACTAGAATTGGGCGGAGAAACGTGACCTTGAGGGACCGATTTAGAAGTTTTAAATGTATTTCAGGAAGATTTTGGTATATCTTCTTTTTAATCATAGAGTTCATTGTGTATAGTTTTAAGTTGGTTATGGATTATTAAGTCTTGAACCACAATAGGAAAGCTCAAAAAATTATCGAGCAACTTAAGATCTGCAATTTCAGATGGAGGCTTTCACAGAAACTAGTGTTTTCAAAAAAGGAAGTGACACCTAAAATTCACTAAACATGTCTATGGTCCTTTTTCATTAGGTAATTAAAAAAGCACTCACCTGTAAGGTCCAAAGCTTCTTCAAAGCTACTTTTCTTCGTAACATTTTCTGTTATTACGAACCCCATTTTGTATTATTTTATTTAACTAGATTCTTTTTTTTTAAACTTGCTTTAGAATGCGTCGCTGTTCTTTTTTTTCAGCCAGTTTTTTTAGGGAATTTTTGGTATTTTTCCCCTTTTATAGAAGGGAAAATTTTGTTTGTTATTTAATTGTTTTCTTTAGTTATAGATGACCAATATTTTACTAGGCTACATTGGCCATGTGTCGGTGATGGACTGATGCGAGCACAGTGACTACTCGGGTCGGGTGCGCGCTTAAATATAGTTTGTTGTTAATCATACAAATACTGATAGGAAAACCACACCGAGATTGTTTAGGATGGTGTCCCGAGTTCTACGATAATTTTCAGAGATAAGTATGACTTGATACTCGAATGTTAACAGTCTACTTTTTCCTTAACAGACATTTTTTGTCGCTGTTTAAAGAAGACGTTGGTAATTAGAATATTTATTCTCCTAAATTATTTAATTTGTAAATAATTTTGCTTGGAAAAAAAAATATCAGCCATAACTTAGTTTACAAATTAAAACTGGACTTGTATTCTGGTCTATTCGTTTCGTTATCAGTATTTTTTTCATAATTGAACCTAAAAGGAACTGGATTCTAGTAGCAGATAGTCTAGTTTTTCACTTAACTGGAAGACACCCTAATTTCACAAAACATTTCTTAGATTGTTGCAAATGATTGAATTAATTTTGTTTGAAAGATGAAAACGTACGGTTACCTAAGAGTGATATTAGGGACATAAACTTTATACCAATCTTGTAGGTAGGTACAGTATTCAATCCCTGTGGACAATAACAAAATAGACATGTGAGGACCATCAACCACGATTATTATTCTACAAATTGAGAGTTTTAATTGAAATGAGTATTGTGTTGGAAACAATTTAGTGAACGTGGTCGAAGCGAAAGAAGTAAGGATTAGGGAATGTATCATGGTGAGTATAGGTACCATGCGGGACCGCGTAATACCGCGATCTCGCAAGATTGCACAGGGACGTATCCTGTGATCTTCTAGGTGTGCGAATGCGCTCAAGCTTATTTTTCTCGTCGGGAAAAAACCTCACAAAAAAATCTGAATATGTGTTTGAAATTACCAGAAAATCGGGAGTTTTTAAGCTTTACGTATGTGAATGCGAATCTAGCTGTAAAAAAAGCTGCAGACTAAAAGAGCGAGTCGTTCAGATTATCAGATACAGGGTTGGGCAGTATTTGAATGACTTGTAATTTAATTACGTAATTGAAATACAAATACGTATTTGGTATTTGTTATTCAATTACTTCTTAAAAATGTAATTTGTAATTGGTATTTCAAATACCTGACACTGAGGTATTTTGTTGTTAGTATTTCAAATACTTATGGCGTCAAAATACATTTGAACATAAATGCATTTAGCGATCTTATTAAATAAATAAATAAAATTCATTTATTTCAGGCAAGATGCGCCCATACGAAAGCAAATTTAAAAATTACACAGCATAACATACTTGAATTGAATTTCCAAAATTTTAATAATTACAATTGCATTTAAAATGAAAAATAATAAAATAAATTAAAATATTAACTTAAAATGTAAATGTAGCAGGAATATTTACACCTGCCTCTGAGTCATTTGTTTGTTTGTCAATACCACAGAACAGAAAAAACATTAGAAGTCGCATGTGGGCGGGCCGCGCGTACCCCGAGGTTTGCGCTGTTCCGCAAACTGTTTCCCCCACGCCCACGCCACGCACATCAGTCTAGATAGAAGCGTCACAGTGACAATAACTCTTATAAAACCTATTTTAATGTTAAAAAAATACTAAAATGCCTTATTGTGCTGTTCTAGAATGTAAAAACGATAGCAGAACCAAAAATGTATCAAATGGTGGTATATCATACCATCGGGAAGTCTTAATTTACTTTATTTCGATTAAATTTGAAAAACATTATTTTATTATACAAGGCAAGTACAAATAGACTTATTGTTTATTATATAGGGTCTACTTTCTTTTAACTCAAACATATTATTCTCGAAGATTCCAACTATGCACATATCACAGTCCGCTACTCAATTAGAGATTGACGTTATCGATAATGAGTTATCGATATTTTAAACTTCAATGTTCTATGATGTATGGGCGAAAAATTAACCTTGTGTGCGGGTTTTTATGATGAACTCTTCTACCCTTTTTTTTAATTTTCCTTATCCAGGATTGAAATAAGTTTAAAACATTGATATGGGGAATCTATTCGTAATATTAAAATTGAGAAAAGATTTATCTCACCCTATGTCATTCATAAAGTCTCGAACCTATAAAAAATGGGTTTCGTATTATTTTATGGCTTCAGATTTCCTAAGGATCCAGATAGAAAAGAATATAATAGAATATAATAAGTGGCCCATGTGTTAGTCTGAAACATCAAAGTTCGCTAAGGAGTTGGTCGAGCTAAAACATACTTAAAACGAGTGTAGCTGCCGGCGAAATCGAAGGGTTCCCATGTCAATAGAAAGTAGGTACTAGGTACCCGTAGTAACAAATCGTGTAGTTTATTCTGTTACCTTTCTATCAAATAGTATAATTTTCGAAATCAATCAGTAGTTTAACATGACAATATTAACATAACAATAAATTCTTAACTATTCGTTATATAAATCATAAGCATTATTATAAATTTATAACACTTGATTTCAAACATAAGTATTTTTAAATTTAAAAATATTTATCGACTCTTGAATTTTGTTTGAAAATAAAACGCAATGTCGATAAAAGGGCAACGACAGTGGTACAACCCTAGAAAAGGACGAATAGCACACAAATAGTAATGAGCTCGTTACGGGAAATATTAATCTTATTCCAAAACAAATAAAGGCTTATTAAATGCATTTAGTGTAGTGACATCTAGCGGCGAGTAGCAGAACTTGCTCATAAAACTATTCCGTATGAGCTAATACTTAAACAGAGTAGATAATAAACCACTCTATTTGCATGTAATTATGGTTTATATTAAAAAAAAACGAAGACTAATATATTACTTTCTTTCATTTGATATTAAACTACCAATCACACCACGCTTTTCTTAGTGTTACGAAATACAATTAACCTGTTTATGTGTTAGTTTGGGGTACGCTGGTTCCGAAACTAATAAAGCTCTATGCGATTTCTACTGTTTTTTTCTGTTCTGTGGTCAATACATTAATCATATAACAATGGTTAATGTACTGACAATCAAACCTGTTCACAAATACGCTCAGGATAGCTAGCGCTTATTAATAGGTGTGTTCTGCAGAAAATTGCAGAAAAAAAAAAGTAGACAGGTACCCTGTCTATTTACTCAGCCGCCTCAATCATATACTCTGACCAACAAAGAAAGGAAGACGGCGCGCCGCGAACAGCAAGTGAAGCCACAAAACCATGCTCCTGCAAGTGATTATACCCGCTCACGCACGCACCTACACCAAAACCATGCTCATTGCTCTTAGTACGTCACGAGTCGTCGTCTAGATAACATTCATAAAAAAATAGAATTATGCCTTCCTCTGTAGGGAAAACTTGTAAAAACAATAGCAAATCACATAAAAGATTTCACGGAATCACTTTTCACTTGTAAGTACTTGAAATAACATCGTTTTTGAATTGGAATTTTGTAACTTGGAACAAAGAACTTCAGCGAACGAAAGCAATGACATAAAGTGCGAGTGTTGCCATAATATGATTTCATTCCCCATTCGATTAAACAAATTTAAATATGATTTCTTACTTCGAGTAATTATATTCCTGTTTTCTTTTTTTTATGTATTTTTTATATTTTAGATATTCAATTAATGCTCAACAATTGAGGTGCAATACCATACTCAACAATATTGTACTCGTACAATATTATCCTACCCATATTATATTATGCCCCAAATTATAGGAAAAAACTTTAACAAATGGCAACCTTTCGAAACACACATAGATAAAAAGGTGGCTTCAGTTTTGATGTTCGCGGCGCGCCGTCTTCCTTTTTAAGTTGGTCTGAGATCATATAATAAAAATCCAAGGAAAAATCGCCTCATATTTTTGATAATCAAATGTGTAACGATTACTCGAAAAACAGATGGTCACAACCATCTGTTTTTCGAGTGATCGTTGCTCACGGAATCACGTGGATGACCAAGTTCTCATATTATTCATTGTGAGTAGTACGTTATTGTGTGATGCACTGAGCAATTATTACCGGAAAACTGAATCAGTTGTGAGGGTTAGTGCGTCGGAAATCCGTTACTAACTTGTTTGCCTTTTGTTGCACCGGTCGCCGACGTCAATGTCAGCGACAATGTTGTTGCGCAACAATGACGCATGGAGTGGTGTAGGCGTTCTATAGAAATAAAAGAGGAGAGGGTTATATTCTGTGAAATGTGTATAAAATGAGAGCAATCAACTGCAACTTTAATGTTAACTAGCGGCCCGTTTCGACTTCGCACGGGTGCAATTTACTAGGTATGAGAGAAAATGAGAAATGCGCTTAGCAAAAACGGATGGATGGATATGTTTGTTAGTGTCTTTCATTCAAAACTTAGAGCACGAATTTTGATAAAACTTTACATTAATATAGTTTATACATCAGAATAATAAATAGAAAAAACAGAAAAAAAAAGAATAAAGAATTTATTTAACAAAATAATTTACGTGCGCGAAACCGCAGGCGAGAGCTAGTTATTTATAAACCCCAATCAATCAATCATTGAAGAAATTTCAGTGGGCTTCCCAGGTTTGTTGAAGGACTGATGGCTGAATAGATTATAGTTTACATGAGTCAGATTGAGATAAAGCTAGTTGAGAGCAATACCTAAAGACTATTCTTATAATATGTTTTATTATTTCACTATAACTTCGTAAATCTAGTTGCAGTTTAGCTCTTCTCTCTATGACTATTAAGAAGCTTCCAACTCCCAGCTATTAGTTAATAAATCGCAATGTGACGTCCTTATGAAAATACCATAATGTAAGTTGTCAGCGGATCGTCTTAGGGGCGGATTTATTTATTTTTTGAATACACAAATTGACGGACTATTCTCAAACCCCTCAGGGCGTATTCACACGGCGTAGTTTTTCGGCGCAGATGACGCGAGTTTAACGCGCTTTAAATTAGATTCAGTAGCAGGCAGTTCCAACAGGCTCCAGGGCTTTAGGGGTTTATTTGAGGGCCTAGTGTCAGTTTTTGATCAAATTTGATCGCATTAATGTAAACTTCGATACATCGTACTGAAACTGAAATAAACCCATCTGGTGACAACTATGGGAAATACAACAATTCCACATTATGTAAAGTTTACTTTAACGTAATCGAATAGGCTCTGTCAGTGATAAGAACACGCAAAAGTCTGACTGTGCTCTTTCTTTGCACATTAATGTAAACGATTTGCTGACAGCTGGTTACGACACACCGTAAACACTGAAACACCAGCTGCTATTCCAAATGATAACATTCATCTGACAGATGAAACGAATATAGAGAAGATGTTGACATAATCAAAGCATATAATTACTGAATAAATAATATACTACAAACGGAAAAATTACTACACGGAAGCTAAAACAACATGTCGTTTTAAGGTACATAAAGCCCGCGGTTTCGCCAGTTTGAACGTTTTACCGAAATAAAAAGTATCCTATGTACTAACCCAGTCATGGTCTTCCTGTATTCCAAATTTCATCGATCCCATCAGCTGTAATAGTAACAGACAGGAAGACAAAGTTAGTTTCACATTAAAATATTAGTTTGGATGTGAAAAATGCGGATAAATTGGATTCTTGTTGTCGGCGTTTTGTGCACATGTGTGAGAAAGATGGCAGAGATTTCGACCGATAAGGGAGATGTAAAGATAAGGGAAGTGGCGATTGCTGTTTGAGAGATAATAGACTCTGAATTAGTGTGTTACGTAACTGATAGCGATACTTATACCAAGTAAGTTAAACAAGAAATTCAACGAAGGAGAAAAAAACGTCGCAAACGACGTTTTTCAATCAAATGACCAGTGGGCATTTGTTACTGCAGCAGCTGCAGTTTTAGGCTCCATAACAACCTCGCCTGCGGCTCGGATGTGAATTCCGCCTCGAATGCAAAGTTTTCCCACTTATTTCTAAATGTACTATTATCATCATCTTCCTGCCCTTGTCCCATTCTATTTGGGGTCGGCGCAACACGTTTTCTTCCATCCTCCCCTGTCACGTCACAATTGAAAAATGAACAAATCACAAGTTATTAAAACAACTGAAAAACCCGACTGCAGTAGCAAAACTAAAGTTCAACATTTTATGTGACCTGGAAGGAAAAAAACAAGCACATTTTAAATTAAATAAAAGGAAAATTTCAGTTGTATATGAAGAAGCGAGACTGGCATTTTATTTTGTGGGTGTAGGTACTATTAGGTACGCCTCTGCCTAACCCTTCGGGGATTACAGGCGTGAGTTTATGTATGTTCATAACTCGTGCTCACCGCTCTCGTGTGAAAAGATACAAAACTAATAGAAAATGTTCTATTCGTCTAAGGTTGTCTACACACTGGGTGCTTGTAGCAGGCGTAGCAATCCGTAGGAATAGCGTGTAGCGTAGACACGTAGCGGCGTAGAGGGCCCTTAGGCATCGCGCGAATCAAATAGTTTCGATACAATCGTTAAAAATTGAACATAAATAGATTCCGACGAGACAATATCTAGGTTTTATAGCTAGAAAAAAAAGTTGAATTTGCAAATCCTTGTTACAACAAAAAACTTATAATTTTCAATATCAAAATACCTACTATTATAAATTCTCAATTTATGCCTCGGTCCTAATTGCATTAATTGAAGGCGAGGAAACAAGAAACAGAGGGAAATTAGCGGTTAATTGAAATTCCCTCATCGCAGGTATATTTAAAAAGGAAAATTTTATTTATTTCAATTGTATACTTTTGCGGATATTGGCTATGATAATTGTGCATTTTGATACACCAAGCGCAATGCGACAAGACTCAGGTGCTTTGTAAAAGGTCAACAAGGTCAGCTGTTAATCTTATTCGATCTGCACGTAAACAATACTCCACACTGCCCTGAATGAAATCAGCTGAGATTCTTCAACAGGGGTTGGGGTGACTTGGGGGCGTCAATATTAATTCTGTCCTTATCTTGCTCTAGGAAAAAGTAGTCCGTGGGTGGTCCCTTTCTCGCACGTCGTGGAAAATCGATAACCTCCTCGTAGAATCTGTGCTCCTGGTAAATATGACGAAAATGGCGGATCCCTCTACTATTTGGACTCGTAGTGGGCCTTGGCCGTCGCGTTGTCTATGAGAGCCAAGGCCCCAAACGAGGCCTCAAGTATTGATAACATTTTCTTGAAACGGAACGTGGAATTTTCTCTTTGAAAACGTACATGATTTCCATAAGGACCAGATAATAAATTAGGATACCGAAAAACGAAAAGAAATATAAAGGCAGTGATTACCTTCTAAAAAAAATCTTTAATTTTTTAATATTCTTATGGATAATTAAATGGCCTTTACGCTTGGAAAACCTCGTGATATCTTTTCAACGAACTTTCCACGACATCTGACATACTAGGCGCACAGGGGAACGAGGAGTTAGAGAAATTCCTTTCTCAGCTGTTGATACTCGGACTAGACATACATTCGGTTGTAGTACTGAGCTACGAGGACCACCTGTTGGTGAAAAGTTTTGTTTTTGCCGTGTAATTTTGCCACCTATTTGAAAGACCAGTTGCGCTGTAATCTACTATAGAATAGAATAGAAGACATTCAATTGAGCCGTAGTCCATATACTGTAACACAAAAAACCTAATAAAGCTATTTATAAACTATACTTAAGTTTTTGTACAGATTGCGTAAGCCTAATAATGTTTATCTTCAAATTCGACGACATAAAATAGACATTTCTAGAGTAAGTAAATATAATACCATAAGCTTCTACAAGCATCTGATAAATAGAACAGACAACAGCAGCTCTTTGCTTATGTATTAAACCCGAGTTCCGTAGAAAGTAAATAAATGAGCTAAAAATACTACTTTTCGTGCAATTTTGTCATGTCAGCTAGCAAATATTTGTGTTTTGTTTTGCGTCTCGTTGTGTAGCAAATAGTTCGCGGTGACATCGAGGGGTGGAATAAAATCGATAGATTTGACGCATGCGTATTCTTCGTCCTCGCTCCGCGCGTTACCGTCGCGTCGCAAGCTCGCAACCCTATATCCTTACGTTTCTGCCAGCCTAGTACTGGCGCCCACAAAACTGAAATTTCCCTGCCCTCGTCGCCAGGTTTCCCGGAAGTGGAAACCTTCGACTTCCGCTGTGTAGGGCGGCACAACGTTTTCAGTTCTGAAAAGCTCTGTGAAAGCTTCCGCGATGGTTATCCTGAAATGTTTTCGGTCGGTGGGCGCTGTTTGAGGTTATGTTAGTGCGCACCTGTTCTGCGCAGATCAACAAGTAGGATTTGTTTGAATGTCGTCTTTGGTTGTGTGAATGGGTCTTTCATTCATTTGTTTCTTGTGAATTAAGAGTTTCTATTGCAGTAGTATTTAGTAGATTCGTGCAAAATATGATTCACAATATAGTGCACTTGACTCTGTTTTGAATCTGTATTTCTTGCTTAGTTATAGAATGACTCATGTCTCCCGTAGTACCTACGTTTATGACTCGATAATAACTAGTTGCTTCCGTATTTCTTTATTCATAGGGGTGGGTCCTTTTAGTCTATTTTTTGTTTGCTTGTTTTGCTATCTGCTTGATAACTTGGTTATGAGAGAAAAAATCGTATTTTATACAAAAATACAATTCAAAAATATTTATTTTATCTCAAAATATTGTGTCATTCATAAACTGAGACAGCCCCAGTAAGTTACAAATAGTACTTGTGTCGGAGCTGTCTCACTCTTCCCTTGGGTGGTATCTCAGCAACAAGGAACTTATATACTAACTGGAATGAGGACGTGCAACGGAAAGCCGTTCCGAGCGAGAAAAATACCTAGAGTGGATGTCATCTTTCTAATAGGGTATCCAATATTTTACTTACATTTGGGACAGTTTTTTGTTTTAACTGACTAGCACCCTGCTCGCCCCCCGTTTTGCATGGGTAACAGATTATTCAAAATTACAGGGTATAAAAAGATAGGGCGAAGCCGAAACGTACGCATACTGTAGAACTCCGTAATGGGATAGATCTATAAAGTAAAGAATACGTAACACTAATTTTCGTTCACGGTGGTCTACATGTTAGGTTACATCCTTCATTTGTAAAGAGATTTTAAAGCGTACAGGGCTGCAATATTTACATAGATGAAGCATGAGCATCTGGCATATTCAAACAACTTAACACGTAGTATTTGATAAATTTATTAATCACACTATACATAATTAAATGTATGGTTTAATGTAATTGTTGGTTTTTAGTATATGGAAGACGGTTGCAAACTAGGCAATATAAAAACGTAATAAATAGTATATAAAAAGTAAAGATAGAATTCAAATGTTTATTTTCAAGAAGTTATTTTGTTAATATAAATTGAGTAATTGATTAAGTTTTGCTAATGAATTATAAATAACAATGTTTTGAATTTGGTACGCATTTGCACAAGATTATAAATACCGATATGGATAATCGAATAGGCGTATTCTTTACAATATTTTCATGATCCCCGTTTACATAACTAAATCATTGTCACCCTAGTCGTAATTTGTAAACAAAGTTATAAGATACTGTCACTTACGGGATATCTTCCGTGTGTTTCCGTGAAACCTGGTGATATTGTGAGTGTGTTTTGCCGTGACTTAGTGTCGAGTTCCAATAGTGCGCGTAGCAAAAGACAAAGAAAGAGGGTAGATAGATTTGTCTGCTCTTAACAATTTATTTTTCCATCCACCCGCATTCTCCAGTCAACCCGCGATCATGGCGCTTGCAACAGCGCCGAAATATCGGGAGCTCAAAATAATGAACAATCACGGAAGATATCCCGTAAGTGACAGTATATGTGTAAACCGTGAAAGCTTGAAACAGTGTTTAAAGTTATAAGAACTAACCTGAAAAAGTAAATTTCATCCATCAAACCCGTCATTATTACACCCCTTCACACAACTCGATTTCACAATATTTAAAGAGGAAGATTTCACTTAAGTAATGTAAAAAGAACTTGATAACGCAAAAATATGACTTCAGCGCGAAATTGTATCGGCCATATATATGTTTGTTTTTATGAGTGTCAAATGTTGCCATTCAGAAATAACTTAATTCATAAACAATTTAATTTATATTAAAGCTTACTTTATTTCGCAAGAAATTATTATTTTAATATTTAGTATTTGAATATTAAATTAATCCCGTTAATATTTATGTGCTAGTTTAGCTATCAACGCGATTTCCGATTAAAAATAAAAAAAGTATTTGTATGTGCGGGTCTGTGTGCTGGTGTGCTTGTGTGGGCGTGTATGTTTGTATTTCTGGGTGTATGCGTGCGTGTGAAAGTATGTGAGTGTGTGTATATGGGTATCCAGAATGTTAGGTTAGGTTAGGTTCGGCCTACTTCTTGTTATACAACTTACTTCTTGTTTTCAATCAGATTCTAGACAAAATAAGCTTGAAATCTTATTGAGGTGTTGAAACATACTTAAAGGAAAAGTATCCTCAGCTTTCTTAGTATTCCTGAAGTAAATCCTCTTGACAACATTCAAGGCAGTATCATACTGTCCAGTAGCGAACAGAAACTTGGGGCTCTCTGGTGCTAACATCAGCAGAACGGTGGCTAAAGCGAAAGGTACCGCGCAGGCCACCACCAGCAGGTGCCAGGGACGGTACCCGATACCTAGGAAAGGTATCGAGTACGCGAAATCGAGAGGTAAAATGAGACAGGAGACACCTGAAATGGATTGGAGGATTGTGTTATTTGAAGTGTGATTTGACAGACGAGTGGAGTAACTGGTGGTCAAATAACCAATCGCTCCAAGTAAAATACCGGTAGTTGCGTTCGGTTAGACTGGAAGCCGACCCAAACATAGTCGGGAAAGGCTAAGCAGATTATGGGGCTCGTACGCCTAGTGTGTGTAACGTTGTTATGAGAAGACGGACGCCTATTAAAAAAATCGATAGAGCAGCTACGATAATATCTAACTGTGACACAATGGTTACAGTTATTCTATTTTCTACAGGCGCTTCGAATTAAATGTGTGATGCCTGAGACGAGTTCATTATAATGCGTTCATGTTAGGGAGTCAGACTAAGTATTGAAGTCTACTTACATGGTAGGATGACGGTGCCGATTCCGACGAATTAAGAGTCGAAAGCTACCATCTTGTCCCTGTGTCGCAGGTTGTTGACTCACCCAGGTATATATACCGCAGCTGATGATCCAAACATACTGGAAATTATAAATTACCAAGTGTATTTGTAGTGGCCAATAGAAAGAATATCTTGACAGATGTATCCCTCTGTCTTATATTAGCTATTATATCACTTGTACCTACCACATGTTGAGCAAATAAATAATTTTGACTTTTCCTCTAAGAACAAAGTTAACGTCACGGACTATTGTAGCTGTCACGAGTCAATATAAAAATATAATAAACTTCCAATATAACGGACATAAAGACCAGGACGCCGACTGAATTGACATCGGGCGCGAAGCTGGCGAACGCGGAAAATATGGCGGATTTCAGCATGGAGAACAACATCAGGCTAAGCGTATGCTGAGACGCATGTGACGCGGCACAGCACAGTACAAATTTTGCAGGGCAGGGCAGGCGAGGCAGACATAGACCGCGAGCGCATGCTGCGACGCAGCTCAAAGACACATTCGCGTTCTAACTGCATAGTACAAACAACAGACGTGTTCGAGTTGACGAGCAAAATGATAGTCAGATTCCGATTATGAAATTAACGAGCTGTTGCTACTTTACAGTTTAACAAAGCGTAAAAAACAAAGTAATTGTAATTGTATTTGTCAAAGTAATTATTTGAAGCTCTATTGGAGAATTTGTACTCTCATGATAGTGATCTGCCAACAATTATGAAAAACTATTTTCGTAACCGAAAGTAGTTTTCAAAATTTCGTGTGTTTTACCGCTAATTCTTAATTTTGTTGTAATGTTCTGTCATTGCAACAAAATTAAGAATTAGCGGTAAAAAACACGTGTCGCACAGAAATCTGTCCGGCACTGCAACGAGGCGCAGAGCAAGGCGGACGCATGTCAGCGTCGCATGTGCCTGCACCGCAGCGTACGCAGCTCTTAGTACGTTCATGCATTACAAAATCTGCTCCTCTATCTCACTGGTCTCCTACCCTGCGTGTCCGCCAGCCAGCCCCAGAAGTACGATGTCATGATTAAAGCTGAAAATTTAGATTAATAGTAGGGGAGCCCACGATGCTAAATGGGGATTTACTCGAGCGTCATAGAGACCTAATGGTTGCAAAGCTTAGATGATAAGAAGAAAAAAATGTTTTATGATAATACCTTTTCTTTAATACCGAGCGTATTAAATACGCTATTGAGCGGAATAAAGGCTCCAAGGTATTTTCAAGAGATCTGGCTATTGGGCAGAGCCAGCTCACGAAACTGAAGACCGACGATGGCAGGATCGTATCCGCCAAACCGGAGCTGCTGAGGGAGATCGAGAGTTTTTATGGGCAGTTGTACACTTCAACTAGCAAACCCGTTGCAAATCTAGCTAACGACCCAAGAGCTAGACTGACCCGACACTATACCGAAGACATTCCGGATGTCAGCCTGTACGAGATTAGGATGGCTCTGAAACAGCTTAAAAACAACAAGGCACCGGGTGATGACGGAATTACGGCCGAACTTCTGAAGGCAGGTGGAAAACCGGTACCTAAGGCCCTTCAGAAGCTGTTTGATTCCGTCATACTCGAGGGGAAAACGCCGCAGGCATGGTGCAGGGGTGTGGTGGTACTCTTCTTCAAAAAGGGCGACAATGCCCGGCTGAAGAACTATAGGCCCATCTCACTTCTAAGCCATGTCTACAAGCTGTTTTCAAGAGTCATCACGAATCGTCTCGCGCGCAGGTTTGACGATTTTCAGCCTCCCGAACAAGCCGGATTCCGAAAAGGCTTTAACACCGTAGACCACATACATACGCTGCGCCAGGTTATACAGAAGACCGAAGAGCCTGCCTCTCTGCTTGGCGTTTGTGGACTACGAGAAAGCCTTCGATTCGATCGAGACTTGGGCTGTACTGCAGTCTCTCCAACGGTGCCAAATCGACTATCGGTACATCGAGGTGCTGAAGAGTTTGTACAAAAACGCCACCATGTCAGTCCGACTTCAGGACCAGACCTCGGAACCTATCCTTCTGCAGCGAGGTGTGAGACAGGGAGACGTCATATCTCCGAAACTGTTCACCGCTGCACTGGAGGATGTCTTCAAAGTTCTGGAGAGGGCTAGGCATCAACGTCAATGGCGAGTACATCTCTCACCTTCGGTTTGCCGACGATATAGTGGTCATGGCTGAGACCATGGAGGACCTCAGTACAATGCTCGATGACCTCAGTAGAGCTTCCGAAAGAGTGGGTCTTAAAATGAACATGGACAAAACCAAAGTCATGTTGAATGCCCATGTAACACCCACTCCTAACAAAATCGGAGACTCTACACTCGAAGTTGTAGACGATTATGTCTACCTGGGACAAACGGTCCAGTTAGGTAGGTCTAACTTCGAGAAAGAGGTCAATCGTTGAATCCGACTCGGCTGGGCAGCGTTCGGGAAGTTGCGTGGTATCTTCTCGTCCAACTTACCGCAGTGTCTCAAGACGAAAGTCTATGACCAGTGTGTGTTGCCAGTGATTACATACGGGACCGAAACGTGGTCGCTCACAATGGGCCTCATCAGAAGGCTTAAAGTCACCCAAAGGGCAATGGAGAGGGCTATGCTCGGTGTTTCCTTGCGTGATCAAATCAGAAATGAGGAGATCCGCAAGAGAACCAAGGTTACCGACGTAGCCCGAAGAATAGCCAAACTTAAGTGGCAGTGGGCAGGGCACATTGCTCGCAGAACGGATGGCCGATGGGGCCGAAAAGTTCTGGAGTGGCGTCCGCGAACCGGAAGACGCTGCGTTGGAAGGCCTCCCACTAGGTGGACCGATGACCTCGTAAAGGTTGCAGGGATCCGCTGGATGCGAGATGCACGGGACCGGTCAATGTGGTGACACTTGGGGGAGGCCTATGTCCAGTAGTGGACGTCTTTCGGCTGAAATGATGATGATGATGATGATGAATACCTTTTCATCGGTGGGGGAAGCGGCTATAGATTTTTAAATATGTAAAAAATACTGTTGCATGGACATTCTCGAGCGCGTCAGATATTGATAGTATCAATGCCCTACGTATTTTTAATAATGTACGTATGTTAATCTGATCGTTTGCATGATGCGGGTGGTTGTATGTAAGGGTTGAAAATGAAAAAAATAATAATTTAATTGAGCGCGTCAGATTTTCTAAGCGAGTGTTAAGTGCACCAAAAAAAAGCTCTCAGTCACTAATCTGACGATTTCGATGTGACGCAAACTCGCGGCCATTTTTATAATGTGCAAAAAAAATTCGCCGTTTTGAAATACTCAAGCGCGTCAGATTAAGATATACATGGTTCATCTTTATGTTCTAAACGTGGTGTCTCATAATCTGACGATTATGTAGAGGGATTCGCCTAATCTGACAAAAAAAAAAATTTTTTTTAAATTATTGAACTTAATTAATTGACAAGCTCAGTAAATAGCATGTAAATAAATAAGTGTATGCTTTTTAAAAGTAGAATACTTGTATTTATAAAAAAAAAAAAAAAAAATCCTGAACGTTGCTCGACTCTCCCGGTCTGAAAATTTTATAACAATAATTTAAGTATAACATAAAATTAAAAAATTGGTAAAAAAAAATAGATTATTTCATATCTTACAACGGCTTAATAGTTTTTTCGATGCAAGAAATAATTAATGTTGTTTTTCTTATATAATATTTTTTTTTTTTGTCTAAACGTTTAACGAAACAATATTTTTCAATGAAAAAAAAATTCTATAAATACTTATGAGACTGAAGTTAACAGACACTCGACAATTGTTTGATTTTTCTTTAAAAATAAACTAGACATAGAAAATTTGCACTTTGCTCTTGTAAATACTGAAAGTCTCGCGGTATTTTAATTGCAGTAAATAATTTATAGCACTGTGCGTGATATAAATCATTTAATGATGATTCCATCGACAGTTCGAGGTTATCTTATGTTGCTCCAGATTTTCGGACAACCGGTTTGCTCCGACGATATTCCAAAATATTTACACATTTTTTAGTGTTTCTACTGTAAATTTAATTGTTTTTTGTAAAGTACTTTCACCACAAAATACACATTTGAAATTAATATCACTCATATTAAATATTTATCAACTTTAATTCACACAACTAATATTAAAATAGCAAAAAAAGCCAAAGCCAATATTATTTACAACGTGTTTCCAAAACGTTGGAAACACGTTGTAAATAATATGCCACGAACGAGTCTCTATAATCAGCTGTGATGGCGTCATGGCAGCAGAAACCAGAGTGGGGACAGAGTGAGAGAGTAATAGATAGAGAAAGAGTGATAGAGGAATAGAAACGCGGAGAAGGAAATATAGGCATCACGCAGCTGCATGCATTTAACTTTATCGACGAATTTTTGTTATTTCGGCTTGCGGAAATCGTCAGATTATATAATTTTCGTTATCCTTGAATTATTTCCTTCAAAATAAAAAATAAATTTAGCTACGCTCGAAAATGTCGAGATGACGTTTTTTTTTTACAACTTTGCTGCCCTCCCTTTTCTTTACGTCACTCTCAAATTATCAGATTAGTGGAACATACACTTTTTAGGATGTAATTAACTCACACTACCTTAATCAGACGCGATCGAGAATTTCTGATGGTTAATTTTTTTTTACTAATAACTGATCCTGTATCCTTCACGGGCGGCCTTATATATGGGGCTCATATTTGGTGGAGGTACTTAACCGGGTACAAGGTATCCCCCTGTATATTAATCTGACGCGCTTTAGTAAATCCCGAAATCCCCGCTTGGGCTCCCCTACTATAAGAGGCGTTTTGTATTTCTGCAGTGGTGAGCTGATCATTGTGTGTCCTTCAGAATCGCGGGTGTATGACTTCCAAATAGATCAAAAATTTTCGTTTTTTTCGTCATGGGTGTCATTTTCATGGTTCGCTGATAACGATAATGACGTAAAAATGAAAATCCAACATGGCGCCGACGAATATTTTCGGTTTTTTCGTCATGGGTGTCATTTTCATGGTTTTCGGGGACACTGATAACGAAAAAAAGCAAAAAAATAAAAAATCTATTCTCTTATTTTTAACTTTTTTCTCCATGCCTCTAGAAACTCAATAAAAAAGTCCCATGAAAATCTTCTCATTACAAACTTAGATCCACCTTTTGTCTAATTGCACTCGACTATAATATAATATGCACAATCTTAAATGGAGAAATATACTACGAATGCAAAAAAAATGCTTGATTAAAAAACATTGAAAAAAAATGTATGACAACAATTTTAACAAACTCAACTCCTAAATCTACTAAATTAACAGTAAACTAAATACTTATATATAAATAGACAGGTATTGTAAGACACAATTATTATCTCATGAAAACTTATCGTTCTTTCTCCTCAATTACATCATTCATCCCAAATACAATATTCGCACTTTATTATGTATACGGACTAGAAATAGAACTAAAGTAATGGAAAAAAAACTTATAATCTTCGCGTGTTTTCCTATCAGTATTTGTATGATTTATCAAGTAACTATATTTAGGCGCGCAGCAGTTGCAAGCAGTCACTGTTTTCGCATCTGTCTATTACTGCTACATGGCGTATTGAACAGTAGTTTAGTCAAATATTACGAGGAGGATTGTCACGAGTCACGAGAGGTGGTATTAGTACCACCACAAATTAAAAAAACTGAAAAAAAGTTTGGATAAATTGAAACTAAGTCATCCTTTTACCATTTACTTTTTTTCTAAAGAATTTTACAATATTTAAAAAAATCTGGTGGATTAACGATCTATGTGTCTAATGCAAGAATTAAAAATTAAATAGCAGTGAAATAATAAAAAATGGGCTTAGCTAAGACTGAAAACGATTCGAAGGGCAGCAGCTTTGAGGAAGCTTTGGACCTTACTGGTGAGTGCTCTTGACAAGCTATGTTTTATTAAAATATTTCCAATTCTAATTGATAAAGGCGGTTATTGTACGTTATTAGTAAACATAGGTACTGCTTTTAAAAGATAAAATTAGACCAGGTTAACTTTTTGTTACATCCAATTCTTACAATAATTAATTTTCTAACTTAAAAAACATCTTCTTTGTAACTTTAATATTATCTATGTATTTAATGTACATAAAGTACAAAAAGCTCCCGAAATGAATTCTCTTAAAATGATGCTGAAAACCAGAACAACACTGTCGCCAGACAGTCAATCAGACACGAAAAGCAGCTTCGATTAATCTGACGTATTGCCAGAGATAAAATAAATATAAATACCTAAACATAGATTCTCACCTCGGTTAAACTTTCAAAGATAAGTTTTACATATGTAAGAGTAGATAAGAATCTGGGTACAAAGGATACGCTACGTAACTGTGCCTTGCCTTACTTATATCTACGTACAACTGCATGTCAATGGCGAAACATTCACATAAAAACATGTTTTCATAAAGACATAAAAAATTTCAATTAGGAGAAGAGAGAGAAGGACAGGAGAAGAGACTGCAACATGTTTTATGAGAATATTTTGTCAGTGGAAACGCTCAATTGTAAGGACATTCATTAACTGCTTTACAAAATCTTACTTATCTGAAGGAAAACAGTGCTCGACTTTCCTTTCACATTTGCATACAAATAGGTCATGTCAGTACGTTTCCGAAGTGGAAAATTACCCAGCGACTGAAGAAACCAAGGTCATTTATTCTTTTGCTTAGGTTTCTATTTGATATTGAACCCGAACAGTAAATTGTCGCCAATTGTTGCCCTCAATGAATGCCAATTAAGTCTTATCAAATGGTTGCGAGGGGGAAGCTATTTTAGCTGCCTTATAATTATTTACACCTACTCAGGGACAGTCAAGAATCAAACACATTTAGAGCCCATTTGATTTGAACGATTCGGTATTAGGTATGCTAAGTTTAATGTTTCAATATTTCGATTAGTTTACGAAAGAATAAAATGCTGTCAAAATAAAAATGGTGTAAAATGTTATGATGGCCAAAAGTTAAGGCCTCGCCTCTCATGCACGAGGTTGTAATGATGATGCATAATAAAAATCACACAATGATTTTTACATGCATGATGACCCTTGCTACTGAAAAGCGCGGCAACGATTTGACAGCAATCGAATTAAAACTTAACATCAAAAACGTCACCTTGACAGATACGTTCCCTCCAATTTTGTTTTTTTTTTTTTCATAACATTTATTCATGACCATAGATACAAAGTCTTTCAGTCGCATTCATAAATGAGTTCCCTCCAGAAATTCTCGGTGCTGCCAACATATATTTTATTTTCCTACCAGGTTTTGGCAAATACAATGTGGGTATGCTGATAGCTTGCTGCTTGCTGATCCTCGCGATGTATATGGACATCTTCGGCTTCTCCGTGGCTCTGCCGGCACTGGCATGTGATATGTCACTCAGCACTACTCAACAAGGGCTGATGTCTGCTATACCACTCATAGGTAAGGAGCGCTCGTATGCTTATAGTTTTCACGACCATTTACATAGACTTGCCATAGCAAGTCAAATGAGAGTTTTTGAGTAATTGAGTTCGATTTTCAAGGTGAGTCACATGGTAATCGTTTTTATAAGTCTGATACCTAAGTGTGGTGTAGGTATTATGACTTAATTAAATAATTGTTAGGACACTGCCCTTAACGTTAGTAAAAATAAAAATTACCATATCGATAACTAATATAACTATACTGAATGTCAACACTTAGACTTCATATTTTCCTTTATTAATTTCCTTACAAATAAATTACATTTTTAAATATTCCTTAAAAAACAATATAAAAACATTTAAAAATATAAAAAAATTGTAGCCCACCGGTATCGGGAACAGGGTCCAAGCTACCGGCGGTCAGGGCTCCAGAGAGAGAAACCTCCTAACAATTCGAGCCGTGTCCAGAAGTACCGCTTTCTGAATCAAGCCCTTGATCCAGCTGCCTAACGAGAGCCTCCTCAGATATTGGTCGAGGCTCTTGGCAATTAAGCCATGGGCTGATACAACTATCGGCACAATGATCGCTGAGTCCACATCCCACATGTCGACAACCTTGTGAGCCAAGACTTCATATTATTATTATTATTGATTATTGCCAAAAATAAGGGCAGATTTTTTTAAATTAAGGGTTTCAGCTCAATATCTGCGAACGCAGCGGGAAGTATGGTGTAGGTAGATAATATTACTACATTAAATAATTGTTAGTACGCTGCCATTAACGTTGGCAAAACGTAGATTTCATTTAATTATGAATTATATTTTCAACACCTGTGCGTTTGAAATTAACTTTATATTCTTATCCACTATCTGCAGGAGCGATCTTTTCATCCTACACATGGGGCCTGTGCGCTGATACCAAGGGTCGTCGGAAAACATTACTAATCGCAATGCCAGTTGGCTTCATCCTCAGCCTAGCATCAACCATGGCACCCAACTTCTTATCGCTAGCCATCCTGAAGTTTCTTTCTGTTTCATTGTAAGTTTAATTAGTTTACACTATGAAGTTTATTTATTAAGAGAAACACCTGTCTTGAATTACCAATCCTGGCAAAAATAAAAACTCCCATATCTATAACTATACTGAATGACAACACTTATGGTTATTGAGATAATTCCCAAGTTAAGGACAGATTTTTTTTATTGACGGTCTCAGCTCATCATCTGCGAACGCAGCGGGCTTCGTTCTGCTTGCGGAGAGTGTGCCCAGCAGACATCGTAGCAGGCTCATGTTCCTGATGGCCAGCGCCACTATGGTCACGCAGCTCGCCATTTGCTGTAAGAACTTTATATTCTACCATAAGAGAAATCATAACATAAAGATAAAATTTTGTGGCTGAAGAAAAACATCTAGAAAATTTTTTTACCTACTTATTATTTGTTTCACAGCCTTCGCTCTACCAATATTTAAACTGAGCTTCGGTTACGAGATACCCTGGCTGGGCGTGGTCTACAGACCGTGGAGGTTGCTGCTACAAGTCATCTGTTTACCGAGCGCGTTCGGTATCTTATATATTATATTTCTGAAAGAAAGCCCGAAGTACTTGCTCAGTAGAAATAGGCATGAGGAGGCTTTAGAGGTGTTTAAGTCAATATACAACAGCAACACCGGTTTTAAAAAGGATTGTTATACTGTGAGTATTAGCCGTCTGAAACTACTGCTTTTACATACCGAGTTTCCTCCGTGCCTCGGAAAGCACGTTAAGCCGTTGGTCCCGGTTGTTATTTGTAGATCTTTGACAGTCGTTAGGCAGTCAGTGGCCCAAAAAGTCTGACAACCAGTCTTACCAAGGGGTATCGAATTACCCAGTACTAACTGGGTTGTGGAGGTCCGATAAGCAGTCGCTCCATGTAAAATACTGGTATTCAGCTGCATCCGGTTAGACAGGAAGCAGACCCCAATATAGTTGGGAAAAGGCTAGGCAGATGATGAAACTACTGCTTTTACCTCACAATTTATTGAGCCTGTCTATTAAAAATACTGTTAGTTTACATTCGACAACTTTAATAAACTATATATATTGTAAACAACTTTATCTAATTACCCATATTAACAAAAAAATGATTTTGAATTTGAAACCCAACCAATCAACGCGCGAGGTGCGTTCCGTCGCATGCCATTTCACAATTTGACGGTTTCACTTCGATAAATTATATAAATAAATATAATAATATTATATATCTACCGAAAAGTAATGCGTTAAATTGTAAACAGTATGTTACGGTTCACAATCTTTCGACAGATTACAATCTTGCGAGATAGAATATGATCTAACGATTTTTACAATTTTACGGTGATTTAAATAACTGATACACACACATATATAACTGATACACATGTCTCATATTTTTTATTGAAGAGTGTGTACACCAATTTTCGAGTCAATCGACCCAGAAAATAACAGAAAATTCAACCCCCTATTAAAAACCCTTTCTTAACGGATACCTACTCTTCACTAAAAATACACCCTCCAAATATCATGTCTCTAGGACCAGCGGCTTGGGCTGTGCGTTGATAATATATCAATCAGCCAGTCAGGACATTGAATTTTAAATTGGGGGAAGATTTTGGAAAAACTATGATACACGTATTTTAACTGAAGAGTATATGATAGTTTATAACCTGGATTATCACATAGGTTACTTTTTATCCCGGTAGTATAATACCGTGGGACAATTATCGAACTCCACACAGGCGAAGCCGCGGGCATAAGCTAGTAAACGAGGGAGATCGAGTGAAGGAAGTAAAAATCTCGTTTTTCAGGTAAGGCATGTCTACCTTGAAGAACCGCCAGTGGACAGTACTGAAACTTCAGTGCTGAAGAAGATGTGGAATCAAACAGCCCCTCTGTTCAAACCTCCTCTACTGAAGAACTCCGCCATACTCTACTACTTATTGTTAACTGCATACATGACGTAAGTTTTACTACCTACAGAATTTATTTATTTACTAATGCGATAATCATTCTTATCTGTCAACCAATGGACAATAATGAAATATTCTTTTATTTGTTGATGACAGTTTTTGAAGAAAACCCCGAGACTTCAGACAGTGATTAAATAATTTAGCAACCTCTCATTTTTCATTTATTTCTTATAATTTGAATTAGAAGTTGGCAACTTTGCCACGGGAATCTCCCGAAACTTTAATAAATCACATTCATGTCCGAGAACCATCAACATAATTATAATTTCTGTTCCAGATCAACGGGCTACACGATGTGGGTGCCAACTATAGCAAACGCATATTTTTCTGGTGAAGCTGACCACCTCGGTCGCACGTTCTGCGAAGTTGCGAGTCAGAGTATCAGGACTCATTCTAACAGCACTGTAAGTTGGATGAATATTTCCATAACAAAATGAATCAACTCTTTCTGTCATGATCTTTGTTTCGTTTCTTTCTTTTCAGATTTTTACAATAGTTTTCAAATCATTTATACATCTATTGCTCAGAATCGTCATACAGCACTGATGGCAATATTCCTGTGTTTAATTTAGTATTTTACAATATTTTCTTCCTTTGGATAGATTCTTTTTTAACAATTGTTTGTGAATGTGTTAACTTTTATCTTGTTTTACATCTTGTGTGTAGTAAGCAACGATATATTGTCGGGCCTACGCAGTCCCCCCATACTTAAGTACAAATGTTGAACATGATAATATTGTAATACCAAATGATCTGAAAAGAGTAGCCATGGAGTTTCTTGCCGGTTCTTCTCCATAGAAAACCAACCCGAACCGTCCACCTTTTTGTCGACGTTTTATAGGTACCATGTGGACCCATGTGAAATAAAGTACTTTGATTTTGATCTCAACTACCTATTTATACACTTCTCAGTTCTCAATTTATAATAAATAAATAGTAAAAAAATAATAAAAAACAAAACAATTGTTTATTCTCAAACAGTACATAGCCGATAGAGGTTAGAAACAGAAATCTATAAACTATGTCAGTACATTAAAAATAACAATAGGAATATAGTTGTATGAATCTTCATTAGAAAACGATTATAAAACGGATGGATTTTTATATTATAAAACAAATCTACAAATTAATAAATTAATCTAGTAACATTAAATTAAGTGCGCCAACACATTGAACCCAATAAACTACCAGAGTTCAGAAAAAACATTAATGATATTCTTTATTTCACAGGAATCTGCAGTCTGCACCGGAATTGTTGAGCCAAAGGCACTGTACGCCACTATGGTATACTCCGCAACAGAAACAATATTATTAATCCTGTTTTCTTTCCTGGTTGGGCTTGGCAAGAAAACGTTGACACTCTTAGTGTTCACTGTTTCGTCCACCTGCGGTGTCATGCTGATCTTCATCAGAGTTCCAATGCTAAGCATGGCGTTGTTTTTCTTGTTCCTCTGCGTTACACTAATCTTGGGCAACGTTAATACGTATTTGGTCGAGTTGAACCCCACGCATTTAAGGTAGTTTTTTTTTAATAATTTTGTGACTTATTTGTTCGCTGTACGAGTATCTTTTGAGTTGCATATCTATTTAAAATATTGTTGATCCTCGACTCATTAAATTTCGTCATGTTACTGTCTACGAAAAAAACTCAAAGCGGTAAACATAAATATTGATTGTATGATTGTTATTCCAGAGGTATGACGACGTGCTTGTCGGTGGTAGTAGCCCGTAGCTCCGGCTTCTTCAGCGTGCAAATCATCGCCAGCTTACAAAGAGACTACTGCACGCCCATGTTAAGTGCATACGTCGCCCTAGTCATCTGTAAGTAAAATAAAGAATAAGGATCGCCAATACTAACAGACGCTACAATTTGAGACTTAGCACGGCTTGTAATAATAAATTCATAACCTCCTTTTTAGGATGTAGGGTAATGAGAAATATAAAAAAATATTATATTTATTGGACGCAATGATTCAGAATTAATGTATGCAATAATTATTAACCTGTTATTATTTTATTGTTTCAGCTGGACTACTTGTTGCATTTCTTTTACCATCAGATCCAAAGTTAAAAGCAGAGAAGAAAGGAATTGACGTAGTAAATCCATAGAATCAACGTTTACGATATAATAATTTTCAATAATTTATTGTTAGTTTATTTAAAAAAATGTGAAGAGACTGTTGAGACATTTATTTATAATAAGCTCTTTCCCTTTTAATTAAAAATAATCCTTAACCTGAATGTTATTGTTTTTTCTTTCAAAAAAACACTGGAGGCCATTTGGGAACTTACCATAAATCAAAATCAAAATAAAAAAATTCAAATGCAAAGCATTTATTTCAAGTAGGCACTTTTGAACTGTCCAAACAAAGACAACAACGAAATGTAGCTACAGTCCCAGTCACAAGGCAAATAAACTGAAAATACTGAGTTGCCCATTCCAAAACAAAGGAAATCGCAATTTTCTTTAAACATTGAGATACCGAGACCTATTTACTCTGGAAATAGTTTAACAAACAACCGACGAAATAAAAATAGTTTTAGCCATTCTCTAAAATATACTAATTTAGTAGTAAATAATGTTTTAACTGGTATCATTTCTATTTTATAGCTGAGCTGAGCTGACTGTCGGCTGGTCTGTCAAAACTTTAACTGTCATTCAATTTAGTGAAACGGCTAGCGAAATGTCTGATTGTGCCGGTGATAATTCGAAACCACGAGTAGTGGTTTTAGGAGGTAATTAATTTCTTTTACCTGGAGTTAATATGCTGGAAACAGCGAAGATTCCACAGCATTGATATTGCTTTGACTGGTGTGAAGTGACATTGTTTTTTTTTCTTCTCGTAACGGTCTCTTGGTGTTAGTCATCCGGCCAGAGAGGATTCTCTTCTCTTCTCTTTCGTCGGTTATAGGTGTGATTTTGATTCAGGGTGCGGTTTCATCGGGCGGAACCTTGTGGAGTACTTGATAACCAATGACTTGGTGAGTGGTCTGCGGGTCGTGGACAAAACGCCGCCACAGCTGGCTTTCCTGAACTCAACACATAGCAAGATTTTTGAAGACTCTCGTATTGAATATAAGAGTGCGAATCTTATAAATCTCAGTAAGTATACTTTAATTGTACCTTGTCTTTATTACTACATCACACGACTGTGGAAATTCTAGTTAGAATCTATACATATAATAAAATCGTAGACTTTCCGTGTCTGTACATTACATATTTTTACAAAAAAATCATTGGAAGGTACTAGAAATAAGTAGTAGAAAGTAAAAAAACATTTTTTTAAATTTTTGTCTGTTTGTCGGTTTGTCGGTTTGTCTGTTCGTTTGTGCGCGCATCACGTAAAAACCCCTCATTGTATTCAAAATCGAAATATTACAAAATAAGAAGCATTGTTCTGGGTATTATTTAGCGTTTATTTCATCAAAATCGACCAACAGACGCAAAAGATATTAATATTTAAAATTTAGTTGGTAACCTCATGCGCGATTTCTATAATAAAAATAATTTACGTAAATAGGTTTTAGTTTCGCCAATTGTGAACCGATTTTGTTGATTTTTTTTTTGTTTGGAAGAATATTATTTCGCGATGGTCCCATTTTTTATTTGGTTAAGATCTGATGGTGATCTTCGGAGATATCAATGGAACTCTTCAATAATAGACAGCAAATCTGTCGTGATTGCTGCAATCGCTTGGATGTTTATTGTTTACACAACACCATAACATAATATCGCGCCTGTATGCTCTGAGGGGCTACGCAGATGTGTACAGTGTGAACCAACATTTTGATAATTAGGTATGCTCAGTTCCATTTTGTTGGGGATAAGCCTATTACCATGACATGTATTGTTAACGGTTATCTAATGTTTCACCAAAACTCCTTTGACAATTTTTAACCGACTTCAAAAAAGGAGGAGGTTTTGAAAATTCTTTTTTTATTCGAAAGTCTATACTCCTGATGTGGTCCCATTGTCATCAAGTCAGAATCTGATGATGGGGTCCCAGGAAAATTAAGGGCAACCCTCAAATTTTACGGGCATTGATTGATACAGTATACTTTCCATGTGGTCCCATGGTCATCAGGTCAGGATCTGATGTTGGGATCCTGGAGAAATCAAGGGAATTTTGTAAACTGTATAGGCACATATACTCGCAGGCATTATGCCTGGTAATCATCATTGTGTGTAAGTTCAGCGATACCTTTGCCAATAGAGAACCTATTTCAATGATTTCTTTGTTATTTGGAAGAATATTATTCGGAGGCGCTGGCACCGTTTAAATTTTTTGTAGATCTTCGGAGATATAGGTACAATGGAACTCAATAAAATTAGGCAGCAAATCTGCCGTGATTGCTTTTGCAAACTTTTTTGCAAAAAATAAAACCGCCTTCAGAAACACAAAAAAGTGAAAAATAACTTTAGCTTCAGAAGTCGGTGACTTTGTTTGTTTGATTCAGTTTTTGTTTCCTTTTGTCTTTACTCTTTGCACTAAAAATTTGGTACTGAAAGAGAGGTTTAATTATGAGAAATCTATCTAAATATATGAAAGCGAAAGGTCGAAAACCGCTTGACGTATAAAGATGAAATTTGGCAGGCAGGTAGTTTATAGTTAGTAGACGTCCGCTAAGAATGCATTTTACGACAGGGCCGGATTAAGGAGGTCTAAGGGCTCTCGCAAGTTTGTATGAAAGTCCTTCATTTTGTGTGCTATAAACTTGAAATTTGGCAGGGAAGTAGTTAATAGTTAGTAGACGTTCGCTAAGAACGGATTTTGCAACAGGGCCGGATTAAGGAAATCTAAGGGCTCTCGCAAGTTAGTATGAAAGTCCGTAATTTTTTGTGCTACAAACTTGAAATTTGGCAGGGAAGTACTTTATAGTTAGTAGACGTTCGCTTAGAACGGATTTTGCGACAGCGCCGGGTTAAGGAGGACTAAGGGCTCTCGCAAGTTTGGATGAAAGTCCTTAACTTTTTGTGCTTCAAACTTGATATTTGGCAGTGAGGTAGTTTATAGTTAGTAGATGTTCGCTAAGAACGGATTTTGCGACAGGGCCGAATGAAAGAGGTCTAAGGGCTCTCGCAAAAAGTCATTTAATGTTGTATACAGAACGGTATTAGAATAAAAAGCGCTAAACAAGGTTCACTTTGAAAAAAGTTGTATAGTGCCAAAATACACCGATTTTTGAAGCCATATCGTCGCCTCAACGCCATTTAATTTTGTTTCGGACCTCTGCCGCCCAGAATTACAGCACCCAAAAGAACGCCTTTTGTAGTCATTAGTGCATTATCACCTTTTGATCTGGCAGTCAGTTCTCACACATAACATAACGTCACGCCTTAAAGCCCCGAAGATTTGGGCAGACGTGTACCTAATCGTACACACACATTTCGCCAGTTATATTGAAGTCCCATGTAGTAGGGGGTGAGCCTATTGCCATCAACCGGGCACAAATCCAGATTCGCGCCAAATATCACCCAATCTCATGTTGATAAATCTCACGTGACATTAGGAGGGAGATGAGGGGGTCAAGCCAAATCTCACGACATCCCACCAGGGGGTCGAAAAATCGCCTCACGTAATTAATGGATGCCCCCTAAAAGAAGCATCTCCTTGCTTAAAAGGTGATCTTCCAAATCATGTGTGTGATAACTTTATGTAATTGAAATTACACCACGCTTAGAAGTCGCGCTTGCGACCACTAGACCAACGTGGCAATCTCACACATGGACACCAAAATTTCCACGCGAACGAAGTCGCGGGCAATAGCTAGTTATTAATAAAAGGACAAACATTAGAGCTTGTGTACAGTGGGCAGTCTTATTCAATTCATTTATCATAGAAGGTAATCTCTAATGATATAAATATCTTTTCAGTAATAATATTATAGTTCTTAAAATTTCAGTCATAGAATTTTTATTCAAGACTGTTCAATTTGTAACAAAAATATCCAACATTTCTAGAACTAATGGGATTGTGCTGTGGCAATACACACACCATATCACTTGTTTTGCACACTAAGTCAAGGACAGAAAACACATCAATTTCAACTTTCTCGCTATCTGTTAAACAACTGCAGATAAGATAAAAACTCTTTTCTGCCTCTCACAAGTCATTATAAATTATAGTTTATGCTTTGTTTGTCAAAATGTGACATAATAACATAGGAAATTACAGCATTTGTAATGAATTAAAAACATTCCTATTCAATGTAAGCAAATGTTATTAAAACAGAGCAATATTTTTTTCTAAGTAATACTTGGCTTACTCTAAGGGAGTGAGTCAAGTACTACTTCGAAGAAAATATAGCTTAGAAACAAGTATTCTCGTTAGAAACAAGTTATTTCCGTGTCTTACTATATAGATACCAGCCCATTCTTACTGCAAGGTAAAAGGCCTCATCTCATATGGAAAACGGACTTGGTATTGAAAACCATTCACACAAATCAGTGAGAGTTGGTAAATTCAGATGCTAATGCATGCTGAGGATGGTAAGACTGACCACCTGGCCCTGATTACTTCACAATATTATCCTAGACCTACAGTCAGCGAAACATTAACTTAGAACAAAATTAAACTGAAGTTGAAAAAGTTACATACAAAGTCCTAGCCTAAGATTTATCATGTTACATAGCACTTTGACCAAGCAGTATTCCTGCCACTGTAGCTTTACTGTCAAAATACAAGTGCCAGATATAGACAGGAACATGTCTAAGTTATATGCTTAGCTTTAAAGCCAAAACTCAAGCTTAAGATATAATACCCATCAGTGGCGAAGGTTCCATATAACCCGATTCCTACCTGCTTCCCTTTGAAAAATGGCACAGTCAGTGTTCTATAGCCAATAATATTCTATACAGTAAAGATATGTACTCCGGCTTACCTCTTACAAAAACCGACCCTTCGCCACTGATACCCATGAGCCTCAGGACTATACATCAATGCATAATCAGTTACCACATATTCAGTACATCATACCAAATATAGAAATTTTTCATTGGTTATTACAAAAAAAAAAACAGGTATTGGACTTTGTAGGAAACAGCAGGTCTTTTTTTAAATACTGATGTGAAAATTTCTATTATGGGGGGCACAAAATGATGTACTGAATAACTGGTAACCATTCAGCGAACAAATGGTTACTCTCTTCAAAACAGTCGAAAAAATAGGTCTATAACAATATTAATGTACAAAACAGCAATGCAATCATTATAATGGACAAAATAATCTAAGTACTTAGTGACAGACAAGTTAAAGTCCACACAATTAAACATTACTCTCAAACTCCGATGCACTCAAATATGTTCGTGTAATGCAATTAACTTCTGTAGTAGCCACTGATTATGTTATCAATGTACTGGATGATTCATATCCATGCTGACGTATTTTGACACATTTATCTCTTGTGACAATTTCATTTATGTGTATCATTTCTATTTTGGTTCATTTAAGAACCTGTTGCTGCAATTGTGCACTTACATTTTACTGACATTATTAAGGTACTGACTGCTACGTTGGTCTAGTGGCCGCAAGCGCGACTGCTGAACATGAGGTTCGGGTTCGATTCACAGGTCAGACAAAGTGTTATTGGGATTTTCTATCAGAAATTTCTCAGTAGCTGCCATGGAGTCGGGATTTGTTCCCCGGTTGATGGCAATTTGAGCTATGGCGTGAGACTAAACAGAACTGGCGAAAAAAGTTCTATATGTGTATACACCTCTGCCTAACCCTTCGCGGCTTACAAGCGTGATGTTATGTCATTATAATACTCCTGCTACGTGCAGGTTGAACTGCGGCGCACAGCTAGGGTTATTATAATTCTGTTAATTTATACTTAACACCGAAATATAATAATTATTTCTCTTGATTACAGAACACATCCAAACATATGACGTGTACAGTAACGAGCACCAAAATGTACCTACACACTTTCCTAAATTTAAAAGCAATTTTCGCGAGAAATAACGATTGTAACTTGGAGATAGGATCTTTTTCATAAAAATATGAGTTCCAGAATACTATGTTCGTATCAACATGAAATTTTAATCATAACAGTAGCAGAAAAACACATTTAAAAGTTGGTTAAGTGTTTACATATTGGTGCTCGTGACTGTACATTTGGTAATAATAGACTAGTTAGTCCATAGCTAATTACCTTCTTACTATTCTTTCATGCATGCTGCTGTTGCGTGAGTACAAGCATGCATATGTAATAGTTATTGTTAAAGTTTTCGAATTGCCCATTATAGCTAACTTTGGCTCGCGGTTTCGACCGCGAGGAGGGCTAAAATTATGGGAAAAAGGTAAAAAAAAAGCCTTTGCCAAACTTCATTCAAATCCGTTTATTCGATAATGCGTGAACACATAACAGACAATCTTAGAAGTGCTCAAGGAACGCTCACATTTTTCTTTACGGCGCCGACTGCCACTGTAACCGTCCCGTCTTCAAAAGAAAAACGCGCTTTAATGAAATGACAACCCCAGACTGCGTGCCTTCGTTGCGTTGGAAGGCCTCCCACTAGGTGGACCGATGACCTGGTGAAGGTTGCGGCGATCCGCTGGATGCGAGACGCACGTGACCGGTCAATGTGGTGACACTTGTGGGAGGCCTATGTCCAGTAGTGGTCGTCTTTTGACTGAAATGATGATGATAAACGCCAGACTAAGTCATAGAAATAATGCCTGCTTTCATGTCTTTTGAGTCCAAAATAGTGTAAAGGCCGCCTCTTAGACAAGACGGAATACATTGGCGATGAGCAAGAATCTCGGGGGGTATGGTGCTATTTATTTTTAAACGGTTTTATTTAGCTTTCACTGATTATTTTTTGTTTGGGTCGAGTTTAGTGCCTGAATTTTAAAACAGTTATCCCCAATTGATTGAGCTGAAAGTTTGCATACACGTTTAGTTTGGATGACAATACATTTTTTTATCCCAAGAGCCCAAGGACAAAAAATATACTGACGTGGCAGGTCCACACGGCGACACATCAAGTTGTACATTTCCAGTATAATATCCCCGCTTTGTATAGATTTACCGTACAATGAGAGATCCGCATAAACTGGTTTTGTATAGCTTGATTGGTCGCCGTGCGCACTTGTTAAAAGCTAAAAACTAGCCGCTGAGCTGACCTTTAGCTCGACATTTAACACATGATGTATTATCGAGTGAAAGGTCATGTTATGGCTTTTAAATTTTCCCCTCTGAACTTTGGCCGTCAATATTCTGTGGTCTAGCGAACTCGTTTAATTAAGCTAAAATGAATTTTAGTAGGAAGCGATTGATTTTGTAACCTGAGACGTGAAACCATACAACTGCTGTCTTACCAGCTTACCTGCCATAAACTGCGCTCAGATATTATTTGTTACAATTTGGGGATGTAAACCTACATGCACTTTTGAAACGAAATTAGCATTTCCTATGGAGAAGAACCGGCAAGAAACTCCACGGTTACTCTTATAAGTATTGATGTCGTTCAATGGCTGCTGAATCGAGAAAATATTTAAATTATCCTTCGAGAACATTCTTTTGTCCTACGTTTCTAACCTAGGCCATGGTCAACCTGTGTGCCAAGTTTCATCGAAATCTGCTCACCCGTTGACGCATCAGAAGCTGACACGCAGACAGAGTTACTTTCGCAACTATAATATAAGGAGTCCTAAAATTTACGCAAGATTTGATTCGTAGCTAAATTGCCGCCATATGTGCGAAAAGGGTTGGCAACCAAAAAAAATACAGTTTGAGAGCTTAGGGTTAGTAAAAACGGAGCAATACACGAGAGAACAACGCCATACAGTCCGTGAAACAATTCAATAACTGCATGACACTTTTTTTTGTCGAGTACTCTCTCGTTTCGGTGATCAGAATTGCCCTCCTAGATGATTTAACACCACTAGATTTCCTTTTATGGGGTTATTTGAAGTCAAAGGTCTATGCCAACAAGCCTACAACCGTGCATTGAAGGAGGACATTCAACACTGCATCAACGAAATTCAGCCACATTTATCCAAAATGCTTATGAAGACCGACAAAATAATGCGTTTGTGTCAGCAAAGCCGTGGATTCCATTTGTCCGATGTGCTGTGCCATACATACCCCTAGTCTGTCTACTTTATGATTCAATAAACTATAATTTAAAAAGAAACTCGGTTTTCTATTAAAACCTTTAGTAGTATGCACAAAATTCAGTGCCCTTAAATTTGTCACAGCACATGTCCTCCATTTCAAACTCAACAATTCGTCGCCAGACACGTCATTCTGAAATCGCTCTGTGTCATTCGACTCTCAGATTACCTACACGGAGTTATTTGTGTATCCGTTATCGTCGCTTTAACCCGCTGTTACAAATAATGCAAAAAGAATTATGTAAATGTGTTCACTAGACCACGAATGACGTACATCGGTCAACTTGTAGCTGTAACATGCAGCAGGCCAGTTATTTCGGGTAGAAAGTCTTAATTTTTATAAACTAGACAATATAATTTTTCCTCCTAGCGTTTCTTCTGCCTTGGTATGAGACGCTGTGCTTGTTTTCACTTTCACTCACCTGAAAATCATCGATGATATTAATTTTAATCTAAGACAAAATCGTAGTTGCATCATTACAGCTTTTTAATACCTACTTAAACTTTTTACCTAGCCAGATCATTTCTCATAAAAAAATTGAATAATGGTGATTAATGAATGATCGAAGAAATTATTATTGCAGCTGTCGCTCATCTCAATCTATCCATACTGGTATTATTTAATGTAAAATAATTTGTCTGCCTATCAGACTCTACGGTCGTTACCTTTTCACACCCTAACTAAAGGCTGAACGGATTCCGATGAAATCTGGTCTATAATGTAAGTAGGTACTAGAGAGTAGACTACTTAAATAGACCACGCTGCAATAGAACAACGTTTCTTCAACGGTCCGAGTGAATGAATCGCTAGAATTTCGAGTTAGTAATACATTCAAAATTAGCTCACCTACCAGTACATACCTACTTTAGCCACTGCATACCATTGTCTTTGTAGCATTGTATTTTATTAATGTCGCGTCTAATCATAGGGAAAAATTAAGTTTTCCTTATAAACAACATAACAACTAAAGGTATGCTGAATTAAGATAACAACACTATAAGAGTAGCTACATTTTATAAGTTTTGTCGTAAATCGGTACTTCATCAAACTGTCGAGTTATTAGCTATGGCTGAAAGTAATCATCATAAATTACTAGCACATGACTTGCCTTGACTAACATGGAAGTCTCGACTCCGGACCCAGGTTGGCCGAAGCAAGGAAAACCTGCTCCGAAGTCTACAGCGTACACTGTATAGGTGTATAGACAATTAAACTGAACAACTTTCTCCATCATTTCCATGGAACCAACAACGTAATCACGAAAAAATGATTAGCTGTCCCAAACATTTTGATCGAGAAAGTATTGAATTTTGTATGGGACATCTGATATTTTATTTGCATGTTCAGTTTGATGGTACAGACCATCTAACAACTGTCTCCATGGAATGGAACATGATGACTCTGCCCTGGAGTGTGCCTTGTGTGTTCCACAAACGACAGGACATTATTTGTGTCCTACGTGTCCTGTTGTCTGCACGTTGCAGGAACTGATGGATGCCATTGAAGATGCTAAACTCGTAGTTGAATAATTCTGGGTCGATTAATTTAGATTGCCATAAGATGACATGGCACATGACATAACAGCACGCCTGTAGCCCTGTAATCCGCGAAGAGCTGGTAAGGGCGTAGGTACCTTTAGTACACAAAATTCACCAGTTACATTTCAAGTCCCATGTTATAGGGGGCCAATCCATTGCTATCAACTGCGCCACTAATACAAACTGGGCTTTTTTTTTGGGATGGGTAATCATCAAATGAGCCCTCCCGGTCTGGGCGGAGCGGAAGGGATTGTCAAGCTTGTACTGACTAAAACCCATCCATGTTCCCTCTTCGCCCTTTGTTTTCCAGAGCCGCGGTATCTCTTTCGAACAGCCCCGAAGCCCCGGACTCTGGGCTGCCACAAAAAAAATGTTGAATACACCCAATAACACTGCCCGCCCTGAGAATCGAACTCTAACCAACCTCATGCTGAGCAGTAACGCTTGCGACCACTAGATTAACGATGCAATAGCAATTAGTCCACTACAAACATTTTTATGTCCCGGAAAAACTAATTTATCTAAAAAGTGCATATTATCCTTTACTATTTCCTTAATCAGACTCGCAAATCTAGTGAATGGATTTGTAATGACTGTCAAACAGCACACATATTGTGAACTCCATGTATCTTCAAACTAGCAATTCTTCTACAAGAGTTTTCGCTCTCTCTAACTTAAGAGTCTTGAGGTTCACAATCTATAACAACATGTAGTCGGACGCTGATTTTGCTTTTTAAGGGGGTTTCCTTAACCTTTTCACCGCCACGGACTTCAATAGAAGTTCCAAATTTCCGTGCCACCAGCGCCCACGACTTCATTAGAAGCTCTTAATTTTTAACTACCTATAAAAAAACATAAAAGTACTGTATTTAAAAGCTCCGTTTCATTTTATTATTTAATATAACACGGTCTAATACCCTGTTTTTTACTTTTCCACACAAAAGTATTTATTTATTTATTTAAAACTCTTATACTATCATTACAGGTTACAAACCTAATGCGATAGCTAAGACTACTTGTAATAATTAACTATTTAAAATAACCTTACATTACTAACAATTACACAACCTAACCTTATACAAAATTAACTTAAATATGTTTTACAGTCAAAAATTAAAAAGTAAAACCATAAAAGAAACAATAAACATAAAATAAACAATAAACCTAAAATTACACTAATTAATGCTTTCGTAACATATTATATTTAAAGTTACTTTTGCAAGTTCACTAAAGTAACACGAAAAAATGTCCAACCTATTCTGAATTTCGTTAACAGTACGAATTGCTCGCGTGAGAGGTGCTTTAGCCAGCAGATTGGTTCTGGCAGTTGGCACAGCCAGCAGTGGCGGGCGCCGCCGCCGCCTCCACACGTAGCGGTCTGGAACAGAGAACCGCAAGCACTGAAGCACTCCTGGGTTGTGCTCCTTGCCCCGGAGTAATTTTATTAAATAGACGACAATAGTGAATTGTCGTCGCACCCTCAATTCATTGTACCCGACCATGCCCAGTACAAACAGGGTGGGGTACATCAGCGGGTACAATGGATAAACCCCGTACAGTCTGTAGTACAAGTGACGCGTGAACTTGTTTTGTACGCGCTCCAGCATGACAGAGTACTTGGCTTCATGTGGAGCCCATATGACAGCACCATACTCAAAGTGACTCCTGACTAGAGCGTCGTATAATACCCTAATAGTCGTAATATTAGTGAATCCCTGCGACTGCCTGAGTACAAAGCCAAGGTTTCTGTACGCTTTCTTACATATCTTAATTATATGCTCACGAAACGTAAGATCTGGAGTGAGATACACCCCTAGATCACGCACTATCACGCATTATTTGTCTTAAAATCGGCAAAAACATTTATAGCTTGGCGCTGGCGAGGCATCGCGTTCTGTGTACGTTGGCGGTGAAAAGGTTAAAAAGCATAAAAAACAACGCTCTTAAAAACCTAAAACCAAAACTCTCAACAACCGTTGAGAGTTTTGGTGTGCTGATCTTTCATGGATAAATCTAATGTATTGCATCGTCATTGTCTTAAATTGCACCTACGAGTGTCTCTGTGTGCTTCAATTATTAAACAAATTAATGAAAATCAAGTCTAGACTCAATCCCCGGCCCCAAGTATCGTTAGTTGTAGAAAACAGTCCATAGACTAAACACTGCTGCCTACGTCGTTCGAAAGCCAATGCATGCCACTGCCCACTGTATAATATCATAGGTGTGCTTACGCCGATTAAAATTCTACTCATCGATCCCATAAGGGAAATCTCCCATAAGATAAATAAATCTAATTATAATGGCATTTATTCGTAGGCTGTTGACTTGACGTGTTAATATTCAAAATTACTGGCACAGTATGAAGATAACCAGTAAACCAACTACGCCCTTTTAGTGTAATCAAACGCGGAAAATTTTTGTACACCCAAAATACTTAATAAGACATTGTTACATTACATTACATTAAGATAGAAGTACACAAAGGTACTGCTTTGTGGTGTTGTTAGGGTTGTCAACAAATTTGTCATGTAATACCATCATAATTATCCTCAATCAGACACCTTTCTAGCGATCTTATCCTTCACAGTCTGGTCTTCCTCTACTCTTATAGCCATCAACTTGTTACACGACACTTTAAACGTAATCAAGTTGTTTCGAGAATAATCTGGTTATGCTTAGAACTCGTGTAAAAGCTTTGCACGTGTGTGTTAGCCGATTCCGACCGTTTGTTCCTAGTTGAAATACTGTATGTTAATACATACTACTATAGTGACTCAGACGCATGCACTGAAAACTAACAAGTTCATCAACAGACCAACTGTTATGATTGCCTTTACCGATGAGGATATTTAGGCAGGAAGGAACACAGGAAAAATATATAGTGTTTCTAGGTATTGTTTATGATCTAAATGTCATTGTGTGAATGATTAAAAATAAATATCTATATTAATATGTATAGTGTTTCCTGATTAGCCTAGGAAATAACAAAGTTAGTATTAGGTTACTAGATTATTGTTAATTAATATTTTTTTTTTTTTGTAGAAGTAAAAAATACTGCTAACAGGAATTTTAAAGCTCCTATTATTGTCTATTACGTTAATAAGTTCGTCCATCCATTTATTCAAAGAAAAAAATGCGGTTTGATTTATTTGCCCTAACCTAACCTGGCTCAAGGCGTATTATACGCCCAATAAATGTAGGCTAAGTAAAAATTCGAAAATGAACGCTAATAGTCAAAAATGGAAAATTATTATTATTTTTCCATTGTTTTAATCAAGTCAAAACCCATTTTTTATGAAATTCATTAATTGCTGACACAGTCATTTGCATAGGCATAATATATCACGCACAAATGTAACTCAAGCCGCCGCCATTACTTGACACGTCCTCATAATGTGCATACAATGCGTTCGCGCCTAATAGCAGTACCTGCCAATTATGAATATTATAAACATTATACACTAGTATTGTTAACTGTATTGATTGCTTCATAGTTCCTTGCTGTTAGACAAAGGAATGTTTATTTTTGTTTATTCTACTAGCGGTTGCCGGTCGCCTGCGTCTTCATCAAAATCCGTTCAGCCGTGAAAACGGTACAGGCGCACTTTTTTTTACCGGCCAGCATCTCGTAGTCTCGATTTCTCATAGTTTCTCAATGCTAAACTTTTAAAAGAATGCTAATATTATTGATTTGTGTGCGTGGGAATATATTCTTTAGTATTGAAAAGTGTCTTTCTTATTAAATTTATGGTGAGAGGAAACTTCTACGTAGTATTGATGCATATAGCGCTTGACCATTGTTTGAACTCGCAGTCTAGTGCGTTATGACAAAATGACTCACGAAAACCACAATCACACGTCTCACAAGGCTAAAACATTGATTCTTTTATAATAAACTTGTAGATGTTTACATCTGTGTAATATCTCTTATCCTATATTACCGTGCTCAAAAGAAACTTTATCAATGTGGTTACGCCACGACATAACTGCAGAATAAAATGCAATAAACTCTTCAAGACAAAAGAACGTTTAGCCCATTTCCGCCCAAACTCATAATTAAGGCAAACCGGGAAAATCCAGGTAGACCACATACCAACAAGCTTAGAGTTTAGGACGCCCTCCGTTCGATTGACCGACGACCTTCAAAAGGCCGGCTCTGGATCATACTGGTGGGGTTGTGGCGCAGGTTGGGAGACGCCTATATCCACCATTAGACTGCGATAGGCTGAGTTGATGTATTAGGGAACTCCAAGGCAGATGAGAGTCCCCTACTCCAATATTTGTAGACTGTACCACTCCATGAAGCCAATCCCATCCACACCTTGTTATATTCTCGCCTTCATCACCATCATGTTCTTTCCAGCATCATGTGCAAATGCGCTGGACCCAGGCGACGGTGCCCCATGGGGCTTGGTAGTCAACTGCGCTGGCGAGACCAGGGTGGGGCAGACGGAGGCGGTGTACTCCGAGGGACTCTTCACTCTAAGCACCAACGTGGCCAAGCAGTGTGCCAAGCTGAAGGTCGACAGGCTGGTTGAGATCTCGAGTGGGCAGATGCATAGTAGTGATAAGGTTGGTGGCTTATAGATATTTGTGATACTGATCATCGTGCGAGTATGATTAGATGTATGAACGTGGACGAAGCACAAGGAAGATGTGAAGGTAGCACGGCAGCTGGTGGCAATCTGTACTTTCTGACTACCCCCATGGGGCAAAGACGCACGTTTATGTATGTCTTTTCTTCAAAGGCAAAAACCTAAATCCGAGAAGAGCCAGCAACTGGAAACTAATCTAAAATTAAAGCAATAAGAAACGACAGGCCAATCCGCGGTGTGAACAGTCAGAGATCAACTATTATGTTATTATAAACCTCTTTTACTGACGCGGGTCACTTCGTCGTCGGCGGCGGCGCAGCTGTGGGACAGGTATTAACTGAAAATGGGTTGATCGGTCTAGACATAGAGCGTGACAAGGTCCTATATTGCGTTGATAGAGCGAAATAAGGTGAATGCTCTTGGGCGTGCCTTACGCTTGAAGATTTCATTTTTGGGAAGATTAAACAGCTTTTTATATCTACCTTACCCGGACGAACAGCGGTGTTGTAAAGCAGGGCACGTTGTACGTCTAGCAATTGCCTGGAAAAAGCCTGAATGTTTAAATTGTCAAAACAATACTGTGTACCATATATTTTGTTGTGACGTATAAAATGTAAATAGAATACCTTAACTTAATTAAAACATTAACAGCCTCATAAAAATAGATTACACCCCTTCTACTCAATACACTCAATTTATGACCAAACCAATATTCATTATCGACTGGCTGCGTACTGCGACAAAATGGTTAATCAAATTGGTAGTTATCGGGGAGTGATAATTGCCGCGAGAATCCGGTCGGGCTTGAAGTTCGTAAAAGCTGTCCGCTGGTGACATTGATGCAGTGACGTCATCGATCAGCTCACTAAGTAATGATATCATAGCCTTCTTTCGCTACATGATTGTGAAGAGCGAGCTTTGTTTCATTTATTCAAACTCAGTTTTAACAATGGTAGTTGTATTCTTGCATAATATATGCATTAAAGCACCATTACATATATACAAGTAACATGCTAAAAGCCTCGTCGGTCTAGTGTTCCCATGCGCTACCTACTACTGTGCATGAGGTCCTTGCTTCTATTCCCAAGTACCACAAGAATCCAGTCGGGATCTGTATGCTTAGTGCGAGTTTTTTTACGTATCGAGCGCGTTAACGTTTACGCAAATTAGTATGGCGCTGGGTATCGCTTACCCTCAAAGGACCTCATGACCCACTAAGCATACGGAGCTCGTATAAGTCGTCGATGTTGTTACGTCATCGATCAGCTCACATTAAGTGACGTTACAGACTTCTCAACATAATTGTGCAGAGCAAGAATGTTTCATTTATTTACATAGTTTTAACAATGCTAATCCTCTTCTTGCATCATTAATGTAAAATGACTGTTGTTAATGTGCTTCCTTGTTTAACATCCATACTCACCATCAGCCGACCTTCTTCGTGTCGCTAGCACGCCAGTATTTTAAAAATTTCTCCTCTGGTGACATTGATGGAGTGACGTCACCAATCAGCTCACAATATGTGAGTCCTACGTGATACGTGAATTTGATTGAAACTGCGGGAATGTTTCATTTGTTTAACTTTCGTTTTGACAATGCTTCTTTCTGCATCTGTGTCTATTAAGTCAGGAAAAGTAATTGTTATGCCAATGGACACTATGTAATTTTGCCGTGTTGAGCCATTTCGTACAACCCCTAAAGAATGGCAGTTGTTATTTGTTTTAATTTCCTGAGTTTCTGATGGCTATCAATCGGATTGGTGATAAAGAAAGAAAAATATTTACGACTCGCACAGGAGCGAGTCTAGTACAAAACAAAAAAAAAATGTTTGAATAAACAAAAATTATATAAAAAGTAAACATAAGAAAAAGAGAAAACAAATTTGTACGAGGCCAAAAGGCCCCTATCTCAGCATGGTGCTGCAACATTTAAAAAAAAAAGTCACAGCGCTGGTATTCTGATAGGGCCCAAAGTGATGGTCAGATACGAATATAAATTGATGAATGAAGTGATGGCGATTATATCAATTTAGCTCGATCCGGGGCCATGATAGTGGCCTAAGCCAGTTGCTATGAGCCAGCCAACCAGCGAAGGTAGTCGCTCTATCCAGGTAGAAAATTAGGTCTTCCAGGCAAACAATCGATAACAACATGCAATCTTATTTTTCTAGCCCCAAAAAGAAGACTGCGCGATAGAGCCATGGACCACCGAAGCTAAGATGAAGAGTAAGGTGGAGAAAGAGCTGAAAAACTTGGCGGGCGAACTGAACTACACCATCATCAGGCCAGCCATTGTGTACGGCATCGGAGACCGACGGAGTTTGAGTGAGTAGTTCTTATAAGGAATATTCGTTAAAGTAATCGGTCGAAATAGAGAAGAATACTGCCAAAATACATAGTTCGCGAAGATGGCGCTTACCATGTGCTACTTTCATTCAGTTACTAATGAAACTTCTTGCTGAAAACTTTGCCGAGAGTTGGAGCTAAGTAAACACTTCGCTCAGAAAACTAAATAAAATTATCAGGTCGCTTCGAACACTCAGCAATCTCGCGTACCTCGAGGCACATTAAAGATATTTGACCATGTAGAATGCCGTCTGTAATTCTAGTAGTTTGTATGCGGCTCTATCGTAGGGAAATAGCGAAACTACGGTTTTAGCAAAATCCCGAATATTATATAATACGTCTTCTTACCGAAAATATCCGGTGAAATGACGAAATACTAAACATTATGTTCAGTGATACGATATTTAACTAAATTGAATCTAGTAATATGTCAAAAAATGAATTCAAGTGAGCAAGATGTGAGCCATTTTTGTACCTGTAATGTCATCGATGGATGTCCGAGGGGTCTGTCAGACTCCTAGTGACTAAAACCATTTTTTTTTAACGTTGCCTCCCTCTTGGAATTTCACCTATATGGTGGGTGCGCTTACAAACATTTAAACTCACATACACAAACAGCCAGACCTGGAACAACTACCTGTAGGCCATACAAATATTTGTTCCGTGCGGGAATCAAACCCGCGACACGCAGCGCAGCGTATTAACTTCAATACGATCTACTCGGCACTGTAAGGGTTCTACATCTATTTCCTTGCGATATCTTGCTCGTGTTATACCTAAGTTTTGTTGAATTTTTTCACTATTAGCTCAGTTCTTTGAGGATTACTATTATGATAGGATTCCGTCACGCACCCATATTTAAAAAACAAGCGAGGTACTTAGTATTGTAGGCAAATAAAAATCAAACAATGACTTTGTTAGCAATGTTATTAAGCATGCTATGGTCTCCTGTAAGTGAAGGAGTACACCTACGTGATACTTTTGTCGTCCATTATTTATTTCGCATGACCTGTGTACAGCCTTTGTTGGAGATCCTAAATAAATATGTTGTAAACTGCATTACAACGTGAATAGATTTTTATCATTCCTAATGAATGTTATTAGTCTTCAAATCCGTCCGTTATAAAGGAAAGTGGATTATCACGGACAATTAAACATTCACCGTAGACCGTAATCCGCTTCGGTACCGTACATCTACATCTACATAGTTTATTTACGGTTCTTGGCGCTTGTCGAGATTCTTATTCACACTTTTTATAAGGTGTATCTTTTTATGACTACTTTACCAAAATTAATAACTAGAACATAGCGATAACATAACATCACGCCTGTAATCCCCGAAGCGTTAGGCTTAGGCCACATTTCACCAGTTATGTTTAAGTCCCATGTAATAGGGGGGGGGGGGGGGGGGGGGGGCTATTGCCATCAACCGGAATTTGTATCCAAACTCTGTGGCTGCTACTGGAAAAATCCAATAACGTCAAGCTCAGCAGTCGCGGTCACGACCGCTAAACCAACGAGGCGGCAATAAGCGATAACACCTGTGAAGTAGGAACTCTGTCTACTGCTTTGGGCAGTCAATTACTGAATTATTTCTGCGAGAAGAGATTCTTCTGTTTTACACTGGTCAAATAGATTTTTGCACCTTCAGCACCAATCATACTACTTATTACAGCTTATAATTCTGAACACTGCCATAATTCCATCTAAATTCTCTTCGATATTACGTGATTTGGATGGGTCTAATTAACCTTTTGACCGTCATTGTCACATATACGTGACAAGCAAGCACGTGCCATGTACGCCAAACGACACAAATATGTGACAAAATGGTAGGTGAAATTGTGGCTTGGCGTGGAGGGCACGCGCTGGTGTTCAAAAGGTTAAAGCTAAGGCTAAATACTAAACCCAAATTCCCTTCACAGCGCCCCGCCTCCTATACGGCGGTATCTACAAGCACCTCAACGAGACCATGAAACTCCTCTGGACAGCCGACCTCAAGATGAACACGGTCCACGTCCGGGATCTCTGCCGGGCAATATGGACCTTCGGCCGGAAACCGGAAGCCAACAAACAGACGTACAACGTAGTGGATGAGGCGAATAGTACCCAGGGAGCGTTAGCTGAGCTGGTCGCTGATATCTTCAAGATTAATCACGATTATTATGGGACTGCTATTTCTACGCTGGCTAAGGTAAATTAATTTGACGGCACGGTTGGCGCAGTGACTGAGTGATCGGCTGCTGCGCTGCGTGTCGCGGGTTCGATCCCAGCACGGAACAAATATTTGTAAGATCTACAGGTAGTTGTTCCGGGTCTGGCTGTTTGTGTATGTGAGTTTAAATGTTTGTAAACGCACCCACGATACAGGAGAAATTACTAGTGTGGGGCAACGTTTTTAAAAAATAATAATAATAATATGAAGTTCGGAATAATAATAATAATAATAATTTGACACGGCACGTATTGTTAGGAGGTTTCTCTCTCTGGAGCCCTGACCGCCGGTAGCTTGGACCCTGTTCCCGATACCGGTGGGCTACAATTTTTTATATTTTTAAATGTTTTTTATTGTTTTTTAAGGAATATTTAAAAATGTAATTTATTTGTATAGAAATTAATAAAGGATAAAAATATGAAGTTCAATTTGCAGTACAACTTCAAAGATTAGTAGTATTTGTTAGACTATACTGTCCCACTGCCTGGGCGAAGGCTTCCCTCGTACTTGTAGAAATTAAGTCAGTAGAAAAAAACCTTGGTTAGTGGAACCTATCAAAAATGTGATATTCATTATCATTCTCCTACCCTTATCACTACATAGTTTAAAACAAAGTCGCTTCCCGCTGTCTATCCCTATCTTTACTTAGATCTTTAAAACTACGCAACGGATTTTGATGCGGTTTTTTTTAATAGATAGAGTGATTCAAGAGGAAGCTTTATATGTATTTATCGCACCCGTGCGAAACCGGGGCGGGTCGCTAGTTAAAAATAAATAAAATATAATTTGTTTAATTCTCACCATTAAAAATTACAATTAAGTAGGTACCTACATGAAAATTATTACAATTGTTTTTCCTGTGGTGGTTATAAAGAGGTTCACAGAGTTTTGACCGTACCCCCTGAACTAGGCGGGAACCTGTATCTCAGGGATAGTGTTCAGCAATTACCAGCCTTATATTATTATCGCTGCACCTCAGAGTTTACCATTGTCAATGGCCCACCTTATATCTTGCCTGTTGTTACGTGTGCATTCGACCATATGGCTCTATCAGTGAGCGATTTCGTGTAGCTGAATTTTGGGTCAAACATAATTGAACTTTTTGTTTCTGATACGCCGAGAGGAAGATCATATGAATAAGGTTTATTATGTATTAGTTTTTTTTTTTTTAGCCTTGTAAGTCCTACTGCTGGGCAAAGGCCTCCTCCATATCCTTCCAGGTACTACTCTTCTCCTGCGCCACCTCGAACCAGCCTTCGTAATGCGCGTCTAAATCATCTCGCCACCGTTTTCTGGGCCGGTCTCGGCGGCGCTGTCCATCCTCAGGCCATCGTGTTGAGACCTTTGCCCAGCGGTCGTTATCCATGCGGCTCACGTGACCCGCCCAATCCCATTTCAGCCTGGCAGCCTATGTCTTAGTACTGCATGATATTCTTTAAAGAAATATCGAATTTATCCAATTTATCTGCCTGTTCCAGACCGACATTGCCTCAGTGGCCGAAGAAGCAAACGACAAGCACCTCACGGCCTGGGCGGAGATGTGCCGCAAGTACTCGCTGGAGCACACTCCCCTGGAGCCGTCAGCTGGAGCCGAACTCCTGCTCAACAAGCAGCTGTGCCTAGACGGCAGCAAGGCTAGGCAGGTCTTGCAGCTCGACGTGCCGCAGCCGACTGTCGACAAGTTGCGCGAGGTGAGTCCGACTAATTAATAATTGCTTTTCTCGAGAAACAATTCCGAAAGCGTTCGCTACCGCAATACGAAGCGGCAAATCCGCTCAATCGCTATGACAGCCTTATGCACGACTTGTTTCTATGAAAACGCTTACGTAGACGGCGAAATTGCCGCCTGTACCCGTTATCAGTCTCATTAAAAAGGTCTACACATGAGAAGGATAGTTTCAATAAGACTTTTATTTTTCTATAGCCGTAAGTAAAGAAGTATTCAGGGTGGAAGGTACATCGTCGCACAAACAAATACCACGTATTCAGTAATCAGTACATCATTCCCCCCCCACATAGTATTTTTTCATCGGCAATTTTAAATAAAAAGAACAGCTGTTTTCTACAAAAGTGCAATGAAACAGCTGTTTTTTTTAAATTGATGTACTGATGGAAAACACTATTTAATAAAAGTACAAAATTTGACCATGAGCTGCTCCACCTTATAAAGGACAAGTACAAATATTCTCTAGTAGTTTTGATAGTAGATGAAGAAGTTCTGTTCCTACAGAATGGTACTCTGTTACGTTTCTCAAATATGTTTATTTTCTTTCCAGGTATTGGAAGACTACGCTTCCATGAACTTGTTTCCCAAGGAACTGCTCCTATGACCTAACAGTTAAACTATTTGCAACAACCGCCATTTTATAACACGAAAATTTTGAAAAAAAATGCACATTACGTTTCCGCTTGCATCGATTGTTTTAGCGATTTCGGTCACAAGTATTTCTCAAATATAACGTAAAATATAGACGAGTGTATTAGTACTTCAATAATGTTAGAAGATTAATCCGTGTATACCCAAGATAGGTTTTACTGATGAATAGGGAGACTCCTTTTTCGTCTTCAATGTTTATACAGTCTACCTGCAAGTCAGTCCCCGCTGTGTAGTGTTTAAAATAATATTAGTGTTCAGTGTATCGATGTCGATATATACCTCCTAGGTAACCGACCATGTACTTGTTCGTGCTTAACGCTTTCTAAAGCTATTGCAAGATGATTTTTAGAAATTTATCCCTAAACAATATTTCATCTAACTTTTTTCATTCATTATATTTTTAATGCAACACTGTGATAACGAGTGAGACGTTTTGAGATCATAAAGAAAACTTCCGAAAAGTATTTTTTATAAAAATTGTGACAATAACTTTTGAACGACATTTGGAATCTAACCATAGTCTATTTAGTAAGGAATCGAAGACTGTGATTACCAAAAAGAAATTCTATCATTTTGCTTTTCTTTAAAAAGTCATATTGAATTTACGATTCCATCCAACGTGATTTGAAATACCTTTTTATATCTTATAATCTAACGTATTGCGAGTAAAGGCTCAATCTAGCGTAGTACTTAAAAGTATTCCTTTTTATTCAATGATGGTGCAAAAGTATTTAGTTTTAAAGTATATTCTTTGTACTCTCTTATGATTATTTTACGGATTATATTTTTTTGATACACTTTATCTTATAAGAGTTTTAGGCGTTACCTTTAATTAAGGAAATTATTATAATAAAAGTCTTAAAGATCTTAAACGACGGGCTTAACTCGGCCTTCACTTTCCAGGCCTAACTATATTTAAGTTTTAACGAAAAAAACTGGCCTAATTGGTATTATGGTAGTCTCTTTTCCGTCATAAATTAGACTGGGATAAATAGGGAGTCCTAGTTAAACGAAATATAGAAACAAACCAGGAAAACAAACATTATTTGATGTAAAAACGCAAAGAACACATAACATAACACGCCAGTAATCCCCGAAGGGTTAGGCAGAGGTGTTAATGCAAAAAACACGTATAAAATACAATGTTACTGTATACAGTTTCAAAATAGGGCTAAGCGACAATAAATTTATGACTTAAATTGCGCGGTAGTCAAGATATAAAACTACCCTCCATTTGAGGACACACAGAGTTGCAACTGTCTTATTTACTACCTGCTTTTAAATGTGCTTCAGTCCCGAAACAAGGTTTCTATGTATATTGCGTTAGATAAGCATAGTTTAAGAAAAAGTCAACGTTTTAATGTTAAGAGCTGGCTGGATTTTGGAAAACTGTTGAAATTAAAAATTGAGCTAATCGTTTTGTATTTAGGCTAAGTTCAAACGGGCGCGTCACAGCAATATGTGTCAAACGCTTGTCTGAACTAACCCTTAGTCATGTTATAGTCAAGTTGCTGTAAGTAATTTTGAGTATTTTTAAACACTATAGGTGTCATGATTGTAATCCATGCTTGTCAATAAATAAAATGTTAAATGGTTATATTTTAATTAGTATAGTTACATTTTATGGCGACGAAAATTGTGTATTCTTATTGCTTAGCATTTTATTTTAATTTCTGTCGACGTACGGAATGTCAGATTTGTTTAAAGATTATGAAGAGCTTTGTATTATTTTACGTTTTACATGTATCGTCAATTGTGTAATAAACACTTTATACGTATAAATAAAGGTGGCTTTAATTTTCACGCATGTGACCTTTCGGTTATTGATAATCATGCTCTTTGCAGCTCTGAATATGAATGTTCATAGATGGGGAGGGACAGGAACACCAACGAAAATATGGATGGGTTGTGTGAGGAACAATATGCAAGAGATAAACGTAAGATGGCGCACATCCCCAAGTAACATGTAAATTAAAACAAAGGCGGGAAGATGACAGCGATGTCTGTTGTAAGATAAAAAAATAAAATATTTCAACTTATTATATTATAGTCCAAACTTTACAACAACTTATGAACAAATACTCAAATAATACTGCAGCGAACAGTACACAAAAGACAAATATTGCACATATACCGTATAAACTTGCAAAGAGCATTCAAACTGGGTAGACTGCTTCTAAAAAAGAAAAATCACTCACTAAAAACATTTAATAGGACGAAACCCGTCACTGTGTACAACAAAGTTCAAATTACGTTGCAACTAGCAGCGTATCAACTTGATCTGCTTAATTTATATCGATATGAGGTTGGTCTCGTCATAGCGACGTTACTGACTGTATCAACTCAACAACTGTCATTTATAGTCAAATGGTATATCAGCTGATCATTTTTCAAAATCAAAATATTTTATTTCACATGGGCATTATAAAACGTCAAGAAATGGTGCACGGATAGGGTTGGTCGTTTGCTATGGAGCAACCGGCAAGACAGTCCACTTTGGTTTAACAGTATTATCATGTTACAGCATTAATACTTTAGTATGGGAGGACAGAATTTTCACATGATTTTTAACAAAAAAAATTAGTCTGATATAGAGATTTGCTTGGAAATCCTTCAATGGAAGGGCAAAAAATATAAACAAATAGTTGCAAAAATCAATATTATGAAAATTAATATATATTTTGTGCGAATTTCCAGTTTAAATGCTCCAAGTTAAAAAACATGAGTTGTAAGACATATTAGAAAGACTTATAGCACATACAACCTGTTTGTTTGGTTCAGTTTGGTTTTACATACAGGGTGGAAGGGACACCGTCGCGCTAACGGTCACCACGTATTCAGACCATCATTCCGAACCCGATGCAAAAAACAGGCAGCTGTTCCATACATTTTGACCATGTAGGTATTGCACTTGTAAGAAACAGTTTTTTTCCAAGTGCCTTCCACCCTGTATAATATTAGAAGTGAAATAGGCAATTATAAAGCCAGCAAATCAAGCTACCCGAAACTGTAAAAATTTCCCAATCAACTTTCAACCAAATGCTTTAGTGATAAAATTGAAAATCTATTAAAGAAATTTGACAGATTGTAGTAGCTTGGTGCTGTCGTCTGTACATGGATAGTTTGGCGTGTGACCAAAATCGGAACTAACATCGCCATCTTGTTTTTTTCCATACGTTTCACAAAACATCACGAAAGCATCGTCTCCTAACACCCTGACAACAGATGTAGATTATTATATTAGCTACCTAATTGGTAATAAAGTAATGATGGCTGGTAAACTTAACGCTTCTTATTAATAACAGCACTTCAAATCATAACAATTGTAGTTCATTTTAGCTGCATGATTCTTTTGGCGTGTGGCAATAGTCGAAACTACCCTTTTGATTTTTTTTTAACACATAATTTTCAAAAATGTTTACCCGCACGCTCTCCTACAAAGCCATTCAAACACCAAAAGAATCATACTGCACTGTAACTCAGCATTTATCTGGCAGTTAAAGATTATTTACACATACAGTCAAAACTAGGTATTTGGAACGGGTTGACACAATACTATATTTAAGTACAGTAAAATTGCAGTAATGTTAATTGAGTCCAAATCCTCCCTTTTCACTATAAACTTTAATAATTATGCACTGTTATAAACATTATTATACTTCAATTCTTCAGTTCGACATCAAATCTACAATAGAGCTAGAAGTTGTATCTCGTCAGACATAGTTCCTTCTTAAAAAACAGTCGTTTAGCTAGCCTCATCAAGTAACATATATTTCATCTAAATTCTCGTGCTAATCAAAATAATTCTAGCATACAAATAGACAAAAAAATTGGTCGCACTGCAGTGCACCAACACCAACTAAAATCGCAAAAACTAACCAAAATGTAACGCCTTTTTCTAATCGTATTATTGTTACAGTGTAGTGCCTACCGTCACTAATAAAAATGTATAATGTTGCATAGTTCTTCTGGGGCCTGCCAATAGTCTGAACTAGCACATCCATCTTTTTTTGATCCAATTTAATAGACTCGATTGTGAATACCGTGCAAAGAAATGCCCGGAGTGGCCCGTGACTGAGCTGAGTGGGAGGGCTCGGGGCCTGGCCGCGGGTGTCTGTGCCTAGTGGTGGCCCCGACAGACTATTTCGCAAGTATTTAACCAACAGCACTCTCCCAACAATGTGATGCAAACGGCACGGTTGGCGCAGTGGCAGAGCGATCAGCTGCTGCGCTGCGTGTCGCGGGTTCGATCCCCGCACGGAACAAATATTTGTATGATCTACAGGTAGTTGTTCCGGGTCTAGCTTTTTTGTGTTTGTAAACGCACCCACGATACAGGAGAAATTCCTAGTGAGTGGCAACATTTTCTGAAAAAAAAAAAATAAAGCCGGCAGAAGAACGATACTGCACTATACTAATGTTCAATATCAACGGCGTTATTTCAAACAAGCCACATTCACAAAATGGTGCATTCTGTACCAAAGAACTCTTCCATGACCCTTAACCTCCGGCGTGCAACATATGAAGGGAGAAGCCTAGGCGTCTCCTTCGCGCAGCAGCGCCGAGCGACGAGTGACAGACGCGCTCGTGGTCGGCGTCATCCCTGGCCGTTGTCGGCCGCGCCCACGTGGCAGTAGTCGGTCAGGGGCACGATCACTACTTGTATCTGAGAAGGGAAATGTCCAACTGTATATTAAAATGAATAAATATAGTGGAGCGAGGAAATATTGTGAAATCATTAGTAAATATTGCAATGTTTCATGTTTGTGTCACAAAGAGGTAAGGGTGGATAAAAAACACAGCACGTAAAAAACGCAATGAATTGTTGTAGTTACGCAGTTAGCTCGCTGGTTTATCAACTTTGTTGTGTACTTTGTTTCTGTGATTATTTTAAAATGACAGAGTACGGAATGATGATTTAAATAATTCGTACACCCACATTTCGCCAGTTATGTTTAAGTCCCATGTAATAAGAAGCGAGCCTATTGCCATCAACCGGGCTCAATTCCAGACTCCGTAGCTGCTACTGAGAATTTCCTGATAGAAAACCCAATAACACTTTGCCCGACCAGGGAATCGAAACCAGGAGCTCATGCTCAGCAGTCGTGCTTGCAATCACTGGACCAACGAGGCAGTCAAATAAACAAGTTTAATTTCATGCTTATATTATCGTTTGAAATGCAAGTGGTTCTCACAGTCGAAGCAAAGATTTGAAGCAAATAAACTTACCCTCAATTGATCCTTGTTGGGTCCTAACAAGTGCCTCGGTTCGGGAACGTCGCACGTCTCCGAGCACTTCGAACAGCACTTGCTGGGAATAAAACTAAACATTTGGTTAATAATAGCTTACATAGAGAAACTAACGGCTTAGAATATTTTTATGGCATGGAACATCATTGAAATATATTATTGCAATTTAGGATATTAAAATTCCTTTAATTTATTTAAAAACTCAAAGTAATCGATATTCATTCATTATATCTGTATTCTACCTCAAAGAAGAAATGCCAAAACAATATGTATGCCATCTCGCAAGTCAGTCTAGTAGGAAGTTGCTTTTTTACCGGGCAATCCCGTGATACTAACGTCTTCAGCCAAGGCAAAAGACTTATAAACTAAGCGACTACACGCTAAGGGACCTCTTGTGGAGTATGAACCTTGCGAAACAAACTCAAGGGTAACTCCAGCAATACACCAACGTGCGTTCATCGTAGCAGTCGCGGTTATAAAACGTGAGAGCGAGATGAGACGATTCACCGTCCTACTCTCACATTTCATGACTGCGACAACCACGAGTAGCGGCTTAGTATATTACCCGTCGCAGGGCGTGTACTTGTTGCTGACGGGCACGGGCTGCGGAGACACCTCGCGCGTGTAGCCGCTGCTGTCCGGCGCGGGCGAGTACAGCGGAGTGTTCAGCTCGTCGAAGTCTAGGGCTCCGTCTATGTTCAGTACTCTGAGGAAGACTTTACACGTGGAAACAAACATCTAGAAACAAATGGCTGACGGGAGAAAATGAGAATCTGACTGACAGATAGATAGGCTTATTGTACCGTCGTCAGACGATGAAACAACGTGGTACCTAGCACGCTTAAAGGTTAACGCACGCACATACTTTTAAGAACCTTAAGAGACCGTAACGGCTTTAGAAGAAAAACAGGAAGTAGGACGACGAGCAGCAGACATGACATTACAGCGTTAAGATATAAAGTAGAATAGGGCAAGGAGACGATGATAACATGTTTAGTCGTGCGTCTTTAACTCCAGTAGAACTGACCTGAAGAAGATGGATGAAAAAAGATTTCATGTAGCGGAGATGAGAATGTTGAGGTGGATGTGTGATAAGGTGAGGAATGAGTGTATTGACTGACCTGTTTTGTGGTGAGAAGCGATGCACTCGCTCTACGACGGAGGACACATGCTCGACTCCTTTCTGCACACCCCACACCAGGATACCGATCTGATGGTCATTACACGATATTACGCTCATTTGTTTTTTCTCCTTAATTAATTTTGATCAAGATGAACAACAGAGAAAAATTAATTTTAAAAAATTGACCATACATAGTATGTTGAACTATGATTATTTGTTACCTTCAAGACGTCTGTGACATATCACACAAGGTAGCTAACCTTAACTCTGACATCAGGTTCCAGCTGCTCAGTCTCGCCGTACTGGTTGACGGTGTACTCGGGGCAGTTCTGACACGTGATGGAGATGCGCACAGTTCGCAGCACCACCTCGGGCACCTACGAGATAAACAACTTGTAGACATTGTTGCGTGTTCTGCCTACAGACTTGCGCCATTATGTCGATTGAGAATACCGATGTCTTGACACCTGTCACAACGACTAGCGAGATAAAACTAGCAAATGAAACCGGCGGCGCCATCAGACAACGACCAACTATTAATTAACCGACAAAAAAGGGGAAGTTCTCAAGTCGACACGTATATTTTTAATTATTTTTTTCTATTGTCACGGGACCAACAAACTTTTGTACGTTTCAGTAAAGTTACGTTTTAGCGAGATAATTCTCGATAGGAAATTGCTTTCTCGTCAGCGACAGGACATGTGTTAAATGGTGAAAGTCTGTAGGCAGCTAAAAAAATATAACTGAAAATCAAAGGAAAAAAATTATATCTTTTATTCCATCAGTCTTTTTATTTCGCTTTCATACTCTGTTAACTGTTTTGTTTCCGTTTTTTGTAATAATAATTTAATTTTCTTCTTACATTTTCTATCACCGTTCGTTTGACAGTTTATTTTGGTTTTACATCTACGTTTCGTGTTGTTTTATACGGAATTTATGTCTATCTATAGAGGAATTGAAATGTCAATAATTTTTTCTCAGGCCGAAACAAGAATAAATTGGACATATTAAAATAAAATCTGCCATACATACATACAATCGAACCAAATAATCGTTAAGCCAACCATTCTTATCTGCTAATCGTCTTGAGACATTACGAAAACCGTGTATTAAAAAAAGTATACAACGCAAATGTTTCTGAAAAATGTGCATACGTTTTCAGTAAAGGCAAATTGAAGATCAAATTAACCCAGCTACAAGAACTCCGCAGAAAAGAACACGATAAAACAAACGAAAGATACGATGATTTTGTGTAATCTTTCGCGACAAAACTAGTCGAATGGTGGCTCAACAATCACTTGTGAAGACCGTACGTACCCGCCCTGAGCCTCGACGCGTTCGGGGGGAAAAAGGCTGGGGCAAGAAAACGAAATAACCGGTTAATGTACACATACTACTTCACTCTACTATAACTTATCGACGGAACAAATTTGAAGTGCCGTAAATGATATAATTGTGAGATAAATTAATCGGAAGCGAATGGATAGCGTTTTTAAAACGTATTATTATTGATTCAACAATATTTAGGCCCGTATAGTATTGTAAATAAAATACTATTGAATTTTAAATAAAAATCCTTTTAAGCCAATACTCAATAACACGCAACAGCTAATGATAAGAGGAAAAATTTGCGAAAAAATATCCTAAAGGCTTATTAATATAAATTATGCGGGGTGTAAGGGATACCGACGTGAAAAAGGTTACCACGCATTCAGTACATCATTCTGAGCCCCCCTACATATAAATTTTTCATCGCTTATTAAAAAAAAACCGGACAAGTGCGAGTTCGACTCGCGTGGAGATGGTTCCGTACATTCATAGATTTCTTATAGGTTTTCCTGTAATCTATAGGCAAAGAAATATTTCAAGTAGTTTTTTCAAAATTTTCAGCCTTGTAGTTTCGGAGTTAAGGGAGGGAGGGGGGAGTGGTCAATTTTCGGCTATTTTCTTAAATAACTAGAAAACTATTTATCTCAAAATTATAAAAAAGAAAATATATTTGAGATGCTCACACTGAGCCCTTTCATTTGATATGTAACACGATTTAGTTTGCAAAACATTTTTTTTTTTTCATTTTCTAATTTACCCCCCAAAAGTGGCCCCATGTTTAAAATTCATTAATTTACGTTATACGTCCGTCTTTGGGTCACCGACTTACATAGGTGTACCAATTTTCAACTCAATCAATCCAGTAGTTTCGGGAGTAAATTGGCTGTGGCAGACGGACAGACAGACACACGAGTGATCCTATAAGGGTTCCGTTTATTGGTAGGTACGGATCCCTAAAAATCTGCTGTTTCCTACAAAAGTGCAATACCTACACGGTCAAAATGTATAGAACAGCTGTTTTTTTTTATAACCGATGTAGAATTTCTTTGTAAATTTCCAGACACAGAAATTTTACATCAGCATGATGTACTGAATACGTGGTATAATATCAACGAATTTCAATGAAATTAAAGGCGCTCCCTCACCGGGACATTTGCCTGTAATGTAACAATCCATGTTTCGATTTTGTACAGAAACAAGTGAACATAATGCTCAAAATCGAATCTTGCATTTGTTACATTACAGGCGAATGCTCCCGGTGAGGGAACGCCTTAATGTAAAACAGTTGTCTGGCAAACGTGACGTGACACAGCTGAACCACGCAAATCAACTTAATAATGAAGGTCGCGACGCATAAACGCGCTCCCTCACCAGGAACTTTCGCCTGTAATACAACAGTTCAGCTTCCATTGTTTCCGTACAAAACCGCATGTTGGATTGTTATATTACAGGCGAATGCTCCCGGTGAGTGAGCGCCGTAAGGGGTTCTACACAAATGTTTGGTTAGGCATGATGCACTGCTTAGCTCGAATGGACAGTTTGTCGATCGCCACAAGCAAAGCCGAATATGTGCAGAAACAGCTTTCGAGTCAGTTTTTTTTACCAAAAATACTGACAAATTATGACGCTCCAAATAAATATGTAGCATCCATGACAGAGGTGAAGAAACAAAACACAAGGCATATAAAAAAATAAAGGAGCTAGCTCTAAACGGAGGAACATCAAAAGTGCTGCACCAACAAAGATGAATGTTCTCTTAAAAAAGCTAAACGCAACAAACACAAACACACTCACATCGTAAGTCCCAGCCCACACGATCAGCAAACTCTTCCTGAACCACACTCCCTTCGGGTACAAATCCACAGTCCACTCCGTGAGCTTATCCTGAGGAGCCACGTCAGCTATCGAGGGTCTGGTGGAGAAGATGAAGGTTCTGGTGTGGTAGCAGGGCAGGGAATGGAAGTTGTCTACGGCCAGGACTGAGCCCCAAGTGTCCTCGGTATAGAGGCGCGGAGTGAACAGCATGCGACCTGCTTCCGTTTGCTGCACTTCGGAGACGCGCTCGTATTGACCTGGTGAGGAGGATGCTGGTTAATGATCAATTCAGCATCGCCTCAACCCGCACCGTTAGAGGCCACACACATTTATAAGTAGCGTACGTAATGGTATCGTCTCGGATCGGGATTAGCTAGTAAAAATGAGGTGAGGTGTTGCCGATCAGGGGCAGTGCTTATTATACGTGTGCTGTGAGCTTCAGTTGCCAAGTAAATATAAAGTCTATTTCACCGAATTAAAGATACAAGCTTATTCAGATGTTCCTCGCTCACTGCAAGGCATAGATCTCTCAGTCTGTGTTAAGCTTAACAGGAAAAAATGCAGCTACCTGACTGATAGCTCATGGCGATGGCCATCCGCTCCATGAAGAAGTCCTTATGTTCCTGTGTGAGTGGACAGAGCAGGAGCTTCGCCAGCTGGTTCGGACACATCATCGGGAATCTGTTGATGAAACACAATATTGTTAGTTATATCCGGGGAACGCGTGTAAGAGAAATGCAGGTGCTTACGAATGACACTATAATCATACCAATCATCAGAAATTTTAATTTAGAGCGCGCACACATTCGCTCCCTCGTCGGTAGTTAGCTCACTAAACAAACTAAACATTACTATTGAGTAAGCTCAATAGAGCTTGAGCGAGCTGTGATAGGCGACTGGGTCATCACTCGGTGTTGCCACAGTTGCGCACATGGATTGACTTACCGCCCATTATAAGCAAAAAACCCTGCTAAGTTTAAATTTAGACTTAAAAGGATTTTAAGTGTATTTCGTCTTTTCATGTACCGCCTCTTCTACAGTCGTTCCCAACTATGTTGTGGTCGGCATGCAGTCTAACCGGATGCAGCTGAATACAAGTATTTTACATGGAGCGACTGCCTTTCTGACCTCCCCAACCCAGTTAGTACTGGGTAATACGATATACCTTGGTAAGACTGGTTGTCAGTCTTTTGGGCCACCGATTACCTGTAACAACTGTCAAAGATCTACAAATGACAGCTGGGACGAACGGCTTACTGTGCTTTCCGAGGCACGTGTCTTCTACAGTATTCGGTTTATTTTAGCGCTTACAGTTTTGGTAAAAGTTCGAGGTTAGAGAGCGTAATTTCTGTCGCCGAAACATTGTTAAAAATTCGATATGCCATGTAAACTCCCGGGCACTGTGCTTACTATTGCTAGGTGTCAACAAGTTTTTAAGATTTTCTTTACAAAAGTCTTGCCAAGATTAATCAATGAGCCATATTATATATTTTTCGAAAGAATAATAATAGTAATATTGACCTGACATGTGAGAAGACGGCTGCAACGAGAGACTCCCAGTGCACCTTGAACTCCGCTTCAGTGAGGTCACTCGCGGTCAGACGCTCGCGTTGCTTGTTCAGCCACCGTACGACGAACCTGAGTGAAAATTGCTGTGGCTCAGAATTATGGCAGTTTGTTTGGGAAACTGAACAGTCCTGACACCAAAATTTCATACGAATCGTCTCTAGGGAGTGAGAAACATTTGCATAAATATTTTTTTCTGCTGGTAATTCCATAAGATTGAACTAAATTAGCTAGTGAGACTCCCCAGACCTTGTTGAACTCTAGACACGATTACTTTCACAAACTGATATTTTATTGTGTAAAGTTCCTCATCGTCTATAAAAAAGCGAGGATCCTCCAAACGTGTTGTTTCTGGTGAGCTACTGCTTGACGGATGTTAGTCGGTTTTTTCTATATATCTTAATCGCACGGATAATGTGAGCTGATAAACGTACCTGTATACACTCATCTCGTTGTGCAGCACTAGGTCACTCTGCTGCAGCAGCTGCACCAACGTCTCTCCCTCCAGCTCACTGAGATCACTGTCCGACCACACCCACTCCAGGTTCCACTTCACGAAATTCTGACATTCCTGGCGAGTTCAAGTGAGTCAGTGTCATCATCTGCCTAGCCTTTTCCCAACTATGTTGGCGTTGGCTTTCAGTCAACAATGGGGGTCAAATACCTACATGTACATCGGTAATAGATTCTCTGTAACCCTTAGGCCTGGAGTCCACCAAAGCAGAGACGTGAGACGCAGAACGGAGAGGAGATGTGCAAGATTCGACCAATCACAGGAGAGAAGAGAGTCGCGATGTAGATTTCAACCGGAGCGGAGGTGTGTAAATCAACCAATTACATTTAATTGGTTGGGTTACACACCTCCGCTCCGCTGGTCTCAGCTTTGCGGAGCAATTTTACTGTGCATATTTGACTAGTCGACGACTAGTTGGTAAAGCCGACTCTCGGGCCACTAACGTAGTCGGCGACAAGTCGGTAAAGACGACTATCGAGCCACTAGCGTAGTCGACGACTAGTCGGTAAAGCCGACTCTCGGGCCACTAGCGTAGTCGGCGACTAGTCGGTAAAGCCGGCTATCGGGCCACTATCGTAGTCGTCTACTATTCGGCAAAGAGCGCTGACTATCCGGCTTCTTAATTTGTATGTATTTCTCAATAAAATGTATGTGTATTCACATTCGTACGTAATGAATAGTAAAAATATGGTGTAAAACATTTATCGGCCAACACATTTATCAGTCTAATCACGAAACTACACAGGACCCGTAAAAGAGACATTTCCACTCCTACTTCCAGGTAACTTGTAGATAACATAATTGTCGGTTATCTTATCAGACACTCAAATTGGGAGCTAAAAGAAAAAATGCAACTTTATTTTACCTACAATTTCCCTAGCTATACATATGTACATCCAATAAATGCCTGTTCTCATACTTTACGGCAAAACCCGGTTTATCAATACATTAACCACTTGGTACTCCAGCGCCAACTTGTTGGCAGGCTAAACATACAAAAAAGGTCTATTCTTCCAAATAACACATGAAAACCGGTACCTTAGCAACGTCATTGTGTCCACACGCCATGGTGTACTGCATCCAGGAGATGAGCTGAGCGCGCTTGGCAGCTTGCGCGATGTGCTGTGACATGTAGCCCAGGCAAAGGGCGACTAGATCCTGAGGAAATTCATGAGCTGTATTAGTTTTAGAAACCTTAGGGCCAAAAAACATACACACGATCGACGTCGTCGTGTACCAATGCGATGTCGTGTCGTGAATGTCTTTGACGTGCATCATAAGCAATCGCAGCACGATGTAGTGTTGTGAAAACTAATGATGTAATCTTGCGCCTCATATTTTCCTGTGATTAGCCGTGCAGCGGTGGCTGGTCGTGAAGTTTTACGACAAAAGTCGTGCATTTCCTCGATATCGCCAGTTTGCAGCGTCTTTATAGGTATAATGACGTGGCGACGTGGAAGTGCCACGAAGCGACGTCATATCCTTTGTATGTTTTACAACCATAAGTTGGAAACAGTAGGATGAGGTATGAGTCAAAGTGTAACTTTCGAGGGTTCAATGAAAGAGATATGTCCTTAAAGTCTATGTGATCAACCAAAAAGATTTGACTCTGCTATTTTCAACTTGAATAGGTATAAATATTGTTTAGTACCTATTTTATTTACCTTAACATTATACTTATCAGCAAGAGAAAGCACTGGTAACACTGTATGATGAGATATTCTAATCTGCCCAGTATAAAAATACCTGGAACAATGTAAAAAATTGTATGTAAACCAATAAAAGGTTGGAAACAAACATGACTTATTCTTATAACAAAAAAACAACATGAAATCACGCTAGTAATCCCCGCAGGGTTAGCAATTCACCAGTTATGTTACTACTGTTGTGTATTTTTTTAATACCCTTGAGAAAATAAATAAGAATAATGATGGTATGTTTATAAATCATCATGAGAATTTCTTCTGACATTGCATACTTCTGCAGACTACTTACTTAAGAAAGTGTGGAAACACTGAAGCTGCAGTAGGGGTCTCTTGCAGCACGATGCGACTCTCTCGCCATTCACTCCACTCACGGTTCATCAACATCACCTGGACATGACAAATAGTTATTGCAACAATAAATCATAGCTTGAGGACTGACAGAGGAGAATTAAAGAAAAAACATGTCGCACTGACCCCGAGTAACATGTGACAATGGTAGGAAGATGATAATGTCGTGTATGAAAAAATCTTACATTACTAGGCAAAATTATTATAATATAATGCTCATTCTTCCTGTCACTAACCAACACCTAAATTATTGACAAATTTTATAGCATTGTCAGAATTTTATCTAAGTCCTAGACATTAATTGACACACCCCTTCCTGGTTGCTGACATCTCTTTGAGGCGTATGTGGACAGTTTTTTCAGTCAGGGTATCGTAACCAGCGGGACCCTATTACTAAGCTTCCGCTGTCCCTTTGTCCATCTGTCGGTCTGTCAGCAGAAAGTATCTGATGATAAAATTAAAAGTTGCAGGGGGCTCTCCTACTACAATAGTACTGAACCCTTCGTGTCCGAGTCCGACTCGCACTTGGCCAGTTTTATTTTTAAATAGTATCTATTGGAATGATGGACATAACTTGTAACCTGTATGTAACTAATGAAACAGGAATAAACTGAAAAAAGTAATACCTGAAACACTTCACTGCTAGCACACAATATCAGCCGATGAGCTGGGTAGCCATGACCTCCAACCTCCAAGATGAGGTCACTCATCAATTGCTCTGCATACAGTGTTGCTATCTTTAGCAGCACACTCTTTGAATTGTCCACCTTAAATAACATTGCATTCATTGGTTATTTTCACATTGCTTTTGTAGATGCTAAAATTGTAAAATCAGCATAATGATTTGATGATTTTGTTGTATGTACTGTCTCGTTTTATTATTATAGTTAGACTTAGACTAAGCTGACATATTTTTACAAAAAAATATTGGATATAAGCTAGAAAAGCAGCAGGGAGGATACTTGATTTTTCCCCTTAAATACTTAGTTATTTTTGTTAGCTTAAATCCCATGACAGCTTCATCAAGCCATCTGAAAGCCTTCCACCTGGTCATGATTTGCTGTAGCCGACTTGGAAATCTCTAAATAAACTCCGAAGCCAAGTTCGTCATAGAAAAGGCAATCTCTACAGAGGGGGTTCATGGACGGTTCAGGTCTCAACCGTGATGTGTCTCCACAGACAATGCCCACCTTCCATCTTGTGCTGCATGACCTGACACTTGAGCACTTGACGATGTTATGACTGCATCAGCAAAAGTTCGAAGCATCATCATCAGAGTTCTAATGCATCTTAAGTAGCTTACTATTGTGTGTGACTTACTATTCAATGCTAACAGCCTTTTGTGAATGTAAACGAACTTAAAATGTTCATACATAAATATACAACTACTAAAAGTACACACGGTTCAGCTCTAAGCAGCGTCTAATTAAAAACATTCCTTTAATATAAATCATGGAACAAAGGAGTTTTATAGGTCAAGCAGCTTTTTGGACATTAAACTTGGAAACTATAAGATCTAGCTTCAATAAGACATAGTGATAATAGGAAACACCAGAAGATACGTCAATAAAACCAATAAGAATCTACCTCAAGATCTTCATTCGCTTCAGATTCGTCCCCCTTTTTATCAGACGAGGACGATACTTGACGGTCTACCGTCAAGAAATCCATGATAATTATCTTATATCTCCGACATTGAAATAAACACAGGCACAGATTGGTTTAATTTATATTCAATTTAACTTTTCACAGCAAGGGAAATTCATCATCAATAAAAGCACTTTTTATTTACCCGTTTATGACGTAACTTAACATTAAACATGTCAATTTTGATTGACACTTGACAGATCGACAGAAGTTTTGTTTGTTGCCTACAAATCATTTCACGCGTGTTCATCTTAGGTCCCTTGTAGTCTTTGTATGTATGTTATAAATAATTATTTGTTTGAATTTGAAGTGTGGTTATACGTGATAAATGACGATGGGTGTAAATTACCTGAATAAATGAATTTGATATATATATTTGCCCGTTTCAAGTTGTAAAAACCAAAGAAAAAACAATCTTATTCGTTAGTAATATATGATTTCCGACGATTCTGTAAAGATTCTTATGAAAGTAATTTTAAAACCTGTAAATTACACCATCATCATCATCATTTCAGCCAAAAAACGTCCACTGCTGGACTGGACATAGGCCTCCCCCAAGTGTCGCCACATTGACCGGTCCCGTGCGACTCGCATCCAGCGGATCCCTGCAACCTACACCAGGTCATCGGTCCACCTAATGAAATAATTAATTTAATTTCCTAATTACACAATAATGGAATCGAAACCGTTTTTAATGTCACGTGACATTAAAAACCAAGATTTAATATTGTGTTTGTGAATTGAAATGTACATGTCAATTTATGTTTGTGTCAATTTTTTTACACGCGTTCCATAATAACAAATTGGTATCAGTTGCATTATTTACTGTTTCTATCACGCCTTTCCAATACGAAAAGAAAAGGATAGTCCGATACTGTCAAGCAAGGAACATTATACTCTAGGAGCTGTCAAGTCGCTGCAAATGTTTTGTGTTACCGTTTGTAATGTAAATTCCACTGGTTTCCTATTCGCTTGTTACTCAATAATATCGTTAAATTACTGTAGATATACTGAAACAAGATTGCAGTGAGTGGACTTGTATCTTAATGAGTGGCATTATGGGTCTTAAAAAGAAGAAGAATATCATAATTCTAACTCTGTGTATGGTGATATGTTTCATACTCTATCAGCTGTACTTTTTCGTGGCTATAACGTCAGAAGCCGGCTATAATAGCAGAGTCGCACCAGTGTTGGATCTAGAACTGGATCATGCGAAAGTGGAAGCCTACACACACCTGCGATCTGAAGCTGATAAGTTCATAAACATAAATGGCATAATTCATGGTGTATTGTTCTCCCATATGTCAAAATACAGACCAAATAATCAGAACGAATTCACTTGTTTACAATCAGACCAAAGAATACCTTTCGAGCAGGTGAATGATGAGTACTGTGATTGTGAGGATGGGACTGACGAACCCAGCACAAGTGCGTGTGTGAATGGAACTTTTTTCTGTGAGACTCAATACAGGGGCAGGTTGGTGTCCCCCAGTAAGATACCATCAAGTCAAGTAAATGATGGTATCTGTGATTGTTGTGACGGTTCAGATGAATGGAAGAATAACCCAGCTGATAAACTATTGTCTCAAAGTTCATCAAAGTTTTATAGATATTATGTAACTAAATGCCCTAACAATTGTTAATAGAATTCATATTTATGGTTGTAATAAAAAAGACTTAAATGTAAATGTATTAATATGAAGTCTAGATAATTCTAGAAGATGGAAAATACAACACTGAGTCTTCAGCAAAACATTACCTATTTATAAGACTTGTAACAAGTATGTGAAAATTAAATACAAGCCACTCGCTTGTATTTAATTTTATTCAGGTGTACATAATATTGCAATTTTATTTAAAATAAGCATAGTCCCTTAACAATGCAAGATAACTTACATAAAGCTTAAAATTGATCAGTCTAGTGTTTAAATTGAAATGTATAATGTCAGGTACTTACATTATCAGTAAACCTAACTTCTAAAGACTGAAACCTATAAAATAAATGAATTGTAAATAAATGAATCTTTGTTATAAAATTATTGCCGTTTCATTTTTCACTTCTTAACCTTTTATAATGCCTTATATTAGGTAGCTCTAAGTTTAAAGGCAGAGCCCACAAACAGTAATCAGCAGAAGCAATTTCTAGCAACTGAATTCTTATATGTATTTTATGAACATTCTGTAAAGTTTTCAGCATACTGCTACTAACCTAAAAAATTCACTGCCTTGACTCAAACAGTATGGCTTCAGTTAGGGTTTGTAGCCTGACTGCCTGATTAGAGTGGGTCATGACCAGCAGCGTGAGGGTAGTGAGCTGAGGTATAATTCTAATTTATTTCACCTGTTTACATTTCTGCGTATAAAGAAACAGAGAAGACGCAATAGATAATAAAACTGAAAAAGGTGCAAGAAAGATCCTGAAAATTATTAAGTTGTTCTAATTTTAAAAGCAGCTATTTACGTTATTATTGTTAATCTAATTCAGTATAAATATTAGGTTTATAATCTATAAAAAAAATAAAAGTTATCTCTTTCTACTTAGTACAAACGAAAGAGATAGACGTATGCACAGTCAATCTAGAAAATTCCAAAAACCACGCTTCCTTGTTATGTATCTGTGGTGCGCAATTCATTCAAAAAGATTGACCGGCGCGCGACTCATCCTGGGTTTCGAGAAAAAATAATCAATTTGTTTAAAATTAGTTCTAGCAACTAGCAACGTACCCGTTGCAGTTTTTATTAATTGTAACTAAAATAATAAAGTAAAATCATCCGACATGACGGTCGATGAAGGTGTCGATATCACTAAGACTTGTGACCGTGGTGTGTTGAAGAGGATCATCAAAGAGGGTACAGGTACTGATACTCCTAACGCTGGATGTCAAGTTACAGTGCACTACACAGGAACACTCCTGGACGGCTCCAAGTTCGACTCCAGCAAAGACAGGAAACAGCCATTCGAGTTCGATTTGGGCAAAGGTAATATTTTATTCAATTCAATTTCTTGTAGTAATTGTTTAAAAACGACTCAACTTGACCTCTTGAATAACTACCTTGATCGATTTATCTATAACCTAGATAATTATTAGAGGCCGCATTTACTAAGACGCTAGTAAACGTGCTCTTGTATAGTTACAAATAAATTCGAAGCCCTTTTCCAATTTTGTTTTACAATTATTTGTAGTCCAATTTTTCTAAGAACATTTTGGAGAAGAAAAAATGCACGAAAATATGTCAAACACATTGAAATAATAAGAACCAGCTGATTCAATGTTTGCATAGATGTTTCCAAAATTTAATGTTGAGTCATTGTAAATCCTCATGAAATCGTAAAATCGAAAATGACAAGGCATTTCTGGATATCATATACCTATATACACTTAGTCCACTACGCAATTATCAATGTAGAATTAGTAAAACAGGAAATGCTTGACTCGTTGAGTGATTGAGTGAGAATCTGTATACTGGCCTAAGAATGTGGAATAACTCATTGTCTGTTTTCAGGCTCCGTAATCAAAGCATGGGACATTGGAGTGGCTACGATGAAGAAGGGGGAGGTGTGTGTCTTGACATGTGCTCCAGAGTATGCTTACGGTGCTGCTGGCAGTCCACCCAAGATCCCACCTAACTCCACACTGCAATTTGAGGTGAGTTTATATGAGATCATAAATTTACCATGCTGAATGCTTTATGAAACAGGATGCTTAAAAATCATTCTTTAAATCAATTGTCAGTTCATGGACAAAACCATTTCCAAAGTATTTCTACTATTTGGCTTTAGATTTCAGACCCACAATTCTCTGATTTGATTTTTGAAATTACATTTGTTTTGGGGGTGGAAAATCACATTCTACGGTAGGATTCAATGTGGTGCACAAAAACATTGTGCTGATGGATGCATTGAATAGTATGGGGGTCGTGGAGGTATTAAAAGTAAAGTTATAACATTTAAAACTTATATTGTTATGTTACCTCCGTTATGTCCGTAACTAGAATGTTCCTTGGTAAAGTAAAGGTATGGTCTAGCTAGAACAAAAAAATGATTGTGATAACGGGGAGAATAAGTGCCTCGGCTTCATTAAGGGTAGTTTTACACCCATTATTAAAAACATACAAGACTTCTTACAGACAAATGACCCGTGACTGTAATTGAGAGTGAGGTTTACAGGTATTAAAGTCATTGTGGTATGCTCTGTTCTTCATCATTCCCTCAATGCTGAGGATCACAACCACATATAACACATCTCCTAGCTATGTAGTCTTTTTGCTCACTTCGCTGTATTGCAGCTAGCATGTTGAGTTAAAACATTCCATTTCCATATAATAAAATATCTAACGGTAATCAGACTGGTGTGAACAGTTATTTGCTAAAAATACTTTATTCCCGCAGGAAATATGGTTTTGCCAAAACCACATGATATTGAAGGTTCCTCTTTGGACCACAACTTCCTGTAACACTAATTGTTTAGCTAAGAATGAAATTAAGTTATTTTGGCTAAGTGTGCATATTATTATCTCATGTTATTTTGGCTAGTGCATATTAGGAGGTTAAGTTGGTCCGTGGATGGGTGACTACCCATTACATACTGATTTTCCTCTGTGTCTCGGAAAGCACGCTAAGCTGTTGGTCCCGGCTGTCATTTGGACATCTTTGCCAGTCGTAGTCAGTGGCCCAAAAGTCTGACAACCAGTCTTACCAAGGGGTATCGTATTATCCACTACTGACTGGGTTGTCGAGGTCAAATAGGCAGTCGCTCCATGTAAAATACTGGTATTCAGCTGCATCCGATTAGACTGGAAGCCAACCTCAACATAGTTGGGAAAAAGCTAGGCAGATGATGATGTTGATTATGTACATATTAATATCTCAAACAATTTATATTCCATCAAAAGAATATAATTCCAAGTTACAATATTATTTTATTTGTTATTTTATATTCTTCGCCCATATTTTTAAAATATGTAGCACTTTGATGAATACTGTATTTTGTGAGAACTTGAAAACTTCCTTGGACCTATGACCTTTACACATATTTATTTTAGTAAACCTGAATGTATATTGAATGATATCGCAAACAATGGAGCCTTGCATGTTTGCTTACAATACCTTCTTTTTTCGTAGTCAACTACAATAAACTGCTTTCTTTGTGCTCACATAAACTAAATTTGTGAATATTCTAATAACACGCAGTATATTGAGCAGTGGCCCAGTGGTAACGACCGGCTTTACATGCCGTAGGTTGTGTGCGAGTTCCAATCCAGGCTGGTTCTTGACTTTGTCTAGTTTATTTAATCAGTACTGCTCTCAAAACGTTTAAAGAAAACGTAGTGAGGTATGAACTAGAACCGAAATTCGAAGACATGTGACATTTACCAATTTCCGCTGGTCATGCACGGCGGTTATGTATGAATCTCTCACGAAGAAAAGGCCTGTGTCTCGAGTAGAAGGGACATTGTATGCTGCTTGTGCTTATGCTAGATCGTTTATTACTATTCCAAGGCTAAGAATATTTGTTTCTAACATTTTGGCGGCTCGGAAGTTAGCTGCGACTGACGGTCTGCGCAGTTATAACGGTTCAAACTTTATGGCGGCTTCGAACATCTAACGTAAACCTGCGCAGACCGTTACTCGCAGCTAACTTCAGAGCCGCCATAAAATTTGAACAGAACTATATAGAACTGATATTTGTGAAACATAACATCACAATACACCTACTTCAATACTACGCTAATGTTCAAATGGCAATTCAATTGTTTAGATCGAAATGTTAGACTGGAAGGTTGAGGACCTGTCTCCGGGCAAGAACAAGGGCATCCTGCGTCACATCATCGAGCAAGGCACCGGGACCGACGCCCCCAATGACGGCGCCATGGTCACAGGTAAAAAGCACATGGCAATTATAATAGTACTTATACTTACCGTAACATGTATTGGCATGATATGCTTTTATGTTTTTTTTTAATAAAACACTATTTAAGTTACTCACTGTTTTATGCAGTAGTTTTATCTAGTTTTATTAAATTCACAACAGCAGTAAATGGTAAGTCTGGTTTTAGTACTGCTTGTTGTGTTTATCAGTTATTCCTTTTATTTAACAGTTTTTTCTTTTTTAAATAAGCAGATACGTATAAGTAAATACAAAAAAATGTGGATCTGATTACACTATAGAATTCGAAAATCAACCTTATAACAATAGTGTAAGATGTACAATGCTTCAAACTGTCATTGCTTCAAACTGTCATTGCTTTCTCTACCCTTCATTTTATTCCCATTTACTGGTACGTTTGCTTTCATTGTACAAAAGGTGCATTTCACTATGCTGTCGTAACGTGATATTTTATTGTTCACATTTGCCGGTCTGAATAGTATGAACTGCGATACATGATATTATGATAAAGAAATGTTCATTTGAATGCTTTGACAGACAGGTATAATGTTTATAAGGGACAGAATCATTTAGAAAAAATAAAAAACTAACTTGGTGAAACATATCTTTGCATTTTCGAGCGCGTTTCTATTATTTTAATTTAAGGCGAATACAAGAGCTAAAAGCAATGCCTTAAAGTATATGATCCCCTGCAGTAAAAAAAAAAACAGAAAAATATATGATATTCTTCAGGATATATGCTAGTTCGATAGTGTTTTGAAAACATAATACTACAAATTTGATACGATACAAAAAAATCACAAAGATGCCTCTAAACATTCTGATTTTTTGTCAAATTATTCTTCACGCAACATAGTAACGTAATACTGTTTTAGTTTTTTAATCCAATCAGTAGATTTTTTGTAAATCGCATATTCATATCTCTGAGCAAAATACGTGCGCATGTATGCGTAAACGCTCGTGTACCGACTAGTGATGGATTAATTAGCATTAGCATTCATTATTAGCATGCGAATGCTCATTTAGCATTTAGCAAATGAAATGTAGTTGCGAAATTCTGTGAAGTGCGAAGTGAATTCATGGTTCATGCTGTTGATGCACGATAATGTCGGGGCACTCAACGAGACATGAATGCGTGTGATCGTTTAATTCGTTAAAATTATTAGCAGGGTGATGCGAAGAATGGGATTAAGCAAACTATTACCTTATTATCATTGATTTGCTCGTATTTAAGATCGTATATTGAATAAATGGGTGCGATTATTTAATAATAATTTGTGTGACACGTGCGTGGCGCGCGTCGTATTGTAATTTATTGAGTCAAACAAAGTTCAGTACGTTTTGGCAAGTGATAGTGATAATTAATTCTCTTAATTCGTATAATAACAAAATTCATATAATTATTTATTATCAATTATCGTTATATTAGCAAATAGCATAGCAATAGCAATTAACATGCTAAGACTCAAGAATTCGCATGCTAATGAAATTTATGCGAAATACTGATTTGTATAATTTTGTTTATAAATTCATTGTTTTATGTCTTCTTTCCGTAAATATTGTTGTTTCGTGTAAATATAAAATATTTTAACTTAAAATAGCGTAATAAATAAGGTACTTCTTGTCATTTGTAAATATGGGAAATAAAGTGAAACCCGTTACGAGAACTAAAAAACATTTTCATATTTTTCAAGTACCTATATTATTATTTCCTTTATTCATTCTCTTACATATTATTTATATTTTTAAATATTTCTTAAAAAAAACATTAAAAAAAACATTTAAAAAAATATAAATAACCACTATTTATATTTTTTTTAATGTTTTTTAATGTTTTTTTATAAAAAATATAAATAGTGGTCCGCCGGTATCGGGAGCAGGGTCCAAGGTACCGGTGGTTAGAGCTCCAGAGACAGAATCCTCCTCGCAATGCGAGCCGTATCGAGGAGTACTGCCTTCTGAATCAGGCCCTTGATCCAACTGCCTAAGGAGAGCCTCGAAAGATGGTCGTCGAGGCTCTTGGCTATAAGGCCATTGGCCGTCACGACAATCGGCACAATGATAGCCGAGTTCACATTCCACATGTCGACAACCTCGTGTGCCAAGTCGCGATATTTTATTTGTTTCTCTTTCTCAGGTTTCACGAGGTTCTCGTCATGCGGGATGGTAACATCAACTATCATTACACGGCGCGCTGGTCGGTCTATCACCACTATGTCAGGCTTATTGGCGACAATAGTCCTGTCAGTAATGATAGACCGATCCCAGTACAGCGTGCCATGGTCTTTCTCGAGAACTGGGTCGGGCACATACTTGTAGTACGGTACCTCAGATTCCACAAGTTTATATTTCAAGGCAAGTTGCTGGTGAATAATCCTGGCTACTTGGTTGTGCCTGTGCAAGTACTCGCCATTAGCTGCACGAGAACAACCAGAAATAATGTATCTGATGGACTCACCTGGACGGTGGCATGCCCGACTCACGGCAACCGTCCCGTCCTTCATAATATATTTCCGGTAGTTGTTCGTCAACATAACTTCGTCCATAATCGCACAGACAAAACGTTCAGTTTCCCCAAAGAGGTCACCGAAACGTAGTCAGGACACGGACGCTAGAAAATATACATCGGGCCCATGAAGAGCCTGGTAGAAGCGCCCGTGGAGCTCTTTACCTTGCCATACTTCCTTGCGGTCACCGGTAGTAAGTACTACAGGTTTGCGCCAGTTCTCTTTAGCCATGGACAGCGGGGTGAGTCCCTTGTCCACTGCGACCACATCTCGGTGCATACCCATCTCGGCTTTAAAAAAATATTCTCTGAGACTGCACATCTCGCGGTTGTGAAGGGTCCTCGCGTTTAAAATACCTCGACCCCCGCACTTCCGTGGGATATACAGCCTCATCACCGATGATCGTGGGTGATGCATCCGGTTTGCGGTCAGCAGTGTACGAACTCTCCTATCCAGGGCATCGAGTTCGGTCTGACTGAGCCCATTTAAGTACGCCGAAAGAATACATTAAAACCGGCATGACCCAACCGTTGAAGGCGCGCACCTTGTTTCCGCCTGAAAGAAGGCTATTTAATACCTTGTTCAGGCGTCCAAAGAAGCGCTCCCTCAACGATTGCTTCATGTCAGTTACGTTAATGCCTAACGCTTCCGACATATCGAAATACTTTAGCTTTTAGCTTTCGGATGAGGAGAGGGATCTCAGGTGTATGGAATCCGAGAGCTGAATTCCCTCGGATTCCATAATCTCCCCTCGCTTTACATACATGACTGCACATTTGTCCACACCAAATTCCATCCTGATGGCGCTACTAAAAGTTTCACTTACTTTCAGTAGCTCTCATCAGTCGCAATTTGCTGGGGGCAAAGAGTTTCAGATCATCCATGTAAAGAAGGTGAGATATGACCTGACCACCTCTCCTCAACCGGTAGCCTAGACCTGAATCCTCCAGCAATGTGCTCAGAGGATTCAGGGCTAGACAGAACCAAAGTGGGCTCAGACTGTCGCCCTGGAATATTCCCCGTTTAATCTATACATGCTCATCGTTCTCCTGGATCTGTCGACATGATATGCCTGGATATCGAAGGACCGTCTTCCATTATCCCATACACGACTCAAGGAAGGCGCGTAGAGTTGCATCTATCTTGTACAACTCCAGCACCCTCATCGAGCCATGTATGTGGCACCGAATCGTAGGCCTTATAATCTATCCAACATGTCGACAGATCCTTGCGGAATCGAAGAACCTGTTGGCTAATGGCCATGTCGATGAGGAGTAGCTCCTTCGTACCGCGGGACCTATTCCTACATCTATTTTAAGAGGCAGACATAATGGAGTTTTTGTCAATGTGTGTATTAATTTTCACTCTCAAAATGGATGTAAGAAGTTTATAGACCGTCGACAAACACGTGATCGGTCTATAATTTTTGGGTTCCGCGGGACTACCTGACTTATGGAGCAGGTAGATAACGCCTGTTGTTAAAAACTGCGGTAGAGACCCAGACTCTAAGGATGACTGGAATTGGGATGCCAGGCAAGTGTGTGAACTACTAAGCCATTTGAGCCAGAAGTTGTGCAGTCCGTCCGGTCCCGGTGACTTCCAATTCGGTAACGGACGAACTGCTCTGACTACATCTAAAGGTGTTATCAAAATTGGCTCCATTTCTGGGAAAGGTTCAGACACTCGCTCGACATCACGCATCCAGTCAGCCTCAGTATGACAGACGGGCACCGACCAGATGCTGCGCCAGAAAGAACTCGTGGCAGCATCATCCGGGCGGCACACGTCTGTCATATTTTGCTCGGGTCGTTGCCAAGCTCTGTATACCCACCTCTCATCGCTCTGGAACATGCGATTCTGTGAGTACCGATCAACCAGCCGCTTATATCTCCGAATACGGTTCGCCCATGCATAAACTTTCTGCTTCAGGAAGTCGATGCGCTCAGTGACACGGGGCATGTAGGTATTCTTGAGGACTGATTCCAGTCCCCGAGAATGCCCGCCTCACAAAGCGCATCACACGTGGTCGTGTATTGCCCTCCCTGAAGCAGTGTAGTTTGCCGATGAGTAGCCTGGCCCCGTCGATACGACGCTCGATCCTACGCTGCCAGGCTGGTACGGCTGGTTTTGGTCGAGTAGCTACGTCACAATTTGGGAACTTAACATTAGCTAAACGCAAAAGCTCCACAGTACAGGATCGAGTGTGTATCAACGCTCGCTACTCGCGAATATATTCTTGAGTTGCGAGTCCAAGCTGCACACCAGCGCCCTATTTTTATTATGCATAGGTAACCGTGGTAATCGGGGCCTAAGTTAGGTAAGAGTGAATTGATACTCGCGAAGCGCAACGTCCAGAGCGCTCATCAATCGGTCGTTGCACTGGCTACTTACCAAAGCAACCCTATCATCTTCCTCTACAACAGCTGGGTTGGACCGCGACAGGGTTGCGTCAATAACTGACGCTTGTAACGCGCTTTGTGTCGGAGTTAAGACGATACGGTTGCTCAGTACCTCTGAGCGCAGCCTAACAAGTACGGCGTCTTCCAACATGTGATTGCGTTGGATGACCCGCACCTGATCCGACAGTCGTTGGGCCGAGACGTTGACGGTTGGTTCAAGTACCTGGAATAGAGACAGCATCCTAACATGGTACGCAGTGAGGTTAGTTCCCCCCTCTGTAGACTCATAGTATGCGCGCATGACATTCTCGTTTATTGTTTGAGTCCATTTCATGCGCTGCACACAACCATCGGCAGCGGGGACCCGGCTCGGGGCCGGATGGCCCCTAAGTCCCAAGCTCCTCGGTGGCCGGCCTCTCCCTTGCCGACGTACAGGTGTTGGCGACGTCGGCAGAGAGAAATATTCGTCGCTCGAGCTCGACGCAACTGCCGCTGCCGGTGACACAGGTGATTCGGGATCCTGCGGCGGCGAAGCGGAGCTGAGCGACGAGTCCGTGGTTGTAAAGCGTGCGCGTCGGTAGACAGCTTTCGTTATCATTTGGTCATATCAAGTTATAACAAATAATTTTCAATTTTTCTTATTGACGGCGTTGACAGACGTCATTGTGATTGTCGTGGTAACCGATTTTTTTTTTATTTCACTTTTTGGTTTTCTTTCCGCTTTTATTTCAATTTTCTAATATTTGCGTTGTTATTAAAAGTTTATTAAAAGAACTATTGTAAAGATGTTTGTATCAAAATCAATATTTATATTAAAATAAGAATGATGATGATTTGACCGATGCTTGACATACGGGGTTGCCAGTTATTATCATTATTTTTATTTCCTTGACTTTATTTACTTTTTCAAGTGTCGTATTGTAACTATTTTGTTTATTACTGTGAATATGAGTACTACGTGGGTCATACTATTATTATTATTTTATTTTTTAGTTTAATTAGTTTCACGATTGTCTGGCAGTTTGAGTACTTTATGCGACCTACCCAATTGTCCTTTCTTTGGTTTTGTTCGTCGTGTCGTTGAGCTCCTTGGGTTATGAGTCGACTACACGATCACTGACAAATGCTTGCACTGTCTGGACAGGTCCACTCAAATCTGTGTGGTTATTTCTTCAAAAGACAAGAGCACAAGCTTAATAGAAAAAGCGATTTAGCAAAACCGGGGGTCGAAAATGATCGTCCTCCCTCGCTTGGGAGGAGCCACCTGACGAATTTGACTAAATCTACTGGGGTTATCGTCGTTTCAAAGCCGTAGATTCTTTCGGAAGTCGAAAACTTCTACAGCCAGTTGTACGCAACGCATGTATCTCGACCTGATCCCTAAAATGAGGATTCCAGACCCGCCTAAACCCGCCATTTCACAGAAGACCTACCTGGACCGAATGACCGAAAACCCGAAAAAAACCAATCATATACAAAAGAACCGACTTTTTGACAAAGCTAAAAACCGGTTCGTATGCCCGACTACATACCCACCTACTACCTACCCACCTACTACCTACCCACCTACTACCTACCCACCTACTACCTACCCACCTACTACCTACCCACCTACTACCTACCCACCTACTACCTACCCACCTACTACCTACCCACCTACTACCAGTGGCGTGCCCATAATGAAATTGAGGCAAAGCCCAAAAGAACTGACGATACTTGGGGCACTAAGTTTCGCTCTCTGTTCTGAGTTCTGACATTGGTTTTTGATATAACCGGTTTTATTTTCCTATTATTTAATTTAAATATGCCTAAATATAAAAATACAAATAGTGATCATTAACTTTTACTATTTTATATCCCTTGACAAAATAAGTAAATGATATAAGAGCCATCTATTGACTTAAATGTAACAACTGAACTCTTCGAGTCAATTCGTGAGATTTCCCTCGCTTTTGCTACAGATGGCGCACAAATAATCAATTGGTTTCTAACTACAAATTATTAATGAAAATGTTTGGAATTACTCACAATGTAAACAGCCATAACTCTTCATTCTTCACTTCTTTACCACGGACAGATGACAAACAACAAAGCACACAGTAGGCATGGTATTACTAGATAGATTTAAAGATACATATCAGCAATAACATACCTCCAGTGGCTTTGATAAAAGACGTTTGTTGTCAATTCGTTTGAGTAAATGATTTTGGTGCATGCTTTTATTGTAACACTTCAATGTATAATAAAAATTACTTTAATTACTTTCTGTATTCTAAATCAAAAGCTCTATCTTTCTGTAAAAATGATTTTATTACATCAGCATAAAATGTTGGTGAACGTTTTAATTCTACCAACAGCTGTTTTTCTATGGCAATTGTCGATAATTCGGAAAGCCGCTCTTGCCTTGCATGCACTCCAAGCATTCTTATCATTAGAGAAAAATATGCAAGGCCAACAGAAAAAATTGTTTAAATGAGAGCAGCCGACCAGACATTGAATACTGTACGCTGATCGACTAAAATGCCTATTATGGTTTTTAGCTTTATGAGAAATATTCAAATCTGGAGTAGGTTTTGGTGAAGTTACCAGATTGTATTACTTAAATTATTTACCTTGCCCAGTACCGATTTCAAACACTTTAATCCATCACAAGGAACAATTGCATGCATTTCCGAATTCATTTTAGTGTAAATAAAACTATAATCACTACTAAACAACGTTAATTACAGCAAAAACTAATCACAACACTTTAAATCACAAGAAATTGAAAAAATAAAATCACAAAAAAGAAATGCACCAGTAGTAATCTCTCAATACAAATCTGAACTGATTTTAAATCATCGTGTTTACTTCTAGCAAAATCTGCGCGAACAATATGCGCATCACACATTCACTCTCAAAGTTACACTGACTTACACGCACACATTCAAAAAAAAGCCTTGCTTTAAATTCGATACATATTTCGAATTGTACCTACGGACAAAAGGAACGATTTGCAAGGAGTGTAAGTGAGAGGTCAGAAGCCACATTAAAGCCAGTGAGTGTGACAGAGAAAGCGCTAGTAGCACAGAGCACTGGGTCACTACCGACTATTTGGCAACGTCGCGCGAATTTAAAATAATTTCTGTGGATTAATACAGTTGTGTGTAAAGCTGACAACCTCGCATCGCATTACGCTGCGTTTGCCGCGTTGTAGAATCAGCTGATGTTATTATGATGTTAGACGTGTAGGTAGTACGTCTCGTATATTTAATTGATTTAACGCAAGCCAGGCTTTTGGGGTTCTATGGAAGTACCGCCACTGCCTACTACCTACCCACCTACCCACCTACTACCTACCCACCTACTACCTACCCACCTACTACATACCCACCTACTACCTACCCACCTACTACCTACCCACCTACCAGTGGCGTGCAGTAGGTTTCCTCAGAGGTTAGGCTAGCCGGAGGGCACCTCTGAGGAAACCTAAACCTAACAAAAAAAAATGATGTAAAAATTTGGAAAAAAAAAACATTGAAAATAAGCCTGTAAAAATAAAAGTTATAAATACAAGAACACACCACGTTATTCAAGGTTCTGAAGGTTCAAATCACGATTTTCTGACGATGCAAACTAGTTTCAATACGTGATTTACCAAATGTATTTAACTTTAAACATGCCTCTAGATGTTATTCTATTGATATGTCATGCTTTTTTGACGAGTAATGAAAATTATCCAAATCAATATATCCCTCACTCCACTTACTGGAAGTATTAAACAAAATGCACGGAAAACAATACAATTTATTTGTGTGTTAACACCCACACAGCCAGCTAAATGTTGCATAATTTTGAGGATTGAAATGACGAGTACGAGGTGAATTATTATATTTTTGGATTAATTCTCGCAATTGGTATACCTTTAGACACCACTTGAATCTTATCATTAAACGATAATTGCGAAAACTTATTGTTTTTAACTTCTAACAAACACATTATCACTACACACTTCACAACAGAAAATCATCTTTAAGTGTAAAATAATATTTACATTAATGTACGTATCAAAACCTACTAACTTATAAGTTATAACTTAGTAAGATATAAAAACATTCAAGAAATTGCTTGTCACATGAAACAAATAAACAATATGGCTACTCAAGAAAAAAATATTTCGCAATCTGTTTTAAAAAAAACACTACCAAATAAAATGCATCATTGTCATACCGTGATCCTTTATAAAGGCGCATAACAACATTTTGCCGGATAATAGTACTGACAGACGACAGTAACGGTGGTGTTGTCATTACTTAATTTCCAAACACCCCAAAAATCAGAGCGAAAAATAAAATTCATGTAGTTTTTAATTATTTTTATAGGGGGTTTTTGCAAATCTTACAAATACAATTTATCATTTTTGTGGAACATCTAAATTCGACAATAAGACCATGTTTTTTTAATTGTATCTAGTAGTCATTAAGGAAACTATCATGTCTGTCTTTGTTTCTCGAATTCCCCGCAGTTCGGGGAAATGTCCTCAAATTGGGAACACTGCTCTAATGTCATAATCATTCATAAATCTATTTCGCGATTAGCCAATCATAGCACGTTGTGATCGTCTACAGTGGACGGAGTTTACGCCCATAATCTATACATGTGTGCCGTTCATGGCGTTCATACACACAAAAATATGCAACAGTGTGCGTAAGTTTTTGAATGAGATGTAGGCACGATCACTTCGTGCCTAACAGAATTGACAATTGATAGCCACGAACTTACTTGTAATTTTGAGTTACGTTACCGTTCGCGACAAGTTGCTATAAGTGTTCTAACAGGAGTTTTAACTTTTTTTTTAATATTTTGTTTATTTTATTACATAGTTAAAATAAATGCACTTAGCGTTGTTGGTAGGAATGGTAGGGTAGGCTTTGTCTAATTGCCTCTATGGACGGCACGCCCCTGCCACCTACTACCTACCCACCTACTACCTACCCACCTACTACCTACCCACCTACTACCTACCCACCTACTACCTACCCACCTACTACCTACCCACCTACTACCTACCCACCTACCTAACTACTACCTGCCTTAAATAAAAATGTTTTAAGTTTATTTTATTTTTTTTAGATAGATAATCTTTATGTTGCTAAAACAGTAAGTTAACCTTACAAAAATATAAAATAATAAATTCTGGTTGTTCGAAACCGATTCACGCTGACTCCCCGTACATAGTATATAATCAGTTTTATTTCAAAATCACCCACATCCTTAATTTTTCAAGTGACGCTCAAATCAAAATAATATTGCCTCCTATCTGTTTGTTAGGTCTATCTTACTTGCGCGCCGTCTATTAGAATCTCGTGCGTAATCTCGAGAGTCTTGAGAGTTAATTGTTATGGGCGTCGTCGTTAGATGGCGTTCACGTTTATTGTGTAAATGTGTGCGTGCGTCACTCAAGGACACTTAGCTCTTGTAGTCCTGTTAAACCATATTTGGGTGTCGTAAATTCATATGTCGTATGCATGCACGGCTACTAAGGAAATAAATGATGATGGTCCCACTAACTTGAATTAATTAAGTAGATTTTTTATCGGGTCTTGGTTAATATAGTAAGCTAATACAATCGTTACTTCACCAGTGGAACTCGAAGGCAGACTGCAAGCCGACGGCAAAGTCTTCGACACAAGAACAGTGACATTCCCGCTAGGCGAGGCCAGCGAACACAAGGTCTGCGAGGGCATCGAGAGAGCCCTAGAAAAGTTCGCTCAGGGCGAGAAATCACGGCTAACCATCCAACCGAAATACGCCTTCAAATCTGAAGGCAATGCAGAGTTAGGAGTACCACCAAACTCTCCAGTAGAATACATAGTAAAATTGAACAGTTTCGAGAAAACCAAAGAGTCCTGGGCAATGGATGGTGCTGAGAAGCTAGAGCAGGCTAAGATGTTTAAAGAAAAGGGTACCAATTACTTCAAGGGCAGCAAGTTCCAGCTGGCTATCAAGATGTATAAGAGGGCTACTGCCTTAATAGAAGGTGAGTTACTATTGAATTTGTATCTGTTTTTTGCGAGATTCTTATTTGAAACCATCCGTTTATATATGTAGCCTGTTTCTTCCTAGGTTAGACAGATCTCAAGATTAGAGTCATGCTTGTGTCGCCATCTTCCTACTTTGCTGCCGTGTCTTATTGGGACCCATATAGTCTTCTTGTCCATAAACTGCATAAAGAGTCCATACTGATATTATAAATGCGAAAGTAACTCTGTTACCTTTCATGCCGTAACGGCTGAGATGAAATTTGGGTCACACCAAGACCATAGCCCTTTTTATCTCAATAACAGGTTCTTTAGGTATAATGTCTGACCATCACGCAAATGGAGCTAAAAGCAAAACACAGTGTAAAATATTCTGTTAAATCATTCCAGACCTGCCAGAAGACACAAGTGAAACAGAAGAAAACCGGAACCTAGCCAAGGAGCTCTTATTATCAGCTCACCTGAACCTATCCCTGGTCTACTTGAAGGTCACGCCAGCCCATCACTTTGAGGCCAAGGAACACGCGCTGAAAGCTCTCAAGTTTGACGAGAACAATGTCAAGGGACTGTTCAGGAAAGGCCAGGCTCTGCTGGGACTTGGGGAGGCTGAACATGCTATGAAGGATTTTGAGAAGATTGTTGAGGCTGAACCACAGAATAAGGTGAGTCGAAATATTGTATTTTTGTGATAAATTTTTCGAAAAATACAAAATACTCTCTAAACTGAGCAAATGTTTAAGTCGAATAGGAATTATCAATTATTATGCTTAGCATGTATTTTTTTTTGCCCTTAATATTGGTATAGGTACAAAAAAAAACAAATTGAGTCAGTGTTTTTTTTCATTAGTAACACATTTTAAATAAATTTACATAGCAGATATGTAAATTTATATAAAACGTGTATCTCTCAAGTATGAGTTAGTGATCGGCCGACTACGGAAGTGTCGCGTGTTTTCACGTCGCTTGGGACGGCCTGTCTAGCAGTACCTACTTAGGACATTTATGCATTGTTGAAGTATGAGTTGGGAGATGTGTTTATATTCGTCCACTTTACCTTTTACGTCTTGTTTGTATACCTTTTACCTGCGTAGCGTTTTCGCTATGTTGGGGTCGGCTTCCAGTCGAACCAGTTGTACTTTACATGGAGCGACTGATACCTTTTCAATCTCTATCAACCTTATTCTTACAAACTATTTCAATTTGTTCCCCAGGCTGCCGCCAACCAGATCATCGTCTGCAAGTCAGCGATCGCGAAACAGAAGCAGAAGGAGAAGCAGTTGTACGCGAACATGTTCGACAAATTCGCTAAACACGACACGGAGGTAACAGGTCCGCGAGATAATTATACACCGCTCATTTCCATGCCACTGTCATTCACAGTAGAGTAGATCTGTCCCAGGAATTTAGCTTGTGATTTTTTAACGCACGTTTATGTTACTTTCGCGCTTGTATTTTTATTATCCCATCGCGCCAAAAAGGTTCACTCTATGATTTTCAACAGTGTGTGAATTCGATAAAAAGCGCAGGTGCTACAAGGGCTTACTATCACAGTTGGACCTATGAGTAATCGCCCGATGAAAGGGGGTTTTCAACGTAACAGCCAAGAATATAACCTAATAACAATACAAACAAGTATTGAACAACAAGGTTCAACAAGATTCTGTCTAAAAAGACAGAATCTTATCAGGCTTCATGTTTTCGAGATCGAATCGAGATTTTTTGCTGAAGTGACTCTTCGTGTAAATGAGCCATTACCAGCGACAAAGTTTACTAAAATCCACATTACTGTAAAGTATCTAGTTAACACACTACCTCATCTAACTATGCTCAATCACCAAGTCCTCAACACTACACCTCTTAACGCGCCCAATTTCCCGTTTAGGTGGAGAAGCAACGAGCTAGAGACGAGATCGACGTCATAGGCGAGAAGGTGGGCGAGTGGGGCGCGGGCGAGGGCGAGTGGACCGACCAGCAGCGGCTGCGGAAACCCACGGAGTTCGAGAAGGAGAACCCTAACATCCTGCTGTTAGACAAGGACGGACAGTTTGAGAATATGTGAGGTGTGCAGCGATGGGTGAAGTGGATGCTTACTTAGGTATGTGGTTGGTAGAGTAGGTTTTATGCTATTGTATGTACAGAACCTGGTAGTGGATAAATCCCATCCAGTTTTAGAATGGAGAAAAGTTGAACGCTGCAAATACCTATAGGTAAAATGAGGGATTATAGACCTGCTTAATACGCAGGGCTCTCCAAAACATGACTCACTTAGGGTGAAATCACATTTGCAAACATGGATCAGCGTTTTCGAGTATCTCTATCTTATTCTGTCATGTAAAGGCGTCATTTGGTGGAGGCGAAAAGTCCGTTCGGAAGCATCCAGTTTTATTCGCATCAGGAGCACTTTATTGTGCGATCGGACCTCTCACTTCAGTGTGTTGTAACATTCTAATTGATAAAAATGACTCAAGAAAATGCTGATATGTGCATGTAAATGTGATTTCGTAAAATAAGGACTAATAAAGACATTAAAATTGATGACATAAAAAGACAAGTTTTTGTTGCAAGAAATGCTTTTCAAATGTGATATCATGTTCCCAGGTGTTTAGAAAAAAAAATGTATATAACGACACATTTATGGACACGCTGGTGAAAATCCTTATAAAGGTGATGAATGCCAGCACAGATATACTCGTAATAGTTCTTTGAAAGTTCATATTCGTGTACACACTGTTGAAAAACCTTACAAGTCTGATGTGTGTCAGCACAGTTTTATTGAGAAAGGCAATTTGAGTACACATACCCGATCTGTGTGACGATCTATTTATAAAGCTAGATGTGTCTTATTTATGGCAGGTACTGTACAATTATTAGTATTACTAATTAGTTCATTCTTAATGGACGAACTTATATGAATTAAGATCGAAATGTCTTCAAATCATTGAGCTATTTCGATTTGATTTTTAAGTTTAAAAATAATTGTATTTTAATCTCAGTGAAAGTATTAAAGTGTAAAGCTATGCCCCAACTGAAGCGAAAAACATTGTAATTGACTATAAAGAGTTTTAAAATTAAGTTTGAATTTATAAAACTTAACTAGGACATTCTATGTAAGCATCCACTTGTAAAATAAAGCCTCAAAAGTGCATTATGTTAGTTAGTGTATATTCAGATCAAACTGTATGTTGTTGCTAGCCACCTCATAGATCTCTTCACCCAGTTAACTAAAGTACCAGTAATTAATCAATTAAGATATCAAACAGCTGAAACTCTTGTCAGTTGTTTCGTAAGGCACACCTGCTAAAGGCAAGTAACGTCGATACAAAATAAACCATGTGGACGTTGAAATACAGTTCGAAATAGCTTGACCGCGTGCCTTTTACCTCTGACCGGGTCGGCAATAGTGATTTTCGACTTTATATCAAGGTGTACAAAGTTCATATTTAATTGGTATTGAAGACCGCGTTTCGTTGCTCTTAGCCAGGTGTGCTTCGGCTATAATCATTGTCAGATACTGTAGTTTAGTTTTCATATTACTAGTAGTCACGGATAATATAAATGTATAAAGAAATCTGTGTGTAAATCATTTTGTTCTAAAGGATGGACTAACTAAATCATTCCTCTCTATGTATGTATAGGTCAGTAAGGCTGTTCGTCCACTCGTTTCAATGTGTGTTAGGTATTGTCTTAATTAATAATGTTTGCAGTGTGACCTAATAAAATGTTGGTGTAAGTATAACCGGGAAAAAAAATCTAAACATAACTGACAAAATGTGGGTGTGCAACTGAGGCACCCTTCTGTCTAACCCTACGGGGATTAAAGGCGTGATGTTATGTAATTTTTGTAGAATAAAATACTTATTCATTTAATTTAGTTCAATTATTATTTTAAAGTCAAGATTAGTTTTTCTCTAAAGTTTGAATGAATTTCATTTTAAATGTGTTATTTGAAATGTAAGTGATTTTCACAAAACCTTGTAGCGTCTAACACTGCAAGCAAAATGGCGTGTATCCTTCAGTGTTAATTTGTAGCATAATGTTTGTTTTGAATATGAGCGGGTTTATCGTAGTACATTGGTTACTGTATTTAGTTATACGAATGAATTTACTTATTAAACTGTTAAGGAGGACTAGCTTCTTTTATTTTTTTTTACAAATAAACCTGTTGCAACCTATGACCGGCGCTTACCAGCTCAGCTTTGCAAGGCCTTTCATTTTCCACTCCGTGAACGTTAACGTTTTGACCGCCCCATAGTCCCGTATACGTGACAAGCAAGCGCGTGCCTTGTACGCCAAATGACACAAATATGTGACAAAATGGTAGGTGGCTTCGCGTGGAGGGCACGCGCGTGCGTTGTTTATGCTCTGGCGGTCAAAGGCTGGTTTTCAAGATTGGTTAGCAAGCACCAGCTGCTATTACGATCTCAATTGATAGCGCAGATAGTCTCTCTTGGAGTCTTGGCTCTTCGTGCTTCTCAAGAAGGTAGTTAGTTCTTCATCAATTTTAACTTTGAGAAACTTCCCTCAGCAGAAATGTACTGCTCTACTAACAGGAACTTGAGCAAGATTCTGATTGTAATGAATGAATACCAACATAAACGCTTACTGTTGAATTTCCAACTCTTGATGCTAACAGCTCGCGCTTATTTAGATATTCATGTCGCCACCACTGCTCTCAAAACGGTGAAGGGAAACGACGTTAGGAAACAGGAATTTCCTAGAAATCTTTGGTATATTTCTAGGAAAATCCGCAATGGGTCCGCGTGGTGAACTACAGTCCACTCAATTTCACAGAGAGAGAGAGCCTGGGTCCCAGCAGCTGGGAGCATTTTAGGACATCTAATCGGTATTTCTTAACAAAAACCACAATATTTGCTTTAAAAATAATTTAATTTTCGAATTGAGATCAATTTCATTCTATCCAAATATATATCGATTTTAAAGCAATTTATTTACACTATACATAGCATTACTCGGATTCGTTTTTTATCCTAAAATATTTTTAAGTTTTCACGGTAGGCCCAGCCCAGCCTCTAAAACGTCATCATGGAAGTATAGGTACTCCAAAAATAAACGTTAATTTTCTACTCGTAATCACGGTTAAAAGTATCGCCTACTTAGGGCGAATAGGTATTAGATACACAACACATACATTTAATATTGCTTTCTTGCAACCGGTGCAAGTCAATTAATTAAAACACTTTTATTGCACATATTTACTCTCGAATTCTCAAAGTGACAACCTTTTGAACGCCGTTGTCACATATACGTGAAAAGCAAGCGCGTGTGCCGTTCGCTAACGACACAAATGTGACAAAAAGTGCAGTGCACTACAACACGAAATTAACAGTTTTGGAATCCCTATTCTTTTTATAGGTATTTGCGGTGAAATGTGGCTTGGAGGGCACGCCGTGCTTTTATACTGTGGCGTTCAAAAGGTTAAAATTCTTAGCGATAACTCGCATGCTATCCCTGTTATAATAAGGTGCATTTTGACGACGAAAGATTTTTCATAATGCCGCATATGTCATTTGAGAATTCGAGGGCTAGACACTAATAACGTTGAGCGGGATTATCAGTTAGTAAACTCCCAAACTCTTTATACACAAGACCTCCAATACATATGTAAAAATCTTGTATAATAGAGGTCAGTGACCTAAAAATTATTATATCTAAGATAGCCACAATGCGATTCTTGGAAAAGCCGCGATAAACCATAAATGGTTAAAAAGCGGGGAGTTGCTTCATTTTTACTACTACGGCTTAAATACTGTGTAATGTACTTATTGGCAACTGTTATAGTTTAAAATACATAAATATTGACAAAACATGGCGCAAATTCGCCCCGCTTAAATAACTTAATCTCACAATATATAATTTAAATAACTTTCAGTTATGAAAAATACATACCTAATAATAATTAAAAATTAACAAAAATTCAGTTCATGAGAGGACATCTCGCAAAAAAATCACTTGAGTTTAAAACTCTTTTTTTTAAACCTATCATAGTCAAGTTACTAAAAGTAACAATACTTTAAAAAAATAAATCTTAATTCTAGGCCTAGATGGCTTGTAAGGGCTTAAAAATAGTCTGCCCACAAAAATATCGGAAATAAATTATTATTATTTGATATTTTCTCAAGTCTTGAGTTTTCACAATTTTGCCCACAACCTTCTTCATACTAACTATTCAATTTCGTTTAGAAATTGACCTTCTCTTTATCACAAGCCAAAATATAATCCTAATACAAATATTTCATCATTGGGTTTGGGTTCCCGCATAAAAAGCAGTATAAAGGGAGTGGCCGCACTTACCGACGCGGATTACCTTGAGCCGATCACATATAACAATATTTGTCGCATTTAGTTCCACGCGGCGTAGTAGTCGCGACGTCCAAACTAAAACCAGGAACGTCGAAACGTCTTTTTGGATTTTATTGCATGAACAGAAATGCTCTTTCTGACCAGTGGAAGCCAATTCCGCGGCGGCAAGTGCGGTCACTCCCTAAAATGAAAAATCAACCCCTTTGGTCTAGTGGCCAGTTGGCCAATTCCTTAATTCTCAGAAAGATGTTATAAGAGAATTAGTTTTCATATTACAAGAAGTATCATACAAAAAACACATTGAAATCCAATGTGTTTGAAACTCATTTTGGAAGATTTTTGTATTGCTTTAAGAAGTTCTTTTCTATGTCTACAACCAACAGCCAACACAAGAGACGGACATGGTCAGTACTACCAGCAGTACCAACGTACAAAAATATACAAAATCGTTAGGCAAACCGTCGATGAATGTAGAAAAAAATTTCGTTGATGATTGTCCGACTCTACGTCATGATACATAAAGGACCACCAAATATCCCTCAGCATAAAAAATAATAGACAAACTGTTCAAAATTATCAAAAAAATAGTTGTCCAAGGACCCTTTGCCGAATGAATGACATCAAGGGAGTATGGTTGGGAAACATTTGTGCGATTGTCAAGAATAATATTGAAAAAAAAAAAAAAATGACCGCCATGGGACGTCTGGTAGATATGAAACATCTATGCGAACATCTGTGTGTATTAGAATTCATAATTAATAAAAAAAACCTATAACGAGATATGGAGTAAAATAGAGAATAAATATTACATTAAAGTATTGTCTTTTATCGATATCTATCGATCAAATCTGCATACCACCTAACAAACTAACTGAGTAGCGTGAAACTTTCGATTACGGAATATGTAGATCAACAAACTTTATTGATGAGAAAAGGTTGATTTTACGTGGCATAAAGGAGGCGTCACGCCATGACAGCGTCACACCATCTTCCGTCACGGCATACGAGTCGGTTTTACTGTCTAAGAGCGTATTTAGATGTTTACATAAAAAAACAACGTTTATTTTGGCCACGCGGCAAAAGATCCTTGTTCAGCTATTCGTAAATTCGTTGTGGCTATAATTTTGACGCTGTCTTTTCTGCTGCAAGTTATTAAGCCTCTTCATCAGAGGTGTCAGGCATGCCCGATGGTATGCTGTCCTGCATGCTCTTGAAGTTAGCTAGGACTTCGAAGTGCATGTTCAGCGAGTGCGGCATGCCAGGCTGGTCGTGCAGGTATCTGTTTACCTGAACGAAAAAGATGCAACGTTTCATAACAGTCTGAGAAGGTCAATTTGAATTAAAAAGTTTTTAGATTGATACTGAGAATTAACGCATGGTTTTCTTCTTTATGTATGGCGGAGTCAAGGCAAAAAAAAACAATGTACCAACACAGCTATTTGGAGAAAAATTAAGCAAGTTTGGCGCAATTGAACCGGGATTCGGTATGTCCAAGAACCAAAAATTCGAAGACGTAACATCTACCAACTCACACTGGGCCCGCGTGCTGGATTACAGCCCTCTCCCTCTCAGAGAGTTGTGCGTGGGAACATTATGGGCTGATGTATGAGCCAAAGCAAAATAAAACTTAATATACTGCTATAAAGCTTAATTTTAAATAAACTTAATCAGCATCATTGCATTAAGATACCTTAGCGCCGTTTTTCTTGAGGAGACCTGTGAAAGCCTTCTCCTCCCTGCCGATCCAGGGTCTAGTTTCATCTTGTACTTGGTAAGGACTGACGTGAACGAAGATGTTTATATCTGGAAAAGACGCATTTTCAATTAGTTACGGTAAGCAAAGTGAAAAGTCGAAAGCACTAGTGGTTAGTCAACTGAAACTTGCTGATTGGGCGTTCACCTCTGCCTAACCCTTCGGGGATTACAGGCGTTGTGTTATAAACGTTGTAACCGAAAGGCACTTGTTCTCCCCGCAATTGCGATCATTTTTTTGTTCGGGACCATACCTGGGAACCTTCTAGTTACAGAGTTATTGGGGGCCATGGTTCCAACTTTTTCATTAGTTAAAAAAAAAAACACATTTTTAAGGTTATAACTTTACTTTAAATACCTCCATGACCCGTTTACTATTCTATGCATCCATAAGCACAATGTTTTGATTGCGTTACATTGAGTTTTACGCTAAAAGGTTACTTTTCACCCCAAAAAAAGTCGTTTCCCAGCAATAATTTTTGTGTAGGGTTACTTAGTTTGATGTACAGAATGCTTGGTTAACGGCTTCGTGAAGGATCTGTTTACACCTTGTATAACACAATAGACCGGTTGTGAGGATTTTGTCAGCACGACGTGTTGGTGACGGCTCAGACAACTAGCTTATTCAGCGTTTCTATTTTTGGAGACCTGCGCGCTGTGGGCGCTAAATGACTGACTCCTAAGTCCTTAGTTAGACACTGCAGGGATGAACTTACTGAGCCTGGTGAGCGTCTCCAGCAGACTGCGCGACGTGATCCAGGTGTTCTTGCCGCCCGCGTGCCCACCGTCCAGCCAGTACATGTCCACTATGCGGGACATGAACCTGAAGCATAGAATATAAGCATTTCATTAAGATTATAATCATCTGCTTTGCCCTTTCACAACCACCAGATGGTATATCTATACTTAATATTATAAAGCTGAAGAGTTTGTTTGTTTGGTTGAACGCGCTAATCTCAGAAACTACTGGTCCGAATTGAAAAATTCTTTTAGTGTTGGATAGCCTATTTATCGCGGAAGGCTATAGGAGCGGAGCATTTGTGAAAAAGATTGCAAAAACGCGGAAAAATCCAGACGAAGTTGCGCGGGTCAGCTAGTGGTGTATAAAAAAAGTCAGTTTCAATTCAACGAAGGCTAGATAGACTATTTAATTCGATCTTAGGTGACTCTCGTCCAGCTATTACCTGAACCATGTGAACCCCACCTACTCCTACTCGCTGTCTCCACCTAAGAACGGTCATCGGCTTCACACCTAATTTGCATCAATCTGTCGCATGAGTCTGTGGGAATATATTCCACACCTACCTCATCATATGCGCGTCCCCAGGAGTAAGGGTCTTGACGTAGTGGAACTCGTAAATGAGCTGGTTGAGCACCACGCAGCCTTTGCTGAAGCCCACCAGGGTCAGCTGTGACTCGTCCAGGGCGAACTTGTCCCGCCACCAGAGTGGGTCGGACTCACTGTTGGTAGGGGAAGATTTGGTTTTATGATAATTATGATGTTGGTTGATTGGTCAGAACTACGTTATTGTAAGGATGATGTGGAATAAATAATCAATACGTTGTCACGTTGTATATATAGTCAAACTCAAGTTCAAGTGTTAATATTATATTATACAACGTGTTTTTTTTTATATCCCGCAACTCCAGGAAAAAAAAAAAAAAAAATAATACAAAAAGTCCTACAATATGTGGTCCTCAAATGCATAGTTTCGAACATATCATCAATCATAATATATAATTAATTAGTAGGATCTAAGTTTCATTGATAAATACGAGTAATTAATTTTCATGCAAACCAGTCATTCATATTTAAATCTAAGAAAGTGCGACTTTGTAATATTTCACGTCAGGATGTTTTTGAAAAATCATCGCCTAAAAGAGTTACAACAGAGGATGAAAATTGTTAAAAACTTCATCATTTTTTAAACAAGAACTTACGAACGTCACTTAGAAAAGATTCAATTATTACTTTCAAGTCTTTCAACGAATCAAATAGCTTGAAACTAGTTTTAGGTAGGTAATGCATGCTTGAATCTCGAGAGACGTTCTGTAATACAGGTCCCAAGAAGTTCCCGAAGGTAAGTCCCATCGAGAACATAGTTTAAAGTAAATAAAATGACAGATTAAAAGCAGACGCAAGAAAGTAAAATAAAGGGAACATTACAACATCTTGGAACTAAACCTACTCACGGCTTGTGCTCCGGCAATACGCGGTAGTCGCGGTCCTTGGTTGCTTCGCCCTCGTGTGAGCCGCTCGCTGCTGCCTTCGTGCCGTTCGACTTGCTCGGCTCAGCCGGGTGGATAGCTGAGTTCTGTAGGTAGGGTGAAGGGGTAAGCTTAGGTGATTGATTTTCGAGATAGAACGTGCGCCCTAAAAATAGCAGTATAATAATAGTGGTCATGATCATGACCGTTTTTCGATCACGGTGGCCAAACTTAATAGGGAAGGCATGGAGAGAGGCGCTCGTGCTACACATCCATAGCACGCATCCACAGCTCGCATCCATGGCACGCATCCACAGCCAGCATCCTTCCATATAAAAGACGTAGCTTAGTTGAATCAGTTTCCACCAGTGTTAGACGTAGAATGTTCAAATCTCCACGTAATGGACTTCGAGAAGGTTTTCTTTCATGAACATCAAATGTTCACATACAGAAATCACACATGACATGTCGCGATTGCACCCGTGCGATGTAAGCTCAGGTCGCTAGTATATTACTAATAATAAACAATCATTTCAGAACAAGAACTCTACCCTGGAACCACCGATGTACCTACTTCTATAATATAGAACATAGTACAACAATCTTCTTTCCTGAGGCCTTTTTGTTTTCACTATCTACTTAACAAAAGGGTAGTATTTAAACGAGCGAAAATAAATTCAAATTAAAGGTGTCAAAAATATTGAAAATGGGCTACTGAAATTCTAAGTGAGCGACAAACAGTGGGCGAATACAAATGTTTAAAACAGCGACTTGAAAATACAAATTTGAGTTACTAGTTGTTCAATACGATCAGTGTGATAATTCAAGGACTCTGAAAAACCCTTAAACAAGTTTATTAACCACTAGATTGTAGATAAGGCGTAGTCGACGTAGTCCGTAGCTATCGATAATCGCTAAATAAGTTCATTCTTCACGCTAATTTGCCATTAACGATAACAGCCCGTATGGGATCGCTGGCTATTATGAGCTGAGGTTTAAGTAATGGAACATAATCATATTAATATCAGTATTGAAAGATATGATAAGCTAAAGTAAAGCTAATTGCATTTTTTTTTACTTTATCGGTTGACCTGTATAATTAAGAATTATTCTAACTTTTTGTACACCTGTGAGACAATGTGTGTATTGTATTGTTAATCGGGCTGGTGTCCGCAACTCCACGTCCAAAGCGCGTATTTGGCGTACGGACAACAATTACAGTTTGTCCTAGGATTGCATTTTTCGATACCTATTGGCCATGTCCTGCTTTTAGAATTTATTTTTAATACAACGCGGGCTGGCCATAAACACTCGAGGCCTTTGAAATGGTGCACAAGGCGGAGACGAGCCATTTATGAAGCCGTCAACCAAGCATTCTGTACATTGATGACGGCTAAGTACCTTATTGCTGGGAGACTTTTTATTAACGCACTCAAAACATTGCATTGAATAGTACAAAGGTAAATAAAGTTATAATATGAAAAACTTGTAATTAAAAAAAAAACTTGAAAAAGATAGAACTTTGGCCTTCAATAACAAGGTATGAGCCAGAACAAAAAAATATCGCAATGACGGGGAGAACAAGTGCCTCTCAGCTTCGTGAAGTCTTTTAATCTTTTTACGCCCATTATAATATCATAGTTAAAACTGCGTCTCGAATCTCGAAGGCCGTATGTTTTATACACACACAGATACATGTGTTGCAATGTTTGTTATAAAAAGAACTTACATGCAAATCTTCAATATCGATGTCTTCGGGCAAAGTGACTGGTGAGAAAGCCTCAATCATCTCAGTTGTTGAGAAGCCTTTGATCCTGTTGCTGACGCTTTGTAAAAGCCTGCAATAAAAAAAAAAGTGCATTCAGATAGTGTTTACTATTGGTTTAAAAAATACTTAGATAGTGACTATAAAACTCCAAAAAATCCAACGAAAAGGTAAAAAAAACAATTTCTCACCTTTCTAAATGCAGCAGAGCGCCATGCGTTGGCGTGTGTTCGGGCACGCCCGCGTTGTTGCTGGGCACGAAGTTGTCATAGCAGCTGAAACTCTTGTACTCTACCCTGGAACCACCGATGTACCTACTTCTATAATATAGAACATAGTACAACAATCTTCTTTCCTGAGGCCTTTTTGTTTTTGCACTATCTACTTAACAAAAGGGTAGTATTTAAACGAGCGAAAATAAATTCAAATTAAAGGTGTCAAAATTATTGAAAATGGGCTACTGAAATACTAAGTGAGCGACAAACAGTGGGCGAATACAAATGTTTTAAACAGCGACTTGAAAATACAAATTTGAGTCACTAGTTGTTCAATACGATCAGTGTGATAATTCAAGGACTCTGAAAAACCCAACAAGGTCATTAACCACTAGATAGTAGATAAGGCGTAGTCGACGTAGCCCCGCTGTGCGAGGCTCCTATTTCAGATTGCAGGGTTTAAAGTAACCGAAGGGGTTTCCGGGGCCCCGCCATCCCCTTCGAACCTAACCTGTCCGAGTCGGGGTGCCACGAGTCTCTCTCAGCCTTCACTCGCTCTTGCTACCTATATTCTCCTTTCTGCAATGACCGGATAAATAGTTACTTACTTGGTACAATAGTCGCCCGTTCATTACAATAGTCGCCCGTTCATTATATTGGTCGCCAATTAAATTTTTGTTCGCCCGATTAATAATTTCCCTTAACAAAATCATAAATTCAATTTCAACATAATTCATTTACAGACAACGCACTGTCTACACCGCTGGGTCTACATGTATGTACACTAAGCATGAAATTTTACACAAGAGAGAAAAAAAACTAATTATGAGTACTGAACTACAGCGGAACATGCAGGCCCGGATTTCGGTCTAGGCCTACAAGCTTCACTTGTCGGCTATGACCGTGACGTTCAAAAGGTTAACAATTTCAAGGGCTTTTTTCGCGGAACCCTTATCTTTTTTCTAAAATAAAAGTAGCCTAAGTTACTCCATAAAGCATAAAAATGCCACCATCAGCCCCGTGACTAAGCCTACGTGGTACAGGCTTAGTCTGCCTGTCCCTTTATTAAAGATGCCACTCCACACTCGCTAATATGTAGCCAGTTAAAACTTCGTAATTATTAGACTGTGGAGCAGGCAGTCCTTCTTTTCCACTTTGTATATAGACCCCAAAAGTGGTAGAAAGATCTGTAATACAAAATGATAGCAAGGCATACCTTACCTAGAAGGCCTCACAACCAAAATATGTTTTGTAGGGAAGCTGTGTCCCAGCATTCGCACCATGTTCTCTAAGTTCCATTTCAAGTAGTTCCTGTTCTCTCGGTGCGCTTGCATCACTTCTGGGAAGTCCTAGGCAGAGAGAGGAAAGGAATTAATGAGAAGAAGATTGATACTCGATGAGTTATACGTCTTCGGAGTGATTATTGGTGTCATTGGCTGACAAAACGTGCTTATGCCTTAATTTTGGTAAGAATTCTGAAGAGTCATAGGCGGCAATCATTTTCTCCAAGTGACTCAAACCGTTGTAGAGCACCGGCGTTTATGCCGATCATCATTCGAGGGGTGAAAGGCTATTTGGTTTAAGCGACATCTTGGGCGATATTGAGTTATATACATATTCGGAATCAGCAAATTTTCTCCGTCGAATGATGCCGGATTCATTTAAATCTGAGCACTTTTTTGGCGCTTCAAACAACTCTATTTTTGGGTTGTTTCCAAAGTGGCAGTGTATTATCTGACGTCGTTTTTGCATTAATTTTTTACTAGTGTACTTGAACTATACAATGATTTAAAGAACCGAGACATAAATCAGTAGACCTTTCTCAGATAAAAGATTCAATATCGGTTAAAGCGTTTTTCTTGTTTCTATTTTTTATTAACATGTGACTTAAATCATTTTGATTTCCACGGTTTACATGTCGTGATGTCGCTTAAATCATTTGTCCGTCAACAAAATACGACATGGAGTGTCGCTTAAGCTCTTTCAGCTGATGTTACATCCAACGTTACATTTTCAATACTATTATGTTACTTAAGTGAATTAGCCAGTCAGTCAATTTAATCTCAATTGGCAGGTGAGATAAATAGCTTGCTACAGTTAATTTTGGGCTGCGTCACTTCATGCTGTTTGGCTTATTCTGAAAATATACTGCAGAGTCGCTTAGTATTTTTTGCCTGTAGCCAATAGTAGTTATGAAGTCACTTAAATCTTTTTTCCGTTCCCTGAAAAATAGTGGCTTAGGGCAATTCGTATTAAGCGACATTTATCTTCTTAATTAAAGGTCCGTTTTATATGATATAAGCATCAACACCTCGACGTTTTCAAATTAATTTAAATTAAGTTTACTCCATTCCAATAGCTGAAGAAGTTTTTTTGTTATGATTTTTTTTCGGAAATTTTAAACTTTAAATGGCTCTCCTGTAAAGTTGCAAAAATGTCACTTAAACCAAATAGCCTTTCACCCCTCGTATAATATACTTAAAGAAAGAATATGCTTTTAGAGGTAATATGAGGATGAGGATAGCGTGTCAAGTGCTTCATTCTCCATAGAAAAAGAGTCCTCCGACCAGACGGCTATTGTGTCTGGATGGCAATTGGGCCTGACAGTTGTTGTCGAATTCCTGTGTATTATGTTAATCGCGCGGATAACTTTCATTATCGCGATAATAAATATATCAGTTTAGTAGGGTTGTCGCGGTGTAGATTTCGCCACAGGCTGACTTAAATACTTCATCTCTTGACTTCTATCTCGTTCTGGATCTTCATGCCTTTCAGTATACACATACCTGCACGTCTCCTCCGAAGAACAAAAGCGTGTGCTGCAAAGCTGTGATACAGGCGGCGCCCGCGCAACTGGCTGGAACAGTGCATCGTTGCAACGTCTTTCGTGCGGTTAATATATACACATACACCCACACACACCTGCACGTCTCCGCCGAAGAACACAAGTGTGTGCTGTGATACAGGCGGCGCCCGCGCGGCCGGCTGGAACAGCGCATCGTTAGCGCGTCCCTCATGGCCGGTGACGCGCCGCAGACGCACCGGCACCATGATGCGGCTTCTTACACTAATTGTTGCTGTGACACTATTAGCAAATAGTTACTGGTATTAGAATAAAAATTTCATAAACATGAATTTCGGTATATATCTGTGCATCACCCACAGGTGGAAGGAACTGGTGGAAAAGAAAATGCCTAAAGCATTAAATCCACCTCTTTACATTTGGGTACTTATTAAACGAATATTTTTTCAGTAGCCAACCGGTCTGGCTTGCCATTAATGGCAATAGACTCACCATCTACTAAATGGGACTTGAACAAAGCTGTTGAAATGTTGATGTCCTATAAAAAAGGCGCCCATTAAAATATTACATGGTACTTAAAAAATAACTGCGAATCTGGGTATACTAGGTAGGTACAGGTCTACCTAATCCTTCGGGAGTACAGGTGAGGTGTTATGTGCATTTTGCAGGGCAATTTCATGCTGGGGGACAGCATTTAGATATTAATTCTATTTGAGCAGTCTCTATGTCATTTGTATATGATCCTGCAATGATTTCTGATTAAGAAGAACATAAAATTGGTACTTAATGGTAAGAAAAACACATTGTAAAACTAAATGCATTTATTATCAAAATAAAATATTACATTGGACTTAAAATGTAGATTTAATTACTAACAATACATGTTACATGAATATATGTTGATTGTTGGAGAAGGAGAGCAAGTTGGTCTTCCTCTCCCTCTCCACCCATCAGCATAGATATGAAAGAAAAAGGAGTAAATGGTAGCATGACGGTTGACAGGGGAAATTGGAAGAAAAAATCGTGTTGCCCTGACCCCAAGTAAAATGGGACAACAGCAGGAAGATGATGATGAATTAGTAACAATACAAATAAATAAATTTCCAACTACTACATGTCATTTGACATTTCTACTATTTTTCTGGTGGTAATACTTGGTATCATTCATGCACACTGTGATCTTCAGTGTAATATCATCAAGGCAGTTCTTCAGGTCCTCTCGCAACTCCCTGACTTTGACCCTGACATCCTCGCACATGAGGTTGTAACACATGGCCACGAGTCCCATACCAAGTAAGACATAAATAAAGTTTATAACCAGCTTCAAGTGAGAACCTCCAGCTGAATCAGCTATATTAGCACCTGGCACAAAGTCACCAAATCCAATTTTACACAAACTTATCACACAGAAGTATGTTGAATCTAAGTAGTTCCATTTCTCCCATGCACCAAACATAATAGTCCCAGTTAAGATGTAAAATGATATCACCCACAAACAAGCGGTCGATGGCACAGTAATCTTCCGTTTAACAGGCTGTATTTCACCATCTTCAAACAAAGTGTCATCTCTTCGGCTACATTCGTGGGCAGTTATGTATAACCACTTAAACGTCTGTGCTAACACTTTGCCCATGTTACAGAAGTATAAAACATAGATTGGTATGCCAAAGCAGGCATAGGCTATTGTTGTAATCTTGCCCCAAACTGTCTTGGGGACAATATTTCCATAGCCAATCATGGTGAACACTGAGAGGGAATACATAAGGGCTGCTGGGAAGGACCAGATATCCTCAGCTGCTCTGCCATTGTAGCCGGTGTGGATAGCTGCACTGATGTTATTCTGGAACACTTTGAGTACGGCATCCACTTTGATCACCCAAGCAGTTTCATTGAACAGGTTATCAGTTATAGTGATGTTCCACAGAGCCTCCGCACAGTTCCGTCTGAGCTGCCTCACTTGCTCCAGCTGCTCGTCGGGGCTGTCCTTCTCGATGTGCATGAAGCCCGCGGCGCCAAGGATCGCGTAACAAACAACAAGGGCGCCGACACCCACTTGTGTAAACATAAAAGCTATGAATTTTCTGAAACAGTCTTTTATTTTCTCTCTTGCATCGCTGCCAACTGTTGATGAGGAGTCCCTACTCCTCATGGAGCCGTGGAAACTCGCGCTAAGTGGGTGGTTACGGTCCATAATATATTACTGATGTTAAATAAAACAGGGAGACGAGTAAACGACAAACATCGTCACGCCGGCGGCGTAAACTATTTCGGGACTAGTGCTGGCGTCGCGCCAATAGTGTTGTTTGCCATTGATTACAAAACATTACGGTGTGGAACTCTTGGTTACGTTAAATATGAGATATATGAAGCTTTATAATAAAAAAATTGAATTATTAGTACCGAGTGAAGTTGGAATAACATCCATCTAACATCTAATGATTTCGCATTGACGGTAATACTTATGGGAAAAAACCGTTTGCATTTTGCAATAAAATGATAAGAGTTCTAAATGGAAAAAAAGGAAAATCAATAATAAATCTAAAAAAAACTCGAAAACTTACGATCACTGTTGCGAATTATCGTGGCGTACATCATAGCGTACAGCTCTTTGATAAACACAGGATTAATTTAATTGCAAATATTGCGATAAAATTCACAAATCACTTACTGAATAACTACGCTATCAGCTAGCACTACAAAAAGAAACAAACCACAGAGCATCATATAAAATACTGAAATAAACTAAAATCTCGTACTTGGAGTCACACACAATAAATAGTAAAATTTGACAAATTGACAATAATGTCAAATTGCTGATTTTGATTGATCATCAACAATCAAAAGAAATATTATTAGTGAAGTTTTCAAAAAATCGTCATTATTTTATGTGTATTCAATGAGATTCCATTTAAAAATAATTAAGTTATTGGTATTTTTAATATTTTGTATTTTTCTATGTTTGTAAAGTTAAATTATCTTTTGAATTAATTCTGTTTGAATGGATAAACATTTTTGAACGAATCTCTCTATTCATTGATTTTTTGGCAGTCTGTTGAATTTTGTTCCAGAGACAAACGCAGGGGCACATATTAATAACATTTCTGCCGTTGTTTCGTTTTTCCTTGCGTATAATAGATAAAGCTATCCTGTAGTAATGCGAAATATTGTAAACTGTTTTATGGGAACGCGGAGAAAATCAAAAACCACACGTTTTCTTGGCGTTGTTTGTTATCCGGCGTTGCGTTTTTATTAAAGTTTATCGTTTATTTCCGCTGTAACAATATAAAATGTAGTGTGGGGCAGCTGTCCGATGCTCATTTATATGTTTTTATCCAAAATCTGTGAGTATTGCATGATATTTTCATTGCTGATTCTTCAGTTCTCAGTGCTAATGGCTGAACAACCTAGAATTCGTGGATGAAAGTAGACGCTGCAGAAATAATAGTGGAAACTCCTACGCAATGATTATTATCTAGAATGTAATATTAGGTAATTGGTGTAGTAAGAGCAAGATGTTCCCGACACAAAGCCAAGGTCACAGCGATCGCTCATGCCGACATTTTTTTTCAGGCAACATACAGTACAATAAACATGTAGCCGCAATTTAAATTACAATACGATGTTTGCAATAGCAGCGTTCCCAACACCCATTTGACACCGATGTAAACGTAATAGATGGATCATACTTAGCACGTAGAGGTAGTGATGGCTTCACCGACGCAGCCGGACGGGGTGGCTTCCCCGGCGCAGGCGGACGGCACGGGCTGGCTGGAGCAGGCGGAGACCGTTCTGGGCCGCAAGCTCACGTCCATAGACTTGGTTGGCGGTATATTCTGCAGCATCTGTCAGTCAACTTTTGGTAACAAGAAGGATTACGACTCGCACTACGTGGACCACGACATAGGCGACGCAGACATCGGCTACACTTGTGTCGTGTGCCGCAAACAGTTCACCGGCTACCCAAGCTTCCGCAACCATTGCTACTTGATTCACGTTGCTAGAAACAAACACAAGTGAGTATTGTTTTTTTAACTTAGCAAGCGCTGGGAACAACATGACTCGGGAACCTATGAAGTGGCATGATAAGATCATAATAATATGATCAGTGTAGACTGATCTTCTAACAGTAGGACAAAATCAGAATAAGTTGACCCTTTTAATTCCTATGTGAATAATAAGATTTCACAAAGGCATCATAAAACAGATTCTAGTTTCACATGATTGTGATTTTCAGTTTACATTATTAGAAATTCAGCTAAAAATAAATAGGCTCAGAATCTGAATCACCCAATGATTCTAACACTATGATTAATTCTGACCTGTTTAGAAATAAACTTTCTGTCCTGATTTTGTTGAGAAAATATCTGGATTTTTGATTTATTGATTACAATTTTAAACTCATATCAATCCTAATGCAACTTTATAAAAATCATGTTAGGTTTGGTGTAACAAAGAATATGAGATCCTGAGCTCACATTTTTTTTTTAATGTTTTAAAAAAACAATTAGTTTGGTTCAAAAAAAATTCACATAGAATTACCTTTCATTTCAGATGCATACATTGCTCCAAAACATTTTCTAAACAATCAGTTCTGAACAGTCACATTGACACAGCTCACAATTTTAAATGTGAACCATGCCAAAAACAGTAAGTTTTCCAAAATATTTTAAAGTTAAGTTAACATAAAAATAAGCATTTTCGAATAACTAACTTTAAAACTTGTAGATTTCCATCCAAAAAGGAACTACACACACATAAAGTCATCCACGGCAAGGACAAGCCTCCGTACCATTGCCAAGACTGCGGGGAGACCATCGAGAGCATCGACATGTGCGAGTTTCACATCGACGAGCACTGCTCGGCCCTGTACTCATGCCCCATCTGTAACGACGAGACCGCCAACAACAAGCTGGATGCTGCCAAACATCTTACGAAACACTTCGGCGAAGTACTTATTGACAACTACGTTTCTGATTCCAAAATTGGTGAAGACTGCTCCATCGACATCCTCGGAGGAGTCCTCTGTAATTACTGCGATGAGTTATTCAAGAATAGAATAGAGTTCGACACACACTTTGCTACGGAACATGGAGACCGTCCGCTGGTATACTCTTGCAACATTTGTGGGAAACAGTATGACAAATATCATTTGTTCGGCAACCATTGCTACAACCATATGACCAAAGGTAGATTCGAGTGAGTATTTGATTGACTGTTATTTTGTACTTACCATTACATAATGATCCTTAAGTCTTCGAAAATAAAGAGCATACAAGTCTTGTCTTGATAAACCATTTCCGCGCCATTCGAGCGAAAATATTTCATGTGCTACAAATTAAATAGAGAGAGTTAGACTATAAATGAGAATCCAACATTCTCTTGCTCTGGCGAATTCTTAAAAACTATGGTCGCATCAGGCTCGACGCGCCACTTTTCAACTTGAAATTGGCTTGTATCGTCTTTATTTTATGTCCTTCCAATATAAGTGAAACAGACGTCATTCGCCTTCTTTCGGTTCAGACGACAGACACTGCATCGGACTATTCGCTGTCGCGCATGGACATCAAGTTATTACTGGCTGGCGCAATAAAGGTGACTGAAAATATTGTTTGGTCAGCGCATGTGGTGCGAGGGAATGGGCAACCGCGTGAGGAAAGTTTTGTGTATGAATGATGATAGCTATAAGAGTCGAGAAAGATCCTAGAAGACACAATGGATGGACTGTGTGAAGGATGATATGGCTAGAAAGGAGTTCTCTGATGAGATGCCGAGTAATAGAGAAGTATGGAAGAAGAAGACATGCTGCGCCGACCCCAACTAAGTTAGGAAGAGGGCAGGTGGATGAAATGTGCTCCTTAAAGGTATAATTCGGGATAACTATAGTTGCAAAGGTGTTTTGTCATTATATTTATGACCATCCACAGATGCACCGACTGCGGCAAGACGTTCCCTCGCCTGTCCCTGCTAGTGACGCACACGGAGGCCTACCACTCCTCCATAGCAGCGGAGAAGCCATTCCTGTGCGGCGAGTGCGGGCGCAGCTTCAAGTCGCCCAACCGACTGCGCGAGCACACGCGCGTCGTGCATGAGACCAGCACTATGCGCTGCACAGAGGATGGCTGCGATATGCTGTGAGTATCACAAACTTCCTGCTTCGTATTGCCTAAGCTTAGAGTCTCTGTCCCACTGCCGCCGCGCGCCGGCGAGAAAGCGACTTGGTATTCGCTCAGGATACAAGATTGGTAAAAGGGATACATATTTAATTTTCCATAAATAGCTAGTTAATCGCTATGTGCACCACTGCCTTCTTCGGGACTTCATCAGTTGTACAGATCTTGAGCTCAACACATCTTGTTATTTTATGAACACATCTCTTCGATGATGGAACAGGTAGCTTAAGGTTCCTTTCTTTCACTGGCTGACTCCAATAAATTGAGATTAATTCATTCATAAGAAATGGTGAAATGCGTGCGTTTTAGGGGTCTTATGTGAATTTTGAAATGCTAACTCATAGCTCAAATTCAATGACTTGATTGATTATCTCTTTCACCAGATTCGAGTCCCTCAAGGAGCTGCTCCTCCATCAGCGCTCGCACCGCTCGTGCCGCGACAACTGGTGCCGGCAGTGCGGCCTGCAGTTCGTGTCGCTAGCGTCCTGCGAGCGCCACCTCGACGTGCACCGCAAGAAGCACTACGCCTGCCCCGTGTGTCGCCGCAGCTATCGCGAGAAGTACCTCATACTCAAGCATATACCAAGTCACTTTGAGTGTGTGCTGCATGTTTGTAAGGTCTGCGGGAAGGTTAGTCCTCCCTCTTATGTTGTTTTAATGTTTCAAGGTCACACCAAAGCCGAGACAAGTAGAGTAGAGACAAATGTTTGACCAATTTCTGGAGAGATTCAAGATAGGATATGGATTTGAACCAATGTGATTGGTAGATTTCAAGTCTTCTCTCAACTTGTTTCCTCTTTGGTGGTAACAAAGCTTTAAATGGAACTAAAAGTTGCTTTTAACGATAATATCGCCCATTGTGACTCCTTATGTCACTAGTTTAGTTTGGCTAGATTATATTTGCAATATAGGTATGTTGTGTACAAACAATAAATAATCTCTTATCTATCTGTCAAGGTATTCAACCTGCGCAGTCGTCTCGTGCAGCACTCCAAGACCCACTCCGACCTCCGCGCACACAAGTGCACCGTATGCAACAAGGGCTTTATGAAGGCCTCCATGCTCCAGCAACACCTCAACATACACACCGGCTTCAGGCCGTACAAGTGCACAGAGTGCTCCAAAACGTTCGCCAGCTACCCCAACTGGCACAAACATATGCGACGTATGCACAACCTCGAGAAACAAGACAAGAAGGATAAGACAAACATTCAAGCTATCACCGCTCCTGAGCTGCCCTCGCCACCCCCTGTAACTATAATCGATAATCACGATGCCAAAATGAAAATCGAATCGGGAATCGATTCTACAAGTTCGGAAATATCACTGGAGACATACTGTTTCGCCGAGTCGGATGACAGTACGATGGATAGTATTGATCCGACAGTCATTGAGAATGATTGGTGTATCTCGAATGAAAGCTCTTTCATAGACGATAGTCTGCAATATACAGATATGCTGCCTGTAAATAACACTACATTTGATTTTGGTAAGTTTGTCTTCATGTTTTTAACTGTACCCCATAAATCATATAGTAGAATTCAATTATCTGTTTTAGTGCAAAAGCTAGTGAATAAGCATAAGAACAGTATCCAAATGAAGTTTCCGATTTACCATCATGTTCACCAATGGTGTATATGGGTGTCTTACTGTCACCTAGATTATTATCTGAGGAAACTCCCAAGTAGCGGCTGTAGCAAGCTGATGATTACTCATAATCTAACTTAATTCACAGAAGTATCTCAGCTGGAAAGCTTGGTTTCATCAGGCGTGCCTGGCACCCCGGGCGACATGGTTGACCTGGGCGACACGGGCGCCGTGCTGCGCGAGTACGGGCCCGAGCTGGGCGGCGCCTGCGTGGACCTGGACGAGCCCTACCTGCCGCACATCGACCCTCGCCTCACCATCAAGCCCGGCCCGCACGCACCGGCCTGGGAACCGCTCATCACCAAGGTATACAGCGCCTACGACGACGCCGCCCTCGACAGACTCTCCATCATCAATACCGACATATACTGAAAACCACTGTACGCTCCTCCGCACTGCGCTCGCATCGACGTGGGGTACCATATTAATAGTAGATGTTAATAGTTAAATAGTATTTTGTTCCGGCCGGACGGGTTTGATCGCGTTGGATAGATAGTTTTCCTTTAAAAATAAACACTGCTCTGTCCTTTATGTTGCACCAGTGTACGATCAAAACCGCTCGGCCACCACACAGCTACCTCAGGCAAACGACTATATACCTCAGTAATCCATAGGAAATATTTTAATGTAACTGTTGATATATACATTTATAACATAGATCCCACCAAACATTAGTTGGTTAATGTTCTTTAATCATATTCATAATAATGCTACCTCATTTAGTTGTTTAAGTTTATCGCTATAGATTGTTGCTTAAACGTATGCCTCGTCGTTCAGATGTAGAACAGAATGTAGTTATATGTGCCATTTTATGAAGAGCCGGCGAACCTGGGATAGAGTGGCGTACTGCAGGCACGTTTCTTGGTTTTAACATCAAAACATTTAGAGGGAAGAGCTTCAAATGTATATAGCGTTTTGATGTCTCAAATATTATTTGTTTGTTACACCTATGTCAGAGCCATAGACGGTTTGTTTATATTGACGTTAAATCTGGCTGAACGCCGCCATCTCGAATATTAAAGTAATATTTGACATCGACTCGGCCCTTTGCCTCACACGGCCGCTCTGCGTCATCTGGATGTGCATATCCCGGGTGCCGCCGCCTCACGGTCGACAGACGCCAGTAAAATCTTTAAATTGCTGTAAACTATTCGGTTCCAATATTGTATTATATTCGAAGATTATGATCCAAAGTTAGGGTAAGATGATTTGGTGAACAAATTATTTGCATTTGTAAATATTTTGGTACTTGCGGCACTTGCATTTTCGACGCTTTTTGAGGCCGCCGTTGGTCGTGTCTAGGATAATATGAGAAGAATAAAAGGCGAGTGATGTAACTCGACTGCTTGTTGGATATCAGCTAGAGCTAATAGCTAGAGCTCGAGTTATGTAAACGTGTGACTTCACTGAAAGCATTTGAAGTCACTTCTAGTCCAGATGAGTTAGTAGTCATCAGTGTGTTGGCTAGCGTTCTACCGAGAGATTCTTCTTCGACTGATGATAGTATGTTGTATTGTATGTGCTATTCTCTTGTACAGGGATTTGTGTAAGACCTAAAGTATGTTAGTAACTAACAGGCATTTACTAGAGTGAGACGTATCGGTGGCTGGTTTCAAAAGTGTGCTGTCGTTGAAGTATCGCGTCGAGACCAACGGCGGTGTGCTCATGCATTTGAATTTCGATTCCTTTATTATTATTGTTATTTTTTTATTCGGAAGTCGTGACGCCAAGCGTCGTGATTTTAGTGTAAGTGAATCGATAGTGCTGTGATATTTTTAATGTATATTTAGTGTTAAGATTAGAGAGTGTAACGTAACGAGTGAGTACAAACAATGTTATGCATCGCGAGTTAACGGCGATCGGAGACAGAACCCGCGGCCCGCCGGACGGAACGTTAACACCGCCGCGCGGCAGGCGGGCCGCACGCAGTACATACGGAAATAGGGAAGTGATGTTGGTACAAAAAAATATAGATGCGCAAGCATTCTCAACAAATTGAAGGATACTGGTGTTGCCACACCAAAAACAAAAATAAAAAGAAACTTGACAATGTTTACTTAAGCAGAATCAAGCTGCAAACTTAAAATGTTGATGTAAATGTAAAAAAAAGAGAAAAAATATTTAACTCCGAAATATATTTTGGAGAGAATTATTTACAAGTGGGAAGAAGAGGGGTCTTAGTGATAAAGATATCCAAAGACTGCTAGGTATTATGAGTTCTTTGAACTTGAAATTCGACTTATAAGTCAGGGATTTATGCGGAATAAAGTCAGACGTACCGAAAGCAAAATATATAATAGACAACGGCGTAGCTATCGAATAATCATAGGCTTTGACAAGAAAACGACTAAATTAACAAATGAATCAAGTATTTGGCGCCTCAAATCACCTGAACAAGGTATAGGGCAGGGTTGCATTGATCACACACGACCTGGAGCACCCGGCCGAGCCCGGGTGCCGGGCGGCATGAGCGGATCGGATGATCCCATGCTTTGGAAAATTACAAAAATGAAAATTAAACGCGCGCACGCTGACCGGATAAAGGATCGTAAATTATTTTTGTCTGCATTTTCACTCGTAGTGGAATTGTCCGGGCGGTGGTGGCGCGACCAATAACCACGCTAGATTGGTTCCTCTATTGGCGGCCGCGCGGTGGACCAAACAAAAAAAACATAGTATAAATAATCTTCATGTGGCGTTAAATTGTACAAGTTTTGCCAAGTCGATGATAGCAGTATTCTATGTCTTTTTGTCGTGGTCGGTGTTTGTAAATCTGTATGTCTAAATTATAAATTAAGAAAATGTATAAAAAATGTCTCCACCGCGCGGTTCGTTCAACGCTGTCAGTTCAATGCGAGCTTGTGACAGTTATAATATACATAGCATTAACTCACATACAATATAAGGATGTCTTAAACCTCACCTGAGGCTTTCATTATTTCAATATAAATAGTACTTATTTCGAACTTCTGTAATCATGAAATACCATTTCGATGTTAAAATTTGTTGCAAAGGGGACAATTGTATATTTTCGGGAAAACATACCTGTAACTGTATTATAAATAAAGAAATAAAAGGCTGGGTATCATAATAAGACAGTTAAGTACACTTCACCAATATTAGGGTCTATTAACACTAGAAAGTTTACTTACATGAATAAGATGAGTTCCTTTATGAGATGCATGGAGTTGTGCTCGTTTTGTACTCTCGTGCAAGTATTTATGAGGCTTGTTAACTGTTACACGTTTGTAGATCCTAATATGTCCATGTTAATCGAAATAAGCTGACAATCTCAAGAGCTCAATCCCACGATCTATATCAATTTTGAACTGTTGTTCAATCAACTTCGGTCGATGGCTAAAAATGTATTGGCTCCAATACTTCTCTGCCATTGGCAGAATCGCCCAGGCTTATTCTTGCTCTAAATGTCGAACGTAGCTCAAACTTAGATGCGTTATCAATGCGTTCACTACACACTGGTGAAGACTAAACCGTAGTCCGACCAGTTTCTGAAAGTGAATTAGATAAAAAATTGTGCTCACACAACAAACATGCTGGTTCAGCGAGAGTAGGCCTCCAATGCGTCCGATCGTCGGAACGAGCCCAGTGGTTCACCAGATTAGCCCGAAATTGTCTCATTGTACCCTTTGCGACCGTATTTGTCCCTAGCTTTTAGGTGTTAGGTTATAGTCGAACACAGGGTATTGTGGTTCTATTTTAACGGAAGTGTTAAAAAACGATTAGTAAGCGACACATCGCACCCGAAACATGATGGCTACATAATACTACCCCAATACCCAACATGTGTACAATATAGGTACCATTCTAAATCTGTCTTAAAGTGTAAGGTTTCCAGGCCGGGTTACGATTTTACTTACAGGGATTTATCTAAAACGAATTTTGAGAAATACGTATAAAATAAATATAAATGTGTGTGTACAATGTAATACTAAACGTGTTGCGATCAAGTAAAACGAATTCCTTAAACTTCGTTTTGTAATAAAATGGTAACAGATTTTGCAGTCTATGTTCATTTCAATTGTGGGAGGTAATGTAACGAATCGTATTGATAAGAGTTGTGAGTAGACGAAACCTACGATGTGTTTCTGTCTGCAGAAAGTGTTAAAGTTTGGCCAATTTTGATATGAACGTATTCACCGATAGTAAAGTTAAATAGAGATATTTTTCAAAAAATATTGTAATGAAAAAAATATTATGTAGAAATGTTTGGAAATATGTAAAGTAAGGCACAGTCGTGAAGTTTATCAAAACCCGGTCGATATTTCATGTAGTAAGCTAAATAAATTACGTTTTCATTCAAAACTCTTCATTTTAGAGATTTAAAAGAAGTAAAAATGCATAATAAGTATACTGGTTTATTTGGCGTCGCATTTTGGTATCGTGAAAATATTTTGTACATAATTCTGTAATCAATTTTATCCTTGACACCTATCCAAAATGTTTTAAATTTTTGTGAACTTATTTTACCGACAAGACTACTTTAGATTAATAAATTAAAATTGTATTTGTTTTTAAACAGTTTTCATCTATTTGATCAATTTTTATGGAATAATCATATTTATGCCAGACGTGGTTTTTAATAGTCTTTTGTAATACATATTTTATCCTTCTGGGGATGTAAAAATGATATTAGATTTGGAGCTAAGTCTTGTCGTCTAAATATGTAACCGGCCTAAAGCACTCATGTTGATGTTAGGCTATGAACTAGTCGGCCATGATTTCATCGAGCTAACGATGGCAAACTTCGGTATTAGTGATTTCTAGCCAAATCATGGCCTACGCATTTTTAGGTGGGAAGGATAATGTTAATCAGCTTTTTCGCTTTGATGTTTTTAGACTTTCGACATGATATGTATACTTTTAAGAAACTGTATTTTTTGTGCGTCAAGCTTCTAATTGTAAATAAAAACGCTGTTACATTTTTTTCTACTATTCGATAACTGTACGGGATTTGTTTTAAGACGTAGGCTCATATATTTAGCCCTAAAAACCTGAGCAGAGAAATGTAGGAGTTGGAATGTAGTACAGTAGCGGACGGCGGCCGCCAGAACTCGCTACACCTTTCTGTTCAGGCTCAGTTTATAAGTAATGTACCGAACTACCTCTGCATGCCTCCATGGATAACAGTAATTATAGATTTCTTTTTTGTTATTATTGCGAAGTAACTTTACATTTACACATTGATATATTTTGTACGTTATATTAAACAGATATAATTATAAGGGACAGGTTTTACAGTTATAGAGTTGCTATATCAAGATGTACGATTTGATGTGTGCAAGATTTCCGTTTTATGTAGGACGCTACTCAAATCTGAATGGAGTTATTGATTTTATTACATTACATAATACAATCTGACTAGTTCAAATGATGTTTTTATTTATTTTTTGTTTGTTACCTATTTTCTGTTGGGAAAGCTTATTAGCCAGAGCGAAGCTCTGTCTGCTCGAGCCCGTTTTGGGTATTTGTGTTTTCGCGAAGGTCTGGAAACCATGACGTGATCATACCCCAGCATTGGAGAAACGGTGCAAGGTGGAGGAATATATAGGGAGAGTAACTCCAAAATAAGACAAAGACGTGCGGTAAGTATCCTTTATTTACCAACAAATTACGCACCTTACATCTATTTTAATTATAACTATATAAAACTGGCTTATTACATGAAATTGATGGCGTTCGCTACATCGTGTGATAGTATAAAGAAAATTATCTATGCGACTACTAAATCTATATAATAAAGGAATCAGTACTAATCATGACATTTAAACATGATTATTTATGTAATAATGTAAATTACTATATAATTGGTAAGTATATAACAGGTCGCGTTTCCACCGTGCCCGGTGTAATGGAACTATTTTTCGCGGTCATGGAAACGGGCCCTTAGATGCCTTAAATACTTTTACTAGTACAAACTATTTATTGATAAAATATTCTGAATGGAAGAAAAGCAACAGTTTGCTATTACGTATAAACTTTTAATTACAAGAATTTAGGCTCATACAAATAGAGATCCGCAAGTTTCAGGTATCGTACGATTTGTCCACAGAAATTATGTATATTTCGTAAGTAAAAACCGTAAATGCGATGTAACTACAGTCAGCCAGTTAAATAATAACCTAGAGTTAACTGTTACAATCGATGCGATCCACTTTCATTTGTAAAACTTACTTTCCTTACGCCAAATTTACTAATCCCGCTTATCTAACATTAAAACTGACTAGACGTAAAACTGAGACGACGGTCACTGGGCTGGCTAGGCGGAGCCCTAGGCCCGCGAGAAGGAACGGTGCCATTTTGTCTCAATGTTTACTCCAAAGCGAACATGACATTTTCATTGTAAATTTTATGAAAAAATATACAAATTGCATAACGGTAACCTTAACTATAATTTAGCGGGGATATATTTACAATTACTTGCCATACACGATAGTATTTATAGTGATTAAACATCATGTTTTTACTACAAATTCCAGTGTTATGGCTGGAAATAAGAATTTGAAGAAACGGGTTTACTAAATATAATATAATGATTGAAAGAAATTGCTTTCGGGCAGTTAAAACGCGACTTATGACAATAGATATCGAGATTTATCAATAAACCAAAGATTTGAATAAAAGTTACTCAAACATCGTTTCTTTAAAATATATTTTATAGTTTTTTTTATCGATCTCGGCAATTTTACAGTAAATAAAAATATTATGCCAGTAGAAAAACAATTGTGACTATGTCTTTCAATATATCTCCTTAAAAAACTAAAATTGCAGTCGAAATAGGGTTCATCAAAGCAAAGTCTCTAAAATATGAATAAATGCAACAAATATACAATAGAAATAATTGAAAACAGGTCACTAACTGGTTTTTCACTCGAGAACAAGTTCACATTCAAGAAATTATTTAATTCTAATATTTATTTAATCAGTGGTACTCCAATAGTCATTCAAAGTGCATGCATCTTGTCGGACGTGTGATCTATCCCAAAGTTTGGTTAATAATTTAGCTCATAATCAATATTGCACTTATATTTCGATGAAATCATACCTCCCTAGGTTATATGTTAGTACTATCAAGGTTTCTAAGTAGGGAGTACCACTGCATTATGCCCAAACCTTTGACAATGTTTAGAAGTAAGCTAGTATAAGAATATTATTTGTCAAAAGTTTGAAGCAATGATAATCATCTATAGTAACAAGAAATCGTAAGATGTTGGTATTCGTGGGCTGTAATTGTTCGCCTATTTAACTTTAATAATTCATATCTTAATAAGTAGAAATCATCATTGTCAATTAGGCTGATGAGTTTAGCGACACGATTCTAAGAAAATACTGCATGTGTTTCGAAAAAGGAACTTGGAATTTTCTGTGAGTTGACTACCCTATTACTGAAAGTGCAACAATACCAGCTAACATACTGACAAACTCTTTGATTGGCTTACTAAAATAAGCAACAGCCAATCAAATCACTTTCCGTAAGTTTGACAGTTTGTAATTTTGTGTTGATTTGCCCTCCAGAAACCAGGTGTACATTTATTATTTTTAATCTTTTACTCACACGCTATAAAAAAGCTCCCTTCTTTTATATATTGCAGTAGTTTTTAATGCATTTTACAAAATGACTTCGTAATTGACCGATCTTTACACAACAGTGTGTACTAGGCCTTACAATAATAATCCAAAGTTCTAATACGTTTTCATAATTCGTCACTGATTTTTAAGTCATGAGGTCAAAGTTCATCAATTTGTGATGTCTTATTAGTTCACCATTCACTGAATCAATGATATATTACAGAGTTTCTGCACAAAATTCTTGATTACATTTCTTGCGTTATTGATAGGATGGTTTTGAATAACATTCGATAAGACCTCGTAACACCATAAAATCATTAAAATCCCATAAAATTTATTTATAATTTAAGATGTGATCTGTCCGTTGGCAGGTTTCCTAGTAAAAACTCTCGTGTTCGTCTTTTTAGCACTGTTAACTGGCCCTGTCGCCTTATTCGGCACAGTTTTTGGCCTCAAACTGGGTATTTGTGACACTCTAATGCCGATAGCAGTTTTCTGCTTAGGGGCCGAAGACACTTGGGCCTTCGGTTGTCCTTCGAAAGTAGAACTTCTAATAAGTTTAGGAGGTTCCGTTTTATCGGGTTCTATCCATACCTTCTTTTCAGCTTTGACAGGCAACTTTTTCGCTTGTTCTACTTTCTTCCACAGACTAGCTATTTTGCTTTCTATGTCTTTGGAGTTTGTTTTAGAAGACTGTATGGAGTTGACACTAGATGTGCTGCCTTGTCGAGAACTTCTCGATGCAATTGTGATGGTCTTACCACTTTCATTGCTCTGCAAGCTGTGGTTTGAAGGGGAGTTCTTCATGACCGGCTCAGACCTCTTCGTAACCCTTGACGTGGAAGGCTTAGGCTGACTTTGTTTAGCCGGAGGTGGCCGCGTACGATTGAACTGCGGGAGCCTCGAAGGAGATGTATTGTTTTTGCTCGGTGCGGGTGCCTTAGACGGTCGGGGGACAGTAGCCTTTTTGTCAGGAACGGACACTGGTAAGTCCTTGGCCGGCACAGAACTCTCTTCCTTAGTGAACGTTCCTTGTCGTTCTAGAGGTAAAGGTTTAGTTGCAACGGGAGGAATAACAATCGGTTTCTGTTGCAACTTCGTCGGGGACTTTGGAAGAGATTTTTTAGGAGAAGTGTTTGCGCTTGAAGCCTTAGAAACTGAAGGTTTTGGCGTTTTGGCACTTGTGTGGGCTTTGACAGGGTTCGTGAGCTTGGGAGGAGCACTCTTAGGTGCTACCTTAGTTTGAGGGACGGCGGGCTTCTTGGTAGCTGCGGGTACGTTTCGTCTGTAGGGCGACACATACATAGCCTTCTTTCTTCCTCTGATAGCTTTTGGGACATCATTTTCTTTTTCTAAAGAATCATTGGAGTCGAGACTTTCATCGCGTCGTGCTGGTTTGATTATCTTGGGTTTCGGCCGAGGAGTCTCCGGGTCGGATTCCGACTGAGCCTTATCTTCAGAATTACTATCCCCCTCATAGCTCGCAAAGTCGCTGCTGCTTGGGTTTTGATTCTTATCGCATTGCATCTGCTGCATCGTGCGTTTGTATGAGGCAGTCATCTCGATATTCTTAAGATTGTATACGACGCACATGTCTACCGCAGCAGGACTTTCGATGACAGGCAAGTAGTTCCTGAAACTCTTCGTGTAAGTCTGCATCTGAGTGGAGTTCAGTTCGAAGTCGTCTTCGTTATGTCCGCTGTCAGTCTCTCGTGAGAACACATCATCGTCCTGTCGGTCCTCGCATATCTGTTGGTGGTTCAGCTCGTTTGACGACAAGCTGTCGTAGCCCGTCGTAGTCTCGACGTTTTCGAAGTTCGCGTCTTTAGTTACGAAGGTGGGTGAAGGTGGAATGTCTTCGCTTAGCGTCCGCGTTCGGAATCGCTCGGCATCCTCGATCCGCTTTTGTTTCATCGTCTTTTTGGCTGCAAGCCGTTGTTTTAGATTCTCCAAGTGCGGGTCGACAACTTTCTGCGGTTCTGGCGGTAAGATGGTGTGAATGTCAACAGTTTGAGTTTGGTACCTAGCTCTGTCTTCCAACCTCCTCTGTTTGGCGCTGAGTTTCCTTCTGGACTTGATCTCAGAGGCCGCCGTGACGTACTCATCTGATCGGTCGCTCTCCGATTTGGTCCACGTTACGAATTCTTCTTCAACTTCGAGTACTACGTCACTCTCGGCGACTGTATCAGTGATGGTGTACGTTTGATATCTGTCTTTAGATACATGTCTCTTTTCTTTGGGAGTCAAGTATTTCGAATCTCTCTGTCTTTTTGGCGTGGACTCCACGCTGCTGATATCCGATGGTATAGGCGTGCAGTTCTCCGAACCTGACGGAATATCGGTGACTACATTCAAAGTGTTAGACACGCAATCGTCATAAATTTGTTGTGCGGTCGTTGGTTCAAGCTCCGTCGTTGATTCTGCGATTTCATCGAACAAAGATGGCGGGTTGACCTTGTCGAGGTCATGGAAGACGTTGGTGAAGGTGCTGCAGAGAGGGAAGTCTTGTACGGGCTGCTTGAAGTCAAACACAATAGGAATGCGGTCCCTGACTTCTGCGACTTCCGACACTATACTGGAGACGGATATCATGCTGCTCTCCATGTCAATGTTCTCCATCTCAGAAGGAGGCTTGACGTTTTCGAGGAAGCTGACTGGATTGCTGTCCAGGTGTTCAGAGCTGCCCTGGTGCATGGAGTTGCTGAGAGCTCGTTTGACCATTAACGCAACGGGAAGCGATTTCTTCCGACTCTTTTGTGATTTCTTCGAGACTTGGGAAGTTTCGTCCCAGTGTCCTGATGCACTGAGTGATAGCAAGCTGCCGAGATGAGACGGTGGCTTCACATTATCGAGGTCGAGAGATGTTAGTGAGGTGACGCTAGTTTCCATACCGTAGGCGGAACTTTTTAATTGCGCGGCGAGTCTAGCTGCTTCTTTCTCTATTGCAGCTGAAATGATCGAGTCAAACTTCTGTTCGCCATCGTCCACCAAAGATGTGAAGCTCGGTTCTGGCACACTGTCTAACATTAAACGCTCAGCTTCTAATCTGCTATCCATCATCATGATTAAAGGAGACTGTGGTATATCTCTATCAAGTTCCAGTTTGTTGGTCAAATCTGGTCGGGAGAAGGACATGGTAGGAGCTTCGCTTTTTTCAAGCAGATCTGGCAATGTCATGACGTGATCAGCAATTTCACTGCGGATGGAAGATACCATGTGAACGGAACCACTAATAGTGGGGAAGGTGACATCATCAGGACATGTGTTATCGTTCCATGTATCTGTGCTCCGTTTAGACGCCTCGTCGATGTGTAGAGGAAGGTCTTCGAGTGGTTTTATGTCAGTGCACTTGATGTCAGTCCATTCTAGTTTGTTTTTCTTACTCTGTCTGGTTAGAGTGCCGCCGTCGAATGCGTCGCGTGGATGGTCTCCGTCACTCCAATCGCCGTCCATCACATCGGCGTAGGACTCGTTGGAGCGGTTCAGTTCGTCCGGGGGCTCCGACTCTAACGTCGTGTTAGCCGACCGTGGAGCGAGGCACTCGTTGGATCGGTGTAACGCGGTCGGGCCTGCCGTGACGTCACTAGCGGGCTCGGTGACGTCAGAGCCAGGTGTGGCGCGGGTGGTGAGGTCCCCCCCGCCTGCGGGCGCGCGGGCCGCAGACGGCGGGGACACGTTTTTTGTCGGTGGCCGCCGTGGGGCCCGGGGCCCTCCGCCGCCCCGGGGCCCGCCGGGCCCTCCGCCGCCCCGGGCCCCGCCGGCCCCGCGCGCTATGACTTCCTCCAGCAAGGCCCGCGCGGGCCCCATGCGAGCCAGCGCCCCCCCTGCCCCGCCGCGCCTGCGCCTGGACGCTTCCAGCCTATCATCACTACGTCCTCGTCTCCTCGCTCCGGAGCTGTGCGCGCTGCCACTGGCTCTAGACATGCCGATACGGACACTTCTCTCGAACACCTCCTGGTCAGTGGACCCGAAGGAGTCGTTGCTCAGCGACGACAGTGAGGTGCTGCGCTCGAGTCGCGGCGACGCGTGCGACTGTGACGTGCGCACGTCGGGCGACCGTCGCCGACGAGGACGACTGTTGCGGACGATTGCCGGCAACTCTGGCTCCAAATCACGACACTTTAGCGGCACGCGATCAAGCGACCTTGGAACACGATCTCTCTTTATATTCTCACCGACACCTTCAGCTGAATGAGCTCTGGTTCTGTCATCGATGGTATACTTAGCTCTTGGGTTGACGCTTGATAATCCAGCCTTCACGGTTTCCTCAAAGATCTCCCGGTCCGTGGAGCCGAATGAATCGAGACTCAGTGATGAGAGGGAGTCGTTTCGAGCGAGGTTGTCGGTGGCAGCGGGACGCGGTTTGTCTCGACGCTCAGCCTTGACGGGGAGACGACTTTCGTATCTCCGACCTGTAACGTAAGATTTTAATTATTTTACGAAAATATTTGGTACAAGAGGGCTAACTTGGTTCACTATAGAACATTGCATGAGACACGTTCACTTTCGCAGAGTCATAAAAAAACCTGAACCCACTTTACTCGCCACAAAGCCGCGCCGTGATCGCGACGTCGCACCCTGGTACATACAGTTACATTTTTTATCCATAAATAATACAGTCTGTTTATGATAACCTTGACCATACTTGCAACCTTGTTATATTTTACGAAGCACGTGACGTCGTCAAGGAGGCATTTTTTTGCTTTTTTATGTTATTATTTATGCCATTGTCTCATTACAATTGTCGCACATCACATCGCGTCATCGTTTGCCGTACCGAGCTGAGCGCACAGTAATTCCTCGTGTTGTTACGCTTTGTATTTAAATGTTGTAAACGTTGCTTTCCTTTAACCGTATTATACAGTCCACTATTTAATTGTTACCGGAGTTACATACTAGGAATAATCCTAGTGTGGACCTGTAGGATATTTCCACTTTTTGGTAAAATTGCTGCTTGGGCGTCACTAAGTGGTACGTACCGTGGTCGGGCGGGGGCGGCGGGGCGGGCGGGGCGGCCAGCTTGGGCGGCAGTAAGTGGTACGTACCGTGGTCGGGCGGGGGCGGCGGGGCGGGCGGGGCGGCCAGCTTGGGCGGCAGTAAGTGGTACGTACCGTGGTCGGGCGGGGGCGGCGGGGCGGGCGGGGCGGCCAGCTTGGGCGGCAGTAAGTGGTACGTACCGTGGTCGGGCGGGGGCGGCGGGGCGGGCGGGGCGGCCAGCTTGGGCGGCAGTAAGTGGTACGTACCGTGGTCGGGCGGGGGCGGCGGGGCGGGCGGGGCGGCCAGCTTGGGCGGCAGTAAGTGGTACGTACCGTGGTCGGGCGGGGGCGGCGGGGCGGGCGGGGCGGCCAGCTTGGGCGGCAGTAAGTGGTACGTACCGTGGTCGGGCGGGCGCGGCGGGGCGGGCGGGGCGGCCAGCTTGGGCGGCAGTAAGTGGTACGTACCGTGGTCGGGCGGGGGCGGCGGGGCGGGCGGGGCGGCCAGCTTGGGCGGCAGTAAGTGGTACGTACCGTGGTCGGGCGGGGGCGGCGGGGCGGGCGGGGCGGCCAGCTTGGGCGGCAGTAAGTGGTACGTACCGTGGTCGGGCGGGGGCGGCGGGGCGGGCGGGGCGGCCAGCTTGGGCGGCAGTAAGTGGTACGTACCGTGGTCGGGCGGGGGCGGCGGGGCGGGCGGGGCGGCCAGCTTGGGCGGCAGTAAGTGGTACGTACCGTGGTCGGGCGGGGGCGGCGGGGCGGGCGGGGCGGCCAGCTTGGGCGGCAGTAAGTGGTACGTACCGTGGTCGGGCGGGGGCGGCGGGGCGGGCGGGGCGGCCAGCTTGGGCGGCAGTAAGTGGTACGTACCGTGGTCGGGCGGGCGCGGCGGGGCGGGCGGGGCGGCCAGCTTGGGCGGCAGTAAGTGGTACGTACCGTGGTCGGGCGGGGGCGGCGGGGCGGGCGGGGCGGCCAGCTTGGGCGGCAGTAAGTGGTACGTACCGTGGTCGGGCGGGGGCGGCGGGGCGGGCGGGGCGGCCAGCTTGGGCGGCAGTAAGTGGTACGTACCGTGGTCGGGCGGGGGCGGCGGGGCGGGCGGGGCGGCCAGCTTGGGCGGCAGTAAGTGGTACGTACCGTGGTCGGGCGGGGGCGGCGGGGCGGGCGGGGCGGCCAGCTTGGGCGGCAGTAAGTGGTACGTACCGTGGTCGGGCGGGGGCGGCGGGGCGGGCGGGGCGGCCAGCTTGGGCGGCAGTAAGTGGTACGTACCGTGGTCGGGCGGGGGCGGCGGGGCGGGCGGGGCGGCCAGCTTGGGCGGCAGTAAGTGGTACGTACCGTGGTCGGGCGGGCGCGGCGGGGCGGGCGGGGCGGCCAGCTTGGGCGGCAGTAAGTGGTACGTACCGTGGTCGGGCGGGCGCGGCGGGGCGGGCGGGGCGGCCAGCTTGGGCGGCAGTAAGTGGTACGTACCGTGGTCGGGCGGGGGCGGCGGGGCGGGCGGGGCGGCCAGCTTGGGCGGCAGTAAGTGGTACGTACCGTGGTCGGGCGGGCGCGGCGGGGCGGGCGGGGCGGCCAGCTTGGGCGGCAGTAAGTGGTACGTACCGTGGTCGGGCGGGCGCGGCGGGGCGGGCGGGGCGGCCAGCTTGGGCGGCAGTAAGTGGTACGTACCGTGGTCGGGCGGGCGCGGCGGGGCGGGCGGGGCGGCCAGCTTGGGCGGCAGTAAGTGGTACGTACCGTGGTCGGGCGGGCGCGGCGGGGCGGGCGGGGCGGCCAGCTTGGGCGGCAGGGGCGGCGGGGAGGCCGAGCTGCCCGAGCGACTGCCACAAGGAAACACAACCATCAGCGTCCACTTCTTACAAAAATCACATGTACTACCGCGCTCACTGACGGTCGATCACTTATCAACCTTATTACTCAGGGCATAAGGGTGAAAGTGGTCGACCGCCAGTGAACTCGGTCGGACATTCCTTTCAAGTTAATTTACCAGTGATTTAGCATCACAATGATCTTTATTTCTGTTATGATCAAATTCCAGTATATGGTATGAGCATGAAATGCGAAGGTATAACGTGAATGTCGGGAAAGTTTTGAATATGAATATGGCCGATATTAAGACTAGGGGAAGACCAAAGAAACGATGAATAACTGTGTGAAAGATAATATGTCTAGAAAAGAGCGACTAATAGAAGAGTATGGAAGAAGAATACATGCTGCATCGGCCGACCCCAAATAAATTGGGATAAAACCAGGAGAATAATGAATAATATTGCAGTTGGGTCGAATAACAGACGTAAAATAACTATATGAAATGACTAGGCCAGGCTACCGACTCGTTTTTGATCCAATAAATAAAAAAAACTTACCTATCACGAACGTTCCTGGCGAACTCATGAGACATTCTGACAGTCTCCGTAGACGAACGCAAGTATGGTGGAAGTGATCTCTGCAAAGACACAGTTAATTATGTTCAGAGTTGCATCAGACACAGGCAGAATTATACAGGGTGGAAAGGACACGTATTCAGTACATCATTCTCCACTCCACCTTATATAATAGAAAACTCATATAAAATAACTTACGTATACTTCATCTCTGTACGGGTTGATGGAGGATACATCAGACGATGGACCCTTGTTCTTCACCACCTGAAAACGAGACATTTATTTATCAGTACTTCACAACCACTTCATCATCATCTGTCTAGCCTTTTCCCAACTATGTTGGGGTCGGCTTCCAGTCTCGTAACAACCACATCTAAAGGACAAAAGTGAACTGTGACCGTCAGTTTAAAATCTCGCTAATTTTATTATCCATTTAGTACAAGTACTTGATGTTAGAGCATAGTGGAATAAAATCACCACCTTTTTGAGACTGGCAAAGACCAGGGAAGTAGGACTAACGGGAGGAGGCATACGCTACTAATGACGAATGCTGACCTAATTCCCGTCACGTTTCCGATACATTAGCTATCAAATCTGATATCTCTTTACAAATTTGATAGCCTATATCTCGTATTTTGAAACAATAATTGATTGTATCGTCAGCTATTGTTATAAACAGGTTAAAGACTTGGACGACGAAAAAAAATGGCGGATTGTAGATAGGACCAGGCTACATACACACATAAATGTTCATACCTTTTTTAAATGTTGCTGTTTCGAGGTTATAAGCTGTCATAGTACGACGTACCTTAGCGATGCCCTTCTGTATGCACTCCTCCAGCAGATCGCCCGCGTCGCTCAGGTTGGAGCTGTCGGACGTGTCGTGCGTGTCGTGCACGTCGTGCGTGTCGTGTTGTGCGGGCGCGGATTCGATGGATAGCGCGGACAGGTTGGAGTTGCTGCCCGCTTTCGACAGTATGGCTGGTGTGTCCTCTGTGAAGTAGACTTTGCACACCTCTCCTGGTGTTTGGGTTCCTGAAATGTCATGGTTTCTTGTTATTACAGTTGTATTTTTGAACTGCCTTTTTGAAGTTAGGTCGGGCGAAGTGTTATTGGGCTTTTCTGTCAGGAATTTATTGTCCAGTCATAGCCTAAGTATTTATTACATGGGATTTAAACATAACTGCAGTGAAATTTGGGTGTTCTACTAGGACACCTCTGTTTTTTACCTTTGGAGAAAACAGGCGAGATGTTATGTTATTTTAATATTGGTATAAGGTGAAGATTCCCAGCTGCTTCTTAACTTTTTATCTTGTTTTACATCTTTTGTGTAGTAAGCAACGGCCTACGCTGTCCCCCCAACTTAAGTACAAATGCTGTAACCATGATAATATTGTAATACTAAATGATTTGAAAGGAGTAATCATGGAATTGTTTGCCGGTTCTTCTCCATAGGAACCGACCAACCCGAACCGTGCACCTTTTTGTCGATGTTTTATAAGTGCCCATCTAGGCCTATGTGAAATAAAATATTTTGATTTGATTTGATTTGTTAGGGCAAAAGAATGGTGATGATGTGAGGTTGTAAGCTTACCTTTCAGAGGTTCATTAGCAACGAGGTGCGATGAAGGCAATGTCCGGAATTGGTCTCTGAAATAATAAAAATAGTTGGTTATTGTTACTTATAAAAGCAAGATGTGTGTGTACTATACTATACGCCTCTGCCTTACCCTTTGGAGATTACAGGCGTGATTTTATGTAATGTTGTTGTTATAACCCTTGGCTATAACATGTGTAAAAAGTACAAGTTTATTCACTTGTTTACGTACCTATTTCTATTGTCTTGTAAGACGTCTTCTGGGTTATTGTTGGGCGATGAACTGATGAGCTCTTCTTGATGAGTACCTCTCGGTAACAACTTGAGTGATTGCTGAAAAGGAATAAAACTGTATGTAACCAAAAATAGACCAAACAACGCGAATGGAGGCATGTATCTTTACATAGTATAAAACAAAGTCGCTATTTTTTAACGTGGTAAAATCATCAAATGAGTCCTCCCACCCAGGGCAGAGCGGGAGGGACTGTCAGACTTGTACTGACTAAAATCCACGGTGTCCTTCAATAGCCCTTTATGTTCCAGGGTCACGGTAATTCTATGAGTCCCGCGACCCCGGCTGTTTGGACGCTTAGATCTTTTAAACTAAGTAACAGATTTTAATGCAGTTTTCAGCAATACTGATTCAAGAGGAAGGTTTTTATGTAGTGGGAAGCCGGGGCGGGTCACCAGTTTTGGATAAAGACGGTCCGTCATTGTTTTGTTTATTGTGTCTGTCATTCGTCTTTCTCGGTGTGGAGTCGGGTACATACACGTTCATAAGTGACGCTCACGGTACGTGCAGCTGGTTAGGTCATTGTATAGTTACGTAATTGGTAAAACGATCTGCCACTAATGTTTACGTTAATTATGATACGCTGTGGTCTGATCATTTTCCTCTAATCATAGAGTGTGACCTTGATTTACTTACACCTAAACTACCCACTATAAATATTGCGTGATTTTTGCTGTCGAGCAGATTAAATTTTCAAACATTTATGAAGCAATGGATTACGAAAATCTCTCGGAGTAAAATAGAGCAGTGTGTTACGCAGTTGATGTGCACGACGCTTATATTTACGTTCACGGACAGACTTGTACCTTGGGCAGTTTGGGCTCATCATCGATGGTGAGACTGCTGAGGCTGGTGGCCGCAGAGAACTGCGCAGGAGTGTGCTCCACCAGGAACCTGGACACGCGCTCTTCGAACACTGAACCGACGCATGCGGGCTCTGATAAATAGAACATTATGGTAAGATAATTATGTTAGACAGCTAGCTTTTTGAAAATGAATAGGTCCAGTAGCAGCCGGGTGTGGGTGGCAAACTCGACGACCTTCCATAAAAACTTTCACCCCTTTTAATCCCTTTAGGTCGAATTTAAAAAAAAACCTTTGCTTAGTGCCTGCGTTCGTTGTACTGTGTGTATAGAACCCTTGAGCTAAGTATAAGGTGGCTGCGGGACTGTTCGAAAGAGATACCGCGGCCCTGGAACACAAAGGGCAAACAAGGAACATGGATGGGTTTAAGTCAGTACAAGTCTGACACTCCCTTCAACTCCGCCCAGAGCGGGAAGGGTCATTTAATGATTACCCATCCTAAAAAACAAAGGCAAAGTTTAAGGTGTGCGTTGTCTGCAAGAGAGTGAATTTAACATTATTAGAAGACACAGGCGCGCTCTCTATTCTCTCACTCTTATAGACCAATAGAACGGCAATCCGACACGACCGGAGATTAGGTAGTAGAGATTTACTATGTAAATGAGTACTAGGTGTACCTTGTGGCGGCGTAGACAGCGCGGTAAGCGAGTCGGGCGCAGGCGCAGCGCGGCCGCGCGGGGACAGCGGCGCGCTGGCGCCGGGCGAGTCGGGGATCTCGCTCGGAGATATGCAGCCTGACGTTAGCCGGCTGGGACAATACAACCACATATGAATGATACGGAATAAATACGTTTATTATGTACTGACATGACAGTGTTCTTTTGAAAAGATCAAAGCACTGTTTCCACCAGCACGGAGAGGAGCGAAGGCGTGGATGAGACCAGATGTGGATTTCAACGAATGCGATAGGTTGATCCCTGCACGCCTCCTCTCCGCTCCGCTCGACATTGGCGAAAAATAGCCTTCTATATGGCATCTCTTTTATAAATATCTATTCAGTATTCTTATTAGCAGTTACACGCAAGCTATACGATATCATCTTCATTTGGCATCTCAATTCAGTCCTGCTCTTTATGCAACTCGACCTGCACTTTGAGGGACCTATCTAAAGCTAATAACGCTATGCTAAAGTTAATAAGCTAATAACGTCTATGTGGCGAAGCTTCTTAATTAGGCTGGCTTACGGCTTACTAGTTACTGGAGCATCATCTCACCTAACTTCAGACAGCACAGATCCCTGATCATCTTGCTGTTCGCACTCGGGCAGCGAGCCCAGCGAGGAGGAGCGCGAGAACATCAGCGGCGTGTCCTCCACGAAGCGCTGCGCCGGCGGCGACGTGCGGCCGGACGTGGGAGACGAGCCCGAGACCACGGACGCGGGTTCCGTCGCGAAGGTTACTGCTTTGGAACCTGGGGACAATTAGAATGGGTTAGTGTATGTAAGGTTTGTTTAAGGGCAGATTTTTCCAACGTCAGAATTTTCTGAAGAATCACTTTGTTGTTTTTTCCATATGCAGGGGGGAAACTTTCAGCAGCGCTGCCGCTGTAAGGAGAACCTTAACCGTCGTAGCTACACGAAAATGGTTTTAGGAGACTATCTATAACTTTTCGTCAAATTTTGATCCCCATTCACAGAAAAAATGTACATTTAGCAAGAGAATGCCATTTTTTTGAAAATCTGTGAATGGGGATCAAAATTTCACACAAAATATTGGATGGTACGAAAATGGTGTTAATCAAAAAATAATGGATAGTCCCCATTATTTTTTGGTTTAGACCTTTTTCATGTAGCTGCAACGGGTAAGGTAGTTCCCCTTACTGCCCCGCTAAAAGTTTCCGCCCTGTACAGTGCTATATGGAGGTTTTGGCGCTCGAATGACCTTGACAGGGGGCGCTTTTCGTAACCATTAGTGTTATTTGAAATGTATTGCAAAACTCGAAATGGTTCCGTTAGTTCCAGTTTTCGACACACAAAAAAACATGCTTCCATTGTCAACACAGTATCCGCAGATAAAATGATAGAAGCGGATAAGGGACATTGGAAAAATCTGCCTCAATCAAGTTTGACAATGATGATGTGAATAAGAAGAATAAAGCGTTGGATATAGAGAAAGTCAAGAAGTTTGGATTGGAATTATTCTGTGGTATCCTGTTGGTCTTTATTTTTCCTTAACATCATTCATCAGAGATGAAAATTAAGCCATTACCTTCTTTGTCCTTAGCAGAACTGCTGGTACTTTGCTCTGGAGGGCTTGGGTCTACGTTGATGGTTGCCATGGCATTCCTCTTAGCCAGGCTGTCCTCTTCAGTTGGTTCGCCAAGACTGCTCAAAGAGCTGACCCTCGAGAAGTACCCAGGAGTGCCTTCATCGCAGTAGTTCACTGGCTTCTCGGGACTTATCATTCCCGAACTGAACTTTGTATCGAAAACCCCTCGTTTTTCGGGAATCGGGTCCGGTACTGACGTTTGGGGAGTCGAAGCTGCCCTATCGTTGTCGTGGTTCGGCGGATCCTCAATCGAACACGTGTCCTTTTCGTCTGAATGCGTCATCGCTTCAGGGTTAGGTTTTGCGGTCGCCGCTGCTTTCTTATTGTCTTTGCCGATCACCCTCAGATCTGACATTGAGGTGGCTGTTGAAAAGATCGCCGGTGTTTCGTAAGGAGTGCCTTCCGTAGCGAAGTGTTTGATAGTGTCCTCGTGGACTGACGGGCCAGCAGGTTCCGACAGGTCTGACCCAGTCTCCGACTGATGTTCAGCGTAACGCAAGGAATAGTCCGTAGGCTGGTCTAAGTCAGTCTCCTGGTAATCACCATAAGTTGTAGGACTGTCCTTCTTAGAATACTTCTTGTTATCAGTTTTTGGCTTTTCAACCTCCGACTCGGTGTTCTTGGTCTCCGAATACTTCCTGCTGTAATCTATGGGCTGGTCGCAAGAATCCTGGTCGACGTCAAAACCGGATTCTGTGTAATTTGTTCTCATTTCTGTGGTACTTCGTGGCGGAGGAATGGGAGGTTGTGTGGGGTACCGAAGGAAAGAGTTATCTTTGTGTTGCTTCGAGGTCGCTTTGAACGATTCGGCCGACATTTCACTCTTCATTAGGTCTTTGTTTCTGGGCGTGGGTACTGGTACTTTGCCGGTGCGCGTGGCTCGTTCAAACACTGAGTCTGAATGAGTACTGGTCACTGAGTCTTTGCTTTCTGATCTGTTCACGTTACCTGCGCTCCCTGTGTTGGAACGGGTGACCAAAGCACCCTTCAGCAAAGTGTTACTGCAGCTTAAATAGCTCGCCAAATGTGCGCTGTGACTTAAAGATATTTGTGATGTTAATGTCCCCATAAGAGGTGAACTGGACGTCATCCTATGCCTTTCTAAATTCATGGCTATCTGTCTTTCAGTGGCCGTGAAGAGGTTCTTTTCTTCTCTGTTACTTGTCGTAGGAGATGTTGCTGGCTCAATATTGTCGCAAGTTTCAGCCAAGTTTTGGTCCAATTCTTGTTCCAAAGCCTTTTGTTTTCTAGCTCCTAATGTAGGTAAAGCTGGTAGGTTCATGTTCCTAGCTGTCGTGTCTAGTGATATAATGTGCGTTTTACCCGGTTTGGAGTTGAGCAAATTTTTGAGGGCGGCACTTGAGCCCATCGCTATCATTTTATGCTTCGAGTGGATAAGACTTCTAAGCATCGGCACCGCGCCGTGGTCCCACAGGAACTGTTGGTCTTGTGGGCACCTCGCGGACAGGTTCCAGAGCGTGCCGCACGAGTTGCTGACCACAGTGAGACTCGGAGACTTAAGGTGCTGCAGTAAGACACTCAAACAATTTCTCTCCCGGAGAATTTGCCTGTAATCTTCGCGGACGGCGATGTGACTCGACACGTTCCTCATGATGCCACCTGCGTTCTCCACTATCGCTAATGTTTTTGTGGGTGAGTTGTAGCTGAGCATATCAACTAGGAAGCCGAGTGCTCCTTCAACGGAACACAAGGCTACTTTGTTCATTGAGCAGTGAGCTGTCAAGTTCCAGAGGGCGGAGAGGACCGACTTGAGTGTGGCTTCCTTTTGACACGTCATCGCGGCTTTTGTCAGACCTTTGACGGCTCCTACTTCTCTTAGTACTTGTTTGCTGTTAGTGTCTGCTCTCCAGGAAAGGTTTCGCAGCACGGCTGCTGTTACCTGTAAAAATCACACCGATTATTAGAATTGTTCTGTTTGAGAACTGACTCAAAGTAAAATAATGTTAGTTTGGCAAGATATTGGTTTACGTACCTGTCGCATATCATCATTGGGCGACTCCAGCTGCTCAACCAGAGCTAGCATAAAGTCTTTGAAGGAGCACAACAAGGATTTGTTGTTGCCGTCTCCGAAGGTAAGGTTCGTCAAGGTCATTCCGGCGTACTTCCTCATGGTCAAGCACGTGTTGTCATCAGTTCTGCTGCCGTGTGCCGCCTGGTCACCGCTCACTAGCGCCGCCAGCGCCTGCAGTCCTCCCAACTGACACACCACATGCCTATGCTCCTCGTCAAAGGACAACTTCATAAGAGCAGCCACGCTCTGACTTGGATGCTTCGTCGCATCATCTTCTATCACTTCCTTTCCTTCTTTTCTCATTTCCACGAGGTCTTCTAATACGTAACAGTATTCTCTAACTTGTTCCAACAACCTCCAGACTCTGGCTTCTCTTCGCCCAGCCTTGTCGTCAGTCTGTGTGTGTATTATGTTACGAAGCGCCTTCGCCGCGCGGTCTCGAGTTTCTCTAGGGACCTTCGAGTGTATTAACTGAACTAGTAACGGAATGCATCCTGCTTGCCGCATGGCGATGCAACTTTCAACAGACCTGCTCATATCCAATAAAGGGCCGCTCAAGTCTGCGTTGTTTTCTGGTGATAAACTTAAAAGTGAAATTAAGGAACAAACGCATTCCATCTTATTTTCTAGGTTAGACGAAGGTCTCGTTCCCTCTGCGGAACCGTTACTAGAGAAACTGCGAACGCTGGCGGAGTCATGACCTGTCCAGACATCGCGTTCTCCTGGCCAGGTCCCCCGGTAGAGTTGGGAAGCTCTTTTGTCTCGCTCACTCGATCGTGCCGCACTTTCTAATCCATAATGTAGAGTGCTTCGGTAACTTGTTCTGTGTGGCCGATCTTCTGAACTGGAGGCCTGGTTTTTCTGTGGCCTTTTTGGCAGCGCTCCAGCCTTCTTTTGTGCTTGACTATCGTCGCCGTCGACGTCATCGTCCAGGAAATTCGGGTTTGTGATATCACTGCGTTCGTCGAATTCATCGGGCGACGGCGAGTGGTCGAGGAAGTGCGGCTTGGGGATTCTGCATTCGATGTTCGACTTGGAAGGCGGTTGGTAATCTTCGTCAAGAAAATGCGGGCGGCGAGAGAGAAGGTCTATGGTATCTAGTTCAAGGGTGAGGTCTGCCGAGCGCGCCTTGTCGGATGTCTTAGGGGGAATGTGTTTGGGGACGATCTTGGTTTTGGTGTCTTTTGGGTCGGGTAAGCGGCGCGAGTCAGGCGAAAGCGGGGAAGACGCATCTAGAGGCCCACGAGGGGGTTCGCTCGAAGTGGAGGGGGTGCAGTCTTCACTTGCCGATGGTCCGGAGTCAGTTAACGGTGAATTCGAGGAGTCCATGCTGCTCCAGGGATCTACCATCACTTCGTTCTCCAACTGCAACAAATTGAAAAAAAGTAACTTAATGTCAGGCCATTTAAGGGTAAAGAAGTCAAGGTTAAGAACTCCTTGTGGTGAGGTAATCAGCTTAAGAGGAATGCTGCCCGAAATGAACACTTAAATTACACGTATGGTCAATGCCAGTCGGCCGCAACCGTGGCGTACTTATGATTGTATTTATTTGTGGACGGGTTAAAATACCGGTTAAGCCAGGTTCGAAAAAAGTACGCGCGTGCGTGGTGAGAGACCAAGCGTGCAATATCCTTAATAACCAGAATGACTAGGCAGAGGCAACACTGTGACCAGTTATTAAATAAACCTTCGCTATAAGTGCTACAGTTACTACATTAACAGTCAACAAGGCGAGTTATAACGGAGTATGAATACGTAATGTGATGCGTTTCAATAACGTGCAGTTAACGGAAAAATGAATCATGGATTTCAAGGAAAATTCGCACGTCTTGCCTGTCTTTTTAACAAACTTCATCGGGCAGACATATTATGGATGATGTTACCAAATAAAAGTATAATTCTTAATTAAGTAGGACAAATATGGAGTGGCATTATGTCTGTGTGCGACGTTCGACCACCCGTATGGGGACTAATGCGTATAACATAACAATGAGTCACAGTCTACAATGTAATAGTGTTATGTTACTGCTTACGTCATAACCTTCTATTAGCAAGTTCCCCTTGGATAGTTTGTTTCATGAAACGTAAGACGTGTCTGATTGAATCAGGTCAGATAAATGGGAATATAACGAGTTTGGACGTGCCTTATGAATTTATAACACGCAAGTTTGGGATCTTTGTAAATATGCCAGTTTGTTGTTTTGATTGGACTTTGTAATTTAGGGGTGGTTGTACCTTAATGGGTGTTTTGAGGAAGTTTATAATAACCACGTTTAGGTAGGAGAACCGTCTACAAAAACGCATGTTCTGTGGATCAATTTGTTTGTTTTTCTTTATTTTTGAAGGAGATGAATCCAAGTTACAGGATTTGGACGATAGGACTTGGTTTTCTTATACTAAACTCTGTATTACTCATTGTTTAAAAACAGCCAATTTTGTTTATTTAATTGACTAATGGGCTTCTTGACTTCGATCACGCCTCATGGAAAGCGTTAGATAATAGAATATCTTCGATGGAAAGAGCATGCCCAAAAGATGCCTGTTCACTCTAGTTCACTCAGTTTAAGTTCAACAGCCTAAATTATGACTAACCCTACAAATCATTGCCCCTTTTCTTGTGTCCAAGTGATTCAAGTGATTGTGTCATCGAGAGTATTGTCTCAAGTTACACTACCGATTGGCGAGGCCGGACAATGGCTAGACGAGGCGCTACCGTCCGGTCCGGCGCGCACACAATGGTTGGCGCCGGTCATCACTAATTGTACTTTGTAGTATTCGATCCGACAAGCGTTGCCCCGGACGACGTGGATTTGCATTTTATGGTGTTTGCTGTTTTATAAATGGTTGGATCCAGTTTTGTGGCAGTAATAGAGATGTTCGATCACATCTATACAAATACAATGAAGTTGGAGAGTTGTTTTTTGTATGAACGCGTTAGTCTCTGGACTACCAGTCGGATTTGAAAATATTTGCTTTTGATAGCCCAATTCTTGAGGACATTTATAGGTCAGCATCACGCTACGACCCTTAAGATCCGAACAAAAAAGAGAAACTTCGGGTGAAACTGCGAGGCACAGTTAGTCAGTTATAATTTTGAATTAAGCAATCATTTCAGATACCAATCAAGTTTTATTTAGCACACACTGAAAAAATATGCACATACTAATAAAAGCCGAGATTTTAAAGTCAGCAATCCCGAACATTAAAATAAAAACCACACCGCATAAATGTATCGTGTTAAAAAATATTTCAGTCCGAAAGCTCCGGCCAATTGCAAAATTTTATATACCCATTTATTTCTGAAGCCAAGCGAGATAAAGTAACCAGTTATACGAGAAACTTCACGCTGTATGATTTAAAGCGTTTTGACATGTTGGTATCATATTAATCGAAGTAACCATAGTAAATTATTCTTCAAATGCTTCAAAACAAAATTCGAAGAAGATAATCAAAATTATGTCTACTAGACGACTCCTACGAATACTTACCAAGTCACTATCATTAGAAGTTGATACATCTTCAAGAGGGTTGCCATTTTCCATATCAACACCAGAATCGTTGGGGTCTCCCCTCCTCCTCATCATATCAGTCCTGGTGATGTCGTGGAAGTTCCTCCTGAGAGGGTTGAAGGCGATGCGAAGGTCTGTAGTGAAGTCATCGTACAGTTTGAACTGGTTGGCGTTGAATTCCGTGTCGTTGTCCAAAACGTCATGGTCCATCGAGATCCGGGACCGTTCAGCCCCTTTGCTCATGTAAGACACCTTATAATAGTCCCGTGAACTCATTTTGATAGCACTTTGTTTTATCGTTTATTCCATAATGTTTAAAAGCTCCTAAATATTTCGAAATTAGAATATGTTCGGTAGCCGAAAATACTATGTATTGGATACCACCGTGTGCCCGAATATTAAGTGTACTTTTCGCACAGAATATAGTACACGTAAATCATAGTAGCGAACACTAAAATACCATTATAAAAGCGTTGCCCTCGAATAAACAAACAGCTGGATCGTGCCAGATTGAACGCGAAATAGGTCAGCTGTATGGCGAATTTAGAAGGGCTCTCATGGGAGGCACAATTTTTTAATTTTGTTATAGTGGTCTGTAATTTTACCGCTTTTTATTTGGACGAGAGCCAGATCGTGCAACATTGTATAGTATACAAATACAAGTCGTGACGATGTTTTTCACACATCCTCTCAAAATAAATTTGTGAATGAAAATTTTATGTAGTAACAAAGAAAACTGTAGAATTTCTTGTGTTGTATTAATTGGGTCATGGTGAAGTTAATTAGGAGCGCCATAATCTGATTATTTACCCACATTCTATTGTGATGGTAAGCGGATGAAACTGAGCGTAGTATAAACATTTTACGTTAACATTGGACTCGTAAATTTAGGTGTATGTACCTACAATTGGGAAGTACACTCTGCTCGTAAATGTCTTGTGGAAATAGCGTTATCGGTTTATATAGGACTTACTCAAGGCTACATAGAATACCTATACGTTAACAATTAAAAATGAACGCGTTAATATTTACATTGTACTTTCATTGTCATAAGCTGGAACAACATGAAGAAATTATGTGATAATTAGTCAGATTTTTAATTATTCAAGGACGTTTTTCTTTAACCCTAATTTTTCGTCAGCAATGATTTTAGCGTATATATTTACCAATCTTCTCTTCTCTTTACGATGTACAAAACAAGTACTTTAAATTACCAGGCTTGAAAATATTTATAAAATACACACAGCTAGAATCAATTGTCCATGCAATTTGATAACCTTGCTAACCCCAATGTTTAATTGTTCCAAGATTTATAATTGTTTCTTACATTTTGTTTTGTCTTAAGTTTTGTTTGCAACTAATTGGGGAGATTCCAATAAAATTACAAGATTTTGAAAGAATCACATGAAAGCGAAGCTCATTTTGTTGTAGACAGCCTTGAGCTTGTCGCTCCAGACCAACATATGGATACTGAACTCATTTCCTGTGTTCTTAAATAACAATAAAAAAGATCTGGTATCGGTAGTTAAGAAGCATGTGGAGTTTAGCAATACTGCTGACATTACGACTACTTAACAATTCAATGATTCATAAAGTTCTTGAGTTTGCGCAGAAAGCCAAACCAATAAAACTATATCCATATTGTCAAGATGTAATCTTGACAATATGGATAATGCAATATGAATCCTAAACACCTATGCAGAAATTACTTTTTGACCCATTAAAAGAGCATACAAGAACCGACAGGCAGTCGATGATGCACTACCCCAGATAAGTGGCGACTCACACCCGTAGTTTAAGTCGTGGATTGAACTTAAGTCGGACTAGACACGCCTACTTTTCACCCCGTAAGTCATATTGACAGCTACAGTTTGTTTATAATTTGACATAAACGCCCACTTTTCAAGGGTTTTGTAGTACAAGAATGTTTTGGCGCTCGAATGAAGCTGACAGGGGGGCGCTGTTGGTAAACCTTTTGTTAATTGTTTTGTAAAAAATATTGAGAAAAGAAAGAGATAGCTGCGTTAGTTCCGATGTTTGCCCGCGCCATCAGATCCTTGAAACCTACCTTGTGGGTGACATATGCACCTACTGAAATCCAAGTGAATCGACGTGTGTAAAATTGTTTTCTTGTTATAGCCAAAGCAAGATGAATTTTGAGGAGTATGTCGGTTATGTACGATACGATATGCCATACAATTATTTATCGCGACCCGATGCCGACAACCCGTTAGAATGTGACATCAATATACAGTTCCAAAGACACTTTCGATTTTAGAAGGAAACCGTACAAAAATTGGAAAGCCATGCGAGAGGTCTTTGCCCAGCAGTAGGACATAGAGGGCTGATATAAAATAAAATAGGGAAGCTACTGTAAAAGAAAACGCGGTTCGTTTTTGGTTCCAACGTTTTCGTTCTGGAAATTTTGACCTACAGCCCGTGGACGGCCCTTGTTGATAAAAACTATTTTCCGTCGCCTTTAATTTCCAAGCCAGCTAGTATGTAGTCGGGATTATTAATCAATGATTATTAATATTGCGAGCACTTGCAAATATCCGTGGTAAATATATATAAAGCACAGTTTCTTTTTCAAATCGGTAGGTATTGGTATCGGTAGGTGTTCATTATCGTGGGATTGTATGAATTAGCAATCAAGATCGCGTAAATAATTATATTAGTGACAAATAGTCGTAATATGGAGTACCGTACACATAAAAGATGAATACAAGCTTAATTCACGTGATATTTCTAAAGTATGAGAAAACTAACGAACCATTTTGAATCTCAGACAAAATGGTGCGAATGGTGCTTATGAGCGAGCTTGCCCATACTCGTGTTGTTTTGTTTATACCTACGATACCACAAAGTAGCTCTCATCATCTATCTATACTTAAAAACATCATCAAGAGTCAAATAGGCCTTCGAAACTCACGTAGACGGGCCATGGCGCGCAGTGTTACGCAGGGCGTGCAGGGCGCATTTACCTATTAGTAAGTAGGTAGAATATTTCTGAGGTAGTCGTGTCTGTAAATATATGTGAAAACCCGATTTTCGCGTTGGCTCGTGATACAACATCATCATCATCATCATTTCAGCCGAAAGACGTCCACTGCTGGACATAGGCCTCCCCCAACTGTCGCCATATTGACTCGTGATACGCGACACTGATATTAAATATTATGTAAAAGTATTATGTCTATATAGATTCCTAATGAATCATTTGATTGTCGCCACCGGTGTCCAATCTCGAACCAAGTTATCAATATTTCACATAAATGTAATGTAATTGATATGAAAATGAACAAGTTATAAGTAAGTACGAGTACATGTAAGAAAAACGCGAGTGTGTCTGTATTGCTCAAATAAAATGAAATACTTACACTAACTATTATTTATTACCTATTCAACTTTAAAAGTAAAAGCTTACACATAAATCTTACATAACTATTATAAATGCGAAAGTTTGGATGAATAGATGTTTGTTACTCAATCGCCAGAACGGCTGAACAGATCTGGATGAAACTTGGTACAGAGATATATTATAGTCTGGTATAGCACATAGATCTTTCTACCTGTAGTAATACGGGTAATCCCATTGCCTTTGCGGTACTATCGCAGTAGTATATAGATTGTAAATAGAAGGAGAAAGAAAAAAATACAAATTTCATGCAACCAACTTGGATGTAGCGCTCGTCAGCCGCTGTTGTGGCCAGTTTCTGTTATATTGCAATAATAAAACAATCAAATCGAATTCTTATTCGCCGTTGCGTTTAGTGGTTTAGCCGGCTTATCTTAGGTTTGTTTTCATATGATACGGGAAAGGACAGGTGTAAGCTAAACATGAGTAGCAGGCGGCTTGCTACTGCTAAACGGAGGAAGAGAAGGGCCGATATGAAACCCACCATTATGTTGGGTGACCACAACCATGTCATGCGCACAAACTCATTCTGCAGAGTAATGATGAGAGAATAAGCGATAACGAATCCAAAGAAATTCAAGGCTACTCGGTCCATCGTCCAACTGAATTCTTCCCTCAACTCTGGACGACCGGAACCTTCTAATCTCAGGAATTGCTGGTTCCAATTGAAAAAATCTTTTAGTGTTGGATAACCCTTTTGTTGAGGAATAGGAGCGGAGCATTAAAAAATGTTGCGAAAACGGGTTTTTTTTAAATATAAAAATCGCGGACGAAGATCGCGGGCAACAGCTAGTATGTTTATAATTGTGTGATGATCATATTTGTATTTTTGTTCTCTCGTTGGTCAAATAGTCATAAGCGCATGCACGGTGTGAGGTTATGGGTTCGATCCCCATGCATGCAGTGTTGTTGGGTTTTACTAACCTAGAGATTGGATCCAGTCTTACGTAGTCCTACGTGAATGAAAATGAAAAATTTCCTTTGTTTTTCTATGTCTATAAATGTGTAATTTAGATATTTTTTATACGTGATACTACTTTTAAATAAAATAAAAACCAGTTGGCTTGTACAATAATAATTTAATTTATTTTTTCGGCCTCGTCCCTTGTAACATCACTGAATCGAAGTAGCTGGGCGGCACTCAAACGTTCGAGTTTTGCCTTTTGGTACGCTTCTTCTGCTGCCTTCACCACCACTTCTGCTTCTCCATTTTCAGCAGATGTTACTCCTCCTCTCGTTCCTCATTCCGTTTTAAATTTTTCGCCCGTACCTCCTTTATTATAACTTGGGCGCGAACATATATTAGTATTAATTTGCTAACCACAAGCACCTTCAAAAAACACTAATGAGAATATAAAAAATAAAATGCTTCGAATGAATACAAATAGATTGATGTTATTTCAAATTCTGTATTGGTGCCATACACAGATAATTTAACTTTCTGATGTACGGTAACGTGTAGAGATGAACTGAAAATCATTTGATCAACCCTACCAATAAACTGCGAGTTTGCTGACGCCAAGTCAGTCGAGTTATTTTCAGGTGGCCCTTGAGCCACCGGTACCGGTACCTCGTCTACCGGACGAAATTCCAGAACTGAAAAAAGAAAGTAAATATTTTTAATAATCTAATCATATATTCGTTAACACAAAGAATAGAATCAATAAAATTACTAGACTATAGGTGTATCGTCAGCAGGAGTTTCACTTGGCATAGTGTCACAGTCCATTGCGAACCTCAATTACAAATCGGTGGAGGCCGGCAGCGCATCTTTCACTCCTTCGAGATCTGAGGACGCGGGGCCAGGATAGGGGCCACCCCCAGTCCTCATTCTTTCTTTTTTTTCTAAATTAAGGGTGGCCTTAATATTGGACCAGCACCTGTTTAACTGAGATTTGGTTCTCTATAAAAAGAAAAGATTGCCGTTCATTACGATCATCAAACAAAGACCAGGTATTAATTAAACAGCATACATGTTATTTGGTACTTACGCGCGAGTTAAATACTGAGTTATACTCTTGGGTTAGGCGAGCTCACAGCACATTTTGTCGCTCATGAGCTGCCCGGCAACGTCGTATTTTGAAGAACATTGTACTTGCAGACAAGTTCCTGTCCTGACTTTTCACCATCCGAAAAGAAAATTCTTGATGCCATTATTTTAAGTGAAAATCTTATAAATGAACCACGAAAAAATAAATATTTATTTTCAAGTAATTCCGTTTAAGTTCTTTGACAAATGATGTCAACCAAGAGCATTCGGTAGAACATCAATTGAAGACATCTCTAGCATTGGGACGTATTTTAATGTAACATTTTTAGCATACAAAGCAGCTTGCAACCTTCATGCAACATACTTATTTTGGGTTTGAAATGGACAGCATGTTTTGGAGGTAGATTAAGGTGAGTACTCATCTGAGCAATTAAACGTATTGTAACATTTGTTGATAAATTGAGGAAAGATATAATACTGCAAGGTTGCGGTTGAAAAGGAGATGTAGAGACAAAAAATTAAAAGAATATGTTTGGATGATGGTCTTGTTGAGAGGACGAGTAAAAGGCGACTAACAAAACCCGAAAGAGAACACCTTAGAAGGACAAAAATTATTGGTATTGTTCTTAAAAAAGGTCAGGTGGCAGTGCTCGCGACCTGCGTGCGTGTATGACCAGATGTATGAACGTGAACGAAGCAAAAGGAGTAAGCCGGTGGGGTTCTTTAGTGACTGTTCTTACTGTGTGGCATTTAGGTACTCTTCGTTGATATGTTGGATTTGCAAGTCGCGTGTGCTGCAATTTAATTTAATATTAAAAAAAAAAACACTGAGCGAATTAGGAGAAGTAACGACCAGCAAAGTCCACGCACCTTTTTCCATGTTGCACGATTTGCCCGCGCTCGTGTTTTTGCTCGATGAAATGTTACACAAGTTGCTTGTTTCTTAGCAAAATCAAGTTTTAACAAAGTGTCAAGCGGCTCGATGTCTTGTTGCAAATGCAAGCTCTAGCTAGTCTGTCCTCACCTTTTGAACATCATTGAGTGGGTGTTGCTGATACCGTGGTGGGCGTTCCTCACCTGTTGCCATGACAACAAATGTCGATTTAAGTTCAAAAATGGACTAAGTCGGCGTTCTGGAATATGGGTGTTAGTGTAACAGAGCCCTGACAATGAACCAGCCAGAGGAAAATTAGGTTTTACACTCGAATTCGAAAATGTTCATGAATTAGTGAACTCATCAATGAAACATTTTGCATGAAGTAAAAGTAAACCTTGACATGTTTTGATAAGATAGTCGTATTCATTCAGAAATAGAAAAACTATAAGTATAAACACAACTTGAGTAAGTCTAAATTCTAAACAAACAGTTCGTATCCACTGGCGAAAACTTCACATGAAACATTGAAATATCAATTTCTCTGTCTCTCTTTTTTATTCTTTTTCTTTTCGTGTCGATGGACTCAAATAATAACCAACCAGCATGGAACCACGCTCTTGCGATGGCTCTTTTTTCTTTGAAATTCTTTACCTATCTCATCAGAAAAAATGTTTTTTTGGGAGCGTTTTCAAGTTCCCACTGGTACGCAAAGTAAGTCGATTTTGTTTTCATAACAAAAAGGGTCTCGTCTCGAGGAACTTCCTACCTACCTGCATTAAGTCAGTTCTCTAGTGTGACGGGTCACATCAAACAAGCTAAGAACTCGGTAGTTATTCCAACCACCCTCGACCCAGTTCACGAGCGGTGCTTTGACGGTTTTTCGATGGCTCTACTACGCTACTTCGCGGTTACAAGCCCCTTCGGAGAATCAATGATGATGTTGCAAATTCTGGCTTTACAAATGATGTGGAAACGTTTTGTTTTTCTTCGAAAGTTGAAAGCTTAGTTTAGAAACAACTTGGGCTTAAAGATTGCGTTAGAGTGAAAATAGTGGCAGGATGTTAGCTTATCTCTGAGTAAGAACATTTTCCCTGAAAACATCTTAGGCACTTTGAGTAGAGAAGCAGCGTATTCTGTGATTCATAAATAGGCAAACAGTTAGGTACACATAGATCAAAGCTTCCAAAGCAGACACTGATTCAACAGCTGTTAGCACATTTAATGACATCGACCAAAATGGCGAAGGATGAGTCAAGCCGAGTCATAAGCCCAATAAGGAGATCACTTAATGTGGTCTATCTGCCATGGTGGGCGATGGATAACCAATTGAATGATTGAACTCATTGCTTTACAATAAGCTTTATTAGCTAAAAAAGGCAGACAGCCGTAAAATTCAAGGTAAGTAACATAAACACCATAAACAAACAACACTTGACCAAAAACGGTTCAGGTCGTCGAACTAGTGTTGCGTAAGTGAAAACATTAGCGAAGAACGTTCGGAGCGAGTACGTCTACTCTACGAGGTTCTGTATACACGTGTGGGAGTTATAAAGTAGCCGCAAATCCCGAATCTGAGCAACAACAATGTACCCACCAGGTCGTTACACATAAATAGGTTGGGAAGTTGGAACTTACCGGTAACAGCAGTTTTGCAACTCTTTATCGTACCTTGTGGTAGAATAATTTCACCTTTATGGAAACCTATCGCAATAAATTACATTATGAAATGAGATTTATTGGAATAAAGTGGCTATGTTTGTTTCCAACGAAACTGGAATTGCCGTTTTTGGATGCTCTGAAGTCTGAATATGAACATTTAATATTATAAACAGATGGCATACGTGATGACGGTCACAACGGGCTACAAAAACTACCAGCCACAAAAAGCAAACACGATGCTGCAAATAGTAATGTTAAACAACGGTTTTACTGTTTTACTCATTTGCATTGATTAATCTGACCAGTAACATTGCGCGATTAAACACACTGGAAGCTGGACAAAAGGAAACATTTATCAACGCTAAATCGAAATATTCAATGACGAGAAACAATCACGGTGTATCCAAATATAATCATTTACGGCTTAAATTGATGGTTTTTCTCATTTAACCCTCCAAGGTTTAACAAATAACCGGAGAATAAATCCTGCTTCGTTTCTAAAAACTACATTGTGACAGAGGAAGACGTATGAGAACCAATGACGGATTTGGATCTGTGACAACCGTACAGGAAGAGGGAACGTTAAAAATAGAACGCACATTAGTTTTAGAAGATGCAAAGTAAACCGCTAACGATTTAAACGACCCAATAATAGCATTTCGGGAAGCAGTAAATAAACTGAATAATGATGGTCCTTTGAGCCTTGAGGATTGGGATAGCTTTACTGGCAATATAGATTCTGAATTAAAATTCTTAAATGGCATTCGGATTCTTCCCAAATAGTACTGCGGATGTTATTTTACTCAAGCACGATTGATGTAATTCAAACGTGAGAAAACTTCGCATGTAACCACACAATAATTATGGTATCACACCACACAATACTCATTACAAATCTCGCATAAGGTAATAAAAAAAAAGAAGATTATTTCATTAGTAGACGTAACACCAAGTAACATAGAGCAGCGAAAAAAGATGCAGCCATTAATCATAGTGAAGAATAAAACAAAACAAGAGCATACTCTCTAGCCATTAGGCACATGAAAGCAAAGCCACTTACAGCGGTGAAAGTGTTATGGAATTCCGCGATGCACCCGGCCATTATTGTAATTGGAGTGAGACGGTGCGTCTAGACCGGCATGGCAGAGCCCGCAGAGTCCGCGGAGAACAGCGTGATGGATGGAGAGCAATGCTCGAGGACGTTCACCGTCATCGCATGTGCTTAGAAATCAACTCAATTATAATTGCGTCTACTGACGTCTTGTTTCATGCTTTATTACTTTAAATTAATTTACCGGCTGCTGGCTTCAATTTAGTATATTTCGGAGTTTAGTTTCAAGTTTTAACTGTCTATATTTGTTGTCAGAGGTTCAACATTGACTTCTGCACTATAATTTTCTATTTAAATCCCAATTTCTTTTCATTAATAAGTTGTTATCTCGACGTCATATGCAATTAATTTATTTTCTACACAATGTCATCGTTACGGTCAAGTTATGCGACTCCAATGTCACTTAATTAGATAACTTCGATAAAGGCCATGCGAAATTTTATCTTCCGACACGAGTGAAATGCACGATGCATTTCTGTGTTATAGTCGAGGCGATAATATGATTTGTATCTTTTGAAAATTCTGTCCTCTATATCTTTTTACTTTTATCGTACACTACGATTGATATTTACAAATCCGTTGGCCAAATAGCCAAACCAGTAGTTAACTCAGCCAAACTAATACTTTTACATCATCAAATGAAAAGTATTCTTAAAGCGTTTTACCACGCTAATTAAACACGGCTAGTGCAACTTGCGAAGTGATAGGAAAGTGAAAGTGTAAGAATAGTGGAAGAAGTATTATCTAGATCGGAGAGAACAAGATAAAGTTCAAGAACATTTCTTATCTAGCTCAGCCTGCATATAATATACAAGTTGATATAGTAGGGTCCGCCATTAATTCCGAATTACATAGATGTATTAATTGTTTGAAAGATAATATTATGACTAATGGAGAACTAGAGAAGAACGGAAAAAGAAGACACGCACGTCCAACATAACAAATAAATTGGTATAAGGACAGTAGAATGATATGAATCCATTTGAAATAAATCCACATTTACTTTATAAACAATACAACAATGTATTGAATAAATTTTAATTTAAGAACATAAGGATAAAGAATGTCAAACAAAGGTCCATTCAATACCTATTTAGCTGAGTGCTAGTCCAGTATAGTATTGAACTATTACAATAAGTTTATGTTTATGATAGCAATAGTACTAAGTGCATTTTCTTTTAGTACAAACATTTTATAGACAATGCAGTGGATGGTTTCTTAGGGACGTTACACACATATTCGCGTCGGAGTATTCGATACCACTGTTTGTGGAACAACAAAAAATTACTAAAGTTTTGGTATTTTTTCGGTTCTTGTTGATCGGCAAACTCCGTTCAGCATCTACCATCGCTGAATTATAACGGGTCGGCTCGACACAATTCAAGCTAAGTCGAGCGGCTTTTTCCCGAACATCTACCTATACAGTATTTGCAATTTTCGAGTATCGGTACATTGAGGTGTTGAAGTATTTGTACAAAAACGCCACCATGTCAGTCCGCAGAGGTGTATATCTACAGTACACCCAGACATTCCTGTCTTTATCAGTTGACGAAGAAAACATGAATGTATGAAGATTCAAGTGTATTTTACACTAGTTTAAGTAATCTTTCATGATAATGTATTAATAAAGACCACACTGAAAGATACAAGCCACCACACATCCACTTGAGACTATATTTAGGAACCTTAAAACGTTCAAGCTAGTGTCAATGACTGGGAGATCCAACAGATGTCAATCAGCTTCTTATTATGTGGATTTATTTTTGTACGACTCAGATTTCAACTCAAAGTTCATTGTTCCATACAAAACTAACGTTGACGAAAATTCACGACAGTAATTTGGTTGAGTGACTCATTTCTGCGTCAAACATCATCAAAACTTGAGACCAGACATTTCGGCGTGATTTAAGACAGACAAACAAACTGGACATAATTTTTGTAAAAATTGGAATTGACAATAGTTTTTGGCTGTTTGTCAAAACTAGGGACACACATACCACCTGTTTTGAAATGTTGCGAAATAGCGACACGGTTACACGGGTAATCGAGAGTTAACCTATATATATTTCAGAGAATGCACCGGCCGGGTCAGTGCATCTAGGCTGCAATGCGGTACTCGTATTCTTGGCTCTGGCAGACGACCTTCAAAACGAATGCTATCTCCATTTTATACTGGGAAACGTTTCGCAATAACAGCACAATTTAATTCTTTATTCGTGCAAGTGGAAAGAATGTTATAGCGTACATTTTACGAACATGTTTGGCAATACAATTTGAAACTTGTAAGCTATTTGGTGGATGGATAATTTTAACATTTTATAGTCATTCAATTTCAGGAATATTAGGTAAGGAATAGATATAAAATTCATGTCCAGACTTGGCGCAGAAAATGCTTTAGTTAGTATTTTTATAGATTTATGATCTAGTAAAACTGCCAATAGCAAAGAAGGTACGACAAGATTTTTTCTAGAAACTAAAATCGTTCGCATAAAATAATATAAGACGGAACAGCCCATAAAAGTAAAGTAAATATGATTGTAATGGAGAAAATTACGCTCTCTACACTTAGCTAAAGTTATTGCCTCCCACAGCAATTACTTCAGAGTTAACCAATTAATTTAGAAAAGCTAGACCACACATCGCGGGAGATTTGGAGCGCTTTGTGGTCGCATGATTGATAGTGGCGACAGATATAACATACCCAACAACTAAATAAATGAGAGAGCTAAATCATCAAGATTAATGTCCTCCTTCCTTTATTCAGCTTTATTCCAGAATGTTTGCCATCTACAGGGAAAACAATGTCTGCAATGGACCCTTCCATAACCTAATATTTTCGTAACACTAGTCCCTAAACCTCCTCTGGGTCTATTTTACCTCCGCAACGGCTTCCAACGTGGCGGGTTATTGCCTTCATAACTAGGTTACGCAGGTGACCGCATGAAATACACCTGTGTGCCAAAATATGTAGGGTATTCTCCTAAAATTGACGTTGAAAAGGACCTTTCCTGTGAAAAGCAATGTGGGTGCACTTAAAAAGATCTTTGTTTAAACCTTAAAGCAAAATAATAGTCCCCTTTCCTTTAAAGAAATCCTTAAGAATTTGCAGATAATATTTTCCGTCCTAACAGATTGTCAGACAGCAATGTTTCAGATATGTTACATCGACAAATTGTGTCGAAAAGCAATCAATCATTTTCAAAGTACATCATCATAAAAATGTTAATGTTAAATCACAAGCAGACAACAATTCGTTTCTTAAACACACTGAAGAGCATACTTGAGATGGTCTACATCTAACGCATTGCAATCTGTCGAAGTATCGTAGTTGGAGGTATTTAAACAGCTCTGTATATAGACATAGCACGCTATTCGACATTCTAGAAGATGAAGATTACACAGCTAATTGATACGAATTGTGATCAGACAATAGAATTTTGTTTAGCTTAATTGTGGAATTCTAATATTGGACTTATTGTGTGTCTGTGTGCTCGTTCGTCTTTATGCGTGTGGTGTGCCGGTCTATTTATTTTTGCGTTTCATTGTTAGTTTCTTTAGGAATAGCTACTATTTTTATACCATATTTACTGTTTAACAATTAATGAATTTTATTTAGATCCTATAATTCCTTTTATGACTAAAACTTTGCTTTATGACTATTAATATAGTAGATATTCTATTTAAGAATAAGTAGAATATCTACTATTCAATGTTTATGCCAAAACCGCATTATAAAAGTAGTTCATGTAACCAACTGATAGCAGAAAACAGCAATATATTCGCGATTCATGCTTCATTTTCCAACGCAATCCATTCATAAATAGTCATTAAAGAACCAATTTCAAATATCGTCCATGTCCAGTCTAATAAAAATTTCATCTGGACAGAAATACATGAAATTTTACGACATCGTACGTCATTGAAACCCGTGTTTTCGGCTCGGAGAAAATAATTAAACTTTACGAGTTTCCGATAGCGCTGGTCTTTACGATGTAGTAGTGATAGATATGTTTATGTTTAATCGACCTCGGGAGGCTGGGCAGGTTTAAAAGTCAAGGGTTTAGTATCCACCAAGTCATGGTCAGCCAGAACTGCAACCTTTTCGTACTTGTAACACTTTGCTTACAAAAAATATCGTAATAAATTGTTAAAGTAGTCGGTGCTTGTCGGCGAATATTGGCGAAATAATATGTAAATTGAAAAAGTAAAGTCCGTTGATCTCAGGATCATAAATATTGCTATTACCATATTCATATTTATAAAGTCAAGTGCTTCAAATAAGCGAGCGATGTAAAAGACTCATAAATGGGGTGTATTAAAATTCAAGCAATGAAAATTTTAAGCGTTCAACAAGAAGCTTCATTTTAGTATAGAAATGAATATTGTTTTGAACATTTTATTAATGGAAGACACTATTAAAAACCTACTACTATTAGGGCCATTTTCTCAAAGCAAAGATTCAAATTCGGAATGGCTTAGAGGCGAACATTATCACGCAAACTGGTCATTAGTACTAATCAGCTGAGCAATAGAAACTGAAAACAGCCCTGCGGTTAGAATTAATTACGTAATTGAAATAAATGTTTTGAGGTTTCAAAAATAAGGTTTGAAAGATGATTCACGTATTACATTAGCACACATGATCTGGTGCATATTAACAATATTTTCATACAGTAAACGAAGTTCGTGACTACAGTAACTTCCTTATGAATCAAACTTGGGATCAGGCAGGACAGCATGGTCACGATTAGCGGGAACACGACGAAGCACATCGTGGTACTAGAGCTGATGTGCACACTCAATGCCCTGCATCCACCCATTACATACTGAGTTTCGTGCCTTGGAAAGCACGTTAAGCCGTTGGTCCCGGCTGTCATTTGTAGATCTTTGGCAGTCTTTACAGGTAGTCAGTGGCCCGAAAGTCTGACAACCAGTCTTACCACGGGTATCGTATTACCCAGTACTAACTGGGTTGTGAAGTCAGATAGGCAGACTCTCCATGTAAGACTAGAAGCCGACCCTAACGTAGTTAGGAAAAGGCAAGGCAGATGATAAGTCAATGTCCTGCATTACTTAATCCATCGTTCCCTTGTCTGCTTTGTGAGATGGGTTAAATAATGCAGGGTACTGACTGTAGAATAAGATAAATGCTTTTGCCGTTGATGACGCTAATGTTTGAGTGAAACTAAATGTTTTTTGGGACTAAACGATGGATGAAAACAGATTGATAAAGAATCTGCTTTCTTAATCCTTAAAGAATGAATACCCTGAATGTTTTCCTTTGAAAACTCAAGTCGGTAGATCATTAATATAAATATTTAGTTCTCATTCGCAATAACAAATCGTTAAGTTACATCAATATTTTGATATAACCACCTAGAAGCGGGTGATAATTAACAAATACGTAAGCGAAGCCAAACAAAAGCGCATAAAAACCAAAATGGAGACGAAAAAAGATGGCAGGAAAACAATGCCATTATCTAATAGGACATAACAATGATGAAGTTACGAAATGGTATGTAGAGGAAGTTGTCATACACATAAGAAGTGTAACAATGATTTTGTAACGTGTAATCTACTTGTGTGAATGTGACTCTTGTTTGACAAGCGATTCTTTGAATATTACAAGTTCCGTGATTCTGTTCCAGAGGTGAATTTTTTGTGTGGGAATAGAGACAAAATATGCTCTTATATGAAAAGATATTTAAATATGAGAAAAGCCTTGTTGGATCGAATTTCCATCTCCCAATTGAAATCGTTTATTCTTACGGTAAATTGTTGTTAGTCTTGGGCGAAGAAGGTAATCAATGAAAATTGTTTAGTGTTTCCGTATCATACATTGACGACATTATAACAGTGCGACAATCATGCGGTGAATGCAGCTGATTTACATATTCGAATGATATTTCGGACTTTCTTATAATAAATTTTCTATCGCGTGCAAAAATCTTGTCTTTATGACCAGATTTTTGTAACCCTTTCAAACTAATTACGATTTGTATTCATTGCGTAGTTGAGCAGTAGAATTGCAAGTGATACTTTATAAAGTATCGGCAAAAACTGTGGTAGAATTCCAAGGACTATATTACCTTGTTTCCACCCACTGTGATATGATAGTACACCTGGGTGATTATATTAGTTAACTAAAACTTAACACTTAATATTACCAGATTGGCAAGTATATCTTTTGGTTTTGCTGAACGAAATACAGTTGTTTTGGTTGGCAAAATGATAATATTTGATTCAATCGTTTCCAACTCGAGTAAGTCCAGTCGAGAAAGACAGAATGAGCTAACGAGGTAAGTGTTAGCTCGTTTAAATATTCGGTTATTGAAATACTTCTACAAAACAAAATCGTTCCTACAATACGGGGTGTATCACCCCAGTTCATCGACCCATCTTATTTGCAAGCACAAAAATGAATTAACACCAACAAGAGAAAACTTATAACGAGAGATGACACAAGTATCTCGAGACGAGCATCGTAAGCGACGCTATTAAAAATGAAAGTAAATACCAGAAGTATTACGTATACTTATGTATTATGTATAACAAGTAGATAAGTACTCCCACGCTTTACATAGTGCACGAGGAATGTTCTTTAAATTAATTTTGACAAGACGTATTCATTCATGTGCTAACAAGATAACAAATATTTTGAATGGACATTCGTTTGCCGTCAGTGAAGTAAATAAATAGTTTAAAAAGCTATGCAGCTCGCTGAAATTATGTAACAACTGACAGTGGTTACAAAAAAAAAAATGCTGTAACAATTTTCATAAACGTGACAGCAACGTAACTGCTAATCGGAGTTGTAGAACTAACCATTTGTAAAAATTACTTTGTCGCGATGAAAGATCGCTAGCAAGGAGGTGACTACTGGGATGCAGACTAATGGAAAGGTATGGGTAAGAAGAAATGCGGCGCCATCTCCAAAAAATCTGGACGAGGGTAGGAGAAGGGTGAAGGTGCACGTGACAGGTATTCACAAGTTGTCAAACAAGCAAAAAGCAATAGACACCTTAATAACAAAAATGATGAAGATAAACTTGGTCTACCTACAGAACGAAAGTGAGAGCAAGATAGTAAAGTACACGACCTCACTGACATAGAACGGAATGGAAGCCTCAGTAATAACAGTAATTATTATGAACGTACAATGAAGACGTAGGTATATCTGTTATGTTATTTATTTGAATGTTTGTTTGTTTTTATAAACGTTATCATTGCTGTCTGTATTATGTTACGATTGTAGCAGGTCGATCATGTTGCAGTTTCTGCCTGTCCCTATGGAGAAATGGCATGAGTTTATTTATATTCTCGATTGAATTATTATCGTGGTTACGTAAAAACTTGGTTGTGTAAAATCAAATGTGACGTAGGTGTTAACAGCCACCCCTGTGGTCGCCAGCTAAAAGGTATGGAAATGAAAAGGGTTGAAGCCTGGGGTGAAATCAAATAAGTCAACCCAATTTGAAATATTTGTCAGAATAAAAAACGGTACAATCACATTCGGTGTAATAACTCTTCCGCACACGTAATTCAACGTGGTAAAATAAAAAAATACGGATATATATATTGTATGTACATAATTATACACGAACCGTGAAATGAAATTTCTAACTTTTTTAATAATATCGTAATGTATATTTTTCTAAATTCTAATTACCAAGATTACATAAAGTTTAAGCACGTCGTACATAACTCCGTTCCAAAACAATACATTATTTATAACCCTGAGTCCGAGGAAGTTTGAACAACCACCAATCTTACGAAAATTCGACAACCATAGACTCATTAATAACCATAAAAGGTTGCCAGTTCCTAACTTCCCATGGAAGTGCTAGCAATTTCCGTGGCGGATGGGGTCAAGTACCTGAGGGACAATCACGGTGATGTGCCGTGAAGATTGGAAGGAAACCACGGCCTGAATTTCGGGCTCGAGACTTCGGAAGTCGGTGATCGATGGGAGGAGATAAGTTGCTGTTTTGCTGTGTAATGTTGGAAACTATATTTAAATTAAGAGTATTTTTCCGTTTGTAATTTAAAGAATGTTTTGTTTGTTTTGGGTAAGCAATGTCTTCTTCAATGCTAAGCTGTTATTATTTTTGTCAAAATTGTCTGCCATTTTGCACTTTAAGGAATAAAAAAATTGAAAGCATGACTAAAACTTACATCCACACCATTAATTACGAACAAGTTAGAATTTCCTCGATGGTAATTTTTTTTTAACATTTGTTAACAGATCATTAAATTTCAATAACCAATGCAACAAGTCTTCATTTACACAATAGTCACCTACTCTGATTAAACTTACGATTTCAAGAAGTTTCATGTAATCAAACCAATAAAACGCTATAAAATTTTCTCCTTACTTAGCAACGACAAAGCCTACGGAAAAAATAAAACTCAACGTAATTGTATGCAAATATTAATATTACTGACCGCACGCCTTCAACTAAGCGCCGTAAAAGGCAATGGGTGTATGGTAGCATACAAATTGTTGGAGTGGGATGACCACGACAATATTTAGTAAGGTCTAATGTAGACAATCCTCCGTGGGCGAATCACAAAGGACCATACTCTTACGGCAATAAAGCTAATAGGACCAAATTATATGGAAAGGACCGGGATTTGGTTACTTAGTGCAGCAAGTGCCTAAGTGGCGTCATTTTGGAAGAGATTGCGTTTAGATTTCGTCTTCGGGTCAATATTGGTTTATTTCTTCAGCATAATATGTTTGACTGTTGCCAGTGTTTCGCTCAATGGAGCATTAATATCATATTCTGTGTTAGAGTCAATTGGTGCATTCCTAAATTTAAGTGGTGCAGAAGTTCTATGAATGTAGTATTCAGTAATATTGTTGGTTTGAAACATTACTAACTTCTAATCAGCATGATCCCGCTTATCAGACTTTCGAATTACTCCACCGTATATTGTCAAACAAGATTTTTTCCTTGTAGAGTAATAATTTTTTGTTTGTTAACCATTTCATTAGTGCGCCAGGTCGTTAAACCATCATTACGAACAGCTTAGTAGCTAACGTTATCTACTTCCCTTTCGTAATAGTCTTCGTCCGTGTCGTAACAGACAGTTCAACAGCTGTCATATCCTTTATGATAATCCTTATTTGAGAATTGTTTATCTACTCTTACAAGTTTATATTCTCTATAAGCGATATTATCGATGGTGATCAAGGTTTGGACTGGTACATACCTAACCGCACTTTTAAGACGACGAATCAGTATACAGCGAAAGAAGTGTTACAGAAAATCTTCGTAATACTTAATGAAGATGCAGAAAGAAGAGTAATGGTAAGTTCCACAACTCCAGAAACACTTAACGGAGATACCATAAATCATAGAATTCTGACAAGCCTTCGCTAGCATTTCGTTCCGTAAATTGATTGCTCAGTGAAAGTAAAGTGTAACAAAAAGTAAAATCAGAATGGAATTCAAAATAATTACAGATGCAATCAAAGATACGCAGACAATACGCGAAGGTATACAATACTGTAGCTATTTGTCACGGTACTAATATCAGTTTCTATTGCACAACCAAAATCAGCTGAGATAATGTAGATTTAAAATAAGACCGCGAATACTTATCAGCATGAAATGTTTAGAAATCTAGACAAGTAATTTTTGATACGGGACCATTGCGACTTGAAATTAAAGCGAAAAAAGAAACTGAAGCCGTTAGAAAGTAAAATTCGCTGCACAAAGAATTCGCATGAATCATGAGCGGTATATGGATTGGACACGTCTTGAAGTGACGACCTTACCAAACGTGGCTAAATAACACCTCGATGGGTCATGACATATATTATGAGTGTACCAAACGCAACAGACAGGGTTACTGCACTTCTGATTCTAGACTCAAACCAATAAAAAAGATAATCTTATCGAATATTTTAACAAGAGCCTGTTGGTCAAGGTGAAGAGGCGTAGCGAAGGCTGTACTAATATAATTAACTTTGTAGGATCCACTTCAGACATGCTCGAGCGCGACTCCCGAAAAAGATAACTTTTTACTTGCAATATACATGTTAAGCAATTTTGATGGCACAACATTGATTGATCAACGCTACAAATAAGGACACAAACTTCCAAACAAGTTACTTTAGTGAGCTGCAAATTACAAAATGTGCAGAATATTTTCCCAATAGTGCCGGTAAAAACGGTCTACATTCTACCTGGGACCGGTTGCCATCGCCCACAGGGTGAGTCATCCAGGTTGGATTGCGTGATGTAATGATAGGCCGAGTCGAGGTGCATGTTACGTTGGCACGTAGGTGTACGATGATGCATTTAGTCTGCAATATGTAAATTGGATTTGACATTGGGATGAGCCAAGTGATTGCATAGAAGCTTGTTATACAAAGATTGGTTTGTTTTTAGAATGTAATAGATAGATTAATATCGTTTAAATGCCTCTGTTGCAATATGCACTAGTTTAAATTGGCAACAGTTCACTGCTCAGTTTCTCAGAAAGATGCATATCTGTTGTTCGAGTAAATAATAGTTTGGTAACGAGACTATTGTACTATTTATTATCACAATGAGACTCGTATTTTTTTAAAGCTTGACAAAATTTATCTCGCGAAATTCCATGGAGTATTTGATCTGTCATTAATTGGGTTGTAAAAAAGGCAGTAGCTCTATGTAAAATACTGGTACGTATTCAACTGGTAAGTGGTGTGATTTGTTATTATTGATTTGATTGAATTATTTATTGATTGCTGATGATAATTGTTAACTAGTGTTTATTTTTTATTAATTGTTAATATTATTTGTGTGGAATTAAATAAAGCTTATTAATTTATTCAACTGGTAAGGCTGGAAGTCGACTTCAACGTAGTAGGAAAAGGCTAGACAGTTTGATTGATCGGCCTGGGTCAATGTCCTGTATTACCAGGCGAAAGAACAACCAGCTCTCTCTTATCAGTAGCTTACACAAGCAAGGCCTCCACTGAATCATGACCTCGAAGAACAAAATGTAAACCCACAACCTGAGTAACATTTCAATTAACAAAAAAATCGAACGCAATCAATAGCTGTAGGTGCCGCTTCGCCTCACTCATAAATAATTATGTAGTGGAGTGCTTAAAACAATACCCGACGAAATACTTCGGTCATGACGTATAGAACATTGAGCTGAATTTTGAGAGGAGGTGTCAGGTTCAATACGGAATGCTCTTTGTTATCGTTTGGAAAGTTATTGCGAAAATTCGTCAGTCAGTTGTAAGAGATGTTCACCTTTTCGCTTATTTACTTTACAATAAGCCTGGTTCATAAAGCCATAGTTAAGAACACTGTTTTAAGCATTCACGGTTTAAAACTAAACTTATACTGTCTCTTACGGGATATCTTCCGTGACTGTTTATTATTGTGATCGGGAACGATAGCCCTTATGTGACAGTATAAGTCATAGTTAAGAAAATTGCAATTTCTTTAATCCTCAAAAATTATTCAAATTAGGCTGCCAATGAACTCTTTTTACAAGGTTTTATTTAACTAGATAGTTTGTATGTTTGTTTGGGACAAATATAACAACTGATTTTTTTTTAAGTTATCACCAACCGATTCAGCTGAAATTATTGCATACACGTTTAGTTTAGATGACAATGCATGGTTAGCTAAGTGACGTCATTCTAAATCCAATATGGCGGACTAGCAAAGATGGCAGACTAGTTATTTTTAATGCACCCCCATCATACGGGTATCAACAAGGGTTTGCGGAGCAGATAAACGAAAAAAATGACGTCATAACTATTTTAAAAGCTTGTTTGTTAAGGTCAAAAATGACTTAAGCTGGTCCCCCAAAGCCTGCCTTCTTAGTGTTTTAGCTGGGGAGTAGAAATGCTGTTAACATATCAATTAGGACCACATGCGTTGGTCCTATGAGTCGTGAGAATATGAAGACCAGACTCCACCACTTCACACATTGCACTTCCACACTTTCCAAACTTACTTTTCACTTCCAGATTACTGCTCTTATGAAACTAAGAAAATAACAGGAGCGCAGTATCTTAGGTGAAAAATTAACAGATCATGTACGAAACACTACGCTGCGGTCCAAAACGCAAATCGTTGATGTGGCTCAAAAGGCTGACCAACTTAAATGGGACTGGGCAGGACATGTCTGTCGCATGCCCAACGAACTGTGGGCCCGTAAATCACAGGATTGGTGCCCTGAAACACTGACACGAGGTCGCGGCAGACCACGAAGGAGATGGCGGTACGAACTGGATGTCTTCCTAAAGGATTGGAAAGAAGTAGCACGGAAGCGTGACCTTTGGAAGGAGTGCAGGGAGGCCTTTGCCCAGCAGTGGGACAATGTGGGCTAGCTATAATATAATATAATAATTAAAGATAGCTATTAAGCCGTGGATGCGATAGGCCATAACGTCGCTTGTGTGGCTTGCAAGCATTTTAATGTATATTTCAATCTCGTTGCTTCCATTTTCTAGTGCCTATACCAAGAGGTTACTTTCGTCTACAGCTGAAGTATCGTCTGAAAAGTCTTTGTCGTAAAAGCCTTTTTACTTTTGTTTTATTATCTTTTAAAAGAACGAAAAACCACAACCCTATAAAAGTATAACAGTTCCAAAGAATCTAATAGATTATTTTATACAAAGCGCTCTGTTAGGAAAGCGGATATATTATGTTCACTAATTTCTTCAGTTTTTATTAAGATTCTCAGAAAAACGATTGGATTCTGAAACTTAATTCTTCCACGGAAATCGTATCAAAAATAAGAAACCCTATCCCAAATCTGCTTTAATCTTCGTTAGTTAAAACAGTACAGGTATATAGTAAAATGGGTCGCCATATAAAAGCAGTGTAAGGTTTCCATTACAGTTGGTGGCCTGATCGGTGTCCGCATTCAGTCGCATGCGGCTAATGTTGCTCAGTTGACCTAATATTACGTTTCTTGTGTTGCAGTTATAAGGGAATGGACTTTGCTGTTCTTTTACAGTAATTGGTAATTATGTATTGAGTGGCCTAGTCATAAAGACCACTACATCAACGTCCTTTGTTTGTCTTTGATTTCCAATAATTGTGTATTATGATGCCCGATGATCATCTGCCTAGCCTTTTCCAAATCATGTTAAGGTCTGCTTGTAGTCTAATCAGATGCAGCTGAATACAAGAATTTTATATGAAATAATACCATTCTCACCTCCACATCTACAACCCAGTTACCGAGTAACGTGATACCCATTGGTAGGCCAGTTGTGAGACTTTCGTGTTTCTGACTACCCGTTTACGAAAGTATGAGATAATCACTCCAGCCAAAACTGCACACGAAATAGTAATACTCATCAGAGATGGTATGTAAAAATTAAATAAAATTGGAAACTGAAAGTCTTATAACATTATTCAAACATTTCATCTTTCACGGCCACGTAGCCTTAGAAGCTTTTATCACCTTAATTGAAGGATATCTACCAAAGATGTCTAGCGCCGGTCGATCACCTGATACTATAGCACTTAAGAACCGATACGTATCTGTTACAAACTAGATTATACCCTGCTTCCATTCTCTGTAGCTGATGTAGCTAACAGGTTCTAGAAGCCGGTCGATGCTCGGAGCTATTCGCTCAATGATCGCCAATCAAGCTAACGACATGGTCACGACACCCTGTGGTTATCGATACTAGATATATGTCTCGATTACTACATCGAGTGGGCGGAACAGCCACTACTAGATGGTCTCTTGCGAATAACTGTGACAGATATAGCAGGTACTCGTAATCAAAATGAGGAAAGCTATGACGATTGTGAGAAAGATGACATGGCTACAAAGGCAGAAAACTGAGGTAGTGGCTGACACGGATGTAAAATTAATTGAGAAAAGTATTAAAATAATATGCACGGATGACAATGAAACAAATAGATCTGAAACCAAATGATTCACCAGAAAGATATATCTAGAAAAACTAATTGGCATCAGACGACATATCTATAAAATTCAATCGAATCTAGTTGATCTGGAAGCCAACTAACTTCCTAAGGAAAAGGCTTTCGATACGAGTGGGCGATACCTACATCGATATTTCGAATAAGCACTCGTAATAGAAATGGGACCGTAAAGCCTTTTAAGGGATTATGTGAAGTGTCGTGGGCTTCTTTATACGACAAGGTTTAACTATCCAAGTACTTAGGATTAAAGTGTTATAATACGAGCTAATTCCGTAGCTATCGAAAGGTCTTCAAATGCAAATCGAATAAGTTTAAATTGAAAGTCCCAATTATTTACTGCTGCTGTTAATGGTTATAGATGTGACTATTCTGTTAATAAATAATGTTAGCAAGACAATTTAAGTCCTTACTCTTATCTGCTATCTAAAGTAAACAGCGACAATTGTTAGCTTGTCAGCAGTCGCCAATCGGTTTGAAATGGACCAAATAGATAAATTCGCGTAAATAGGCTTCCGATTCAATGTAATCCTAGGTCCTTGGTCTACTTGGTTAACATATACGGTTCATAGAAACACGCCCACATCCAAGGTAGTTGAAGAACTATTTAAATACTGGGTTTATGCAAAGAATATTACTTTAGACTAGGCGTTAGTAAGTTTATTAGACATTGTGCATTATTATGGTGGGCGGATAAGACAATGATGTGTCAGTCAATGTAAAAAAACAAATACATGGAAATGTTGCAGCAAATGCAGTTAGAATACTTCACACAGAATATTACAATAGTGGTAACGGTTGCTACATTCAAACTGGAACGTTAAAATATTATCACAATAATATACTTCCCTGGAACAAAAACATGAAGACTAACGATGAACTGCGCTAACTAACGAATGGGTAAAATATGAACAAAACGAAACGAAATAGGTTACAGGCAGACCCTAAACATGAAGCATCTATTAATACCAACAAAGTATTACCGGTGTCTCTTATCAATGCATTAGTGATAGCTGAATCTATATCACAATAGTAGTAGTGACTAATTACGACAGCATACCAAGGGCTTGCCAACTATTTGACCGCTCATGACGCACAACAGTGGGATAAGACCACTAGATTTTGCTAAAACCTGATCGAGACTCCAACTAAGAAATCTGAATTGAATGATTGAAGTAACAAAAGTAATAATTAAAGAAAGAAACAAAGACGGGAAGAGAATAATGGTAAATATAAAAGATAATCAGAAATAAAAATGGAGGAAGAACAAAGAAACGATGGATGGACTGAGTAAAGGATGATATGGCAAGAAAGGAGGTGTCTGATGAGATGATGATTAATGGAGAAGTATGGAAGAATATATGCTGCGCCGACTCCAAATGAATTGGGACAAGGATAAGAGAATGATGATGATGATGAATCAGAAATAAAAAAATCTGTGGATAAGTGCAAGAAGCAAACTTTTCCAGCTGAAGATAAAAAAGACGAGAGCAAACAAGAATAGTGTTTAAATCCGACGCACCTAATAACTACGATACATTTAAATAAACTTGGCGTTGAAATAATCTAAACACTTACGTACACTGACCTGAATGTTGAACCAGTTTTCATTCTCAGACATATTGAGGGCAAAACTGTTCTGATCTTGCAAGAGTTATTGTTCAAGATTAATAGTAGTGCCAGGCTGCCAGCCGAAGCAGACTTAGGGCGAAAATAACGATGATCGTCTGCTGTTTGAGAATATAACCGCGCTTACACGTGGCTTTACTGGTTAACTAGAGAAGGCACTGAACTTTAACCCAAGGGTTGAATTGCGTAGGCGAAGTTTTCTTTAGGTTGGTCATATCAAGCGGTGTTATTTTTATACTCTGTCTAAGTTGTTCTATAGGAAGCCAACCCTTTAAAATTTCACCGCCCACGGCTTCTTAGTGACGTGCGTTGAAAGCGCCATTCATGTTTTTACATTGTGTAACTTGTAGAATATTCAATCTAAGAATCCCTGTGACGTCAGCCCTTAGTAATGAAGGACCTACTGTGACATCAGTTGCATTGGATCCACCTACTAGATGGCAAGGAGAACATAAATGCTAACGTCGTATTCAAAGATGCCAGTACCTAATTGAATGAGTTACGATCGCCTAGAACAAATTCCAATGCCATTTGATCTCCTAAGAATGTAAGGAATGATCTGAAGGATCCGGAGATGTAGAAACAAAGATTTATTTACTGGAATCTATTAAAGATTAGTTATGTTACTGTTATCGACTGCGGAGTATTGTAATGTTAATTTGTTTAAGTTGAGTAGATTTGATGTGGTAAATGGAAGACCGATCAAATCGATTATCGGTTAATATTTTTTAATCTTCATATTCAAGATTCGTCCGATTCTTGAGATTTATTCATGTCGATTTTTTATATCGTTACCATTTTCTTGAACAATTAATTCAACAGATAATTTTACACGGGTTATACCAATTGATCAACTAGCTTTATACTGTATTTTGTGTCTGTCAAGCTATTAGGGTAGCAATGACTGACTCATACCACCACTCTAAAACTTTTGTGGGTCAAAATTGCAGACGAAAACATCACTGGCGCATAAACAAAACTGCACACTGAACATTCTACAGACATCGTAAAACAAATACGAGAATTTACGACGGACATTCACGAGTTCACAAAAACCACTTAAAAAAAAATGAGGCTAGTCTCTTACATGGCTACAATGACTGTACTTGAAGACGTATGTTTTTCATAATTAGATACAACTGGGTCTTTGTTTCCTTCGTCCCATTTAACAATGGACTACTCTCTCCTTTACACGGTATCTACAAGAACTGCGGAGGGATTAGGAGCATACCATGGTCACCCATCTATCATACTTGACCGTGCATAAACGCAATATATCTTCTCATTGTTGAATCTGTTCATCTTCGGCAATTCAACGATTAGCCTTCGTTTTTGTAAGTTGTTTCAGGTGTTCATCATTTCAGATATTAAAAAAAAATTAGAATATTTTAGGCCGTGCACAGGTCAATTGTTTTTTTTTTTCTTCTAAAAGTCCATATGTCATTCCCAAGTCGATCGGGTTCACCTGGCCCCGAACAGTTCAGGGCTAGAGTAAAGACTAGGCCAAAGATGATTTAAAAACTAATGTTCATTGACACGATAGTGTGTCATCAGTGTGCGCAGACACACAGTCGCTACACTCACCTGCGCATGAGTCATCCTTAGAGCTTTAGCTTTATTTTTTTGCATCTGTAATGTGTTTTAACGCTTTTATGTGATGAGATTGCTGTCTGATATATTTAGAGCGTTTCATTAAGAAGTAATTAAACAGTGAGTGCACCTGTTTCTTGATGGTTCAAATATGACAGACACATCGAGTTGTGTGTGTATGGGCAAAAGTCTGAATATGTTAATGAAAAAAAAACGATCACGGTACATCGATAAATGCTTTGCATGTCTAGCTTATTAAGTACCGGTTATAATCATGTTAGTGCTAATATGAGTATATAGACAGGTAACCAAGGTAAAACTATAAAGCGAATAATGCCACATGCGGGTGTTGACACAGAGCCACGAAGTGCGAAATAAAAACGCAGTAACCGCAGAAATAAAGAAAGCGCAATTAAAATCGCAAATGGCACCTACATCTACAGCCGTAAGTAATCAAAGAAACAGTAATAGTTTTCTAATCAGTAGAAAGCAAACAGACAGAATTAAAAGTTACAAGTACAAATGTACTGATTTACATATTTTACATGTTTCGTGATCGGTCGATGGTAATGTCGATGTCGTTTATTCCGGGCTTTCATTGCCAATGTCGGTTTTATGTTTTATCGATTCAACAATTTAACTGTTATAAATAGTTATGCTAATTCTAGAAAGTTCTGCGTTGTTAGTAAGTTTATACCAGAAGATAAGGGAAGCAAAAGCAAAAACTTGCTAAAAATAATAGTATTAGAAATAACACGATAGCAGCCCTGTATTCCACAAAGGACTGGACAGGACTAGTATTGGTTGGAGTATTGCATCATGTACAGAAGTAGCAGTGCAGTATTCAAATAACCAAATCACTACTTAACAGTGTTCCTATTCAACCCAGCCACCTGTTACTATTCCTGCACCAGTACAAACCATAAATCACGAAGTTGATAATCAAAATGTAAATGCATGCATTGGTGCAATTTAGTGCAAGCTTGAGCTTTGTGAAGAACCGAACGATCTGCGCGCGACAAATGCAAAGCGAAATGAAAATATCAAACGGCAAGCTTCCTTTGTCTTTAATAGTAACATACGAGATGGTGCGAGACTTGTGACAAGACGCATTTCTGGTTCATCAGTTTAGATGAAAGATGGGGAAGTTGAAAATCCTAAACAAAATATAGCACACGAAAACAATCCATCCAATAAAGATTTTTAGAGAATTCTATTTAAATCATCAATGTAACCGCTCTGTTTTGGACGCTTTTGAAGAAGACATTGATGATGGATAACCTCCACTGTGTTTAGACCACACGGTTCAATGAGAATTGGAAACTGATGGAATACACGACACGACTTAGCTATTGCTCGCGAAGATGATATCATTTGGGTTTATACAAATTATTATTTCAGATGATGTCTCCGTGCGACCGAAGCTGTTGAAAGGCTGGACTACTGGACTGTAAGTGCACTCTATTGTTAAAATTACAATAGCGAATAATAATGATAATGTTGTATAAAAACTTAGAAATCGTATATTATTTAGATCTACTTTAGTTTTCTCTCACGTATCAGGGTAATCCAAATGGTCACAATATGCGTTTACACAGAAAGTAACCAAGCGGTATCTAATAGATGAGACTGTGTTCTGGCTTATTGTCAACAAGCACCACAATAACCCACTTTCTTCCTACACTTGCTTGTCATTCTAACTAGCTCACAAGAGATTTTCTTTAGATCTAAGAACAAAGAAAGTACGTAGCAATATTCCATTGTGATGAAGACATAAATATAGCTATGAACATGGTTTTAATACTCATGGTCTTCTATCTTGAGACCTAATCTATCTTACTGAAGCGTTTAACGTAAAACAAGCAATATCACAACAGAGAAACCAAAATAATTCTCCAGCCTCACAAATGTATTTAAGCAACATGTAAATGGTGGCAGTACAACTACTACAACTCCTTAATTGAAACTTTTGAATTAAAAGACGCGTTTGAAAAGTGTAGGACAAAAACAATTGCTGCACAGATGTGCAGTCTCCCAAGTAATAACTCCTTGTTCACTAGCGTTGACCTGTTTACTGTAGCGCCACGCTTCTATTCCCGAGTCTGACTCACTCCCTCACGTACTAATTATAAGCAAAATTACTCGACCACGGTCGTTACTCCACCGACCGGTTGTAACAAGTTAGGTAATTCAGTATTTATTTTTAGGTGAACGTAGGTCAAGAACGCTGTGAATTTTGGTTTTGGTGATGTTTTGGACTTAGTACTGATCGATGATGATTTGTAGAAGACGCCAATGGTCATTATTTAGATTTCTGACGTCAGCTCCATGTTATGACTATATGGAACAATGAAGAGAAATTGAAGCAGCACAATTATTTCAAAACATATAATATTCCATCAGCCACCAAGCTTTTCAGATTGTCCTTCAGTTTTTGTTATTGATTATTCTAGTTACTCTATCTATTCTTCTTCTAAGCGAATTTAACCTTTATGCTTGTAATAGTATCTACTTGAGCGAATACATCAAATGTTTTTTGCGACAACTCTCTCAATCACCGCTCCAAATGACGGTGATTACAAATTAATATTGCACATGCGCCATAAGCAGTAATACTGAGAATCATACAAGTTGAGAAACGAAGTGATCGCGATGCAAGTAGGCTCTATGCTCTAATAGATGTAAGAATGTACGGACGATTCCAATGTTAATTAAAGAAAACATAACCATTAGTTTATTGATGCTACATGAAAACAATCAGAACTTGATAAGGATCGAATCTATTCTTTATTTCTGTAATCCCCTTAATATAGCACTCGTTATAATAAGTAAAATTAGGAAACCCTGCATCAGACTCAACTCCTTCATTTTTCAATCCAATTTGAGCGAGAGTGTTAACAGGGCATAATACCTGGACTGTCTGAAGATTTTTCATTCATTTTAAAGAGCTAGTATTACAAACGATTGTTTAACTACCTTAGTCATTGTTTAGATAACACATTTCCGTACGGAAAATGTTTTCATTCATAGTTTCAGCTACTACAATCCAAAATATTTACAATCTGCTATTATCCATGCTACAGTAGAAGTAGATAGTCAGCTCAATGTTCAATGGTGGAGATTTATTAACCACTTCTTGTTATCGTCTTCATTTCCTTTCCGTGTCAAAGGTTTTTGATTCCACATTCACTTTTTGACATCGTTTTGTCGGTTCAAAGAACTGTAATTCGCGGATGACTTTGTTTTTATTCGGTTTATTCCATAATCTCGAGTTTCATCGAAGGGATCGTCTTTTATCTGTAACTCGGCCTTGAAATCAAATTTATTATTTACCGTTTCCAAATGGGCGTTAGATTTAACGGTCACCTTATGTCTGTTGCCGATATTTACAGTTAAGAATTCTTTAGGCGTGTATTTCTCATTTATTTAATTAACTACAGGATTACAAACTTTCTTGTTCAATTTACAAGAGCTACAATATTATGACTCAAGTCTTTAGCGTAATCTAAAGCATAAAACATATCTTGGTGATCATCAAAAATCATTGTAACTCATTCGTTGTTTGATTTATTTTTTGTTTAGCATTCATGACAGTGATTCAGGCTTAATGTTCTCATAATGTGTTCCAACTGTGGTGGCGCCGTGGGCAGGTGCGATGTCCGAAGGTTATTCTTTTCAACCGTCAACTCTTCAATCTGAAGGCGTTGTATTATCTTGTTACAACATAATTATGTATGTTTTGAAAACATTCAATTATTGATGTCATTGAATCAACATTGGGAGAATGATTTACAGTTATGCGTACAATCGATTTTGAAACTTGTGTCTGAATACTTATAGTCTTATAAACGGAAGGAAATACAAAATGGACACGTGGGAGTATCAAAACTTTACCAAGGGAATCTCTAATAACTATTTTGTGCTGCACTAAATAAATAGTTAATAAATTAATCATTTCAAAGTTGTATCTATAAAATCTTTATTATTTAATTACAATCAAACTGATGCCACCAATTAAAGCTTAGAACTTTCTTAAAGGTTTTAAGACCACCTGGAAATTATAGCAAGCCGTCCAATTGCCTATACGCAGCAAATCAATAAATTATATTCATCGCTTTCATTCAAAACTTCGGCTTCATAGCTACCACCCACAATAAGGGACTCATTAACACTTTTGAACGAAACATAAATATAGATCCTAACTACCGAATATCCAGCTCCTGAAAATACGGATTTAGAAGCGAGTAGACTGACGTATCATAAAACACTATTGCTAGTCAGTTATACACCGTATTGTTAGTGTGTTTAAGTACAAGGTGAGCGCAGATGGAAGGTTGTAAGTCAAGATGCACCCCCACAGTAAACATCCGGTAGTTAAACCCGTGTTCGAAATGTCTTCATTCTATAAAGTGCTTTTTCTTGTTAGAAAAATGTCATGAATTTCCGGAAAAGACCCTTTTGTAGTAATTTAAATGTTCGCTACTACGTTGATGAGTGTTCAAATGAGTTACATTACGGTGGTTAAACATTAATATGGTAAGATGGACCGGTGGACCATTACAATAATTGTTAGTAAACACGAGTGCGTGGTAAAAAATATAGAGAAGCGTACTAACGGCTGCCGACGCACCAGCCATGAACAATGGCCAGCGATGCCTGAAATCGCCGAAGGTACACTAGTTCACTATCCGATGGTTACCTCCATGATAGGTCTTCTACGGGATCGTTCATGCGGAACGATTTCTACGCATTCCGCCGATAACGTTGCGTTCTGCCCGTTTACTATTCAATTAACCCTGTGGGCTTTGTTTGGCAAGAGTTATAACAAAAAAAAAAACAACACTGCAGAATAAAATCACAAGTCTAGTCACTTTGCATGTTCACAGATAAAAAAAAACGAAGAATTAAAAAAAAAAAAAACAAAACAATTTCGTATTCGCGAACGCGTATCGAAATTCGAATGAAAGTGATGTCGCGGGTAGTGCGTCCATTGGCCGCGTGGAGCGCAGACTGAGCGCCGGGCGGCGCGTACGCAGCGTGCGTGTGCAACCGCATGCGCAAGCCGCAGCCGATATGGTGGGATATTGTTTCAGCCGATATAATTATGTTTACTTAACGCGGGTTCGTTTACAGTGCATCTGTACAGTGTTAAATCGAAATAGAAGCAGTAGACAGAGTCGAGAGGCTTACTTGGAACCCGTAATAACACATAGCTTACATCTTGGATGATATTAATATTACGGACGTGCTTAGGCGCGTAATGTAACCCTTTCATCCTGACATATTAATCTTTAACGCTATGTAAGCATAAAGAACTTGCATGTAAGAAGATTCTATTCTTAGCATAATGCTTATCAAATTCTTTCAGAAAATGAACACCCAGATTATTATGTAAATAAAAGTTATGGTCATGATCAGTATCTGTAACAACATAATCTGTCACGTAACCTGAGGTAACACGAGAAAGCGATGGACACACATTGAAGGCAAGTCCAATTGCTATGCAATCTACGATCGCTATTAGAGTAGTGACTCGATTAAACATGAGCGATTTACATTGTAATATAGAATTAATTCTTTCGGTTTCTCTGCGATAAGACGTGATACTAGAGTTGTGGTAGCTAATGATAGTTATATGAAATTGAAACGGAACGTGACATAGAAAATTCAGTGAGTAATTTATTTAGAAAGGAATACTGTTTGAAGAAATAAAACTAAAAGAAGTTCCAAACGAAAATGGAATTAAGGAAGCCATTTATTATTCCCTTTTTGCAATTTATACACAGAGAAAAGGAATTACTTTCAGAAGCTTTCTCTCAATCAAAGGCAAAAAGCACAAAGCGAATATAAAAAGCTTTCCATTATTGTTTTATGAAAATTGGTGAAGTCAGTCACAAAGGTAATTAGAATGTGTATCTTTATGAATTTATAAATTAATGCTAACGCCTAAGCGCCTCACAGCCAACAAAGGCTCACATACTTTGAAAACTATAAGAAAGTGGTATTCGAAATTCACCATAGTCGACTTCAATATAATGTCTTGTTTTTCCGTTAGATCTTTGACATTCTTGCCAAAAGGCATCGTGCTCGTGTTACTCAGCCACTGGGTGTTGGAAGTCAGGTAGGCAGTCGCTTCATATGAATATATAAAATACTGGTGTTCAGCTGCAGCCAGTTATTGGAATCCCACCTCAACATAGTTGGGTAAATGAAGTCGAGGCTTTTGACCTGTACTTACTTTTATCAATTCTCTATCTTCATCCTATTCCATTTGAGCAGTACGCTCTTTAATGTCAAAATCTGCTCCGAATTTATAACTTCCTTCCTAAATTGTATTTCATTACCCTATGGTATCAAGACGATTGCAGAACAGGTGCAAAGTGGATCGCGTATCGAGGTTGCGCGACATCGCCACGCTCTGAATCTTGCGACTGGAAGTATAAACATTCACCATGTTTGTGTATGTGTTACGGCTAAAAGCCGAAGTGCCGAAGAGCCGATTAAACTTAGATGTATTCTACTTATCTTCGGTTCGAACATACAATCAATTTGGATGTGGCGCTCGCCGGCAGCTGCCGCGGCACCGCTCGCTGCGCTCGCTCGGCTCGCGCGCCTTTTGTCACAGTTCTAACCTAACCTAATCCATTTGGTCGGTGTGTCCTAGCAGCAAAAAGGAAACACAACTGTTACCGGCTGCACCTAGGTTTAGCCGGCTAGAACTAGGTGTAACCGTACTTCGGCTTTTAGCCGTAACATAAACATGTGATCCCTGTCTCAATGAGAAAGTATTGAATAATAAGAACGTTTTAAAATAAACACGGTCATGTTTTATATATCTTTATGTTTTTGCTGTCAATATTGTCATAAGTTCAAGCCATTGGGTCGCAATGGAGATCAAAGTTTACTGGATTCACGAAAATATTAGGAGTGCTCTGTAAAAGGAGAAGGACCACTTGGATTTCGGACTTCTAGTCTTCATTCATCCGAGTACGTATTTATATCTAGCTATCTGATTATTTTGCTTTGAATAATTAGTTATTATTTAGTCGGCTGTGAAAAAAACTGTGTGGGTTGGAATGTTTGAGGAAGTATTGAAGCATGTCAGTCATCAATGTTTGAGTGATCGGTATTAGTTTCCAATTATGCAAAAACTAATCTGTTTATGGTATGATACCATGCAGTAATCGTACTATGTTTGCGTGATCTGATATCAAAATTAAACTCACCGAACATATTAGGTTAATCCAAGTTTGTTCAGGAGATAATCTGAAACTAGATACCTAATTTCGGTTATCTTTTATGTTTCAGTAGTTCGTGTGAAAATCTAATTTAACAGTTTTGGCATGAAAAACTTAATGGAACATTTTCGTTTAGTTTTTTTGATAAAAGTGATGTGGCCAGCCAAGAGATTTGTTCGTGAAGCTGATGGCAGTTTGCTGCCATCACATATCCACTTGCCAAGATTTTTAAAATGGTTTGTTGAAAAGGGGAGAGGAAGTTCAGTGCTTACTTAGAAAGCGTAACAGTAATGTTATATTATGTGCCTGGAACCTCTGAGGGGTTAGGCTGAGGTGCATCTTACTATACCCACATTTCGCTAGTTGTGTTTAAGTCCCATATAATAGGGGCGAGCCTATACGCATCAAGCGGGCACAAATTTTGTATCCCATTCTGCTACTGAAAGGGGTTTAAACTCTTCAGTAATTTATTCATTTTCCTTCCTACACAAAACTTTTCCCGTAGCAAAGAACGATCATAATGACATTAGGCACTTTTAATTACGACAAGGCGCGGGCGCGCCCAACAAGGGGCGCTGAACTAATGGCTATTAAACGTAAAGTATTACCGCGGCTGCAGTAAAAAACTACAGACTGACGATCCACTTTTATAGATGGGGGAAAACGATTTATGAGGAAACGTAGTCTGGTCTAATATGCAGTTTGTTCATACTTTAAAAGACTAATTCTCGAAGGGTAAGGCAGAGTTGTACCTATAGTATACCCAGAGATTTCGCTGCTTATGTTGAAGTCCCAATTAATAGGGGGCGAGGTTATTGTCTTCAACCAGGCAAAAGATGCAGAATCCAGGTTGCTGCTGAGAAATTCTATTATGGAAAAACCCAATCACATTTGGCCTGACCTCCATATCGAACAAATCAAATCAAAGCATTTATTTCAAATAGGCCAGTTACAGGCACTTTTCAATTGTCGAAACAAAGACAACAATAGCTACAGTCCCAGTCACAAGGCATAAAAACTGTGAAACTGTGAAAGTACTGTAGTTGCCCATTCCCTAACGTAGATCTCTATGGAGAAGAACGGGCAAGAAACTCCATAGACACTCTTTTAAATCAGAATACTTTTATAAACTCTTGGTTACATCATTCATGTTGAGATGGTACATTATGTGAGAACGATGTAGCAAGATGTGTACGTTAAAAGTGTCCATAGAAAACAATTCAAAAATAAAATAATTAATTCAAATAAGCCGTGGCAACCAAGAGATGGCCCTCAAGCTAAGCAGTAGCACTTAATCACGAGCTATACGAACGAGATTTTAAAAGGCTATAAAATAGAAAATTGGTGGATGTCTGAAAGGGAAAAAGTGGTTAATAAAATGGCGTATTATTTTTTGTAGAAAGTAGTCTAATGCAGTAAACAGTGCTTCGAACGCAATGATTCAGTGATTACAGAGAAAGGCGGAAGAAGTCGAGATATGACTCAGTTTTCAGTTTCCAATCATTGGTGCTCAAGATTATTGAAATATTATTCTAATTTTATTTGCGGGGCTCATAATCATGACCAGAGATCACACAAGGCACGAAAGTTTTGGGGGAGAGAAATTGGAAATCTGTGCACAGCAATGAGGCACAGTGTAGGCTAAAAACAGAGATTTAAGTGCCTATCATCATCTGCCTAGCCTTTTTCCCGACTATGTGGAGATCGGCTTCCAGTCTAACCGGATGTAGCTGAATAATCATTATAATTTATTATCTAGATTTAAGTGCTTATATAAAAAAATAACTTGTCATGTGGTCTATAAATATTGAAGAAACGTGAGACAGGTTTTTATTTAAGTATTAAACAAATCGATAATTTCTTGGAGGAGTCCAAAATAATCGGTAACATTGTAGCATAATACATTACATACTTTATTAGTAATTCAAGACACCCCACAGAACATAAAAATTCCATCGACTACCAATGACTGCAAATCACGATGATATAATCTGACTAATTCCCCATAGACGACTTTTCAAATTCCAAGCATATTTGCTATCACCATTTACAATCCTATCAACTAAAACAATGGATATAAATTCTACCGGCTAGAAACTAAAGACTCCCCACCCACGAATCAATCATAACCAAAGAGTTTTAAAATACTATACAGAGGCCATCACTATCAGAAGAAATGTCATAGAAAGGTGATCCCTATCACAGTGAGGCCAAATAGCAAAATTATATAATTGCCTAGTCGAGACACTTTAGTTTTATCGACAACAACCAGTTAGTTATTGCAAGTAGATTACGATGGTGTTCACTTTGTCCAGACTATCGTGTCTTCATTTTTCAAGTCTTTGTCTATGACCTACTACGGATATAAAATTTCATCGACTAAGAACTAATGACTCAAAATCAGGAGTTATAATTATATATATCTAGCCGATAACTATAAGACTATAACCAGAAACCACCACAAGGGTTATAAAAATTCCACCGTCGTCGCACCGAAGTCCATATCAGCTGATACTCTGGCGCCCAGCCAGGGTCGCCGTCAGACTTGCGCATTGCGTCGGTAAACAGACGCGTATTGACAAACCTGGAGCCGCGATGTTCAACAAGCTTATTTTCTGTATAGGCAACATTATTTATTGGGAAGACGTGTATGGGATGTTTTTGTGGTCTACTCGTCATTGTTCGCCATGAAGGAGGATGAGTCAATAAGATTTATGTGGTGGTTGTGGTTGAGTTAAATAGTCTATTTGTATTGTGATCTTATGACATAATATCACGCCAGTACTTCTCTGAAGGATTAGGCAGGGATCTACACCTCTGCCTACCATCTCAGGGAATAAAAAGGAGTGCAGTACAAACTTATAGTACACCAACATTTCGCCAGTTATGATCAAACCCCATGTAATATGGGGCGAGCCTATTGCCATCGTCCCGGCACGAATCCAAACTCAGTTACCTTACTATTTATGAAAAAAAAAAAAAACATAGGTCCTGAAATGAAAATCATTCAGTCACCGCTCACCGTGGACAGCCAGTTTGCTTTCAGCAAAAAAAAAATGGGAATGCACCATGCAGGTTTTAACTATCAAGGTTAGTTGCACAATGAGGAATGAGTGTTTGAAATGAGAGAAGAAAAAATAGTGCATGATAAAGAACATGAGAATTTCTGGAATCTCTGATCCTTTATGACTCAGAAAGAGCGATGCAGGTTGGCTATCAGGCATACACGTACCATCCTCCCACTCATTTTAAAACTTGTGACTAATAAATACTGCATCTTTTGACAGATTTTGTGGAGGCATTGTATTAATTTAGACCAAGGCACGCATTTTACTTTGTGTTATTTAAGTCATCACCATTGATCTCAAAAGAGTGAAGGAAAATCATGAGGGAGATCCGAGAACCGAACATTCGAAGATGTGACATCCTCGCATCCACCAGCCCACACCAGGCTCGTGTGGTAGATTACGGCCCATCGTTACAAAGAGGAGGCCTGTATCCCAACACTCCCAGCAGTGGAAACATTATATGCTAATTATGCTTGCATGAAAAGGGCGTGACTGTCTGAGTGCCGGAATAAGAAAAGGAAACACATAATAAGTTATTTAATTAGGTGAAACCGACGTACAAAGTGGTGGGTAGGTGCCGGTTGCATCGTGCAGGGTTATGTAACGTTACTACTGCTAGTAGACTTATCAAATTGTTGGAACTACTCATCTGCTCGGAATGTATAAATGATAGAGCGTGTACTGCACAGTCACACCAATTGGAATGTGATCTCTTCGTCACTATAATTTAACCGGAGTAATAAGGTCTATAATGAAGCAATTACACCAAGGTTTTGTTATATTATATCTAATCTCAGAATCGCGTGTTTACCAAATTCCATTATTGTATAAATAAAAAAAAAAAACTCAGTATTTACAACCTCAGTGCATGTCTAGAACAAATATTTGCTCATACCAAAAGGTAGGCATTGACTTTGCCGTGCTGTGTGCTGTAGCATTCACCGTTATTCATCTGTTTATCAAAATAAACCTGATGACGTCATATCTTGAAAATGCCATTAGGCAGCGATTTATAACGCCAACTTTCATAGAGAGCTGAATCTATTGCTGATACCATTAATCTTGGTTTAACCGTTAAACCTCGGTCTATTCAATTCACGGTACAATTTGACTTGACTTTGCGATTTAATCTAGAAAATAATTCACTGCAAGTGTTTCATAACAGGATTTGAAGTGAGTTTACTGTGTTTAGTTCTAGGCCAATTGAATTGTTTGCAATCAATTTAGTGCATCAAATTGTCATCCTGCAAACTATTGTAGTCATTTGCAGTACCGAAGCGTATTTGTCCCACACAGACAAAAGCATTGTCACATAATGCGTTCCTAACTACAAGCGGACACAGGACGATATCCAATACATGAAAATCACCAAACTATACCTCTTTGTAAAAGGCTCCTCAATAAAAAAATAATACTGTTTCCCTAATGACTAAGCCTGTTAAACTAAGCTCGAATATAATTGCAGAAAATTCGCGAACACCACAGACGTCACTGTAATTTATTATATTTTCTTTCAGCACTAAACATATCACATCCTTCGTATATATCACTTCCACGACAGTGTTTCATTCACTATAGTTTCCGTCGCCACCACGAAAAAAATACTAAAAAAATTGCTTCTCTACGAAATTAACTGCGCGAGTTAAAAACGCGAAATAATGTTACTATATAGAAATCCATCGTGTTTCCTTGCACGGGGAAGGAAAGAGTGGATTGTTTTTGTTAGGTACTGTTGTTTAATTATGAAAATAAAAGTGTTGAGCGCCGGGACACGTCCGGACCGAGCCGGCGACGCGACTGCAAGGATCGACCGTGCCAACCCTAGGGGAGGCTGCGTAAGTGCGCGCGACAGACTAACTATTTTCCACCTCCAGTCTAGCCACATAAGGTCGTAATTCCACCACGCTGTTTTTATTCGACAAACACGTGCCGTTCATTTGTAAAACGTCGCAAGAAGTTACGGCGCATGTCCAATAATAAGACCTATAGTGAAAGCATAAAGTGGAAATTAGTTTGGGCCATAAATTCTGGGGAAACGCTAGGGATGAGGCGCGGTCGCAGTGAACTTGAATGGGGGTATAAACGCGGGGTGGGCGTTGTTTCGCTTAGAGGGCTGTTACCGGGCGCTTTCATTAAACTCACTTTGTTATCACGTCAATATAACCATCCGGTCATGTTCTATCATTCCTCTGGGTCATATGTTGTTCACGTATTCAACATTAAGGTCTATTTTCCATTAAGGCACCACCACTTAGCAATTTCTGACTTCTGTAGTTCGGAAAAGTCTAATTGCGGTTTGTTCAGAATTCTTTTCATCATCAAATTAGCTGCCATTCTAAATGACTGAAAAGCTTTTGATTTCTTTTTTCAAAAGTTTATCTTTGGCAAGAAGCCCATTTATACTTCTGACCCCCTCGAGCATTAGCGCTTTCTCTGTTTATAATTTGGTCGCCACCCTATCGGGATTTTCCGCCACCCCGTCTGACCACAGATTTCATGCCAAACCCCCTATAGTAGGTACACGTGAGGCCGTCAGATGCAGCATCCACGTGAGAGGGATTTTGTTCCCAATCAATAAATCCAAGGTTCAGCACATGGCCGTTTGTATGGCTCAGTAACGAATTTGACAAAGGGTTTAGCTTTGTGGAGCGTCATCTTTGTCACTGAATGTTAAAGATAAAAAAAATACATGGATTTTTGGGTCTTGAATGGCATTAGCAAGAGGGCCTTGTTGGTACAGTATGACCACTTAAGTGTGCAAGTACAAGGTGGCGTTGCTTGTCAAGCAAAAATGCATCGATATGTCAAACTTGGTACATTTATTTTAGTTCCGTGTTTTCTCGCCTGCACAGATAAGTTGGCTGAATTGTAAACATAAAGTTGCTTAAAACTTGATGTGCTATATTGACATCCGTCTGGGTAATGTGCATATAGTGCTGCACGGTTTTTTTGAATATCAACGACATTGTGAATTTGTCTGTGGAAATTGAGTTTGCAAAACAAGATGGCCGCGTTAGTTTCGACTATGGCCACGTGCCATCTGTATTCTGGTGAGAGTAGGATAGACAAATGTTTGAATAAGCCTCGAATAAGCACTGGGATTGAGCTAAGCTTTGCAAATATTTGGACGCAGACGTTATTTGACGAGGTACCAGAGGAGTGATTGCGTATTGGATTAATTAACCGCTACTGTGGAACTAATTATCCAGACCACTGTTATTGATACGGGAATTCTGGTAATGGAAGGAGGATAATTTTATTCATCAAATGATTTCTATTCGTTCCTGACAAAAAAACAAATAAATTGCTTAAATTAAAGAATATTCTTGCTTTGCCATGACAATTGCATTTACCCACCCCGCAGCGGGTCTGAACAACGCCAAAAAAACTATTCATGATATCAATAATAATATCTAGTCGATTTCAGTCCTTACAGCTACTGAATTCAATGCCTTTTTAGGGTGGATGAGGGCGTAGATGTACTGGTCTTTCGTGTAAAGAATCAAATATATTTATGAGCCTGTTTTCTGACTGTCTGAGTACCAGTTTAAATTGATTGTTGATGTGGATTAGTGCATACTGACCACCACAGTCAGCAAGGTTAGAAATTCATATCGATAAGAAAGAGACATGGATCAGGCATTAGAGAATATATTTAATAAAAGGAGATGGATTTAGCCATTATTTTGATATTCTCACAAAATTCCCCACTGATCTGATGAACTGTACAGACGTTACAGTGTTAAAAAATAAAAATCGTGTGTTTGTGGTGGCGCACTCCTCCGAAACGACTCGATCGATTTTTATGAATTTTTTATGTATATTTGGGTAGGTCTTTTTTAGGTATTCGAAAAAGTCGTAAAGTACATTTCACACCGCTAATTGCACGCGGACGAAGGTCGCGGGCAACAGCTAGTAACAATATAAATCCATACAAAATTATAACAGTGTTTAATAAGTAGATACTGAACTCATGTATCTACGGATACATTACATTGTTTTTGCGTAATGAATTCCAGGAAAACCACAAAACGTTGTTAAATTCGAAATAAACATCTATCTATACATATAAAATTCAAAGTCCTGACTGACTGACTGACTGACTGACTGACTGACTGACTGACTGACTTATATATCAACGCACAGCCCAAACCGCTGATCCTAGAGACATGAAATTTGGACAGTGTACTCTTTGTGACGAGTAGGTATCCACTAAGAAAGGGTTTTTCGAAATTCCACCCCCAAGAGGGTGAAATGGGGTGTTTAATTTTCTGTGAAACTTTTAAATCCCTGAGTCAATTGGCTTGAAAATTTGTGTATTTACTTTTCAGTTAAAATTATGAGATACGTGTATCACAGTTTTTCCAAAATCATCCCCCAATTTAAAATTTAATGTCCTGTCTGGCTGACTGATATATCAACGTACAGCTTAAACCACTGGTCCTAGAGACATGAAATTTGGACAGTGTTTTCTTTGTAAAGAGTAGGTATCCACTAAGAAAGGGTTTTTTGAAATTCTACCCCTAACAGGGTGAAATGGGGTGTTGAGTTTTCTGTGAAACTTTTTATTCACGGAGTCGATTGACTTGAAAATTTGTATACATACTTTTCAGTTAAAATTATGCGATACGTGTATAACAGTTTCCTAAAAATCATCCCCCAATTTAAAATTCAATGTCCTGTCTGGCTGATTGATATATCAACCCACAGCCCAAACCACTGGTTCTAGAGACAGAGACATGAAATTTAAACGGTCTATTGTTTGTGAAGAGTAGGTATCCACTAAAAAAGGGTTTTCGAAATTCCACCCCTAAGAGGGTGAAATGGGGTGTTGAATTTTCTGTGAAAATTTTTATTCTCGGAGTCGATTGACTTGAAAATTTGTGTACATACTCTTCAGTTAAAATTATGAGATACGTGTATCACAGTTTTTACAAAATCATCCCCCAATTTAAGATTCAATGTCCTGACTGGCTGACTGATATATCAACGCACAGCCCAAACCGCTGGTCCTAGAGACATGAAATTTGGAGGGTGTGTTCTTTATGAAGAGTAGGTAACAGCCAAAAAGGGTTTTTCGGAATTTCACCCCTAAGAGGGTAAAATGGGGTGTTGAATTTTTTTGAAACTTTTTATTCACGGAGACTTGAAAATTTGTGTGCATACTCTTCAATTAAAATTATAAGACAAGTTTATCAGTTTTTCCAAAATCATCCCCCAATACATTCAAATAGGGCTTTGAAGCTCACGTAGAAAGGCGCATGTCGCGCAGTGTTGCGCGGGGCGTGCGGGGCGCGGGAGTATTTACCTATTACTAAGTAGGTAGGATTTTTCTGATGTCTTTTTATTACTTATTATCCCAGAAGTAAGATTCCGTGGGCAATTCCTGAACTCCACGCGGGCGAAGCCGCGGGCAGAAGCTAGTTTAAGTATAAACTAATAAAATAATCCAAAAGCTACTACCGATGATGGTTCATTTCACAAGTTGGTGCAATAAAGTGAAAAGATAATTGCGTGGAGGGCAATCAGAGAGGTTTCTTTGTCTTTTATTTATCTGAATAAAAGAAAGCTGAGTGCTTTATTCCCGGTATCAGTGACAGAAACATCTAAAAACATCGAGGTGTTGGATTATCAACTCTCAGTGCTTCAGCGAGTGTGGGAAATCTAACAATGGACTTATAGAATTACCGTGACCCTGGAACATAAAGGGCTATTGAAGGACACCGTGGATTTTAGTCAGTACAAGTCTGACAGTCCCTCCCGCTCTGCCCTGGGTGGGAGGACTCATTTGATGATTTTACCACGATAAAAAAAAAAAAAGCGCTCTTATAATATAAGGTTCTACCTAGTGAAGCATTAGTCGCTTATCTTAATTAGAAACCACAGACCTGTGGTCGTAGAGAATAGTAAGCAAAGCTGCCCATTGTGTATTTAAGTTAGTAAGTTTTAGGTTGTATGTGAATGACTTTTTCATGAAATAGTCATTAAATGGGATTAAATGAACTTAGAAGGTTGTATTGATGATTTTAATGATTATATTCTGTAACTACTTACGTCTTACGGTCGAAAATCTAACCAAACCGAAGTGCTAATGTTTTTTAAAGTGGCCATTGCGTTTTAGATTCTAATTTTACCAAAATAGTGAATTTAACCCGTAAAAATCAGTATCTTTTCTTTCATCTTTCTGCCCCCTATCCCCCTCCTCAAAAGCTAATAATTCTGAGTCAAATTGCTACGACCTGAATTCAGACACATCGACGGCGTTGGTAGTAGCTTCAGTCTTGTAAGGCTTAGTTCAGATAAAGATAGACAGACAATAAGAAAAAACAAGCGACACAAATTGGGAATAAAACATTGAAGTAACAGCATAGTGCAAACCTGGCAAATGAAAAAGGTATGGTTACCCGTCAAAATGTTTTATTTTCTCTTGAATATTTTTAATAACATTAAAAAAAAGATACAAAGCTACGTAAAATTGAACTTGCAACAAACTACAAAGTGTTAGTCAGTACTTGTTGCAGTATCCTAAACATTTACTGACTATTTCAAAGTAAGCACAAAGAAAAAAACTGCGATCATACGTCACAATGTAGAATATATTATTATTAAAGTAAAAATGGGGGTTCCGCAAGGTTCAATATTGGGTCCTTTCCTCTTTTTAGTGTATATAAATGATCTACCCTATTTATTGAAAAACCAACCTCATAATATGGTGTTATTCGCTGATGACACTTCCCTTATTTTTAAGATAAATAGACGGGCCCAAAATCTAGATGACGTGAATAATGCCCTACTTCAGGTCCATAACTGGTTCACAGCAAACAATTTAGTGTTAAATGGAAAAAAAACGAAATGCATAAGATTTGCTTTACCAAATGTTAAAAGTAGCGATTGTGATATAGTATTGAATAAAGAGAAGCTTGAATTTGTAGATAAAACAGTTTTCCTGGGGATTACGCTTGATTCAAGGCTACAATGGGGTTCTCATTTAACATCTCTTGCGGGGCGGCTAAGTTCAGCAGCATATGCTATTAGAAAAATCCGTCAATATACTGATGTAGATACCGCTAGACTGGTCTATTTTAGTTACTTTCATAGTATACTGTCTTATGGCATTTTACTATGGGGACGGGCTGCAGACATTGAGTCTATATTTATTCTGCAAAAAAGAGCCATCAGAGCCATATATAATCTTCGTAGGCGTGATTCTCTAAGGGAACTGTTTAAGGAAATTAACATCATGACGGTACATTCTCAATACATCTATGAAAACATAATGTATGTAAGAAAAAATCTACATCTTTTTAATAAAAGAGGTGACAGACACAATTACAGTACTAGAAATAGAGACCAATTAGTTCAGCCAGGCTTCAGACTCGCTAAAGTAGACTCATCTTTCATGGGGTACTGTTTGAGATGCTATAACAAAATTCCACAAAGTATTCTTGAACTGAATGAAACGAAATTTAAAACATGCATTAAACGCACACTGTGTAGGCAAGCATATTACAAGTTGGACGATTATATCGTTGATAAAAATGCTTGGCTCAATGCCGGTCCTGCTCCACAAGGACAGGGACGCATAAATGAATAGCATTACATATCCCAATCACCTGCGCTCCTGATGATTTATTTACTGCATCAGTGAGCGGGGTACACGTGGCTGAGTTTTGGGCTAAGCATATTTAAACTTTTTTCCATCGAAACGCTAAGAAGAAGAAGCATTAAATAGTATGTTGGAGCTGCTGAAGATTGTACAACTATCTTTGCTTTGTATAATTTCAATCTCTTTAGTATTATATAGCCGCATAGCCCATATTGTGTGAGTACTATGTAATAGAAAGCTGTCATTCGCGGGAAACCTACGTCTTTTCTTGACTTAAATGTGCCCTGGCGGTTAGGAGTGTGTCATGCTCACTCAAATGTCTCGCTGATGGTGGCGCGTGTGTCGGATCATTTAGTTCCCTTCAAAATGGTTGAGTTGAATGGTGCTGATACATGCGTCATGTTCGTGAACGGGCGCTGTCAGTTGTGACTGGTCATCTCTTGGTTGCCACGGCTTATTTGAATTGTTTTTTTTTCTTTTTTTTGAATTGTTTACTATGGACACTTTTAACGTACACATCTTGCTACATCGTTCTCACATAATGTACCATCTCAACATGAATGATGTAACCAAGAGTTTGTAAAAGTATACTGATTTAAAAGAGTGTCCATGGAGTTTCTTGCCCGTTCTTCTCCATAGAGATCTACGTTAGGGAATGGGCAACTACAGTACTTTCACAGTTTTTATGCCTTGTGACTGGGACTGTAGCTATTGTTGTCTTTGTTTCGACAATTCAAAAGTGCCTGTAACTGGCCTATTTGAAATAAATGCTTTGATTTTGATTGATTCACGACGCGTGCCCCCGAAGGAAGCAGCAGGCACTGCATACGAATGCGTCAGAACAAAATATTAAGAACGGAAGCTTGGCCCCACTGTTTCATGAGTGGTGTAAAATGTTGCCATCTGCATGTCTGATGGGATTCGCGAGGTGGAAGACCAAGTATGTTGCGTTATTTGTAGTTTTTGCGTGGAACAGTACCTAACATACATTCATCCATCCATCTTTGCAAACTTTATATATACACACTAGCTTATGCCCGCGGCTTCGCCCGCGGGGAGTTAGGGAATAGCCCACGGGATCTTACTTCTGGGATAATAAGTAATCTACATATCTATCTATAATACATACTTACATAGATTTACATGTACTTGCTTATAACTTGCAAATATTAAAGTTATATCAATTAAATTAGATTCGTGAAATATTGATACCTTGGTTTGAGATTGGACATCGGATTTATTGGATTTTATCTGAAGAGTATGTACACAAATTTTCAAGTCAATCGACCCCGAGAGTAAAAATTTTCAGAAAATTCAACACCCCATTTCACCCTCTAAGGGGTAGGAATTTCGAAAAACTTAAACTTACTCTTCACAAAGAATACACCCTCCAATTTTTATATCTTTGGGACCCGCGGTTTGGGCTGTGCGTTGGTATTTCAGTCAGCCAGTCAGGACATGGTATTTTAAATTGGGGGATGATTTTGGAAAAACTGTGATACACGTGTCTCATCATTTTAACTGAAGTATATGTAGACATATTTTCAAGTCAATCGACTCCGAGAATAAAAAGTTTCACATAAAATTCAAAACCCCATTCCACCCTATCAGGGATAGAATTTCAAAAAACCCTTTCTTAGTGGATACCTACTCTTCACAAAAAGTACACTGTCCAAATTTCATGTCTCTAGGACCAGTGGTTTGGGCTGTGCGTTGATGTATCAGTCAGCCAGTCAGGACATTGCATTTTGAATTGGGGGATGATTTTGGAAAAACTGTGGTACATGTATCTCATCATTTTAACTGAAGTATATGTAGACACATTTTCAAGTCAATCGACTCAGAGAATAAAAAGTTTCATAGAAAATTCAACACCCCATTTCACCCTATTAGGGTGGAATTTCAAATAAACCCTTTCTTAGTGGATATTTACTCTCCACAAAAAATACATTCTCCAAATTTCATGTCTCTAGGACCAGCGGTTTGGGCTGTGCTTTTTTTTTTTTTTTTTTTTTTTTATCGTGGTAAAATCATCAAATGAGTCCTCCCACCCAGGGCAGAGTGGGAGGAACTGTCAGACTTGTACTGACTAAAATCCACGGTGTCCTTCAATAGCCCTTTATGATCCAGGGTCACGGTAATTCTATAAGTCCCGCGACCCCGGCAGGCTTTCGCCCTCTAGAGGGGGCCCCGTCATAATGCTGACACTCTTTGAGGCGCGCGTGGAACACAACGCGCCGTCGACCCGGGCATGGTCCATGGTCGGACAGCGAGTCGCCCATTACTCGCCGCCCGCAAGCCCGCGCCTACGGTGGCCGGAGATCGTCTGCCGACGTCCGGCGCCGTGGGCGTCTACCACTGCGGCTGGGGTGGAGGGAGGACGCTGTCCTGTCCCTCACGCGGCCCGCCTCCTCCTTCGCGAGCATGACTGCTTCGCAGAAGGAGGCGACCGCTTCCCACTCCGTCTCGCCCCGCAGCATGGCCTCGACCAATGCCGGGCGCGAGAGGTCTCCGCCTATCGCCGCCGTGAGGACACGGCGGTGCCCTGCCCAAGCGGGGCAGTCCTGCACCGTATGCTCCACCGTGTCCTCCGGGCGGTTCTCGCAGTGGTGACACCCAGGCGTTTCCTCCTTCCCCATCAGACACAGGTACCTCCCGAAGCTTCCGTGTCCGGTGAGGACCTGCGTCATGCGGTAGGTCAGGACGCCGTGACGCCTATCCAGCCACTCCTCAAAGAGGGGTCTTACCGCCGCGATTGCGGCGTGCCCGGACCTCGGTTGCGACAGTCGTTCCCTCCATACTGCCCTGAGATCGCGCCGGAGCTCTTCCCGCTGCGCCTCGACTTGTCGAGGCAGCAGCGATTCGCCCCGGCGCTGGTTTGGGCTGTGCTTTGGTATATCAGTCAGCCAGTCAGGACATGGAATTTTAAATTGGGGGATGATTTTGGAAAAACTGTGATACACGTATCTTATCATTTTAACTGAAGTATATGTAGACACATTTTCAAGTCAATCGACTCAAAGAATAAAAAGTTTAATAGAAAATTCAACACCCCATTTCACCCTCTTTGGGGTGGAATTTCGAAAAATCCTTTCTTAGTGGATACCTACTCTTCACAAAAAATACACTCTCCAAATTTCATGTCTCTAGGACCAGTGGTTTGGGCTGTGCGTTGATATATAAGTCAGTCAGTCAGTCAGTCAGTCAGTCAGTCAGGACTTTGAATTTTATATGTATAGATTACAATTATAACAGTATAAATGTATAAGATACACCAAAATTGAAACATAGTGTTTTATAAAAAAAAGGTAAGACAGACAGTCAGTCAGTCAGTCAGTCAGTCAGTCAGACAGACAGTCAGACAGTCAGTCAGTCAGACAGTCAGTCAGTTATCAGTAAGACTTGGATATAATAAAAAAAAGGTAAAGCACATTCTGTCTGTGGCGTCAACTACCTACTATGCCACATTCGAACTACGCATGGCGCCTGACGTTATCGTCACGGAGGTTCTACATCGCCCAAACAGAGTTATCTGTAAGATTTCAGCAGTCCAACAACAACCGTCGGACAGTAGCCCACCAGAGATAACAACCTGCACGCGTAGTATGACCACCGTAGAAACGGGTTTTGTCGACGGACGAATCGACAAAATGACAGATTTCTTTTGTTGATGCAGGTCGGGTTCGTGCAGGTCTCGTCAGAGGATCCTTCCTTTACAATGGTGTGAGATGGACACCATAACTTTACACTATGTTACTCTTCTACACTAATATTATACAGAGATGGAGAGGGTAATCTTCGAAACTACTCACACGAGTCCGAAAATTCTTTCACCAAAGGAAAGCTAAATATTATTCCTGGGTATTATGATGGGTACTTGGTTATATTTAAAACGTTTCTGGGATAATTTCCTACCATAACGCAGGTAAAGCCGCATCGTGGTAAAAAAAAAAAGATTTTATTAGCATCAGAAGAAACTCTGGACAGCGTTTGTAGTAGTTATAGATAGTGCTCAAGATCATCACGAATAAGAGTTCCTGATTCGGGTGATTATTGGAAAAATGTAGATTGCTCTTTAGACATACACATTTATTTTATTAGCCCAAATTTAATTGCCAAGCAGTAAGGACCAAGGACCACCAGCCCCCGTAGCATGACCACCGTAGACAAGGATTTCTTTGACGGAAGAATCGACAAAATGACAGATTGTGTCGACACAATGACAGATTTCTTTGCACTATCTATCACTATCATATTAGGACCTAAAATGACCCACTGCATGTTAAAAGCCTTTAACATGCAGTGCAAAACAGTTCCAGGAACTCTTTTCTTGCGCCACTTCATGCCAGCCATCACATTACGCATACAGAATAATCAAAAGATTAGTGACGGAAGCACTGCCCCAATGTATAGCTAGTTGGTGTAAAGGTAAACGCTGGGATCTGCATAAGTGATAGAATTCGTGAGTAACGCGTGGGTGTGAGAAACTATTTGAGACGTAGGAGTTTCGGCGCGGCCATTTAATTCACACCACTTTGCAAAAGGAATTGGGTTTTTATATGCGGAGCAGGTTCTAATTACGCTGTTTATTTTTTACACTACAACCGCAAAGAGCTTTTCTTTCGTTTCCCTAGAATTCGTAATTTTGCAGCTAGTGTAAAATCTGGTCTACACGAAAATGATGTTTTGCTATGATATAAACCAGCGATTGTAAACGTGTAGTTCTTCGGTGAGGAAGGTTAAGTATTTAAAGCAAATGCAACGACTTTGTGAATTAGAGAACCAGATACTTACATGGTACAAAAACTGGTATCACATATGCTTTATTCAAAGATCGATGTAGCCTCTTTGCGGATTGACAGGTTTATCCAAGGTTTGATGAACGCCTTTCTGCAAACCTCAGAATAAATTCCAATTGCCTTGGAAAGCATATTGAGCAGTTGGTTCTGTATTTCATTTTGTATTTCTCTGATAGTCGTAACAAGTAGACAGTGGCTCGAAAGTCCGTAAATCAGTATTATCGATGGGTATCTAATTATCCAGTACTAACTGCAGTGTGGAGGTCAGAGAGGCAGTCGCTCCATGTCAAATACAGGTATACAGCTGCAGCCGATTGGACTGTAAGCCGACCCCAACATACCCTATGTCATAGGGTATATTTAAAATTTTATTCTTCCCTTTGGATAATTTCTGACTAACGCGTGCAAAGCCGCGGGCAAAAGCTAGTTCCATAAAATAACAATATTCTTATGTACTACAACGTGTATATAGCCAGCTCACATAACACTCGTATCAAGTTTAATTAATCCAGCTGGCAAGCGAGCGCTTTCATTCAATCAATTTAATAAGCACGAATACTGGCACAGGTACGAACTTTGAGTTTCAATACAGACGGCGCGATTACCAATTACTACGGCCCTAGAGCGAGTTAAGCACGGAGCATACGGCACTTTTGGTTTAATAATTTGATAGACACGAGGAAAAGGCAGACAAAGAAGGAGATGGTGAGACGATGGCCTAGATACCTTCCTTGAGGAGGGAATGTAGGGAAGGGTTTGCCTAGCAGAGGAGCAGTACGGGCTAATTTTAATAATAAGTACAATTATTTGATAGGTTCGCGTTTGATTGGTTGATGATAGTGCAGGCTTACCTGGACTGTAACTTCTTTACTTTTGACTTGAAGATGCCCAGGTTAGAGGGAAAAGAAGCTTCCACAGAATAGATAAATTATAGTTATCACGTTCAGGAGCAAAGGAATGAACGTCAGAATTTATCTCAAAGTGAAAAATTACTTTTTGCCGTATTTTTGTAAAAATTGGTTTGCTAACGAACGGACAGACAACCTTCTTTTTTCATTAATAGAGCTCAATATCAATAGCCTGGAAGTTTAGAAATGGCTCAATTGATTGCATAGCCTGTAAGCGGATTATATACAGGAAAAGGTAGTAGCAATCAGCAATCACTGAATGAAACGTGATCATTGCATTATCTAACCGACACGAGTCAAGCTACACATTAACTGACAAAATGCTTGCACTGGCTGGACAGGTCCACTTCAATCTGTGTAGTTATTTCTTCAAAAGACCATCTTAGACACTAATGTACTTCTCCTCATGTGACTTGACTAAGATTGTGACTGCGACCTCCACGTTTATATCGGCTGTTTCTTTTCAGAGTAGTCAGGGACGTAACACCAGCCTCATCTAGTTCAAAAACATAACTTATTGTGGCGTGTTTTAGTGTATTTTTAAAACAAACGTTCAAGAGTGAATATGCCTTTGTTCATGATTTTGGCGTGTGTAGGTTCCATTAGAATGCCCTGATTTAGCAGAGGACATTCTAAGACTGCTGTACAAATATTTGGCTGCAAGTAATTCTTCTTTATCGTTTGGTTAGTGCTTGACCTGGTGTCAGTTTTTATGCCGCCCAGAGGCCTCTGACTTGACTTGACAGTAATTAGGAGTGAGTGTTACTCTATATAAATTTTTTGTGTATCAATACTAATCTATAAAATGGTAAACGAATTTATAAGGTATATTAAATGAGCTACAATAGTTATTTATCCTGACAGACAAAAGCAGGAAAACTTCAGATCTAGGTCGCACGTGTAACTTGTTCAGTCAGCTGAAAACAGCGGAATGGGAAAGTACGACGACTCACAAAACGAAGAAAAAGTTTATATTTGAACAATGCTGCACTTAGCTTTAAACTCGTTTACCATGACAGCAAATGCAAGTAATAAACATTTTGACGATTTTTTACTTCTGTCAAAAATAAAAACAGAAGATCCCACAAGCTTTTCAGCGATTCATCAGACAAAATTCAGCATTTGTGTGAATATTGCCATTGTGAGTCGTGACACTTAATCGCTTATTTGTCGAAACTGACATTTTGCTAGTACAATCATGAGCAATTAAAAAAACAGCAAAATTTAAAAGCGGTTTTCTTCTGCTGTTTAACGTGTTACGTTTTCATGATATAGGTCTTATCTTAAAGTAGAAAACGTTATTTCACGAGAAAATCGCTTTTGAATTTCGCTAAGTGCGCATTTGCTATTAGGAGGGCAGTATTGTGTTCCAGCTTTAGGCTGGTATAAAGGTAGGTGGCCACGGAACCCGCACGCTTGCACCTCGCACGTGAACACGTCGCACGTGGCTTATTGATCCACCCCGCAGTATGTGCCTTGCTTTATACGTGTGGGGATCTTACGGGAACGAATTGAGTTGCACGTTTAACAGTACGGAACTCATTTAACTGATACTTTAGACTGAAAGTCCTCTCTAGCAAGTGAGGTCTTGCAGTCAGTTCTCAATTATGACATGGACCGCAGGACGATGACAACATGATAGGAGCCAGGAGCTGGATAGTAGAACTCTTCTGCTGCTAAACCTCTCCACTTTGGGATTGTATGACTGGTATTAGTGCTGTGGAGCTGCCCGATCCCAATTACACTATGTTGTCTAATTGAAAATTATCTAAAAAATATATACAGGTGCTCACTCACATTTAAAACAAATATTTTTATAAAAAGTTGAAAGTTTTTTTTTGATGGAAAATAAATTTCCGGTGACAATATTTTGTTCTTCATTGATGTCAGTTAAAAATGAATTACACTCGATATTCGAAACAAGAACGCGGAGCTTGACACAAGCAAAGAGAGGCCTATACCCAGCAGTTGGTGAAGTGGGGCTGTGGATGATGATTATGATTCGAAACACATTATTGTTACCAATCCCCGTAAGCAGCGTTAACGACTTACGGCATTTCATACAAACTTTCAAGTTCTTTTTTTTCGAAATGACTGAACTGAAAATGTTCTCTGTCAACTTTTTAGATTTATGTATCCTGCATAATGCGTATGAAGTTTCATTAAAATCGGTTCAGTCATTTCGAAAAAAAGGACGAGAAAGTTTGTATGAAATCGGTCCGTAAGTCGTTAACCCTCTTAACATACTAAGATAGTAATCACTCAGTCAAGACGGAAAAAAATATATCAAAACGTACCTCTCAGCCGGAGGTCGATCCCTCTGGAGGGGATTACAACTTATTGCACGGAGATTAGATTTCCCTCCCCTTCGGTATGCGCTGCAATTTTGCGCTCTCAGTATTTTGGAGAATAACTTAGTTACATGAATAGCGTTACACTTAGGGGGTGAAATTGTAATGAGGAAGATGAAGTCAGACCCTGACTTCCTCGGATATTGTTTTATAAAAGCGTTTAAATTTAAAATGATTAGGTGGTTTTCGGGTTTTAAACACCGTATTCAGAAAAAGAAAATACTGTTTAATATTTGAGAACTTCTTGGAAACGGACTTCCAGTCTTAAGGGGCAAGAGTTCTTTGAGCTTGGTTTTGTTTTGGAGATAGATTGTCAACAAAGTAGGAGGAGCTCATGGCTAAATAATAACAGCCGCTCGGGTCGATCTTTAGGTTAAGCCGTGCTTGCCTAGGTTGGTCTGTGGATGGGTGACCACCTATTACATACAGAGTTTCCTCCGTTCATCGGAAAGCACGTTAAGCCGTTGGTCCCGGCTGTCATTTGTAGATCTTTGACAGTCGTTATAGGTAGTCAGTGGCCCAAAAAGTGACAACCAGTCTTACCAAGGAGTATCGTATTACCTAGTACTAACTGGGTTGTGGAGGTCAGATAGGCAGTCGCTCCATGTAAAATACTGGTATTCAGCTGCATCCGGTTAGACTGGAAGCCGACCCTAATAAAGTTGGGAAAAGGCTAGGCAGATGATGATGACTGTCAACAAAGTCATCAGTCGTAAATCCAGGGGAATCAATGCCATCGGTCGTACATTCAGTTGATTCGATCGCATTATTAGCACCCCTTTGTTGATGCATGGGAACTATTGAGTACATGTTAGCAGGGTTATTGGGGAAGGGCAGTGGCGGTACTTCCATAGAACCCCAAAAGCCTGGCTTGCGTTAAATCAATTAAATATACGAGACGTACCTACACGTCTAACATCATAATAACATCAGCTGATTCTACAACGCGGCAAACGCAGCGTAATGCGATGCGAGGTTGTCAGCTTTACACACAACTGTATTAATCCACAGAAATTATTTTAAATTCGCGCGACGTTGCCAAATAGTCGGTAGTGACCCAGTGCTCTGTGCTACTAGCGCTTTCTCTGTCACACTCACTGGCTTTAATGTGGCTTCTGACTTCTCACTTACACTCCTTGCAAATCGTTCCTTTTGTCCGTAGGTACAATTCGAAATATGTATCGAATTTAAAGCAAGGCTTTTTTTTGAATGTGTGCGTGTAAGTCAGTGTAACTTTGAGAGTGAATGTGTGATGCGCATATTGTTCGCGCAGATTTTGCTAGAAGTAAACACGATGATTTAAAATCAGTTCAGATTTGTATTGAGAGATTGCTACTGGTGCATTTCTTTTTTGTGATTTTATTTTTTCAATTTCTTGTGATTTAAAGTGTTGTGATTAGTTTTTGCTGTAATTAACGTTGTTTAGTAGTGATTATAGTTTTATTTACACTAAAATGAATTCGGAAATGCATGCAATTGTTCCTTGTGATGGATTAAAGTGTTTGAAATCGGTACTGGGCAAGGTAAATACTTTAAGTAATACAATCTGGTAACTTCACCAAAACCTACTCCTGATTTGAATATTTCTCATAAAGCTAAAAACCATAATAGGCATTTTAGTCGATCAGCGTACAGTATTCAATGTCTGGTCGGCGGCTCTCATTTAAACAATTTTTTCTGTTGGCCTTGCATATTTTTCTCTAATGATAAGAATGCTTGGAGTGCATGCAAGGCAAGAGCGGCTTTCCGAATTATCGACAATTGCCATAGAAAAACAGCTGTTGGTAGAATTAAAACGTTCACCAACATTTTATGCTGATGTAATAAAATCATTTTTACAGAAAGATAGAGCTTTTGATTTAGAATACAGAAAGTAATTAAAGTAATTTTAATTATACATTGAAGTGTTACAATAAAAGCATGCACCAAAATCATTTACTCAAACGAATTGACAACAAACGGCTTTTATCAAAGCCACTGGAGACTGGAGGTATGTTATTGCTGATATGTATCTTTAAATCTATCTAGTAATACCATGCCTACTGTGTGCTTTGTTGTTTGTCATCTGTCCGTGGTAAAGAAGTGAAGAATGAAGAGTTATGGCTGTTTACATTGTGAGTAATTCCAAACATTTTCATTAATAATTTGTAGTTAGAAACCAATTGATTATTTGTGCGCCATCTGTAGCAAAAGCGAGGGAAATCTTACGAATTGACTCGAAGAGTTCAGTTGTTACATTTAAGTCAATAGATGGCTCTTATATCATTTACTTATTTTGTCAAGGGATATAAAATACGAAAAGTTAATGATCACTATTTGTATTTTTTTATTTAGGCATATTTAAATTAAATAATAGGAAAATAAAACCGGCGTTATTAAAAACCAATGTCAGAACTCAGAACAGAGAGCGAAACTTAGTGCCCCAAGTATCGTCAGTTATTTTGGGCTTTGCCTCAATTTCATTATGGGCACGCCACTGGGGAAGGGTACAGGGGAGGCAGATTTACATAGTAAATGCGACAGGCTAAAAGCTTAGACGGGTTTAAGCGCGAAGTAGTGATAGTCCTCCGCTGTCTTATACAGGGTGGATGGGACACCGACGCGAAAACGGTTACCACGTATTCAGTACATCATTACCTCACATATACATTTTTTGTCGGTTATTAAAAAAAAATCTGCTGTTTCCTATAAAAGTGCAATAGGTACCTACACGGTCAAAATGTATGGAACAGATTTTTTTTTCAATCCGTCCCGTATACAGTAACTTGCAGTGGCGAAGGTTCCATACAACTCGATTCCTACCGGCTTTTGTTTGAAAACGGGCGCCATCAGTATTCCATAGACAAGTAATAAAATCACATTAAAGACATGAACATGATCACATTAACTCTTCGCTACTGGTAACTTGTCTAAAGTAAACTTTGGTAGAAAAGAATGAAAAATGTTGCTTGCTACGCTGGGAAATCACAAGAATGATGAATGGAACTTCATGAAGGAAGAAAATACACTTAGGACTATTTTGGAAAAATCACAAAATATGCAGACGTTCACATTTTCGTATCGAGCCATAAAGGATCGCCTCATGTATTCAAAGTTTATGAGCTTAACCTGATAATTCCAATTTAAAAAAATATCAAATAAGGTGCCTTCGTTTCTCATCTTAAAAAAATATAGCTTACAACATAAGGTTCAATGCGGTTGCACGAACATCGCCCCTTCGTTGCACCAAGTCTATACACCCCTCAATCGTGTGCAGACATCCTAATATTAATTGACTACTACAATGTAGGATTTGTTATTTCGACACGCGGCAGTGTAGGGTTCGATGTCAATTCGAATTTATTAGAACTTGATGTTCCTAATACGTATGTTTGTTTGGAGTACTTGAAGCATTTATATTGTTACGGGTATTCGGGTAATGCTAGAAGAAGTAAACTTACATAGGTTTATCCGGGTTAACTTAGTTTTACCCAAGCTTTTTGGGTTAAGTACGAATAATCACTAAAATAAATTTAAATTTGGAGATCCTTCTTTTTACTGGCGACTTGATGCAACCAACTTGGATGTAGAGTTCGCCGGCCGCTGCCCGGGCACCGTTCGCTGCGCTCGCTCGGCTCGCGCGCGTTTGGTTACAGTTCTAACCTAACCTAACCCATTGGGTTGGTGTGCCCTAGCAATAAACAATTATTGCAATATAAGTTTTTAAACTCACATGGTCACTAACACTATCATTAACATTGAAAGCGAGATATTTGCCATGTTGTCCCGTTTTGTTTTTTCAACGTTAATTATTGCAATCTCGATTTGTTACAATCGTCCCCTAAAATTAAGTCATACAATTTCCAAAAAGCCAAAGTGTTCGAATTAGGTAATGCCAACATTATTAACACCATAAAAAAGGTCCGAAATGTCAATCACAAGTTCCCCCCTACTTGCACCGTAACATAGAATAAGAAAACAATATAGAAGCGAAATTGTGTACGTATAGTTGACCTCTTAATTAGATTACCACTGTTTATAATAATTCGTGCCGTGAAAGAAAATTCAATAAGGTTGAAAGTAGTAACTGTTATTTAGACCAATAAACCTTTGGATTGCACTTAGGACTAGCCAAGGATTGAATACCAACGTAATTGTCTAAGGCAATTAAGAGTTTGACTTTACCCTTACTCAATTTCTTTCTTATAACGTGCACGAGAAAAGCTCATGCGTTGCTAGAAAGACTATCCAGGGGTGCGCTGGACGTCTTCAAGGATGGTGAGTTTGTGACACGCGGAAGCTCTTTTGATGAGCTTCAATGCGGCAGAAAGAATCGCGGGTCTCCCCACCTCGTGTCTTTGCGCTCGACTATAGTTCTGTTTATATCGCCACACTGACCACGTCAGTTCATTCTGGGATTCGGATGCCGTGAACAAATGCCCTTAAAGAATTTACGCACAGAATCGAATACGAGATCAGAGTTCCATTAGAATTGAAAATATTCTAAAGTAGCTTCAGCCAGCGGCTTCGCAAATGTTGGGATTTGTGACGAGGGAATGTACTACCGGGATAAAAAGTATACTATGTCCTAATTTAGGTTTTGGGCTACCTGTGTGAGTTTCATCGAAATTCGTGTAGCGGTTAAAGCGTGAAAACTTAACAGACAAACACACATACCAAAGATCCTTTCCTGTGATGTGAGGATCTAGTGCCTCAGCATAGTAGGTAAGAAACAGTAAAAGATTAGTTGCTAGTATAAAATCTAGGTTTTAGATAGTTTCCAATGCTTAAAATAATGCCTTTTTAAAGTGTTTCGAGCGAAATTGTCCTTCCTACACATTCTTAATCTTTGACCGTAGTCCGTAGCCTGAGGGGAATGTTTACCCAAGTGTGTGTAGGTCGGGAATCGAAGCGGTGCCGCTATCGATCTGGCAACCACCACGGGGAATGGAATCGAGGAGACGGTTTGGGTTTTATTTTGTTTTTAGCAAAGTTCGAGTTTTGATAACTGCAGGCATTGTTACATTACTGCAGCTTTTAGATGAGTTAGTCCGAGCAAGGGTGAGTTGTACATTTAGCCTAGAATTTAAATGTGTTGGCAACATGACTTGTCTTATAATTGGATACCTTTGGTTCTAGCTGGCAATATATCTTTCCGAGAAAGTATTGCAGTTTTAATAGCCAAAGGTAAATTGGGTCCTCTACCAGTTATAATCTTATGAACAGACCGATAATCTAAGGTTTTGAGATTTATTAAGTAAAATGTAGGCACATAGGTACAGCCAACGTCAGAGACTGATTTATCTCTCTGAAAATTCAAGACGTTCGCAGAAAATCAAGTTTAGCTTATATCCCACGATTTTCTTTGACACCAACGCATTGTGAAACCGATCCATTCTTGGTACTTAATCAGTGGATAACATTTACTCGACCCGATTTATTGAAAGCCAACGAGAACTTAATGATACATAAACATAACATCACACCTATAAGCCTATAACCCCCGAAGGTTTAAGCAGAGGTGAACCTGCGGTAAATCTAAATTTTGTTTCTATATTAACTTATTAAGTCCCATGTAATACGAGGCGGGCCTATTGCCATCAACCGGACTCCAGGCTGATACTGAGAAATTCCTGATGGACTAGCTGATGGATAATTTATTTATGTTTTACATAAACACATTTTATGCGAAACTTATAGATAAATTGTGATAAATATTGTTATTAAACCAATAGATAAGGTCGTTTGTTTACAGAATACTGCATCTATAATGTTCATATAATTACTAGCTCTTCGCCCGCGTCTTCGTCCGCAAAAATATTATCGCATATTAACAGAGCTCGGCTAATATGCATGATATAAATATAATTTATAGCCTGTAATTATAATATACCCACGAATAATGTAACTTTCTGCCAGTGAAAGATTTTTTAGAATTTGATGATTACTTCCGGAGATTACCCCCTACATACAAGAACAAATGGGTCCCAATCAGCAGCAAACGGCAACGCGGCAGGCCCAGAAGGAGATGGGGGACGAACTCGACTCTTTTCAGGTAGGTGTTTTTTTTCTCAAAATTATACTTAATTTTGAGGAAAAATAAACTTAATTTTGAGAAAAAAAAGCACCTAAAGATGTCACAAGAATCCTAAATAAATTGAATATATCAATTTTCCAAATTTTACTTTTTGTGGGTTGACACACTATTGTTTATCAGCATCCAGTTAAGGGCGCACGGGATGACAGCTAAAATTCAAATTTCGCCCCCGCTTCCTCAGCCTACATCAGGGTTTCTCAAAGTGGGGTACGCCATTCGACCTTAGTTCGCGACAAGATTTACGTAATGGTGGCTGAAGTACGTGCGTAGTGTAGTGGCTGGATGACTGGCAGGCGCGTGAGGCACACATACTGATAACGCTGCAGAAGACTTTGATTCGAAACCCATTTATGGTCACGACCGAGAGAGTAAATTCTAGTTTGAGTATTAAACAGCAGGAGTCATTACTAGAAATGTCAAACTCTACGAGCTGATTTAGAAAGGATGTATTATAAATTGATTTTTGGGCAGCTAGGCAGGAAATATATCCCGAACTCTCACGCAAAGCGGTGAACTTCTTTTTACCTCTGCTACATACATACTTATGCGAGAGTGGGTTTTCACACCTAATCATGATACAAACGAAAAACAGAAGTCGACTTGATGCCAGAATTAAGGCTAAAATGTCCAAAATTATTCCAAAAATTACTACTCATCACATTAATATTAAAAAGATATTTCTTTTTGGCTTTGTATTTGTTACGTTTTATTGAAATAAAAAACTTTATTTTCATCAACATACTATTTTATTCCTGTTTGTAATATGGAGTTAGGGGTTCGCCATAAATTTGAGAAACCTTGGCCCAGATCATTCTTTCTCGCTCGCACTATTAAGAAGAGTATTTTAGGTGAACTACACTATTGATGGAACGATGACAAATACTCATCATCTGCCTAGCCTTTTTCCAACTATGTTGGGGTTGGCTTTCAGTCTAACCAGTTTCAGAGGAAAGGCTTTTACGATGAAAACAATGCTGAATTTATATACATAGATCGATATCCTACAAAGTTTCATGACCTAATTTAAAGTTTTTAGTTGAATATTTTTCATTTATAATTCATTTAAGAGGTAACTTTGAGGTATTTTTCATTTTTCTATCGAGAAAATGTTATGGAGTCGCGTTTTCGAAACAGATACAACTTAGAAGTAGTCCTACACTTTGCCAGATATTAATCACAAAGTGAATGCTGCAGTAATATTCAAAAGAGAGCCATTCAATTTTCACGGTTTGCTTGCCATGGCTTGCGAGGAATTTGAAAAATAGGTATTTGAAGAAACTATTGCGGTCGCGCTGCGTCAAGACTGCCCCCGTAGAGTGCGCTAGGACAGCTGCAGTTCTGATTCTCAGAATCACAAAATTATTGATGAGATCGTTTCGTATTCCCCTCTTTTCTCCTCTAAATTTGAGCTGATTCAATTATTTTTGACATTAAAATTTTAAGAAAGAGTATGGTTAGGTTCCTATTCATTTCTTTTATTCTAAAATCTTTTAGAATTTGCCTGGTAGTCCTTCAATCACGGCCGTAAAAATGGGGCATTTTTTTTCAATTTTGGAGGATCGCATTTTCTTTCCTTATTGAACGTGTCTACAGTAGACCTTGACTTAAAAAATGACAGCTCTAGGGGAATTATTCAGGAACAAAAAAGGGGAATACGAAACGTCGATTTCGTTAATTTTTTTATGGAGGCATCGTGGCCCCTGTCGCCTCTTAATACCGCGGTAGAAGGTCGCAACGGCGCCGTGTACTAACCACCGCCTTTGGTATTGCAAATCACAACAGTACCTATCTAGTAAAAGTAAGTAGCTAATATTATCCTGTGATTTATGGCCGCTCATTGGTGATTTGAGTTTGTAACCCGTTACTCTTGCGTCGAGTCTTGGAAGGTAGGCCTATCTGTTTAATAGAAATGGTAGATATATCCGGTTTTGTTACCGTGGGCAATCTGCTCAGAAAGTTATTATTTAGTAAAGCTATAATAATTATTATTAAAAAAAAACTTACCTATACACAAAAGCCGGTGTGTGATCCATTTGAGCTCCTTAGCAATGTGAAGCGCACTAACAACACCTCCTTAGGCGAACCTGTTGGAAAGTATGGTAGTATAGGTTATGAATTGTATTAGGCAATTTAGTTCGTTATGTATACTTTGTCCTAAAAAAAACGCTCAGAGTAAAAAAATGAAGTGTAATGTCCAGAAAATATTACTTAAACTCGTAGGTCTTCAAAATCTTTCGTGTTATTGTGATAAAAGTGAATGAGTATTAAAAAAAATGTTTCTATGGGAAAGTTGTTTGTTATCATGAGTACAATCACGTGTTTAAGTATCGGTCACTAATTACCATTCATCCTATTTACTCCCTATTAAGTGGAATTTAAACATAACTAGCAAAATGGTGAAGAGTCCTTTCACAGTTGTTTTATCAGTATTCCAACAGCGACCTTATTTTCACGAGAATAAAGTTCACTGTTATTTTAACAGTGATATAAAAACAGAGGTAAAATACCTGTGAACAGACTGTACTAACCCTTAAATATAATAATATGCGTTATTTAATCAAAATCTGTTCAAAACGGGGTCAAGTGGGCCAATCTGGCTAGATAATACGGCATGGTATTATCGAACCATCTCGAATACAATGCGAGTGGTGAACCCCAACGCAAGATATGCCGCACTATGTCTCCTGCCCGTTGTGTACAACTAGCTGCACCCTCCAGGACCCGAGTGAGGCAAACGATAAAGTTGTCCGCTACATTATGGTTGGCCAAAATCGGAGTCCGAGAAGATCAAAATCTGTGCTACACGATATTACTCACCAGAACTGTTGTATGACGGGAGGGGGCGCGGAGCGGGGCGCGCTCAGCGAGCCGCACCGACGCCTTCAGCCCCCGCCTGGAAATGACCAGCCGGTTACGTACCACACTAATTACTGCTCAAGTGCTCTCCCTAACTGCCCGGCTTTTTACCTTTTTTACCCAACTGCGGCAAAGCCAAAAGGGTCACAATGGGTATCTGTGTTTGCCACTTTTTTATCTGATACCGTAACGCCTTAACCTTTTGACCGCCATAGTCACATAAAGGGTGTAAATAGACATTTAGAGGGGAGAACAAGTGCCTTTCGGCTTCGTTTAGGGTCTCCTTAACGAAGCCGAAAGGCATTTGTTCTCCCCGTCTTTGCGATATTTTTTTTGTTCTAGACCATACCTGGGAACCTTCTAGTTACGAAGATATTGGGCGTCAAAGTTCCAACTTTTTCACAAGTTTTTTTTTTAAATTCATGTTTTTAATGTAAGAATTATACTTTAAACACTTCCACGACCCCCGTTCTAAATCCATCCATCAGCATCATCAATGATTCACCGCAAAAAAAAGTCGTTTCCCAGTAATAATTTTTGCGTAAAGTTACTTAGTTTGATGTGCAAAATGCTTCGTGAAGGGTCTGTTTACACCCTGTATACATGTACGTGACAAGCAAGCGCGTACCCTGTACGCCAAACGACACAAATATGTGACAAAATGGTAGGTGAAATTGTGGCTTGGTGTGGAGCGCACGCGCATGCGTTTATGCTCTGGCGGTCAAAAGGTTAACTATTGAGCCGATTTTGATAAATGAGGTGTCAATCTATTCGTTATTACGGTCCGGGTAGTTCACAAGTACAAAATCAATATGACGATATCAAAATTAAGGGATGACAAAGGTAAGAGGGAACTTTCTGTGGTTTTAATTTTTGTAAAAACTTGAGAATGCGTTTTAACCACGGATTAGTAAAATAGGACAAACAAAAAATAAAAAAATATTTCGAGGCACGGACTCCTCCACGTGACTGCCTATCTGCGTCCAATTACTGGGTAACACGATACCCCTTTGTGAGACTGGTTATCTTTCTCACTTCTCACCCGAAACTACTGTCAAAGATCTACAAAAATACCCTGGACCAAATGGTTAACGTGCTTTCAAGGGCACGAAGGGGTCTCGGTATGCAGATAATGAATTTTCACCCATCTACGGATCGCCCTCGGTAAGCGTTGCTTAAGCCTTGAAGTACGAGCCACGTGCCTGTTGTATTCAGCCACGTGCCCCTTTCTTAGAAAAAGACATTTATGCACTGATAATTTAATCTAATCTATGTATACAGTTTATTAAATTGCGTGTCCTGACTGACTATCAACGCACAGCTCAAACCACAGGACGGATCGGGCTAGAATGTGGCATACAGATAGCTATTATGACGTAGGTATCCGCTACGAAATGATTTTGGAAAATTCAATCCATATGCGGGTGAAATAGAGGTTGAAATCTATACTAATATTATAAAGAGGTAAATTTTTTAAGCTTGTATGTAGGGGATAATCTGCTGAACTAATGATAGAATTCTAAAAATTCTTTCACTGGCAGAAAGCTATATTATTCGTGGGTGCTATTGGCTATAAAATATATTTATACCATGCATATTAGCTGAGCTATCACAATTTTAGCGGCCGAAGTCGCGTGCGAAGTGCTAGTTCTGTTTAAAAATCCGTCCCCGAACGCAGCTGGTGCGGGTCGGCTAGTTTCTTATAAGAAGCCAACGTGGTTTGAAAAGCTTTATATGCAGTACCTAAGTATGTACCTACACAATGTGTCGGCCTCCGCAGCTACTTACTGCGATTTGTAGGCAGAGATATATTGAATATGTAATGTAGTTAATTATTATGTAAAGCCAGTCCGTCTAGGGACCTTCTGACGTCTTACCAATTAGTGTTGCGCATTAATTATCGAATTGGAATTTGGGACATGCCGATGTCCAGCATTGTTATACCCAATGTACAAATTGTGGACATGCGTGGCTCCAGACGCCGGGACTCTGACAGATAACGTATTACTAAAGTATCTGTCTGAATCTGTCGTCCGTAGTCCTCCGTAGCCGGTGCGAAATTTATCTGTGCGGGCTTACCGCACCTTATGGGCCTACCACACGCACAAGCTTCACCACAGTTCTGCCTGCGCAAGCCGGTTTGTACACGGAACACCGTGCGTGCGGTTGGTAAAACAAACCGTGTGTTCCGTGTACAAACCGGCTTGCGCAGGCACAACTGTGGTGAAGCTTGTGCGTGTAGTAGGCCCATTAGACTTTGGTAGGTCTTTACTCCCAGTCTATGATTTGTTTTTTTTTAAATGAGCTCGATTTTTTTACTGACATTTTTACGAGATTTTTAATGACACCAATAAAGAGACACACCTTTTGAGAGCGTTGATGTCTAACAAATCTTCTTTCTCGAACTCATTCTCAATTCACGACATCATCAAAGCATGTTTATTCTTAGGAAAACTGGGAAACCGTCCAAATTCATCATCTGTTGACAATCTCGAGTTCTATCGTTAATTAGCTGGCCCTCTCCATCCATCTTCCATCAGACAAACTACAAGCAGGCAGTTATGTCAACGAACTATAAATAAAAAAGTTACCTACAATATAGGCACACGGGCTATTTTGGATTGCAGAATGACGCACGACCTGACGGATATAAATTAGCCCTTTGTGCCTGTTATTTTTATTTATTATTGTTGGCAATACAGGTATATATATATTTTTTTGTAATTGAAAAACGTGAGTGGTGTTAGCTTAGTTGTTTTCTTCCTCTGGGTTATTGGTATTATTTATCTATTATCTATGGTCCAACGGAATGATCTTTATCTTTATTCTTTATTGCACACAAAAAAAAAAAATATACATACAAATTGCAACAATATAGCTTATGTACAATGGAGAGCTTAACCCAGAATTGGGTTTTCTTACAGCAAACCAAATGTTTACTGTGAGATTTGCAGAAAAGGATAAATTTAAAGATCATCATCATCAAAAGATCAAGATCAAGATCATGATCATTTCTTAGATCTTGGTGCTTAGCTTAGAGGGTCACAGGTTCGATGGTTCGACTATACGATACTACACCCTGTTTTTTTTTCTTCAATTGATGCTGTTATGATATTGAAGCCATTAATTTCATTATTATTATATATATGCATTTGTTGTAATTATAGCAGGTCTCATGCTGATACTTTCGCAATCCATAAGGATTGTCATGCTGTGTAAATAAGAAATGCTGCAACAAGCCTAATACATTGGGATGAGGGAAGGATAAGGAAGAATGCAGATGATGATCATTACAGGTGCTTCAGACAAACAGCCTTGAAACTAGCATCCTTATCAATACTTTGGCAGCCACCTGTTGGAAATTGACCTCAACAAATCCAGTTGAAAATTTTGCATAATGCACAATATACAGAATCAATCATCATCATCATCATCATTTCAGCCGAAAGACGTCCACTGCTGGACATAGGCCTCCCCCAAGTGTCGCCACATTGACCGGTCCCGTGCGTCTCGCATCCAGCGGATCCCTGCAACCTTTACGAGGTCATCGGTCCACCTAGTGGGAGGCCTTCCAACGCAGCGTCTTCCGGTTCGCGGTCGCCACTCAAGAACTTTTCGGCCCCATCGGCCATCCGTTCTGCGAGCAATGTGCCCTGCCCACTGCCACTTAAGTTTGGCTATTCTTCGGGCTACGTCGGTAACCTTGGTTCTCTTGCGGATCTCCTCATTTCTGATTTGATCACGCAAGGAAACACCGAGCATAGTCCTCTCCATTGCCCTTTGGGTGTCTTTAAGCCTTCTGATGAGGCCCATTGTGAGCGACCACGTTTCGGTCCCGTATGTAATCACTGGCAACACACACTGGTCATAGACTTTCGTCTTGAGACACTGCGGTAAGTTGGACGAGAAGATACCACGCAACTTCCCGAACGCTGCCCAGCCGAGTCGGATTCGACGATTGACCTCTTTCTCGAAGTTAGACCTACCTAACTGGACCGTTTGTCCCAGGTAGACATAATCGTCTACAACTTCGAGTGCAGAGTCTCCGATCTTGATAGGAGTGGGTGTTACATGGGCATTCAACATGACTTTGGTTTTGTCCATGTTCATTTTAAGACCCACTCTTTCGGAAGCTCTACTGAGGTCATCGAGCATTGTATGCAAAATTACATTTTAAGTAAAATGGATAAGCAAAAATCTGTGCATCATTGTAAGATTTTTACAGAGATAATGGCTATGAATAAGACAGATAATCCAAATGCAATGTTTACATGAGAGTACGAGTATCATTGATTGGATTGACATCGCTGATAAGATTTGACATTCACCTATTTTTGTGAGACAGGATGATATATCAACAAAATTTTTGAAAATGATGATACCAGACTGGTATGTTATTGTTTTAAGCAGGGTTGGGTCCATATCCAGAAAAATTGCAGCAGTAAATGTTTTTGTTTGTTAGTCTTTCATGCTAAAACTACTACCGGATTTGAATGAAATTTAACACACAGATAGTTATATATGAGTCAGATATGAGGAGATCCGCAAGAGAACCAAGGTTACCGACGTAGCCCGAAGAATAGCCAAACGTAAGTGGCAGTGGGCAGGGCACATTGCTCGCAGAACGGATGGCCGATGGGGCCGAAAAGTTCTGGAGTGGCGACCGCGAACCGGAAGACGCTGCGTTGGAAGGCCTCCCACTATGTGGACCGATGACCTTGTAAAGGTTGCAGGGATCCGCTGGATGCGAGACACACGGGACCGGTCAATGTGGCAACACTTGGGGGAGGCCTATGTCCAGCAGTGGACATCTTTCGGCTGAAATGATGATGATGATGATGATGACACAGATAGTTTATAACCTGGATTAACACAGGATACTTTTTATCCTGGTAGTATGATCCCGTGGGACAATTTAGAGAACTCCATGCGGGTGAAGCCGCGGGCATAAGTTAGTAAATAACTGAAAGCACACTCTACTCGACCATACAATCAACAAAGTCAGAAGCGCTCAGCCAAACAAGTTAAATTGGAAACAGATTGTGGTGTAAAAGAATGATAATAATCATTAAATGATCGATTATAATATGCCATACAACTATCTTCAGCGTGATGATAGAGAATCATGTCATCAATATCACACAGCTATGTTGGGGTCCATTTCCAGTCAGGATGCAGCTGGATACCAGTATTTTACAGGCAGGTATCCATCCTGCCTATCTGACAACCCAACTCCTCTGCAATATAAGACACCTTGCACCTTGGACCTTCCTAAGTATGATTGTCAGACTTTTGGGCTTCCAAGTGTCTGTAATAACTGTCACAGATGTACAAAATGATAATCAGGGCCAACGATTTAATGATGGAGAATCATGTCATGAGAGAAAACGAAGTAAATTGTAATTTCCAGGTTACTATAGTTATTTGGTTGGTTACGGTAGTTGGTGGTGGTTTTTATGAAGATAGACTACTCATAAATACAATTTTTGTATTTCCAATACTAAAATTGAATACAAAAGTGTCAGTGGTCAGTTTCCCTTACCTGCTTTAGTATAAAATTGAAGAGAGGATGTCACAAGGACACTTCCTACTAGCAAAAGGGTAATATTGATTGTTACTAAAAACAGTTTTCAAGTTCACTCCATAAATCTATAATTATCTTAGTTCTTTGTCTTCTACAGTAACACACTTGTAAATACAAAATTTATTGACATCACAATATGGAACGTTGAAAGTAGCAAAAGGGCAAACGCGATAAGATCTTCGAAACGCCGGTAGTTAATAATTTATCAATAAACTGAAGGTAGGCGAAATGTCCGTTTACCTATAAGTATACAGACATGAAAGCCATGCTTTCCCATATTTACACAATAATTGACAAACGGGACGTGTAGGGGGTAAAGAACATACATTATTAGGTCGTTATTCATAACATTCCATTAAAAAATAAGTAAGAAATTCAAAGAAAACCAATAATTCAAATACATACAGACTCATCGGTGTCAAACGGTAACCATTTTCACGTTTCTCTCAGATGTATACTGTGTGAAACTTACATTTTCGGTGTGTAGATGAATTCACTTACCATTTTCATGATTTCCAATACCGGTTTCACTGTTTTTAGTAAAATAACAACAAAATATCACAACAAAACTTCCTCCCACGATAGCCGTTTGCAATTTTCTAGACTAGTGATGTGATACAAGATTGATAAATAAAACATTCAATAAAATTCGTGATAAACTGTGAATTCGTTTTACTTTGAAATAAAATCATCTCCATGGTTAATAATGCCAACAACAAAAAAAATCGAAAAATAGCTGCTGTGTATTGTCTAAAATTTTGAAAAATAGCTGTCGAGTATTGTCTTGATTTTTTATTTAATTGGCGGACAATCTTATGTATTAATTGATAAAACCTTGTCATTTTTCCATGGCTTCTGTACATCACTACTGTCACAGACAATGATGAGGCAACGTTTAGTTCTTGCTAGTGAAACTTGCTTTTCGTGACATCTTAACGTTTAGTTTACTTCGTCCTTGGCATTATGGCAACATTATTTTGAATTATTTTCTTGCAGCAGTAACATTGTCATTCCACTGTCAAAAAGATAAATAATTTCGCTTTTTGCAAATGCTGTAAAAACTACATAATTTATTCCTTTTCAGGCCGTTTCCTTAACGTTTAAAGGTACATTTCATCGCACATACGTAATAAAAATATATAGTCGATATAATCAAAATAATTTCTAATAACTGTAAGTCGTGATGTAAGAAGTTGTATTTTACGCATTTTTAATACATAATTTCAATGTTTCCCCTTACAAAACTGTAGTATGATGTTAGGCGAATTATATTTTATGAAAAAGTGTTATTAAGTTGTGTTCTTTTGGTCATAGATGTTGAAATTAAGCGGGTTAGTAATTTGGAGGTTAGGATCAAGGGCAGCCGTAAGGAAATACTCCGGTCCCAGTGCCACAGTATTCAAAACTGAGAAGCTGGAGCTCTCTACAAATATACCTGATAAGAGACTTGAAGAACTCACTGAAGACAAGGAAAATGGTAAAGTAGTTGTTGTAAATATTCTACTTTTTACTACCTACCTACAATCTGACTTAAATATGACTTGAAATATGACTTTATGTATGTTTGTTATTGTATAGTGTTTAATACTGTTAACTGGAAATCTGTATCATAAATTCAACAGCAAACCAGCATTGTGCTTTGCAGTGCCCATCATGTACAAAAACTGACAGTAATATGTAGAATGTGTGAGGTGCATGAGAGCAAATAAATAAATCAATAAATAAATCATTTTTATTGTTTGTTTTAAAATTGTGTAGTAAATTACTGTTGTAACGATACTCTACAATTTTTTATCCCCTTTCACGGATACAATACTTAAATTGCTTTTTACATCCTTAAATGCAATTTTTCAGGTTTAGTAGCAGCAGCATTTGCTTCCCTTCACGATATAGAACCAGCTGCGGGTACAAAGAAGCAGAGCCCAAAATCAGCTAAGTTTAGTCGCCTGGCTCAGGTAGATGGACAAATAGCACAGGCTACGGACTTGAACGGCTTACTTGTTGTCGCTGAGAACCCTGTAATATCACGAAGACATGCCTTAAAGGTCAGTTTTAATACATTTTACTTTATAATTTTTAGCAACTAAAAGCTTCATTCAAAAAATACATCAGCAACTTTTTTGAATCATTTAACATAACATCATGCCTGTATTACCTGAAGGGCTAAGCAAAAGTCTGTCTAATAGTACATCCTCATTTTCGCCATTTATGTTTAATTAAGTTCCATGTATTAGGGGATGAGGCTATTGCCAACAACTAGGCACAAATCTTAACACTGAAGCTGCTACTGAGACCTTACTGATGGAAGAATTCAATAACATTAGCCAAACCTGGGATATCAACGTAGCACGCCATGCTCAGCAGTAGTGCTTGCACCCACTAGACCAACATTGCATACATTTATTACTCATTCATTTCATTCTCCTTCTTGTTCATTCAGTTTAAACAATTTTTCTTTAAATCGTCATTACAAGTTACTCTGTTCTTCTTTGTGTGTTTCCTAACCTATTGATTGCAGTTAACAATTTTATATTGGGTTACAATAGTGTTTTTATTTAATTTATTTTCTAAAATATTTTAGATGGTGTCAATCCTATCAGAATGGACAAACAGTAACAAAGTCAAGCTGCCAGACTTTGAGAAAGACCCTCGGTTCCTAAAGCTGTGCCGCATCCTGGCCAGGTCTACCGCTACCCATGCGATTGGGTCGCTGACCATGGCTGAAGATCTGAGCACGGTGTTGGGCATCACTGGAGATGATGAGGCAGCTAGGCTTATTACGAATTTGACACTGCCACAGATGATTAAAGTGAGTTCATATTGTTTTTTTTTTCCAGGGCTACATAATTTAATCCATGATGTTATTCATTTACTGAATCTCCCACAGAGGACACAATTACATGCATGTATACAAAAATCAGAACAAATACAAGGTGTAAAAGGACCCTTCATGAAGCTGTCAACCAACCATTCTAAACACACTCTGTGTAACTCCACGCAAAAATGATAGCTAGACAACTTTTTTTGGGGTGAAAAATCACTTTATGGTGGAACTCAGTGTCACGCACTGAAATCATTGTGCTGATACACTCTCGGTTTTTATTATATCTCACAACAGGGGCATAGGTGTAGTCTCAGTGAGAGAGAGTGGGCCGAAATCCACCAAGTGGATCCACTGAGACATCTACAATTCCAACAAGAATGAATGCTTGATTGAAAAGTATAAAGAAAAGCCTATCTTTCTCCTAGGTAATGAAAGCCCTCCAACAAAAAGGACGTCGCAGCACGCCACTCCTTCGCGCTCTCTCACACAACATCACCAACCAGGCTGAGGTCATCGACCTTAAAAAGTCAGCTGATCTCCTGTATGCTATGGCCTCACTCAATTTCCCAGATCCTGTGTTATTAGATAGGATATGCAAGTAAGTGTAATAGATATAATCCTTTTACCTTTGAAAGCAACTTTAAAGCAATGAGGATTAAAGATCAATGTTATCTGTGATTCAAATTTGTTGGTTCGATAGCTGTAAAAAAATTGTAAGAACTTTACAGAATTTTATTGATACAGGCTTAGATAGATGGTGTTGCCTAACTAAATAATTTGATCAAAGTTCCTTTGATTTGCTTAACGTTAACATAGTGTAGCTCAGAGAAAGAAAGTCATAACCAATTTGTTTCCTTACCCCGCATAGTAATAAAAGAGATCGCGTATACACGGTAGGTACATGGTCGCGTTCAAATGTCAATTATTTGTTTGGAAAACCGGAAGGCGCTCTCTGTCGGTAGCACCATGCGTTTGGGCTCGCTAAACAAAATGAACGTGACGATCTGTTCGTAAGATGATCGCGATCTTAGGCCCGAACTCCACCAAAACCGAGACGAGCAGAGCGGATTCCACCAATCACATTCGTTGAAATCCAAATCGCGTCTTTCGTCCCCCTGTGATTGTTTAAATCTTGCACGTCTCCGCACTGCTCCGCTCGTATCCGTATTAGTGGAGCCGGGCCTTATGATGCGTGGAACACTGATATTTCTATTATATGTTATCATCAGATTGCCTCGATTTTCAAACAAAATTCAAAAAAAAAACCCTCGACACTTCAAAAATACATGATAAAACCTCTTTTCCAGCGACGTAATAGAATGCCTACCATCAAACGAAGACAAGTCTGCCGTAGTGAACTCCATCACGGTGTCCCTCGGCCTCCTGAAGTACCGCCATGAGCCGGTGCTGACCGCGGTCACAGATTGGCTGCAGCAGCACATACAACAGTGCCGCGCTACTGATATCGCGTCTGCGGTTGTAACCTTGGCTACCGTTGACTGTTTGCCACCTACGAGTTCTGGGGTAGCTTTGATTAAAGTAAGTTTCTTATTAATATTAATTTACGTTTTCAATGAAATGTTCATTGAGAATGTTCTATAGCGCCACTGTCGTCTATCTAGCAAACCGTAAAGGTCATGTAAAATACATGAAATCCATTTGAAACCTGAGGTCTATACACATAGCTCAGTAAAGGGTTACGAGCAGCCGACTACGAACTACAAATTGGCACATTATCAAATCAACAAAAAGACGTCCACTGCCTAGCATATGATAGTAATATATTAAAGCCTTTATTTACTGATAGGCTAAAACTAATTACAAAACATAACAATTGCGCTTTGGCGTCTTCCTCAATCAGCGCGTCCTTTGACGCAAAGGCCTCCAGGCTCCTCCATTTGTCACGGTCTCCTGTATCTGTAACCCACAAAGCACCAGCTGTTTACTTCTCGTATGCAGCGGATTTCTTCGGCTTTCGCCATGACACCGATCTACCTTGTGGGTCCTCCAACTTGTAGATTTTGACGACTTGTTACTTACAAGTTTATTGACGAGGTCCAAAACTGGGTACCGTTTCCGTAACGTAACTATTCACCATTCTTACTCAAGACTGCCTTCATACATAACGTCCACAGTTCTCTTAGTAACGAAATACATTATGCTGCCCACAGACAGCTCTATCCCTCAAGGAGGAAGAGATGACCAAGTCCTCATCCTGGTTGGACCTAGTGTTCTCCCTGCTGACCCTGAACAAAGCTACCAAGCAACACCTGGAGTCCACGCTGCAGCCTGAGTTTATTGACAAGTTGCTGTCGGCTGGTGGTAAGGATGGCTTTATAAAACATTCAGTTTTGAAAGTCTTTGTGTCTCAAGGACACACCTGAAACAAGACTGCAGTGCAATAACTATACTTATGAAGTATTTGAATTTGAAGTATTGAATGTCCAAAAGCCTGAAAATACAGGGTATTATGTTACACTAAGTATCTCCAGAAGCCAGGCTGCCAGACCTTCTGGGTTCTGACTACTTGAAAAGACAGTCCAAAATCTTCGATTAATAGTCAACTTAACGCATTTTCCGGGGCACGGAGTGGTATCGATATTAATGGATGGTCACTCACCCACGGACCGGCCTCGGAAAGCGTCGCTTAACCTTAAAGATCCACCCATGCAGCTGTAATTTTTTTTTAGGCAAGAGTCTCGTCAGAATCTCTGGACACAAGCCATTACCATTTTTTTTCTTTCAGAAATCCCAATCCCCAGCCGACGTAAGCTGATGATGATCGACGCGTACTTGAACCTCACGAGCCCGGGCTCCGCGCGCCTGCCCGAGGACATATCAGTGGGAGTCCCCGTGGTGTACGCCAAGGAGAAGTCCTTCTACGTCCAGAGCATCATGGACACCTTCAAGAGTCTAGTATCCGCTGAAACGTTTCTGAAGAGGGAGTGTAATTCGGGGATGGGGTTCTTGTATGGTAAGTTACTTTTGTGCTTTGAATTGTTATCCTAGATATACCAGTTGTAATTTGAAATAACTGAAAATCTGTTAAAGAGTCATCATACTGAACAATGTAACAGGTTTTTTAATAGAAACGATTCGAAAATATAACTTTTAAGTGTTTACAAAGTGGAAGATTTACAAAATTACCTTGTAACAGCAGTAATACATAAATGTTTATCAGGCGCGCCTCGGGCAGTCGGCTCCACTTGCACATATTGTTGAGCTGTGTTCATCTGCGCATCTCGCTGCGCTGTTTATAATTTTAAAAGGGACAATCACACGACGGCTGACAGCGGAGAATGGAAGGAAAAAACGTGTCCCGCCGACCGCAAGTAATATGGGACAACGGCAGTATTATCGAAACCTGTTTATAATTTTACAGATGCTGAATTTGCAGTAGACGCCAAATGTCACCCTGTACCATTAGAGAAAGCTAAAAACGACAAAAGGTAAATTGAAAACTGTTCTTACATACATTTTCATGAACGAGTAAATATACTAGTTCACTAAATTTGAAATATTGGTTAATTAAATGCCTTCAATTGTATTTTAACCAACTCACTTATTTACCTCCTAAGTTTACGGGAAAAACTACTAAGTTGGGAGCTTCAATGGCTTTTGCCACGGCGTGAAGTTATCCTTTCTGGGGAGTTACTATGACGTTTTAAAGCAGGAATTCAAGTGTGTGAAAGAGGCAGAGCTATTCAGGTTGTCTAGCGCCATCTCTTTACCACACTTCGCCATCTCTTTAAGACGTCATGGTAGGCCACACATGGTGTTCACAGTCACGTGACTGAACGCTTAATTTTGCCGAATTTATTTTCTGAAAATGTTATTTGTCTAGTGTTTTTATCTCCATACTAGCTGTTCCCGGCACGCGTTGCAATGCACCTTTTCCTACGACCTACCTACTAAACCACCACCTACTACCTACTTAATACCCACCTACTACCCACCTACTACCCACCTACTACCTACTTAATACCCACCTACTACCTACCTCACAACCTTCTCCTGACAGTAACAAACAGAACAAAAAAGAATTAGCGAAATCGGTCCAGCCGCTCATGCGTGATGCCGTGACCAAAAGAAATAGGGATTCATTTTTATATAAATATAGGTCACATAGGTACATCTTATGATGGATCATATCATAAGAAACTACACTCAATCAGATTAATTTTTAGTGGACACAAGCCTGTTCTAATATACCCTTGTGCTTACTCCAGCGTGTACCGGATAGCGGTGCTAGGTCTGGACTACCACGACATGACGCGCAAGTCGCCCGTGCCGCTCGGCATCAACCAGCTCGAGACCACGCTACTTACACTTAAGGTCAGTTGTATCTCTATTTTGTAGGTTGTAGGTTCCTCCATAGATTTCGTACTAACTCAAAAGACGTTTAGGACATATCGCGTGACATAAATACGACAGGAGGATTATAATAATATTCCAATAAACAATTTACAAAAAATATTATATATTTAATTTATTCAATTAAAGACACGATTCCTTACTAAAAACCTTCCATTTCTACGTTACAGGGCTTAAAAGTACTCCATATTCCATACACAGAGTTCAATCCCAAAGACAAGCTGGTTTCCAGAGTGCAGTACATCGAGAAGAGGTTGAAGGAAATAATCAGCAATCAGGAGCAGGCGTAGAGGTTCTTATGTAGATATGTACTATAATTTATTGTCTAATGTATGTATGTTCGTTAACTGGGCAGAAGTTGAGGTCTTAGACAAGTCGACGATGATGGAGAGGCTACCTGAAAGCTTATGTCAATTTAGTTGAAAACCCTTGTAGAAATACGAAGTCATACGAGACGCTTCGAAAGCCATTGTCACTTGTCTAGGCACTCTTGGGGCCTGTATTAAACGCTAAAACTCGTGGCAACCGCAGTCATGAAACGTGCGACTAGGATGAATAGACAGTGTATGTTTAGAACAGTCTCTTGTTATCTCCCTCCCACACTTTGTGACCGCCGCTGCTACAGACGTTGGCGAATGCTGTAATAATCTTTCTATGCGACGCAACGTCAGTATGTGAAATATAGTTGGCACTCTATAGGACAAATAGTGCCATTTATTTTTGGCACGACACTTCTTAGTACGGTCCCAGAAAGGTCAGACATACGCAGATACTGTGAAAATACATGTTTTTTTTAATCTAAATTTATTATTATTACTTCAGCAGAATAAGTTATTATGTTTTATTATTATCAAAATGTTGGAAAATTTGTTTATTATTGTTTTCTATTTTGTAATTAAAAAAGATGGATTCCACGAACTTTTTCTGTGGAGGTTGGCATAGATCCGCCTTATCGCCTTTGGCTTTTCTGCAGATGCTGCGCACGACCAAACCAGAATACGGGAATATAAAATGGTACTTTAAAAAAATGTTCGGGAAAATGGTACCCCACGTTCTCAAAGTATTTGGTTGCAAGCGTTCTGGGCACTAGACCTCCAAATATCTTGACAAAGAGGCCAGTGTCTCTCAGGCAGTCTCTCAGGGTGCTATATCTTGTGGTTACCTTTTGATGGTTCCATAACTCCTTTTGACGGCACGGTTGGCGCAGTGGCTGAGCAACTGGCTGCGGCGCTTCGTGTCGCGGGTTCGATTCCCGCACGGAACAAATATTTGTATGGCCTACATGTAGTTGTTCCGGGTCTGGCTGTTTGTGTATGTGAATTTAAATGTTTGTAAACGCACCCACGATACAGGGGAAATTCCTAGTGTGGGGCAACGATTCATTTAAAAAAAAGATATATATATAATAATAAATAAAAAAAAAACCCTCAACTCTAATCACGTGACCCGCCTGAATTACCTGAATACTTTTCTAACGTACCCGCTACCAGGTTTTTATTGTTCCTATTTTTTTTTTAATCTTAACATGGTCTTGTTGTTAAAAGATTCAATATTAACATCTTTTCTGTTACTTCTTTTGAAATAAAACGAGATCAATAGAAAAGCGTTTGGTCATAGAAAGGAAAAATATTTTTTATAATAAAGTGCAATAATAAGAATAATAAAGTGCAATGGATATAGTTTTCACATTTCGGAAATCATTTAAAATGTCTAGTTACCATACATACTTGTTAGAAACATACCGTATTAATGTAATTTATTAGTTAAATTGTTGCTTGGGTATGAATGGAACCATTCGTCCAATATATTGGCCACCAACATACCAATATGACGGCTCCTGTACTTATTTTCGTGTTGAAACTATTTGTGTGTTGGACGCAGTTATATTGGACTACTGATGTTTTTAGAGGATTTTTTAGATTTTTGTGTACAAATATAACTTCTACAAAGATTTGAATCGTTAGATTCGCCCGACTCCAACGATAGTCACAAATTTAAATGGTATATTCTCGCTCGCTCTTACTGAAAATCGTTACTATCGTTCCATGCGGGATGTGTTTGCTCCTTCTACTCAGTATGGATACTTTCGCGTGACCTACATACGGTAAGCAGACAACTAACGATTTAAATTCTTTGGGTTGTTATATTTTTTTTATTGTAAGGGCTGATTTTTTAATAGCCAGAAATACTTATATGATGAAGAATAATAGGAAGTATGTAATATCTATCCCTGAGGTAAATATCGTATGACTATTGAAAAATCAATTTTTAAATTGTTTTAAGGGGTCTGTGATTTTCATAGCAGTTGCCTGCGTTTGAGAATCACAGATATCTCACAAAATACAGTTCTACAAGGGTCAGTTGGTGGTTGGAGGACTTTGATAAGGGGGTGCCTAAATCCGATTGAAAAAAAAATGGCGGCGTTAGTTCCTATTTTGCCCACGCACCAAGGGATCATTGTTCAACTATATTTGTATACGGAACTCAGTTAGGAATACCGTTTAGAACTAATTGTAGATGGCGCGACCATAGCTAGGTCCCCTGACCAATGAAGTCAAGCTATTTTGAAATATGACATTACCAGATTTTCAACCAATGATGGAACCAGCTATGCCAGCGCCATTAGTTTCACAGTTGCCATGCCCGTTGGAACATATTGTGAATGTATGAATGTGTGAGTGAGATTGTAGATACGGCTGTTAATATTATTTAAATAAAACAGATTTAAAATTTTGTAAAGCTTATTTATTTATTTTATCATTATATCACATTTCCTTGTATTGTAAGGGTGCAGACAGAACGACATCTTTATAAAAAAAAAACTGAAATTTTAACTAATAACTTCCGGGCAAAGGCCTCTCTCCATGACTTCCAGTTTTTTCGATCCAGGGCCAATGGGATCAGTTTTATAATTAGATTTTAATAAGTGATGGGTATTGATATCTCAACACGAGTAATAAAAAATAATCACATACTTAACGTAACTACGCTGCCTGCGGTCATTGACCCTAGAAAAGTCATCTATATATATAAAAAAGTAAACTGACTGACTGGGTGATATATCAACACCCAGCCTAAACCGCTGGTCCTAGAGACATGAAACTTGGAGGGCGTGTTCTTTGTGAAGAGTAAGTATCCACTAAGAAAGGATTTTTGGGAATTCCACCCCTATAGGGGTAAAATAGGGGATGGAAGTTTGTATGAAAGTCTGTCAGTTTTGAAGTTAGGATCTTCAAATTTTGTGTTTAGGCTGACGATTGAAAATTAATTCATACGTGTCTCGGCGTTTTTGATAATTCTACCCCCGAAGGGTTAAAAAGCGGGGTGAAGGTAAGTAATCGGATATTTATGACATCCACGCGGGCGAAGCCGCGGGCAAAAGCTAGTCAAACCATAAATGTCGTTTTATCATGTCTAGATATTGATGCCCATCACATCGGTATAGATCCCGTCACGTAAAAATAACACTGACCGTTTACGTGCGCTCTAAGCGATTTATCGATAAAAAATCGATTGGTGGTACGAAGGGGTCCCGACGGGGGAACACTTAGACGGTATGTCTCATACCGATAAATCGCTAATAATTTTATCGATAAAGCGCTGTTTACTTGACGAGACCTATATGGGGTGGAAGGGACACGAAAACGGTTACCACGTATTCAATACAGCATGATGAGCCCCCCCCCGGGGTTACTTAGTGTGATGTACAGAATGCTTGGTTGACGGCTTCGTGAAGAGTCCTTTTACACCTTGTATAATCTATATCCATCCCTACCATGTATCTAAGTTTCGTTTTTTTCTATAAAATTATCATTCCTTTATTTATTATCAATACATAAGTTTACATTTTTAAATATTTATACAAAGTAATCTAAAAAAAACATTTAAAAATATAAAAAATAGTAGCCCACCGGCATCGGGAACAGGGTCCGAGCTACCGGTGGTCAGGGCTCTTGAGAAAGGAACCTCCTAACGGTACACGCCGTGTCCAGAAGTACTGCTTTCTGAATCAAGCCCTTGATCCAGCTGCCAAGCGAGAGCCTCCTCAGATGTTGCTCGAGGCTCGAGGCTATTGGCTATTAAACTTATTATTATTAAAAATATGAGCCCACTAAAATGGCTGAAATTGCCTAGTTACTTAATCATTTTAAAACATCCTATAAATGACTTTGAAGTTTTTCTTATATTATAGTCCACTTTTGTAGGAGAAAACGGGAATATGAAACGTTGATTTCGTCTTTTTTATTCGGGCGAAATCAGTTCGAGCTGCAACTGTCCCTTTCGCACTCTCTTCGGGTGGGTTTGCGGAAGCGCGAGAGCGATAGTTCCGTAAAATATTTATTCTTCAAATATCAAATTTCGTTGAGGTAGCGTTATCTTCTTAATTTTTAATCTAAGGAACACAAATAAGTATATATTTTTTTTAATAGAGGTCTATCAACAACAAACTTAACACACAGTTAATGTAGATTTTTCAGCGGCAATACGTAGACATTATATAATATTATGTTTCCAAGTTAGTATAAGTTCATACCAACGAAGTTTGGCCCAATGAAGTCGGTAAGTTAGCACCACAGATATAGATATACCTATCTAGATAACGCAAGAGCACCTACTTCCCATGCTCGGCTTAAGCATTTTATGCTTAACGTGGCTACTGTCGCAGCAAGCAAATTTGTTTAAAACAACAATGTTACAACGTTACAACTCAAAAACGTAATTCTAGACATTTAAAGAACAAAAAGGTAGTCTATTTTGAATAGTATCTTATTTGTGTAGTACCTAACTAAATAGTGTTTATGACGTCATAGTAGGTAGTTAGTCAAAAAATGGCATGGTTTGGTTTTCATACGTATCATGATACCTTACCTAGGTATATCTATATCTGTGGCGAGCACCCTAGAAATACTTCTAATTAATCTATTTTGTCAAAATAACGTCTAAGCAAAAATCAACATTGCCTGCCTTAAAATAAAGTAGAGAATAAATAACCCGAGACGCGCGCCCTTGGCCGCTTTCATGGTCTCTCGGGGGAGTGGTTAATTTTAAACTTTATGTCGATCCACACAAGGTCGATATCTGTTTGGCAGAAACAACTGCTTTAGTTCTTTATCAAACCTCCATTTGAAACATTACGTGAAAAAAAAACCGTCTTCACTATCACGACCTCAGAGAGAGTGCAAAACGAATCTGGAACAATAATATTATTTTAATTCATCATAAAACTACACTTTTACAATATAATTGATTTTTGGCTATTCGAAATTGATATGAGAAAATGGTAAATAGTGCGAGAATCTCTAACATCTTTTTCTGTTAGGGGTGCCGACCCGACCAAGATCATGTGTGCAGACGCATGACTCGACACACCCGGTCGGCAAAATCGAATACAAAATATGTAGTGGCTTAGCTCGAATTATGCCGAGCCGACCCGATCGTGAATCATTGAGGGTAGCAGATGTAGGAAAGACGTTTTTTATAAAAGTAGGTATTTATTTTTAAATCTGTTCTACTTTTGAAAAACTTTTCTGTTGTTTTTTGGCGGGTTTTGTAACTTCGAAATAAAGAAACAGACGAATTAGGAATTTGCGCTTATTAGTAGGTTAAAGAGATCAAAAGTTAACCGCATATTCAGCGTAGGTATAAAGTTCCCAGTGCTGGGACACAGCCTCTGAGATTGTTATTTTTGGCCCTAATTTAAGGCATGGCGTTTCAATCACCATTTATAAATTCCAAAATCAACTTACGAGCCGAAAGTCCTGAAGAAATCCCCGAAGCCTTTGATAACATCACTGAAGTAGGTGGCTATTACCGGTACTTGGATCTTGGGCACCCCGGGAGTGAAGACCCTGTGGTCACTCAACTTCTGCAGACTCCTGAAGTTGTGGCGGCCTACGCCCACCTTACCGAATAGATGGTACTGGAACATGAAGGTTGAAGGAATGAACAAGAATTTAAGATTTTTCATTGTACCAAGGGACACAGAACTAACTTTTAGTTCAATTCACTTTCTGGGGCTCGGAAGTTAGCTGCGAGTAACGGTATGCGCAGGTATAACGGTTCAAACTTGATGGCGGCTCGGAAAATCTAACGTAAAGCTGCGCAAAACACAATTTTAGGTATCAGCGGTGCGCAGCGATGCAACGTCTTGACTGTATAATGCGCAGACCGTCACTCGCAGCTTACTTCCGAGCTGTCATAAAGTTTGAACAGAACTAAACAGTGATAGAAGGACCTTTGTGCTAACCAACCTACCAACAACCAACCAACCTTTCTGCATAGTGCATGGCTCTTTTGTCGCAGGCGGAACTAACACGGCTATCTTGTTTACTCGATACAGTTTTCACAGACAATTTCACAGAAAGTTTACCTCAATGTCATTGCGCCAAAAGAAGCAAGCTGCACTGTATTTTAGAAGTTTGATTGTGGAAAGCGCAAGTAAAGGGCTACAAGGATCATTTTCGCTCGAATGACGTTGACCAAAGGCGTTGGTAAACTTTCGTGAAGAGGAATTGGAAAAAAAAAGATGGAGCGATCAGTTCCGCTTTGGGATGGGTGAAAACTTCAAGCTTCTAAGTCAACGCCATCAAGACACGGACAATTACCTATGTGGCATTTTGTATTTCATCTCACTTTTCAAAACCTGGTTAGGTATTTGAGGATTTCCGGTAGACTTAGCCGCATGTTTGACAAGAAGCGAAGTTTTAATAAAAAAAAGCTAGTTGAGCGTGTCACCTGCGCTTCCGTCAAGTAGATGGGTGTCGTGAAGATGATCCAGATGACAGCTTCATTGCATTCCGGAGACGTCAGGGACCCGGAGTACGTGTAGTACATCTCTGTGTCCGAACTCATAAGTTTGCTGGGAAACACGGAGAAGGTTCGAAATCGATTACTTAGACCGGGCTCTAGGGGGAAGTGAGTACTGCCATATGCAAAATGTGAGGACCGACCGACCAGTTGAGAATAGAACAGAGATTAATAATATGGATCTTGCCGGTTTTTGGGTCCCTTTTTTTATCTACAGGGTGTAAACAGACCCTTCACATATCTGTCAACCAAGCATTCTGTACATCACACTAAGTAACTTTACGCAAAAATTATTGCTGGGAATCGACTTTTTTTTTTGAGGTTATAAATCACGTTTTAAGTAGGACTCGATGGAAAGCACTCAAAGCATTGTGCTGATGGAATAGTACGGGGGTCGTGGAGGTGTGTAAAGTAAAAATCTTACATTAAAAACATGTATTTAAAAAAAACTATGAAATGTTGGAACTTTGACCCCCAATATCTCCGTAACTAGAAGGTTCCCAGGTATGGTCTAGAACAAAAAAATGATCGCAAAGACGGGGAGAACAAGTGCCTTTCGTTTGTGTTAAGGGTCTATTTACACCCTTTATAAATCTTTTTATATGAGTCTTCTCTTCTTTGTAACGATAATCGATGGAGTAGGTACAGACGCCAGCTCATCAAGCTACCCGAAACTGTCAAATATTTCCAATAAACCTTGAACCTATTGCTTTAGCGATAAAGTTGAAAATCTATTAAACAAATTTGACAGATTGTAGTGGCTTGTTGTGCTGGCGTGTGCATGCTATGAAGTAATTTTAATGTTGATTTGAACTAGCTTTTTAAGGAGAACCTTTGGCACTAATACGATGCCCGTTCGGAGTTATTGCCATGACCTAAATAGGTGAATAGTTGGACACCGAAGTTAAGATTATCTGGGTGACTGATGCCAATAAGATTAATCCAATGGAAAGAGCTTTTCTAGAAGAAGTTTTGCTACTAACAAATTGACGGCACGGTTGGCGCAGTGGCTGAGCAATTGACTGCTGCGCTTCGTGTCGCGGGTTCGATTCCCGCACGGAACAAATATTTGTATGGCCTACAGGTAGTTGTTCCGGGTCTGGCTGTTTGTGTATGTGAATTTAAATGTTTGTAAACGCACCCACGATACAGGAGAAATTCCTAGTGTGGGGCAAAGGGTTTAAAAAAAAAAAAAAAAACTTCTTCTAATTCGTAGTCCGTCCGGTAGTATTTTTTATTATAGGGCGAGGAGATCGGACGATGATGCCGATAGACACGTGTTTTTTTTTATTATTTGGGGTGTCATGAAATTCCGAACGTATACCTAGTCCTCACATTTTGGATACTTAGCTGCTTACAGCGCTTTTTTATTTTTTACGTGTTGACATCTTCAATGGATGTCCTCCGCCGTGGGGCTGGCGGAGGGTCTGTCAGATTGATACTGACTAAAACCACACGTTGTTTCTCCTGGTCACTTCTGGCTGGGGTGTGGGGACACGATTGCATTCTCCAAAATCAACTGCTTACAGCGCCTGCACTAACTAGTCGTAGTCTCCAAACGCGTGACACTTGGGCATGTACCTACCTTGCCGTCAAGAGGTAATAAACCTACCCTCATCTATGTATTTTCTATTTCTATACAGTCTCTAATACAAACATCTATTCCCCTTCGCAGCTGGAACGCTGGCTGGTTGAGTGATCGGTCGTTCTCCCTAGATTTCTCAATAGTGGCCTAATTAGGTACCTTAACAAGATAATGTGCAGAGGAAAAGGATTATCAACTTGCCAAATATTGAGGCCAATCGTTCTTAATTCCTTCCTAATTTCGACAAGTTTACTATCTTAACTTTTCACTTTAATTACTTACGTGCTTGTTACAAAAACTTGTTGATTATCTCGAATGATTCAGCAGTTACCAATTAGTGAAAAACATTTATTAAAACGAGTTAAGAGAAAAATATTAGCATGTTGTAAGTTCCCAAGCTGATGAATATTTAAAAGAAAACATAAAAAATATGTTGGTCGTTCTGGAGCTCAATTATCTGTAGTACAACACTGAAACATCATCATCTGCCTAGCCTAGCCCGTTCCCAACTATTTGGGGGTCGGCTTCCAGTCTAACCGGATGCAGCTAAATCATTATAATTTATTATCTAGATTTAAGTGCTTATATTTAAAAAAATAACTTGTCATGTTGTCTATAAATATTGAAGAAACGTGAGACAGGTTTTTATTTAAGTATTAAGCGCCTCTAGGCAGTTGCTCACTCAATGCAACATTCTAAACAACACTGAAACAGAGGAACTATTTTAATAGACTACGAGAGACTGAAGGTGATACTTTGAAAACAATGTGTTTTTTCTTTATAATGTATGCAGAATAGGGATTTAACTATTAGTAGAGGGTTAATAGGGGAAAACATGATACAATAAAATTTGTGAATCTTATATATATGGTCCTCTCTTATATATGTATATCTATGATTTAGTACACTCACCACAGAAATATAAAAACAGGCAGTAATCTTTATTTGCGATTTCTTGCAACGGTTTAGCCAGAGGTAAAATAATGTTAAACGACTGCACCAATAGATTTGTGAAAATGATGATGTTGAAAGTAAACAATAAGGATAGCGCTCTCGTACATTATGGCAATGTTCAATAATTTACTACTAAGTAGTACTCTTCACAGTATTTTGCGGACATAAAAATATTCGAAAATCAATCAGGCATCGAGTCCAAGAGCAGGCCCATTAGGCACTTATAAAAACAATAAAATAGAAAAAGACGAAAGAAGGCGATGGACAGGTGTACAGTGTTTTATGATCTAATTACCCATGCTGCCAGCGATAATCTACGAATGCCAGACCTTACTGCTAGTGACTGCTTCAACTTTGGATTTAACCCACCAGAAGTGGTAATGGCATGCTGATACTCACGCCATATTGAGGATTGCTCCGCTGACCCGGTCCCCAGGGTTGAGAAGTTTGGGGATGTACTGCATGAACTCTGACGCTTCTACTTGATCGTCCTCAAGCTCGGCTTGTACCTGTAGCACACAAAAGCATAAAGCGTAAATGATTATATTTTTAGTAACCTAACACGAAGCGGATTCCGGGGTCTTAGTTCGCTCACTTCGCTCGCTCACTAGACCCCGCCATCCCCTTTGAACCTAACCTGTATGAGTCGCCACAAGTCTCTCTCAGCCTTCGCGCGCACTTGCTTCCTATATTCTCCTTGCCGCAATGACCGGATAAATAGTTACTTACTTGGTACAATAGTCGCCCATATTGGTCGCCAATTAAATTTTTATTCGCCCGATTAATAATTTCCCTTTTCTTAATCATAAGTGGCAATAATTGAAATGGTTTAATCATTAGCCTGGCGCTCGGTGGCGTGACTGCGGCATACGAGTTCATGACTTCAATTCATAGTTACTTAGACGTTAGACTTACGTTAGACTACATGACATTCAAATCTGTTAGAAAGGCTGTAAGAATCAGTGTAAACCAGAATTAATATATCCTTAAACCGTTATGAAATAAAGATGAAGTAAACTATATAGGTATGTAGAATTATATATGTACAAGGAGGTTCGACTTCAAAGTATTCTATTAAAGAAAAACAAAGTTTCAAAAAGAAATTCTAGCTTTACTCAATTTCGACGATAAACCTCCGAAGAACGTGTCAAGGGCACAAGGCCACACTTTATGCAATCGTTAGTAACAATATTTATTATTGTTTTAGTAATTTGTTACATTCTTGCACTGTTTGTGAAATGTGCATGATAAAGCCTTAATTAAAATAAGCTGATTGGCGTTTAGCGCATGTTTTATCGCTGACTTCGCAAATTGGAACATAAATTAAGTAAATGAAAGACTTAGGTAAGTTATGTGTTTTGCAGGATCAACAAACTTAAGAGGGCTTTGACCTGTCGTGGCTAGTTCTGCTCTGAGTGTCCTATGACGTGACAATGATTATGAGAAGTTGCTGAGTAGGTATCTTTCTAGATAATATCCACCCCCAATCATCCGATTTTTTTTTGAAAACCCTATCTAAATCAAATATTTTACTCCACATTCGCCCTACCGCGTCAAATTAGTCCTTACACGTTATTTAATTTCTGACACCTGTAGTCGAATAACAACTATAATGTCACCGAAATAAGGATAACTATAATTTTAACATCCTAGTTGTCAGTGAAACGATATTGACAGCGATGCTAGGGCGGAGGTGACTGTCAAAGTGTAGTCATGTTTCTGTCTTCGTCTTAGAATAATAACCTAAGCAGTTTGTGTTTAGTTGACAAATGACATTTGAATAGTTCGGTCTCGCTTCCTCATACCGAAAATCGTATCTATCATTCCAAGTGGGATTATATGAGCTCACTCTTCCCAAAAATACTTTTTCGCGCAACCTTAGTACGGCGGGGACACGTCTAAAATTATAAATGTGTAGTAAATTTTAATACGGATGAAAAAACTTACATTTACAAACACGGACACGATAGCCAGTCCATCTTTCCTGCCCAACGCGTCCACCACCTTCAGATCAGTTCTCACGTGGACGAAATGTAACTCCATAGGGTATCTGAAATGTGTATTGCATTTTATTGGAAGGGTAGACGTCCGAAAAGGGTAGTTCCTATAGGTAGCAGTTTTCTCCTGTCTGATTTCCGGTCAACAGAACGTCAACATGACGTCTTGTCGGATGATTTCATCAAAGATTAGGTTTTTATAGAGGATCTCATTGGGCTTAATCCAAGATTAAGGTCATCTAAGGCGAAGGAAAAAGGTGGAGGCAGCACTTTTGGTCGTACAACAACAGTAGCGATCACTACACACAGTGAAAAATAAACAGTTGTAAAAATCTCAATCTAAGGGTCATCACAGATTTGTCGGAAAATGCGTCGTCGTCGGTCGCGTATCGCCAGGACAGACAAATTGGTAGCCAAACATCCGACCTCACACACATAACTGATGATGCGTTAATACGTCGATTGTACTAACGACGATACGCCCGACGCATCTTCCGTCAGATGTGCGTCCACCCTATGTGTTACAAAACCTGAAGGCAACTTACTTGACGCCATTGATGGCGTGTTCCGAAAGCCAGTGGAAGTGCAACTGTTCCATGCGATAGATATGCTTGAGAGGTCCTCCTGACAACACCGGGTGGATGGCCGCCTCGCCCTCCGTGCTGAATAGTACTGCGAGGAAGGAGGCTCATCATCATCAACATTTCAGCCCAGAATCACCCACTGCTGGGTAGGTATAGGCTCTCCGGTCTTCTGCCACACTGCTCAGTTCTGGGCCTCTCTCATCCGTCCGTTTCCTGGGATATCGTGCGAAGGATGGGCGTTTTGGGGGACAATGTCTTGTAAATTTTTAAATTCAAAAAATGCTGATTACCAGTCTACCCTGAATAAATGATTTTTGATTTGATGTGGCTTTGTCTCATTCGACAACCAAACGTGCTATTGGCCGGCGGAACAAAGATGGGTAGAAGGCAATCCCTTAGTCTTCCCTCTACCCTTCCTGACCTATGACACTCTCGACACTCTATACCCGAGTTTCTGACACTCGTCACCCTCGACTTTGACACTCTTGACTCTACGCGCTCTGGGCAAATACCGGGTGTATTTGCCCAGAGCGCATGAAATCCAGAAAAATACTGCTTGGGCCTACGCTGTGGGAAAGTGATGCAGCTACATGTCCTTTATAGAGCCATCTCTTTCCCACTGAGTAAGATTGTAGTATCTAATACTGCTGTGTCCGTGAATAGGTAGCTAGCGGAATCTCGTGGTGCCCAGAGTGTGTCGTTTGTTTAAATTGTCTGAAGGACTAATCGAACTCGTGCGTCAACATGCCCCGACACGACACATGAGTGTGCACACCCGCCGTCAGGACGTTACGACACGCACAACACTACATATTTATATCTTAAGAGATGATGGTACAGTTCCTGATTATAAGCAGAACCACTTACTTGTATGGCCATTGTTTATCCCTGAAAACAGCACGCTATTGTACCCCGTGAACCGTAGAGGTCCATATTTGATGTACTCCCTCGAGAAGTCTTTGATCACGTCTTTGGTCCTAATGTCAATGGGAGACTGCCTCTTGCCGCCCTCCTGGCAATAGCGGCCTGGCCATTTAGATTCGTCTGCAAAATTATTTATGAAATTTCATAAATATTTCTCTGTTTCATAAAAGATTTGGAAAATTCTTTCTCTAATGTATCTAAAGCTACACTATTGACGTGTGCCTTAGAATGTGTAAAACTTGGGGAAATCACGAGTACAAGCTAGTATTTAGTACAGCGTTAGCCATTATTTGTAAATTAAGTTATTCAATCACTCAGTCCTCTTACAGAACCCGCAACATTCTAACATCAGCAAACAAATTCAATCCAGGGTAGGTCTTCACGAGCGCGTTGAGCATTGTCAGCTCACGCGGTATAGGGGAGGTGGATCGAGCTATAGTGCGACAAAATGGGACTTTGATGAAAGGAAACAATAGGAAGTGTGGATTCCAGCTACAATGACTGCAATACAATGAATAGAATAGAAACTGAATCAATGACTTTCTTGCGTTCGATAAACCAAGTCTAATACATTATAAGGTGTGACATCATATGACCTTGAATTACAAAACTTTAATAACGGTTATAATTAACTCTTGATACGGTACCGTCGCTAAACTTGATCAAGAACTCGAATTACATTGCTTCTGTACATCAATGTACCAGTAATTACATTCCGAGAATTCCTTAAGCGATTTTTATTTCTGTTTTTGCTCTTTTAGAATAAACTAGCATCTGACGCGTGGATGTCGGCTGTCCCACGGCAATGTAATAACGAGATAAAAACTATCCCTATGCCCTACAAACCCACGTGGTCTACCTGTATAACCTGAAAACAGACAGGCTAATATACAACGAACTTACTTTCGCATTTTGTAATATTAATATAGATTAGATTAACTCAGCGATTCAGGCCAATTCTGGATATAGACTTCTTTCGGCTGCACCTCAACATTCTATACCTTATCCGCACTCAGTCTGTCCCCTCAACATGTGAAGGGTCCATCTAGCTGCTCTACGGAGGAGCTCGTGCGTGGCTAGATAATAACAGCCGCACGGGTCGCCAGCCATCTAGCTAGGGGTAGCCTCCACACTACACTTGCCGATACACGCTCATCTCAAAATTGCCTTCAAATTCTGGTCAGCTTCAGAGCAGTGGTGGCCGAGGGTTATCAACGCCAAGTCACGAGTCCCAGGTTAGTGGGTTCGAATCCAAGCAAGCATGTTACTTTGGGTTATTTTTTTCTGCTCTCAAAATGGTAAAAAATACCACCGTGAGAAAACCTCGAAGAAAAAACCAGATATTTCCTACATTTTGTCGAGTTATGCACAAGGTGTAAACAGACCCGTCACAAAGCCGTCAACCAAATATCTGTAATATATATTTTTTATTTACTTGTTTTATCTTTTATCGACATAATTTTTTTTTATTAATATGATTCATTATTAAATAATTGTTTTTTTTTGCTAATGTACTGAATTTTAATTGTATAATGAATTTTATTTTATTTTTGCATTGTAAACCTCAAAAACCGTATTGTGTTAGTTTTAATGAGTTTTCGAAACAATGTAAATTGTTTATAAAATAAATGAAATGTTTGTAAATTAAATTAAGTAACTCTACGCAAAGAAAAATACTGGGAAACGACTTTTTTTGGGGTAAAAAATTACGTTTTACGGTAAGACTGAATGTAACGAACTCAAAAGTCAAAACATTGTGCTGATGGGTGCATAGAATAGTATGGTTATGAAGGTATTCAAAGTAAAGTTATAACATTATGTATTTAAAAAAAAACTGGAACTTTGACCCTCAACTATCTCCGTAGCTAGAAGGTTCACAGGTATGGTCAAGAACAAAAAATAACAAAAAAATATATCGCAATGAATGGGAGACCAAGAGAACAAGAGCGTTTCAGCTTCGTTGAGGATATTTTTTACTCCCATTATGTAGCTATTGTTTTTTTTTGCAATTTTAGGGTTGATTCCATGTTGAAAGAAAGAAAAAAGATAAAAGTATTAATTAGTCCGCACAGGACAAAATAAAAAAAATATATTGGTTAAATTAACAGTAAAACAAAATTATAAGAAAAGTAGTAAACATAAGAAAAAAACAACGAAATTGGTCCTGTACGAGGCCAAAAGGACAAATGTTGTTTAAAATGATGAGCACACACTGTCAATAACACCTTGAAAATAGTTAAATAATACGTTACCGTCGACACGAACAAAGAATAGAATTGCCCAGAAAATAGTTCAGAAATGAAACATCAATCAAGAAAAGTGGAGTCTTACCGTCAAAACTCCATACCGGTTCATTGACTATGATGATGGTCTCGTTAGTCTTTGTGGATGATGTCGACGATGATGAGGAGGTCGTTGTGCCAGCCTTGGTGTCCGTTGCAGTTTCCCCCATGGTCTCTGCTAGCGCCACGAAAGCTGCGGCCGCGAATTCTGGAACAGCCATGGAACATGACACAAGAACCTCGTCGACCACGTCGGTTTAGCAAGCGCGGCTGCTGAGCAAGAGGTCTTGAGTTCGATTCTCAGGTCGGACAGAGGTTTTCTATCAGGAATTTCTCAGTAACAGCCCCGGAAGTTGAACTTGTGCACGGTTGATGGCAATAAGCTCGCCCCTTATTACATGGGACTTAAACATAACTGGCGAAATGTGGTTGTACTATTAGGTACACCTCCACCTAACCATTCGGGGAGGTTCCCTCTATCTGGCAAAATCTGGATGCTCCGACATTTATTTGGCATAACACACTTGGCATAATCTTCTCTATACGAATATTTTTAAGGCATAAAAATTATTTAATATAATTATTGTTTGGCCGAATGTTTATATGTCCGAATTTGCAATGGCATATTTTAAGATGACAGAATTTAAATGGCATAATTAAAATTCCGCGTAATTTCGTTTAGCTTAAGGTTTATTTAAAGCGACGATTATTTGATAGAATTTCAATTTCATTTTTAACCTTAATTCAAAATTAAAATATTGTCTTAAAAAGTCAATATGTTGTGCTATAAAAGTTTTTTTTGCCTTCGTTTTCTGCCTTTTAATGACTATCGACATGTAATGCATGATAAAATACGATTCTGATGGTGAACTTTCTGCGATATGATGGTTCTACTTTTTAATTCTTATGGATATGAAATGTATGCCTTAAGTTGATTCTGACTTACAAAATTATGACTTTTGACTTTATGATAAATGAGTGTTTGCCAAACAATTTTCTGCGAAATGAAGTTTATACTATCCGCTGTTATGCAAAATAATATTATAAAGTAAAAAGTTTTGCTATAAAGAGTAGACCCCCTTCGGGGATTACATGCGTGATGTTATGTTACTGCTCCCAATACGGTTAAGGAAGACATCGTAAGGAAACCGGCATGTCCTAGAACCGTCGAAAAACTGCACGCAAATTTATACACCAGTGTTGTCTTGCTAGCACTGGACCAGCGAATTCGTCTGCCTTATGTTCCATGCCGTAGGAATTTTGAAAAATCCGTCCACTTCACAGAGATAAGCCCCAAGACTTGCAGGTATAAAACTAATTTAGATAATAACTTAAGAACTAATGCGTGATGTTTTAACTTAAATACTAGGCACAAGATGTTGTAAACAATAAAAAATAAGAAAATTATAATTACTCTAGAGGGGCTTACATGTATTATGTGGATGATAGTGTGTTTGTGTAGCAGATAGATGTTTAGCGGATTGGAATCAATAGACTTTCAGTTGCCTCATAGTCTAGAGTTTTCAACCATTTACAGACAGTTAGTTTACAGACTGGTCTCCGCAGTAGGTAAATTGTAGGTGTTTTGTTAATTTTGTGATACAAATATCCTCCAAGAAAACAGAAAAATCTTTGGGAGAGAATAGTACGAAAGAAGCTTGTAGGACAGACATTAAACTTCCTCCGCTTATCTTTGTTTAGATTAGTTTCATATTCCATTTGTTTATCTAGTTTGGAAACTATGGAAAGTACGAAGCTCTGCCTGACTGATAGAACATCCCAAAGTTTATAAAGCTCAGCAGTTGGGTAACGAAAAGGAAGTCCAGCCCCTACCTTGAGAACCGCTCTTTGTGGCCTTTCAACCTCTAGAAGGTGAACTTTGCCTGCTCCTCCCTAGGAGGTTATGCAATAATTTACTATTGACTGACAGAGTGCTGAGTATACCATTTTGATAGTCCTGAGATAAGCAACATGTCATAATGTCTCAAAAATGTAGATCAGCTTACGAATCCTAGTAACGAGTATGTCGATGTGAGGCTTCAAGGTTAGTATTTGATCTATATACACTCCAAGATACCTGATGACGTCCATTTTCTGGAGGAGTGAACAAAGGCATGAGGAGTTGGACAAGGTACAAGTGTGAGCCATGATACTGAGGTTTGAAGGTGGAAGAATATTTCTCCTGCGCAAAGGCAACATTTTTGGTTTTTGATAAATTTAGTGTCAAGACATTATGTTTAAGCCATTGACAAACCTCATTGAAACCATGTTGAGCACTTTGGAAAACTTCTTCCCAATTTTTGCCACTAAAGACTAGTGCAGTCTCATCGGCAAAATATATTAGTTTTCTGTGTTTGAAATGGAGTTGAAGCAAGTCATTAATATAGATAAGGAAAAGGCTAGGACCCAGGACACTGCCCTGTGGAACGCCATAATGATCAGATAGTTCATCACTTATCCAGTTGTCTATTTTCACTCGTTGCTTCCTACAACTTAAGTAATCCTTGAGAAGTTGCAATGACAGACTTCTAACTCCTGTTCTCTCAAGTTTTTGCAATAGCAATGGAATAGGAATGGTTTCAAAGGCCTTGGCTAAGTCTAGAAATACTGTCACACACTTCCTCTTTTTGTCAAGATTAGTAACAATATGGTTAGTGAGTTCATGCACAGCGTCATCAGTCGACCTACCCGACCGAAACCCAAATTGCTCAGGTGACAGGTGGGTATTTGTCTCCAGATAGTTCATGAGGCGTTTTTTAATTAGACGTTCTAAGACTTTGGACATCGTAGGCAGGATCGATGTAGGCCTGTAGTTTGAAATTTAGCCTTTGTCTCCACCTTTATGGATAGGTTTAACAAGGGCTATCTTCAATGTCAGTGGAAAGGTACCAGTAGTAAAGGCACTTACTACAGATGTGAGTAAGTGGAAGTGTAAGCTGTTTAATATAGCGTTTTAAGATTTTACCCGATATCTGATCTACTTCAACTGCCGCAGTCTCCCTCAAGTCCATTATGAGATGTTCAACCTCATTTTCAGCAGTAGGGAGTAAGATAAGAGAGTTTGGTGATATAGGAGTGGAGGTGCGGTAGCTATTCGATAGATGAGCGTTCCCAATAATTTCTTCCGCCAGCCTCTGTCCGACACCTGTAAAATATTTATTAGCGTCATCAACACTGCTTTTAGGATTATCAGTGTTGATCAGGGCCGAAGAATGGTCTAACTTTTTGGTAGTGTCTGACTTTTTGGTAGTATTACAGATACTTTTGATGACATCCCACAGCTTTTTACTATTATTTTTGGACTTGTCAATTTCCTGTCTCTCATAAATTCTACTCTGTTTCTTTAAGGAGAGTGTTGCAAAAATTTCGGTATCTTTTGTACGTTAAATTAAGTGCTTCATCATGGGGATTCTTTTTCAGCTTTTTGTGCAGATTGTTTCTATTACGCATGCAACGCAATAAACCAGCAGTAATCCATGGTTTGCTTATTCTTTTCTTATTAGCCAATTTAACCACATGCGAGTTATCTTGAATGGCCTTGTCTAGTAGGGAGATGAGTTGTTCGGTAGCAGCATTGGCATTACTGGAGTCAAGTATAGGTTTAAAATTGATTTCTTTAATAGTGTTATCTAATTCAGTAAAATTGATACGTCGCAGCGTAGAAGCAGCATGGTTGAGTTTTGTATGTAGGTTGATAGCAATGCCAACACTTTCATGATCAGTGACTGAAGATTCAACAACAAAGCAGGTGGCTTCCAATTTTGTTTTAATCATAATATGATCCAGACAAGTGACGCCATGAGTAGGTGTGGTATGAGCGGGAAGTATACAGTGACTAGCCAAGATGTTCAGGTTCAAAGGAGCGGTTATCATTAGTGTTAGGAGTTATGTCAATATTGATGTCTCCACAAATGATTATGTTTTTATAGTTGGATAACTTTTTAAACACTGAGTCCAATGAATTACAGAAGGTACTTGTGTTACGCTGACCTGGAGGGCGGTAGATGCCGATAACGCATAAATCGGAGCTCAATTTTAAAATAAGACAATTAGCATCAATCACGTGTAGTTCGTCTACTAAAGCTTCATAACTGTTTTATGATAGATGACAACACCTTCATTTTGTGTTTTATTAGCAGTCATAGAGGTACAAGTATAACCCTCCAGCTCAGGGACGAATTGGGTAGATTTAAGCCAGCACTCAGTCAAAATTAGTATATCCCACTCAAAGTCTGTACGAGTCAATAATGTATTAAAACTCGGCATATTACATTTTATGCTCCTCATGTTTTGAGTTAGAATTTTTAGAGAGTTGTTTGGTACAGGTATAATGGATTTAATATCTTCTGCCTCGCATGTTATAGAATTGGCCACTACCAAGGAATTGAGACTCTAGTGAATAGATTCAATACCAATGTTATCGAATTTTGAAACAGATTGCCTTTATAGATAACTTTAGGGATATGTGATGTACAAAAGATACATCGTGCTGTACACAACAGATAAGTGTGAATCGGTTCCAGTGATTGTAAATGGTGTTGTTATATGTACGTAGAGATAAAGTAATAATTAGTAAGTATTCGTGTTCGATGAGAGTATGCCCAGAAGTAATTAAATTAAATATAAGAAAAAACATGCAAAAAAGTATTTTGTTTGAGGATAATATTTCCGTGAGTGTAGTTTTGTATTCGTTGGTTACACTAACTAAGTCATAGCTATACAACATGCGAGCAAGAGCGACTGCAACTATTTTAAGTGAAAGCTGTGTATATTTACAGCGTAAGGTATTGCATAAACAATGTACTACAATTATTGAGACAACGATGACTTGATAGAACATCGCTAAGACATGCCTAATGGGTACCATGCACACAAAACATAGAAACATTAATGATACTATCAACAAAAGATGGTTTAAAGTTAGTGACATTACAATCTTGAGAATTTCACTTTCTTCTTGTATACGAATAGGGGCCTGACCCTCCTCCTTCTTCAAGTATACCTTGCCGTAGGACGTCCACGTAGCTGCGAGTTTTTTGGTTTTAACATATTCCCTTGTCATGTAGTACAAACGTTGAGCTTTCGTAGTAAGGCGTTCGGAGATAAATATTGGTTTGGCTGGTCCAGGTACTTTAATTAAAGCTGTATTTAGTTGGGGCTCCTTTGCTTCGCGCTGTGATTTATTAAACTTTTTCGATGTGAATACCATTGCTTCTTTCCTAACTACGGAAGTGAAATCCACAATAATAGCCTCAGACTTAGATCGGTAAATATCTCTGGTTTCCAGGTCCTGTATAGTTGTTGCCAATCCAACAACCGCGCCGATATCTTTGATAATATTGGTCAAATCCTTTTGTGTTCATTAGTTTGCTTTGGGATATTTCTTATCTCCACGGTAGTAAAACGGATAATTCTCAAAGTGCTCTAATTATTTTCCAAGGTCTTAATGCGGGTTTTGTAATCTGTATTTTCCTGAACCAGATAGTTGATTTTAGACAATAATCCGTCATATTTACCTGACAAATTGAACTGATTTATGCATTTCTTCGTTTTGTTGTGTTAAGGTAATCACAGAAGCATTCAAAGATTCAAATTTGAGATCTGTTTGAGTTTTAAGCTCAGAGAACATCGATTTTATGCCATCATCTGATGGATTAGTTTGGACACAATAATCATTGAAGTTACGCTTATATCTCTTTGTAACGTTTTCCTAGGCATCATCATTCGCAATTTTATTGATTGCAGAGTCTGATCCATAATGCATCGTAGTTGGAGACTTTTTATAGTGGAACTTTTCGGCGAAGGTTGAACAGCCACAGCTCTAAGAAATGTAATTTTAAAATCCTAATAGTAAATGTCGTCGAGCGGGATCGAACTCGAGACTCGTTGTGCTTCAGTCGGAGTCGCTCGTACACGCACTACTTTAGTAGTTAACTAGTCGTCGAATTTATCGTATAGTATGCAGAGTACACGGTAATTTGTCAATGGAAGATTGAAGACAAATTTTATTAGAGGGTAGACTGTACAAGCAACTTATCTGTGCAGACAGGACAACACAGAACTAAAATAAATGTATCAAGTTAGACATATCGATGCATTTTTACTTGACAAGCAGCGCCACCTTCAACTGCACACTTGTTATGGTCATACTATAAATTCGGCACTATGTCAAATGTTTGAAGTTGTATTGTGTCAGTAATCTTGCTCTTATTGAGTCAACTGTTAATCTGTTCCTTTCTTTCGTCGACTGACAATTCATAAGTGAAAATATTCGTTCCACATTTGCATTGGCACAATACAAAAATTATACTGACAAATCTTCAGTAATTCGGTAAAACGAGTGCTATCATTGCACGTATTGAAAGTAAAAACCCACTGCTTTTCTGCTAGCTCTTCGGAAAAATCACTTTGTTTTGTGTTACGAAAAAATTTAAATAGGCAACATTCTTCAAATAGTTTAACACCGTCAATGATAATTCTTTGTTTCTCAGAAACACAACACAGTCTGTGATAGTGTCGAATTGTAGCTTCAATTGCAATGAACTACGAAATGGAAAACGTAGATTACAGGAAAAACAATCAACATTTTTGGTGCAAGATATGTAAGAACTGATTTTAAGTATGTCTATTATAGTGATCTTAAAACCGGGGTTATTTTTTCTGGGTCAGCTCTTGTTTGGGAATAAAAGATAAAAATCAATTAAACTAAAAAAACAGCTGTATTTTCTACACAAATAAATTGTCTTTTCTGTGATTTTTTTGGTGATTTCCGCTTGGACAATCACGCATAAGTCCCCAGCAATAGTCTGCCAACATAATATGGGAACATCAGCTCCCTTGCTACCTATTTCCCACTGTTTTATGTCGTGATGGAAGCGCTCTCCTTGCTCTTTGCAAAATGTTCCGGGTTATGTCAGAAATGAGGGATATAATCTGTAAGGTAATGTCTATCGTGATGCTTATATTACAGCCTTCTTATTTAAAACGCTCGAGCATGTTATTCACCAAGTCCACCAGCCTTCTTGTTCCAAAGGGAATTTTGAGTGACCTCCTTAAAGGATTTCCGCGCGAATGTCTGCTTGAGTTATAGATAACTCAAAATTTGTGGTCCTTAATGAGTCCACGTCTTCGGGGTCCCTTATTTGTTGACTCATTGCGGCGATTTTGGATTACAAATTTTGTGTTACCTTGTTACCCTGATGTGCCCTGTCCATTGAGAAGAACATATAGGAATCACCATGGACACTCTTTTGAATCAAAATATTGTGTCATAACCAACTTAAAGCAAGTAATTTAAGCAAGTTAGCCCGGCTGGGCTAATAGTGTACTGAATAAATTGCATTATAACCTTTAACTCGAAAATTTTTACACCCTTTTTATTCCCTTCCTCGGATAAATTAAGTCCTTTTTGTTCATTCATACGGGAATGAGTATAAGAGGAACTCTGTCAACTTGTGGAGAATTCAAAAGTACAGGATGTATTAGCGAGTGAAGCGGGATGGAAAATTTTAGCACCACTTCTTTTTTTAATTTATACAGAGATGAGTATAGGATCACTCTGTCAAGTTAAGCAGAATTGAAAAAGTATAGGATGCATTGGCGAGCGAAGCGAGCAAGAAAACTTTTGCATTCCGCCTCGGATAGGTTGATTTCTTAGTAGTTGTCGCAGATTTCGGGGGGTTGAACCATCAACCACCCACCTGCCTACGGCCCTGCCCATCAGATAGTAAGATTCTACAAGTTTTAAGATGAAAAGAACGCAAGAGCGAACGATCAATGAGTTCAGAGACATGATCACGGTCGACCTAGGCCCAACCCAGGCGGGGTGGTCATGAGCCTCCTCCCGGATCTGCTCTTGATACTAATAGAATGCAACAGGAGCGAGAGAAGAGAGCCTCCGCCCCGTGTAATAGGTTCTATTTGTTCATTCATACAGAGATGAGACAAAAAGTAACTCAGATGCATTAGCGAACGAAATGAGCTCTAAAATTTTAGAATTCTGCCCCCGAAAAAGGTTATTTCAACAAGGTTTCTCTTGTTGAACGATTAAGCAGGAAATAACCTTTTTCTTGAAATTAGGTAATAATTTATATCCGAAAAAAACAATTTTAAGAAGCGTGTATGATTTGAGGGGGGGGAGAGTGTCATGAAACCTTTGACCCCCCCCGCCCCCCCCAAGACCGCGCCTGAACGTATCTTCATCTTGGGCGAGCTTGAATCCTTCGCTGCACTCAGGAGACCTTAGATTCCTTCGCTATGCTCAGGATTCAACATAGCACCCCTGACATAATCTCTTGGTGAATAATATTCTTATCACCAAAGAAAAGTAAAAACACTCAAGTACATACCTAAAAACGGTAAAAAGCAGACAATCCTTAACATATTGGCACTAGTAAAGCTGGACACTGCTCGTCACCACGTTTTAATTGCGAATGAGATGCCGCGCACCTCGTTGAACCAAAAAGATATCTAATGTTTTCAAAACAAATCAAAGATAATCGACATTGTTTTTGATTTTGTTGAGAACATTTCACGGGAATCAAATTTCGGTTCCCATGTTATAGAAGAATTTGTTATTAAATGGGCTCTAATGTTACGACAAAACAAAATCGGCTGATACAGTACTACTGCTTGACTCAGGCCTCCTCTTTGTGAACGGGACGCAATCTAACGCGAGCCCAGCGACTGCCTAACCTTTTCTCAACTTCTTTAGGGTTGGTTTCCAGTCTACCCGGATGCTGCTGAATATTTTTTATTATTTACCAGTATTTTACATGGAGCGGGTTTAACTCGGTAACACGATACCTCTTAGCAAGGTTGGTCGTTCTTTCGGGCTTCTGACTATCCGTAACGACTGTCAAAGGTTTACAAATAACAGCCGGGTCTCGACGCGCGGAGTGGTCTCGGCTTGTAGGTATGCGGCCATTATGAATTAGCCACGAACCTCGATCCACTGACACTCTATATTAGCATTACTAGCCAACCAAGGGTTGTGGAAAGATAATACAGGGTGTAAACAGACCCTTCACATATCCGTCAACCAAACATTCTGTACATCAAACTAAGTAACTTTACAAAAATTATTGCTGGGAATCGACTTTTTTTTTTGGGGTGAAAAATCACGTGATGCGGTAGGACTCGAAGGAAAGCACTCAAAGCATTGTGCTGATGGATGGATTGAATAGTATGGGGGTCGTGGAGATGTATAAAGTAAAAATTTTACATTAAAAACATGAATTTAAAAAAAAACTTGTGAAATAGTTGGAACTATGACCCCCAATATCTCCGTAACTAGAAGGTTTCCAGGTATGGTCTGGAAGAAAAAAATTATCGCAAAGACGAGGAGAACAAATGCCTTTGGGATATGTTAAGGGTCTATTTACACCCTTTATAACAGGTGCATTGTCCGAATGTGGAGTAGGTATAGATATAAACCTCCTCGTCCTCTCTTTCTATATTAGACTTATAAAAAGCTAGTAAAACAGCAACAGCATTTGATGATAATCTAAAAAAACAATCCATACTAATTATTATAAATATGAAAGTAACTCTGTTTGTTTGTTGTTTGTCTTTTCACGACTAAACGGCTGTTCGGATCGTAATTAAATTTAGCAAGGAGATAGATTGATTTTGTTGAATTAAGTCGCGGGCAACAGCTAGAACTAAATAATTCATCTTCTCAGCGTATCGATGGCAAAAAGTTCCAAATATGTTTGACTGCACCAGGGAGCAGAATTTGCGTTGCTGAATTTCTGGCCCAAATATATTTGAACTCACGTTATTGCATTCCACATCTAGGTGGTACTAAAAGTATAATGAGATCATTATGGACTCTGTCGAACACAGCAAAAATAGTAGGAGGGAGGAAGCTTCTCCTCATTTTTATCGAAAGATATAGAATCATTTGATATTAGAGAAGGGTTTACTAAAAATCAACATCTAATCTTTAAGTTATTTTCCTACAAAACTACATCAAAATGCCATCTTTATTATAAATCCCGGCCATCCATTTAGCCGTGTCGTATCTTCATCAGCACAAATAGATAATGCATCGCGTCCCCTCGGCCAGTAGACGTAATCGCCAGGAAATCTAGACTAGGTCTAAAATATCTTGGCCAGCGGATGCTTGAGCAGATGAATAGATAGTCTATTGTGCTCTGATTGTGCCTGATGGAAAGATGAGTAAGTGGAATTAGGTCAACCTACAAATGATATCACATAACATCACGCCTGTAATCCCCAAAGGGTTAGGCAGCAGTGGCAAAGATTCCATACAACTCGACTACTACCGGATTCCTTTTGAAAATTGGCACAGACAGTATTCTATAGATAAATAATATAATCACATTAAAAATATGTACACCGGCTTACCTCTTACAAAAAATGACCCTTCGCTACTGGTAGGCAGACGTGCTTCTATAGCACACCTACCAGTAGCGAAGGGTCAATTGATGATTTCCCATCCGAAAAAAAAAAAATGTGTGTAGCGGACGCTCAGCAGCAGCAGTTACGACTGCCGACCACTAGACCAACGAGGCTGCCAAGGAACCTACTGTTCAATATTCCGTCGCTGCTTTATATGATGATCACTTTTATTTATTGTGTGTTGGCCATTGCGCCCTAACCTAGTTATTTTCTGACCAAACCAAGATTTGGATGGTTCTCAATAATGCCCAAATGGTTAGAACTTAGTGTTCAAAATACATACAGTTGAACCCAAGAACCCAAGTTCTTCAAATCGAAATCCAGCAGATGATGTCTTGGATTAAATGTATGCACCTTCTTCATATGAGCAGATATATGCCTTAATTTGTATGTTTCTTTTGACAGAGATACTATGTAGTATCTTATCAACTTTTTGAAGCACAAATACCGTACTGCAAATATATTTCAAGGTTTTAGGTTAAGAAAACCAGTAATAAAAGTAATCCATAGCAAATACTTGAGATTTAGGTTAAATATGGAATTTCTTGGCATTAGTTGTATGTAGGTCTTCAGTTTTTGCCATCGTAGAACCTAAATATTTACATGAAATAACACGTAAAAGAAGTTATGCAAGGATAGTGGGCACCTCAAAACCTCGAGATAATTGTCCGCACTTACATTTATGTCTTTGTGTAGGTAATTCTTCGCATTAATACACGCGCGGTGTGTAGAGCGAGGCCTCATTAGTGCGTTGCGTTGCGCTGCGTCGTCACTGCGTCAACGCTGCGTCGTTTTACATATATTTTTTAGTGACATGATGGAGACATGCCACATTAAGCGTTGTCGCACGCGACGTTTCAATTGATCGACGGACGAGAGACGAAGCGGAGGGTGACGTGCTGCACTGTCGGAACTCCGTTGCGACGAGGGGTTGACAACATTATTAAACTGATCTTCACTATTATAGATGTCCAGAATCTTGTATTTTTTCGGTGGTGGCGACAAAAAAAAAGAATAATAGAACGTTTGTTCAGGGCCTCAAGTCTGCTATTACAATTGTGTCAGAATGGTCTATCATTGATTTCATAATTGTTGGTTTTGACAAGTTTGATAATCTACTGATATAATGGCGTCATTATGACTTTCAAAAAGCCAACCACTGACACTCCATTGAAAGAAATGGCATAGAATGGTAATCTGATAAATAATAAATAATATGTAAAAATATGTATAAATGAAATCTGGCATGAATAAATGCTCTCTACCAGTAGTTTTTCGAAAATCATTTCTACTAACGGGTTTTATAATAATGGCAATACGACAATGTCATTATAACACAATGCTATTACGAGATCATTGACCGACCAATTATCGACCATTATGAATTTAGCAGATTACGAACTTTTAGCAAAATGACAATGGGATAGTGTTGGAATGATGAATTTATAAAAATAGCAGACTTCGGGCCCAGTTCCATTGTCGAATGAAGCCTGAAATCCGCACTAAGACGCTGCGCTAGTGTGCTGCGATGGCGTGCGTCGTCTTAACGCAGGAGTAGCATACAATGCTTTTATTTGTTGCGACGACGTAACGCAAGGCACTAATGAGTCCTCAGCCTAAGGGATATGCTAAGCATTCCCATATGAAGCGGCAATACCGCAAGTCTCTTGGGCATAACTCGGGTTGACAGCGTGGGAGACTCTTGATATAATTAAGAAAAAAAAGATTAGGTTAGTTCGTTTCGGTTTTTATGTGAGTTAGTTAGGCTGCCTCTTTAGTCGAACAGCTACTGAGCGTGAGGACCTGGGTTCGATCCCTAGGTCGGGTAAAGTGTTATTGGGTTTTTTGATTTTTTAAATAAATTAGCAGTTCCATACATTTTGATAGTGTACGTCTACGTCCTACACATACCGTCACCTTTTACATCCTATTCTAGTCTCAATTTGATATTTTATAGCGGAAGTATCACTTTCGCTAGACTCGCGGCCATTAGGTCATATCCTCGCAGACAATCGCAATTGCTAGGACTGATCTGATCTGGTTATATAAATAGAATAAACTCTTTTGTAAGATCAGGAGACTGTATATGTAAATTCTTGACGATCTTGTGTTTCAGATTTCGGTGAAAACTGTGTGAAGATGTGTACACAGCATCGGGGAAGAACAGCTCTTAATGAGTAGGAATTTATTAAGTTTTCTGAACGTTTTCTATTTCTGAAAACAATTGTAATGTCCTTGAAATGGCCACTGCTGAACTGTAAAGGTTTATTATTGGTATGGCGTAATCGATATCATATAGTCGTATTGCTGCCACGAGATACACGAGGTACACGACAAGCGACAAGCGTGTTGTTACAAATTAAAGAAAGTAATATATATATAAAATGAATCCCTATTTCCCTCGGTCACGGCATCACGCATGAACGGGAGATGGAGAGAGATGAGAAGGTTCCTAGGTAGGTAGTAGATGGGTAGTAGGTGGGTAGTAGGTGGGTAGTAGGTGGGTAGTAGGTGGGTAGTAGGTGGGTAGTAGGTGGGTAGTAGGTGGGTAGTAGGTGGGTAGTAGGTGGGTAGTAGGTGGGTAGTAGGTGGGTAGTAGGTGGGTAGTAGGTGGGTAGTAGGTGGGTAGTAGGTGGGTAGTAGGTGGGTAGTAGGTGGGTAGTAGGTGGGTAGTAGGTAGGTAGTAGGAAAAGGAGCATTGCAACGGTACAGCTAGTAAAACATAAAAATTAAATGAGCGATATCCTCAGGTAAAAACACGGCCTATTAGTGAATTCAAGTCAAAACATCATCTGCCTAGCCTTTTCCCAACTATGTACCTATGTTCGGCAAGCTTCCAGCCTAACTGAATGCAGCTGCATACCAGTATTTTACATTTAGTGACCTGCCTATCTGACCTCCACAAACCAGTTACTACTAGGTAATACCCCTTGGTAAGACTGGTTGTCAGACTTTCGGGACACTGACTACCTGTAACGACTGTCGAAGTTTGTCTGATCTACAAATGACAGCTGGGACCGACTGTTTATGGAACTCGGTATGTAATGGATGATCACCCATCCACGGACCGATCTAGACATACGCGGCTTAACCCTAAAGATCTGCCCGGGTTGTTATTATTTAGCCACGACCTCCTCAACTGATGTCAAAACAATTGCAATTAAAGTTATAATTACGAGTGAAACAAGCATTTTGAATAAATATTAAATGGAGCTTGCCTCCTCACTCCAAAAGGTATCTCATATGCATTAGTGGAGCCTGCACCAAATTGTGTTTTAATATTTGATCACTTTTGCTCGTCTCGGGCTGACGAATGAGAAACAGATTGGCTGAGCTTGTTTTGAAATTTCTATATTATATTTCTCTATAATATGCTGCTTTAGAATAAAAACTAAAGCATACAGTTATTTAATTATTCATTGGCCGCAGGTCCGCGGAGAGGTCGTACATTTTCTCACGGGAACGTACGTGGGTACTACCGGGAACAAAACTATCCTAAGTCCTAAGTCCTTTTTGATACTAGGGGTCTAAAATGGCCGCTATAGCAGAATCATAATAATATGAATCACGTTAAATTTCTTAAAATCGTCATAGATGCAGTTAATATTATCAATTGCCACTTAGTAACCATTTTACGAATTATAACGAAATTCATATTATAGTCGAGTGCAATTAGACAATAAGGGGGAACGAAGTTTATAGTGGTCGGATTTTCATGGACTTCTTTTTTTTAATTTTCTTTGATATATTTTTTTTTCGATTAAGAATAACTTCAAATTTGATGGATTCATATTATGGCGTAATAGTGTGACCTGCTTGCATCCATTTAATGCCAATTTGGTCTGTTTCTTTGTTCTTTATCCATGATATGCATTTCAAGTATTTTTTGGAAAATTTCCTATTTTCTTCAATTATTCCTTAAATATCGAAAAAAAAATAAACCAAAGGAAATTAAAAAAAACGTCGCGAGCGGCGAAATTTTTTTTTTAACTTTCTTCTTCACTCCTCCAGGAACTCAATAAAAAAGTCCCATGAAAATCCGACCACTATAAACTTCGTTCCACCTTTTGGGTATTTTTTGTCTAATTGCACTCGGCTATTAATAACCTCTAATGATTCTGCTAAACCGACCATTCCAGACCCCTTGTTGAGTTCAAAATCATAGCGTTTACTTATTTTGTTGGTGAAATTCGTTAATGGTACTACTGATCACCAATCTTCATTAATAACCTTTATTCTAATGTTAAAATAGGCATCCAAGTTCATTAATAAACGTTAATCAGGGCTGATAATAAAGAAATTAAGTGACGTTTACTCGATTATTAAGGTTTTATCGATAATTTTATAGTTTTTATCTTTGTTTTGCAAAGTATTTATGATGCTATAAATAGAGTTTTATCAATATGTACGTCTAACTTTGAAGATAAACTAGTACTATTTTTAGGAATCGTTAATTCAATTGTTTCCTAATGAATGATGGAAGATAGGTTACTACTTTAAAATTAAGGGGGGCGGGGCACAATTTTTACGGCTTTCGAAGCGAATATCGCATCATTGACCTAAGAAAAAGCTATTTTGAAAACCTCGATGTTATTTATCAAGAGATAGACACCCCAGACAGTTATATAATGCGTAGAAATGATTTTTCAACCCTCAGTAACATCACGTTTGGAGGGCCACCGATATTGGATAGAAGTTCCCTCTATAAATTTCAACTGTGTGGTGCCAAAAGTCTCGGAGTAAAATGTCTGTGACATACGGACGGACAACTAGACAGACAGATGGATAGGACGAATCTATAAGGGGTCCTTTTTTAGCTATTTAGCTACGGAACCCTACAAAGACTGAATCCCCGATCGCCAGCTGGCACCTCCTAGGGCGGCAACCGGTCGATGGCGCCTTCTCCGCCGCCCTGTCCTCCTGCGATGAATCGCGTCCTCCCGCTACCTACCCGGTGGTAGGGTGAGAGCGCACCGAGCCCGTCGCTGCTCTTTCACTGTGCTTTTCAGTGGGACACGCGGAACACCCGTTAGTCCAGATTGAACCCCTTTCCATGTCAGAATATTCGCCACAGACAACATTCCCCGAAGAACAAGAAACGCTTCCCGTTCTTTTGGGGACGCTACTGCCTGTGCCCAGGTTGAACCACCGAGTAACTGCTGTTCCCTCGAGACGTATCAAGAGGGACCGGCAGCCATCAGGCATACTCCTAGTGTTTCTATTAATACTAACGGGATATTTACCATGTTTACTGTTTGCTATGAGTTCCCGTTTTATCCGTTATCATGGTGCTTGCAACAGCGCCGAAATATCGGGAACTCATAGCAAACAGTAAACATGGTAAATATCCCGTTAGTATTAATAGAAATGTTAGTGACCATGATAGTTTAAAAAAATTAAATTAATTAAAATCTTATATACTCCTAGTGTGCCTGATTTTCTGACCCAGCACCCCAATCTCCACGCTCCTGTGCTAGCCTCATCTAAACCATAGCCGCGTTAGCAAAAAAAGAAAAAGCGACTCATGCTCATGCTATGCACTATCATATTATGTTATTACTTTAATTGTTACTATAGCAAAACATCCTTCAGATATGTATGTCTATTAAATACGATAATTATTAATTAGGTTAGTAACAATCGATAGATATACTCGTACCTAGATAATGCTAGGTCCTTATGTGTCGCTACTTGGCAGGATTTCATTTAAGATGTTTTCAAATATCCTTGTTCGTCCTATATTGTGTTAATTCATAAGGCAGAGGTACTACCGTATTACTAAGGGCATAAAGGTGAAAAGTGGCAGACCGTCAGTGCACTCAATAGTACTACAGTAATTGTACGCCACCGAGAAAGTTCCAGTACCCACGTTGCAGTAGTAAGTTGACGTGTAAAAATGTCCAATCAGTTTTCAAACTGATTGGACATTTTTACACGTCATCATTTTACTAACAGTTCTGGACCGTGTACTATGTAGTAGGTAGTGGCGATAATCCTGGAAGCTTGACTTGCCCTTATAACCTTCTACTCTTCATGATGTTGGGGTTTCTCAACAGTCTGCTTGTCTTATGACGTATTGTTGGCCCCTAGGCACACCACTGGCTGGTAGTAGGCCACAAGTTCGTGGTAATATTTCTATCTTGGTCGGTCCCTGTAGTAAGGACTTTCAATTAAATAAGAGGTCATCCGACACTGGATTTGTTATCAATGACAAAAAATGGTCATAGCTGCATTTTTTTTTTTTGCATTTATTTCATCGCCTAGAAACTTCTAGAAAATGATCAATTAGGTAGAATTCAAGCAAAATTATGTCTCAAACAAAACTTAAGTTTTATCAGTATATACTTATCTCTATCTATGTAGTAATTAATCAGAATTTGATTCATGATTCACTAATTATTGATAATCTTGACATATTAAATATAACAACAATCTTTAACTTCGGACTAATTCAAGGAATTGATTAGTAAAGTGAAGATAATTAATTATAGGTAGGCAGCTGTAGTTTGTTTGTCTAAAAAGTAAAGAAGGTAAGGATGACGTTAAAAAATTCAACCCATATGATAACAGCCCGCTGACGCTCTAGAAAAAGTGTTATTATACACGGTATATACGGTGGTATTTATCAACCTCATCTGACCCCGTAGCATGACCACCGTAGACAAGGATTTCTTTGACGGAAGAATCGACAAAATGACAGATTTCTTTGCACTATCTGTCATTTCTTTTGTCTGTCTTTTTGTCTGTCTTTTTCTTTTTCTTTTGTCTTTTGTCTGTCGATTCTTTTGGAGTTAGCAAACTTACTCAAAGGAAACATTCCTTATGACGGGGCCCCCCTCTAGAGGGCCAAAGCCTGCCGGGGTCGCGGGACTTATAGAATTACCGTGACCCTGGATCATAAAGGGCTATTGAAGGACACCGTGGATTTTAGTCAGTACAAGTCTGACAGTTCCTCCCATTCTGCCCTGGGTGGGAGGACTCATTTGATGATTTTACCACGATAAAAAAAAAAAAAAAAAAAAGGAAGCATTCCTTTATTTATGAAAAGAAATCTGCATTAAAAGATTCTCGAGAATTCGCTTACCATACTCGGGAAACGGATCGCCTAAAATCCGATAGAAAAAACACCCTATACTTTTATGGCATAAATCGTTGGGGTCGATCATAAGAAACAAATCTCTCTCACAAACATGATAAATTTAATGAAAGGAAAACCATGAATTCTAAACTTATAAAAATGGGATAAGATAAAGCACTTTTACTCAAAGTTCCGTCCGATTACTTATGTTAGTACCTAATTAACAATAATCTTTGACGTCATTTATTTCTTAAAATGACGAAGAACTATTTAGATATCATGAAGATTGCAATTCGTTTGTTTGTGCGAACACGTGCAGATTGCAATTTTCTTTCTTCAATTGTTAATTAGGTTTCTGTGTCTGTCTGTTCGTCCGTATGTCACAGCCACTTTATTCCAAAACTATTAGGACTACACAGTTAAAACTTGGTAGGTAGATGTATTTTGTAAACCGCTTTATACAAAAATTAAAAGATTAAAGGGTCTCCCCATACATGGAACTGAAAAATTCATAAAACCTATTCTTGCGGGTGTATCTACAGATAGGTTTTTAAAATGACATTGAGGTTCCTTAAACCATTTTTTCTCAAAGTCAATCGTTTGAAAGATCTTGGTTTGACTTTCAAAGTAATAAAATGTGTGTCCGCCCAAAATATTTTTATTATACTGTTTGGTGCTGCGGAACCCTGTGTGCGTGTGAGTACGACTCGCACTTGGCCGGTTTTTTAATATTTAAGACAGACAGTTTCTGCCAAATATTTTCCTTCGCGGTGATGAATAATAACAACGAACAAAAGTGTCTGTGGGTTCAAAGCAAAGATCATTTAAAGGCTTATCGTATATTTACCTGTAGAGTTAGGTCAGGCAGCGGCAGTCGTCGAACTAATTACATTCTTCGGTAAAGTTATCAGCTTTAGAGGTGTTGTGAAGTAAGTGTTGATAAGGGGAGATTGATGAATTTCGATTAATAATAATGATAATTATTATTATGTTCGTTTCGTGTAGCTATCTGAAAAGTTTGGGGTTGCAGATAGGTACCACAAACACCATGAACGGCAAGACAGCACGGTTGGCGCAGTGGCTTAGCGATTGGCTGCTGCGCTGCGTGTCGCGGGTTCGATTCTCACACGGAACAAATATTTGTATGGCCTAGGTAGTTGTTCCAGGTCTGGCTGTTTGTATAAGTGAGTTTAAAAGTTTGTAAGCGCACCCAAGATTCAAATAATTTATTTGTGAAACATAGGTACAGTATAATAAGATCTAAATCGAATGTCAGGATCGCTATGTTTAACCTAATAGGCATACAAATTTCGGATACTTATAAAACTAATTAAAAAAAAAAAAACAAATTGTAAAATCCCTTAGCTAATTTAGCTTAAATAAATCGGACGTTTGACTCACACAACGACATACCTAATTATTGTTTTTTTTAAAGTGTCTGTTAAGAATTCACCAATGGAATAGTACGCTTTTTTTAACCATAGAGTCTGTTAGCATTCTTTTGAATTTGTTAGCATAATTCTCAACTCTTATAGTCGTGGGTATCATATTATAGATTTTTGGAGCCATTCCCAGAAAGCTTTTGGCGTATAATGACGTTTTATGAGGCATAGCGTCAATTTTGTCCCGGTGACGTTTACTAGCTAAAAGAGAAAAAAAACACATGACGCCTGTACCTATTCCTCATTCACCACATAAGTTTTATCTTGATTTCACGAGTTATGTTTAAGTTCCGTGGAAAAAGGGGCGAGCACATTGCCATCAATCGGGCACAAGTCCAGCCATATACCTAATGAAAAAATCATTTAATACTCAATTGCAAGAACAGACCATGTCTTAGTGTAAAAAGTAAGTATGGGTAGTCAACTTGAACCTAACTACTGAGGATGAGGTGGATGTCTCACATTTAGGAAACGAGGAGGGTTACTCATCCATCTCACGGCCTCGGCACCACACCAGCCTCGCCTTACTGACTCAGTACACTGAAAATCGCGGCTTAAGGTCTGCACCACAGACTATATTTTTGATTAGAAAGTAGAGGTAGTGCTCAACGCGGTCCACTAAAGCTAAGTGACTGGACTGTAGCCTATTCTACTAAGGATGTTGGATGGATAAAGGATTCGTGGATAATAGCGGGGAATTTATCTGGTTGCGTATGCACCACAAGTTAAGGGCATGTGAGTGTTAAAATAACAAATACCACTCTTCAGATTGCTATGCTCTTCAAAACCAAGCAGGTAGTGATAAAGAAAAATAAAATAACTAAATAATTTCTATTATATTGTCATATATTTTTCAAACTATGATTATTATGATATACTGTACATTTTAACACATTACACTCGTTTTCCAATCGTTCATAATTCACAGCCGATTATTTTATTAAAAATAACAAAACATTTAATAATCAAATAAAACCTTATTATACAAATCGTTGTAATAGTTGTTAAAAGTAATAATATGTAGTTGTCAATTATTAACAAAAATAATGTTGTCAAATCATCTAAAATATTTTTAAAGAATTTAAAAAAAAGCAAATATTTACATTTGAAATGACAGAAATATCCATCGCTTAAAAACTATACAAAGCTTTTACGATTATAATTTATTTACATTTATGATTTCACTTATGATTAAATACGTCACAAATATCTAATAAATCTATTAATAAAATAAAAATAATTATTATGCCAATAAATCATATTTATTGGTATAATAGTATTATTTTGCATTGTGATAATCCTATAGCCTAAGATAACTATAATAATAGAGATATAATTTAATATTCTGATAAAGATTAATTCTATTAAATGATTGTGACGTTGAGCAGTAACGTTTTATGATAGGTTACTATTTCATACATAAATAGTTATGGGTACCCGAACATTTTATTATTATTTTGAGATAATAATGTCACATTAGCGAAGTTAGGGTTTAAAACTTTGGATTTAGGTCTATCGCTATTGCATGAGCCCCATGATAGACAATGTCATCTGGAGAGACATTTTGTACCCATGATAACAAACAACTTTCATTATTTTTAATACTTATTCACTATAATGAGTACAAAAAAATGTTTTTTTGGGAAAGTCGTCTGTTATCATGAGTACAATCACGTGTTTAAGTATCGGTCACTAATTACCAGTCACCCTATATAAGTACAATTTAGTAATTTCGATTCACATGTCCAATCATGTGCTACTTGTTTCACGTGATACTTGAATCAAAATCGGTGATAAGCTATAATAATTCATCAATTCGATATAATCACAATGGAAATATGCTGAAAAGGAATTAAACTAGTATTTGATTGCGGATTATTATCTTTCTTAAAAATCATAAGATCGTTAAATATGAGATGTATTTCAATTACTGGTGTTGATGAAAAAGATTAGTTATTTGAGTAGGACCATTGATAAAGTATTGTATGGTACTTTCGGCGCTTCACTGACATAGCCAGGAAGGTAAACATTGGTGTATCTTGTTTTTTTTAAATGTATTTAAAAAAAAGATGGCTGGGTTGGTTCCAAATATAGCCACGTGCCAAAAGGTTCACGTACAACTGCATTAATGGGTACTTGAAATAGTTTGTAAAACATGATATTTCAGGAATTACGTCACAATAGCGAAAAGTCAAAATAATCCGTAATTAAAAACTAATTTAATTTTCGCTTCGTAGTAAATCGCGTGACTATCATGAAATGCGATCTCATAATCGAAACTTCACATCTTAAATAATTTTTATCAACACGTGCAGCGTAAGTTAGATTAGTTAAACAATCTATATTGCTGATGACTAGAAATCGGCGATAATACATAATATTCAGTACTAGATTTTGACCGCGGCTACGCCCGCGTGTAAGACCGAAATTGTCACACGAGAACGTACTACCTGGATATAAATTATCCTTTGTAATAACCTAGGTCATGTTCTATCCCTGAGGCAAAATTCATTCAAATCCGTTCAGCCAAAAGGACAGACCAACAGACAGGATTTACTTTCGCGTTTATAATAATTTAATATGGATTTATCACGGTCATATCTTTTGCGGACAATCACCGAAGAATTGTGATTACATCAATATTAGTAATAGCAAATGCTAAGTCTTAGTCTGGATCTAGAAAAAAGATATACATATCAGCATACAATGAAAAGGCGAAAATGTATTATCGCCGAATGATAATAATTTATTACTTATTTTACATAGATGATGTAATAAAATACTATTGCCCATTTTAGGTCTAGGCGACATATAAATATGTGCCTAAATAAGACGCACTGTTGAATTTCCAGAGCTCGGTCCAGAGACGACAGTTGAAATTTTAACAGTGCAAAAATATTTAGGTGTAGAATGATTTATGTAACCATATGACCACCTTAACCGTCTGGCTAAACACATTATGAGAACTTCTAACAATTTACTTTCTAACATATAATTTTCATATCATTCTAAAATGTATAAAATCACTGCACAAAAATATTTGCTAACCTTTCCAATTAGTTGCAAATATGGCACATTAAAACTAATAGATTTATCGTAGAAGACAGCTGCATGTCGAAACAACATATTTTTGTTGGCACCTTCATAATTAATCACTAATATCTTTTTTGGCAGTTCCTACAATTTTGTCAATCCTCTAAATACATAAGGCCATACAATACCACCTCCAGATGGACACTTCCCTTAGACGGATTCAGAAACAACTGATCTGAATTTCTACAAAGATAACAATGATGAATAAGTTAATCATTTGGATCAGAATCCGGTAGGAAGTTAAAGTCGTTGTTATACCAAACGCTTCGAAGACGAAAGTCGCTTCGAAGACGAAAGTCGCTTCGAAGACGAAAGTCGCTTCAAGACCTTCAGAATTTACAGATGAAAGAGACCTTTAAAGTTCAAAATCTTACTAAGCAAGCTTCACACACTTTTTGATGTTGTCTCCAAATAGTTTCCTCTTGATATTCCAGACGGCACACACACCCTTGTTGACTCCTGCAGCCAGGGTCGACGACAGGCAGGAGAGGAGGGTGAGCAAGGTTCCAGGGAGTGCTGGTGCCAGGATAGAGGCACACGAGGCTATGGAGCGGTAGACCACCCTGTTGTTAACAGGCTGAAGACTCCTGTAGTTGAAGTCTTCGCCCACGTCCACTTTGGTGAATGTCCTGTACTGAAGTGAGAAAAAGTAGTTCAGTATTTTACGTTTATGACAGCGGCTTATCATCTTCCCCTTGCAGGGTGATTAAGGGTTCCTTCATACATTGAAGACGTGAGCACTGACCACCACATTTGCTCAAGGCGGGGTGGCATTTTCAGACTTCATATAAGTCTAGGTGTCTTTACCAATGTTAGTGATTAAAATATGCTCATGGGCTTTTTATAACATCATGGACTTAAAGCGCAAGGACTTTTTTTACACACATTTTATGTAGGCCGGGAATTGACAAGACGGTCTAAATGCGATAAAAACTAATTTCATTATTTTAATCGTGTTGTTTCGGAAAGATTGGATATCCATCAAAAACGGATTACAAGGTAGTAAAGCCTTTGAATATCTTACCTGGTCTGAAGTCATGAAGAGGGGTTTATCCATGACGATCCAGGTGACGGTCTCCTGGCACTGTGGAGTGGTGAGGGACCCACGGTACGTGTAATAGGACTGAGGCTCAGGGCTCAGTATACGTCTGTTACAAACAATATCAATGTTTAGGATGTGTGCATTGGAAAGATAATTTAAATTGCTATCATGAGTGGTAATATTGAGACCTGGCTTATGCTGGCCAGACAGCCAGGCAATCCTTATGCTGGCCAGTCAGCCAGGTTACCCCTTATGCTGGCCAGTCAGCCAGGCTACCCCTTATGCTGGCCAGTCAGCCAGGCTACCCGTTACGCTGGCTAGTCAGCCAGGCTACCCCTTATGCTGGCCAGTCAGCAAGGCTACCCCTTACGGAAAAGTCAATAAGTCAATAATAATGTATCGCATTGACATAAACTTTCAAGAGATCGTCGTCTTTGTAAATATACGAAATGCTTTAAAAGCGATTACCCCTTCTTACCTAAAGAAGGGGTAATCGCTTTAGGTAGTGGCAACTAGCAAGTTATTTATTGGTTTAGTGTGAGCTATTCTGGTCAAGTTCATGTTGATAGAGAGGAAGATTGAGAAGGAAGCATAGTTAAACTGTCACTTGATTTGTCCTTGATAGTGTATTGAAGTACTTAACCGCAACTAAAACCTCCTGCTATTGTTCTCTATAGCATTCGTCACCCTTAAGTCCTTAGAATAATTATTTCCACTAGTGACTTCCTTCCCTTAATCAATTTCAAGAAGCAATGGAACGAATTTTGTAACCTTTTAGTATTTTCCCATTTTAAAGCATTTTGGCTTGCCTTCACAACGAGGATGTTTGTATCAAAAGTTTGTGTGGAACGTTCTAGGTTGATTATGCAGGTGTGGGTTAATTTTTCACATTGGAACAATAAGGTAAACTATCCGGAAGTCATCATTTGTCTAGCCTTATCCCAACTATGTTGGGGTCGGCTTCCAGACTAACCGGATTCAGCTGAATACCAGTATTACATGGAGCGACTGCCTATCTGACCTCCACAACCCAGTTAGTACTGGGTAATACGATACCCCTTGGTAAGACTGGTTGTCAGACTTTCTGGGCCACTGACTACCTGTAACGACTGTCAAAGATCTACAAATGACAGGCGGGATCAACGGCTTAGCGTGCTTTACGATGCACGGAGGAAACTCGATATGTAATGGGTGGTCACCCATCCACAGACCAACCTAGGCAAGCACGGTTTAACCTAAAGATCGACCCGAGCGGTTGTTTATTACTATTACTTTTTTTTTATTACTTAGCCACTCCACGAGCTAGTTATAACTTAGCAACGATCAGGAAGTGAACCTCCGTATTAGTTGTATTACATTTATTCAGAGAAAAATATAGCATGTACTTACACCATATCAACTTTGTAGCTCTCGGTCTCGTTTGCGGTGCTGTTAGCGATGTACGGCACGACTGGTGTTAGCTGATCCAGAGCACTTGCGCTGTCGTATCCTCTGTTTATCTACAAAGAAGAAAGAAAGTTAGATTTACTACCGCGTCTGTTTATGACGATGAAAACATAGGCCGGCAAGGGGTGCTGCTAAAGATAATGTTCGGGTCAGCCTGATTCAGCACAAGCAGCAGCCTAGTGGTGTGACCGTCGGACTGCCAAGTCATAGGTCTCGAGTTCGAACCCAAGACACACTACACCTCTGATTCTTCGGATTCATGTGCTTATTGTATTATTTATCACTTACTTCGGGAAAGAAATACATCGTGTGGAAACCAAAACGGCATGCCTGAGAGATATTTTCTCGACGGGATGTAAAGCTAAGTCAGAGGCCCATGGACATAAAACTCTGTCAGCAAGTTAGGCACTAACCACACGAAAAGAAGAAGCACAAGTCGGGTAGCAAAGTCCAATGTATGTACAATTTCATTGTTTGTACGGAGATATCTGCTATTAGAGACGTATGAAGAAACAAAGGAGTGAGTAATAATCAAAAGAAACTAAAGATGAATGAGGAACATGTTGAAAATTTCCTCATCCTCGTTTGGAAAGGGATTATCCGCGCCGGTCAGGCCGGCGTTGTGTCCGGTGGGCTACTGCTCGACGGTTTTTATCGGAGGTCTCTATATTATGTACTATAGCTTTTGCTCGCGGCTTCTCTCGCGTTAATTTAGAATTTGAATATAATAATTCAATCTTGATTCGAAAGACACGTGGCGCCATTTATTATCATAAGAAAGTTATGGTTGTTTTCTTAGGGAACAGTACTTTTTTTCGGGATAAAAGCTATGTCCGTATATGCAAAATTTCACGATGGCGGGAAAAGGTAACAAACAAACTTACTTTCCCATTTATAATATTAGTAAAGAAGTAAGGATGTATGTTAATCGCGTAGATAACTCTGCTTTCGTGATGCAGGATTTTGCGTATTGACAACTACGATCCGTAGTTCGTATGTGGCGTTGCATACCGCCACAAACATATTTTAATTGAATATTTCTACTTACCATAAAGAACACACCAATGACAGCCAATCCATCAGACCTCACCAAAGCTTCGTCCAAAGTCAAGCCAGTCTTGATGTGGACCAGGTGGACTTCTAGAGGATACCTGTTGACAAAAACCTTTGATAAAATCAGGGTCATCATCTGCCTAGCCTTTTCCCAACTATGTTGATCTGAATAGGTACCAGTAGGATAGATTTGATTGATAGAGTGATCTATGTTAGTGACGGCAAGAGGTTGGGTGGGCACCGCTCCCTGAGGATCATCATGGGTCGTTCCCGCTGGTTAACACTGTTAACTACTGGGAATGATGCGTTCTACTGGTTAACAGTGTTGACGAACGCGACATTTTTTTTCCAGTAGTTAATAGTCTATGTATCTAGTCTCGCGAATAGATTGAGATTAGCGCGTTCAACCAAACAAACTCTTCAGCTTTATAATATTGGTATAGATATAGATTTCTTTTTACTTTTCTTTAACCTGACTCCTGAACTATTCGCGAGACGAGGGTATTAACTATTGGGAAAAAAATGTCGCGTTCGTCAACACTGTTAACCAGTAGAACGCATCATTCCCAGTAGTTAATAGTGTTAACCACGGTGTGTTAACCAGCGGGAACGACCCATCATCATCATTATCTATCTAGCCTTTACCAGCTCTGTTAGGTTCGGCTCCCAGTCGAACTGGATGCAGCTGAATACCAGTATTTTACACGGAGCAAATGCCTACTCTTTAGCCGCTTTAGCAGAATCGTAATAGAATAATTAGGTTAAAATTCGTAAAACGGTCAACAAGTGATAATTCATAATATTAATTGCGTCTATTATGATTATTATTATTTATTTTCCTATTATGATTCTGCCAAAGCGGCCATTTTAGACCCCCTGACCTCCATAATATAGTTACGTCTTGGTCATACGATACCCCGTGGTAGGATTGTCGACTTTCCCAACAAAATCAAAATCGCTATTTTTCAGTACTTATGACATGTGAAAAATAAACATGAATGTTTTCTTGCTTTCTTCCAATGCTGAAATCATTGCAGGAGAGTGGAACATCTTAGGGACCAAGTTGAATAATATCTAGTTTTTTACAATTTCCTTCACCGATTTCGGTGCCGAAAATTGGAACCGAATAAGAGAAAATATTCTCCTTTTACTACATGTCGTAAAATGTAGATCTTGCTACTAATAGGTAGGTATACATGTTTAAAAAGAAACAGGTAGCTCATTTATTTTATTATATGTTGACATATTTTACCGTTTTTATCTGATTAGCTAGTAAAACAAAATAAAAAGGTTATTAGATGATTTCTGGTTTTTTCTTATTGTAAATCAGAGTGTTTTTGCGCTTGTCTTATCTATTACTAAAACGTAATGAATGTTGCTGAATTCTAAAAATTAATGGCAATTATGTGTGTGATACGAAATTTTCTTGCTAAAACACTACACTTCATTGTTCTGAAACCTTTCTACAGTCGTCAGTGTGGAAAGAAACTGGCATGCGGCAGTATTATTACAAAATTAGGGAACAAATAAATGTCACTCACACGCCACAGAGTATACAGCTAATCCTTACACAAACGCTGCTGATACCCACTTATCACAGGTGACATAATACTGTACGATTTGATTTGTACAGAGATTACAGTATTTTGAACAGTTTTGGGATGATTTACATTCCTTTGTTGGTGTACCTTCTCTCGGGGCAGTACCAAATACACTGATTTTTAATGTTGTTATGTAGCCATCAATTGCAGGTTTCCCAGTAAAAGTATGCACTTCGGCGAACATCGTGTCTTCGGAAATACGAACGCGCTTTGATGAGATCTGTTATAGAGTTCATACAACCATGGAATTCATTATCTATTCAGTATTACAAAATTAGAGATTAACGACTCTATACAATCCCCAAAAATCTTTTTACTCTTTGAGTGACTATAATGATGAGGTACAACTAGACTAGATATCCCAACAGAATCGCAAAGCGAGATGGTACAAAAATTAGAAGCTTCTTCTGTGGGGTGACGTTCGTACTAAATCGGAGATACAAAAATTACCGAAGCGCACACACTTTCTGGTTCAATAGTAGTTAACATTAATTGATTGATTTTTGTGACTTTCATATATATATTTTTTTTTAAGTAAAAATCCACCACGACGCTATTTCTATGAAAAAAAAAAGTGAAAATAAAGAAAAGTCTACTCTTGTTTAGCCGACATCCGTTCATGAATATTTAGCGGAAGTTATACTATCTTAATAACATTAACACAATCAATGTTATCTCTTTTTAAATTTAAATATTATCTATTACACTCATTACATAACTAAAATTCTTACATTTAAATAATATCTAGTATAATTACTTCATATTATTATCGTTTATTTTTATCGTCAAACCAAGGTTTTCGGTGACAATCCATACTGGTTTTGGCGGGTGAATGCACTGGTTATTTTATAACATAATTAATAATCACAGATGATTGAAATCGCCGAAAATGATTAATACGGCTCTGCGAAGATGCGTACAGTCGAGAGTCATCCAGACTGTCAATCAGACTAATTATCACTTTACGAAAATAATATAACTTACTAATATTGTAAAAGCGAAATTTTGTGAGGATGGATGGATATTCGTCTTTCACGCGAAAACTACTGAACGGATTTGGATGAAATTTGGCACACAGATAGTTTATAACCTGGATTAACACATAGGATATTTTTTGTCCCGGTATTACCAAGCCGCGGTCATAAGCTACAGCTAGTATTATTAAATAGTGAAGATAGGTGTAATCCCTCTTAATATTATTCGGTTCTAACAGTTACTTTTCTTTGTACATAGGATGAAACTAACGAAACGATTTGTTTCCAACTTTCCAATGTCTAAAAATCGCGGTTCGATATAATGCATTTATTTGTTTAATAGTGAAGTCCTAAGATACCACAGTAGCATCAACTGCATCTTTTAATTTTAATAGGTTGCCTTCTCATTGATAAATTAAATAACTATCAATCGATCTAATGATTAAATTGTCAGCAATAAACAACATACTTATTTACTACATTGAATAAACACCCAATCGCTTGGACATATAAATAAATTTCAATTTTCTTACGAATTAAAAAAAAAAAAATATTTTTCCTAGCAAGTCAACTTTTCTATCATAAATAAATACGATACATATGTATCCCAAGCTTTACTCCTTTTTATTATTGTATTGAATGACTAGGGTTGCAAAAAATAGGGTAGGTAGTAGGTAGGGTCAGTAAATGCAAAGTCACGTACTGGCATCGTTAGCAATGAAAAGGCAAACTTGGAATGAAAAGGTGCGAAATGGGAAAGGTCGCCCTTTCATGCTCGGATTACTGAAAAGATAGGCTTTTGAAAGAGTTGTAAAAATATCCGAAAGTCAAAGGCTTTGCTTAGCAGAACGTTAAGAACGTTCTGGAATTGGTGAAGGACGTTTTTGAATATTTTGTGAGCTTGCAATGGATGGTGGATGCAGTGAGTTTATTTTAAATAGATTTTAATACGAACCGAGAAGTAAAGACATTTATGCAGTTCGTGTGGTTGTCAGAGATATCTACAAGTAATGAAATACTAATAATCACACTGTACATACCGTCATGAATGTGTGTTTTAAGATACTAAATAACCCTGCCATTACCTACAAACTAACGGCTGGACTTTACAATAGTGTCAATTTTTGTATCGTTACGGCTTATTTTATATCCAATCTTATATCCAATCTTATCTTTTATATCCAATCTTATTTTATATACAATCGAGTGGAATCCGGTAAAGGTGGCGGCTCTATTCAATACTTTTTACAAATTAAAAAGGGATATATTGGTTTATCGCAGCTTGGTATTTGTACTTGCGGTTGATGGCAATGAGCTTGCTACTATCCAAAAAAAAAAAAAAATCTAAGCATTTATTTCAAATAGTCCAGTTACAGGCACTTTTGAATTGTCGAAAACATGTATTACATGGGGCGTACTCATAACTGGCAAGATGTTGTGTCTACTATAGGCTACATCACTTACTTCATTCCATCAATGGCGTGTTCCGATAGCCAGTGGAAGTGGAACTGCAGGAAGGTGTAATTTCCTTGCAGGGGACCACCAGAGAGTATTGGTGCTGCACCCCCTCTTACTCCGGCCCATTTCACTGAAACAAACATGGAAGTTTAGTTCATTTGCTCAAGGATATTTCGTGGGTCCAGCGTTTTCTGGTGGTCTCAAGCACGCTTGTTGCGGCTGCGGGATAACTGATCCCAGAGTCACTTGAATGTCATGTGGCGTCTGCCTGCTGGAGCCTTTATTTAGTCTTTTTTAGTGTTTACATGTACTTAGTTTGGCTTGCTGTACTTTGGTGTACTTACTTTCGCTTATTTGAATTGATTATTTTATTTTTGAATTGTTTACTATGGACTCTTTTAACGAACACATCTTGCTACATCGTTCTCACATAATATACCATCTCAACATGAATGATGTAACCAAGACTTTGTAAAAGTATTCTGATTTAAAAGAGTGTCCATGGAGTTTCTTGCCCGTTCTTCTCCATAGAGATCTACGTTAGAGAATGGGCAACTACAGTACTTTCACAGTTTTTATGCCTTGTGACTGGGACTGTAGCTATTGTTGTCTTTGTTTCGACAGTTCAAAAGTGCCTGTAACTGGCCTATTTGAAATAAATGCTTTGATTTTGATTTTGAACTTTGAATTTGACAATAATAATTATCGTCTCCCTATTATAGATACGTGGTAAATTGGTAACTAGAGAAATATAGGAGCAAAAGAAATTTGTCTGTTAAATGGCAAATGATTTTTATGGCTTTTAATTTCTGTGTGGAACACGAAAGGTGGAAAAATGACAAAAGTCAACTTTTACCATATGCCAGGGATATCATTTATACTAAGTAGTCGTAGTCGACAACCATAGATTGCACGCAACCATAGTTACATATACAATTGCACATTATTGGCTTTTAATGCGCGGCTCAGCAGCATTGCGAATTAAAAATTCAACAAGCAATATATTTAGGCGTCGCCGAGTGTTAGTAAGAACGGGCAGAAATGTTCTAGATCTATTAGGCGTATACACGTATGTCATACACGGAAAGTTTTGAGCAGGGTTCCAACTAAACCGGAAGCTGTTAGAAGGATCCAAAGGCTCCAGCGCTCGGCGCATCCTGTTTCGGAACTTAATTTCCATATAATTTCCCATCTCTTCTCCTTTTTTGCTATTTATCATTTTTATTTATATCTGGAAATGTGCACTCATGCCGAAGTTACTTTTTGTGGAGCAAGGTTGGTGGATAACAAAATGTTCTAGAACCATAAAAATGCCATTCTTTAAACTTGAAGTAAGGTTAATAGTCGTAGAGTTAAAATAATAATAATATGTACAAGTATCAAAATGGAAAAAGATTTATAGGCCGTCAAATTATTCGTCCGCATCGCTGTCAAAAGGAAAAGTGCAAAGATGGCTGGCAGCATTGCCACATTAGATGGCAATGCTGATTCTTTGGCCGAAATAAGGCCAGCCTTTTGGTCATGCGAAGAGTCTAACAACCGTTTGGCGATAGGTATCCCAAAAGACGAAGGAGGCACGCGGACCCCATGGCCCTAGTAATTAGCTTTTATTCCTAATAATCTTAATTTTTCCTACATTTCTTCCAAATTTTATGCATTTAGAGGAGGCGTAAATTAAAGCTAAATTACCAATCATAAATTTGGGTTCAAACAATAAATTTTTGTCAATATCTAATCTAATTGCGAGATACCTAATATCTGGTATAAAAATCATATTCTACTCACACGTGTGTCCATTATTGCTAGCGACCAGCTCGACATCTTTGTAACCGCGAAAGACCAGGGGTCCTCGGATGTGGACCTGGTTCTTGTCCAGCACTGTCTCCTGAGACATGATGTTGATTGGAGACTGCAGCTTGCCCACCGTGCATACTCCTGGCCATTGTGTTTCCTCTGTGGGGAGAAAAGAGGGTTCAATATTGACTTGATATGCTTGAGTCTGGATTTGGGCCCGGTTGATGGCAATAGGCTCGCACCCTATTGTATGTTTTCTGTCACAAATGAATTTGTGATTTGGTAGTACATAGATATACTATGTAGTACATAGATAATTTTGTAATTGATGGGCTTTTACATTAAGTATTTGTTGAGATAATCTTTTAATCGATGTCACGTGTTTATTAGTAAACCAGTAGCTGCAGTGCAGCACTTATCGTCGTACCATCGCTCGTGACATCGCCACGTTTTTAGGGTTCCCTACCCAAGGACCAAGGGATACCTACGGGTTTTTTGAATGGGTTGGTCAAGCCGGTACGGAAAAATTGCGGACGCAGCTTCAAACACCAGACCCTGACAGACACCATATTGAAATATAGGTACGTCAAAGTCCGATGTTCGAAGCCGGTTTTTGCCCTGACCGTACCGGTTTGACACGTGTATTAAGCCTACGCTGTCATGTATCAGGACATGTAACGAAGAGACATGAAACGCATGTGACTAAGAGCGATGGATATGAATGTTGATGGATGGAGAGGGAGAGGAAGGCCAAAGAAAATTTGGATGGATTGTGTGAGGAAAGAGAGAGAAGGGAATCATGCTGTGTCGTCTGACAGGGGAGAATGGAAGAAGGAAATCATTTTGTGACGTCTGACAGGGGAGAATGGAAGAAGGGAATCATGCTGTGTCGTCTGACAGGGGAGAATGGAAGAAGGAAATCATTTTGTGACGTCTGACAGGGGAGAATGGAAGAAGGGAATCATGCTGTGTCGTCTGACAGGGGAGAATGGAAGAAGGGAATCATGCTGTGTCGTCTGACAGGGGAGAATGGAAGAAGGAAATCATGCTGTGACGTCTGACAGGGGAGAATGGAAGAAGGAAATCATTTTGTGACGTCTGACAGGGGAGAATGGAAGAAGGGAATCATGCTGTGACGTCTGACAGGGGAGAATGGAAGAAGGGAATCATGCTGTGACGTCTGACAGGGGAGAATGGAAGAAGGGAATCATGCTGTGACGTCTGACAGGAGAGAATGGAAGAAGGAAATCATTTTGTGACGTCTGACAGGGGAGAATGGAAGAAGGGAATCATGCTGTGACGTCTGACAGGGGAGAATGGAAGAAGGGAATCATGCTGTGACGTCTGACAGGGGAGAATGGAAGAAGGGAATCATGCTGTGACGTCTGACAGGGGAGAATGGAAGAAGGAAATCATTTTGTGACGTCTGACAGGGGAGAATGGAAGAAGGGAATCATGCTGTGACGTCTGACAGGGGAGAATGGAAGAAGGGAATCATGCTGTGTCGTCTGACAGGGGAGAATGGAAGAAGGGAATCATGCTGTGTCGTCTGACAGGGGAGAATGGAAGAAGGAAATCATGCTGTGACGTCTGACAGGGGAGAATGGAAGAAGGAAATCATTTTGTGACGTCTGACAGGGGAGAATGGAAGAAGGGAATCATGCTGTGACGTCTGACAGGGGAGAATGGAAGAAGGGAATCATGCTGTGTCGTCTGACAGGGGAGAATGGAAGAAGGAAATCATTTTGTGACGTCTGACAGGGGAGAATGGAAGAAGGGAATCATGCTGTGACGTCTGACAGGGGAGAATGGAAGAAGGGAATCATGCTGTGACGTCTGACAGGGGAGAATGGAAGAAGGAAATCATTTTGTGACGTCTGACAGGGGAGAATGGAAGAAGGGAATCATGCTGTGACGTCTGACAGGGGAGAATGGAAGAAGGGAATCATGCTGTGTCGTCTGACAGGGGAGAATGGAAGAAGGGAATCATGCTGTGTCGTCTGACAGGGGAGAATGGAAGAAGGGAATCATGCTGTGTCGTCTGACAGGGGAGAATGGAAGAAGGGAATCATGCTGTGACGTCTGACAGGGGAGAATGGAAGAAGGAAATCATTTTGTGACGTCTGACAGGGGAGAATGGAAGAAGGGAATCATGCTGTGACGTCTGACAGGGGAGAATGGAAGAAGGGAATCATGCTGTGTCGTCTGACAGGGGAGAATGGAAGAAGGGAATCATGCTGTGTCGTCTGACAGGGGAGAATGGAAGAAGGGAATCATGCTGTGTCGTCTGACAGGGGAGAATGGAAGAAGGAAATCATTTTGTGACGTCTGACAGGGGAGAATGGAAGAAGGGAATCATGCTGTGACGTCTGACAGGGGAGAATGGAAGAAGGGAATCATGCTGTGACGTCTGACAGGAGAGAATGGAAGAAGGAAATCATTTTGTGACGTCTGACAGGGGAGAATGGAAGAAGGGAATCATGCTGTGACGTCTGACAGGGGAGAATGGAAGAAGGGAATCATGCTGTGACGTCTGACAGGGGAGAATGGAAGAAGGGAATCATGCTGTGACGTCTGACAGGGGAGAATGGAAGAAGGAAACGTATTGCGCCAACCCCAAGTAGAATGGTACAAGGGTAGGCAGATGATGATGCTGTCTGTGTCACAGCAGGGCTATATTTTTTACACCATTTCAGCACAGAATAAGCGTAACTATGGACGCTAGTACGGAAAATAATAAACAGAACAATTTTTAAGCCCATACGCGAAATAATGCTATTTAGTTTCCGCGCTATCTTCAAAATCAAGAAAATTTACATAGGATTATTAGTTTTATTGGTACAGCACCCCAATGCGCGAGTCCGACATGCACTTTGCCAGTTTACTATTTTTCATAGTATGCATGGCTATCGGCTGACTTTGAATTCATTGGCATGGTTCCAGGGGTGAAATTAGTCATGAATAGAATCTTACAACTACTAAAGGACCAACTTTGAAATATTATAAAATATCTACGTATACAGGCTGCATTTTGAAATAAAATGCGGCATTAATCTACATGACCACGAAGTGCTCTATTAACAACAGCTAAAATATCTGACGAATGGCTTTCTAAGTTGAAATAGTCGCAGGGTCGGATCCGTGCCTGGGAATCGAAGTCACCATCTTCAAGTTGATGAGGTACCTTCGTGTAGCATGTGTGTAACTACCAGTAGCGAAGGGTCAATTTTTGTAAGAGGTAAGCCGGAGTACATATCTTTACTGTATGGAATATTATTGGCTATAGAATACTGACTGCGCCATTTTTCAAAGGGAAGCCGGTAGGAATCGGGTTATATGGAACCTTCGCCACTGGTAACTACTTAACCTACCATTTATATTGATAACTGAAGTACCTATCTGCTTACCGTCTACTTATTGATGATGTTATTAGGTACCTACCTATAGATACAGTACATAAGTTATTATTAGAATTTGATTAAATCAATCAAATATTATTAACTTTTAATGCAGTGTGTGATTCATTTGTTTTGACGGTTTAGATTTAATTTTTGACAAGTTATCATTGTGGCGCCCTACCTACCAAACGAAGCTATTTTTGGAATGAGAACTCATGCAAAATTCTTCGCATGAGATTCAATTTTTGTAAGTTAAAAACTAAAAACTCTGCAAAAAACTAAATTCCTTCTTGCTTTACAATTTATTTTTAAAGGTTTAAATCTAATAATTAGCTGTTTAAATATTTCGTATTGAGGTAATTAAAATATTTCTTAGCTATAAAAATTAATAGACTCTGCCCGAATAAAGTAGTTTTTGTCTAATTGTCAGGTTTCGATGAAGGTATTTTAAATGATTCGAAATATTTCAGTCATCCTTGATTGTGTTAGAATTATGGTAAGGTATTTATTAGTAAGGTAGGACAGGTACATATTTTTATTTTTTTTTTTTTTGTAAAACTTTGCCCTACACTAGGAATTTCTCCTGTATCGTGGGTGCGTTTACAATCATTTAAACTCACATACACAAACAGACGGAACAACATACCTGTAGGTCACACAAATATTTGTTCCGTGTGGGAATCGAACCCGCGACACGCAGCGCAGCGGCCAATCGCTCAACCACTGCGCCAACAGCGCCGTTAAAACCTAGTTAGGTTCTGTTTTTCACTATTAAATACGAATGATAAGAGATACTCACGGCTATAGGTCCATTCCGCCTGCAGGCTTAAGTCTGTAACAATAAAACAAAAAAAAACTTGTATTTCCTACAAAAATAATATCAACATAAAAAAGGATTATTAAAAATTCAAAAAAATGTTACGAATGTTCTGAAAATTAATAGATAAGATAATTTCTAGTGGTGGCATGAAAACATAATATCGAGTCTACACTAATGTCAATTTTATTTTTTTTACTATTCACGTTACACACCTTTTTTTGTAGGATCAACATTTTTAAAGATCTGCAATACTCTGTTTATTAATAAGAAGTTCATCTGAATTCTGTAGGTAAACAATCACACACTAACACGTGCAATTTTTTTTTTTCAGTAATGGTTCAGTAATATTTTGCACATTATTAAATTTTCATAATGAAGAAAACCGTGAGTGATGTGTGATTGGTGACTTTGACTTAAAAAAAAGAAAATTAAAAAGTTTTAATTTTTTTCTTGGTCATTTGTAAATTCTAAATATACAAGTTAAGTTAAATGGTATTGGTAAAAAAATATTTTTAGTTCGATAATATTTTTTACACCTACAAAAAGAAAATAAGAAAACTAATTTTGCAACACCCACCTGCCAAACTGATCACAAACAACACAAATATCGCAAACATTTTTTAAAATGCAGTAGAAAAATACTTAAAAATTTTATAATATTTATTGCACTTGCTATTATTTATTTACTGTTATTATTTATTTCAATTGAAATTCATTGGAATAACAGTTCACTCTCACACCCACAGTTCGGGACTAATTTCGAAAACAACTATCTCGATGTTTTATACATTTTTTTTTGTTTTGAACATTTTTTTTATCGGGCGCTTGCACCGTGAGCCTCGTCCCGCCAGCACTGACGACGCGCGTACTTAGTGTTAAGTGATAATAGGTATGTTCATGACATACGGCAGGGAACGACGGCGAACGGTTGCTCGGCGCGTGCCGAGAATCGCGTTGGTCAATACTGGGCATGCGCGGTAAAAAATATGCTTGAATGTGGAAATTGAGTTTGTTTTGATATCAGCAAGTTGATGTTTAGCTGTTTACTGCCGAATGTGGGTTATATACTTAAATGATGTAAGTAAGGAAATTATTATTATGTTGAGCATACAATTATAATAGAAGGTCTATTTGCATTGTTATTATGTTGTTCGTTTTAGTGTGGTGATTATTGAGTTCAAGGTTAGGGTAATCAGCCAAAAAATTATTACAATATTGAATTACACCTACCACTGCTGTCAGTGGGTTGTCTTTGGGGCAGATTTGTAGGTGTTGGAGTATACGCTTAGGGGCACTATGAGCAGCAAAAAAAAACAAACAAAAAAATTTGACTGAAAAAAATGGGACTTAAAAAAAAATCTGACTTTTGAGTTTTTTTTTCGGAAATTGCTAGTGTCAAATAAATAAATAAATTACCGTCTGGTAATGTTCCTGTTGTTTCTAAAGTTATGGAAAACTGCCCCTAATCTAGTTGGAAAAGTTTATAAATTAACAGGACTTATAAAACTGTTTTTTTTTGGAAAACAAATAGTGACACATTACATCATTAATAATATAAAAAATAAGTATGTACTAGTTTCTGCGGAATACATACAAAAAATACAAGCTTTACAAACCAAGCAAGTTTAAACCTAAACACTATAGTAATTAATAAAAAATTGCTTTTAGGCTGTTTATGACAAAAGCAATAATATCTTAATATATTTTTGCTTCGGCAAAAGAGATAATACGAGATAAAAGACTTTACAATAACTATTTTTTACAGTAAGTATTTACAATTTTAAATTGAAATTTTTCCCAAAAATGAAACTTCAGTTTCAATTGTGACGTTTGAAAAACAGAAACCAAAGGTTAAACTACATACAAATAGGTCAACAAACAGATTGTTTACTTCGAAAGTTGTCCGCACAATAGTACAGTAGCCCACAAATCACTGGTAAGAAAACCAGAAAAAGACGGCCCCTTTTTCTAGTGAACTTTCGTACTCCGTTAAGCCTTCTCGAAGATTTTACCACCACCTGCAGCAGAAAATGGGTCAATCCAATTGTTTACCGTGAAGTAAATTTGATGTGATGTTGATTGTTGTTGATGATAAAATGTTTTCTGTTTTCCATAACTAATCTGAAATTTTTTGCATTTTCTGAAAGATGGGCTGCACTGATAGCTTAATCACTTGTTTTTTCATAAATATTTGTCTGAAGTCGATTATTCTGTTTTTAATTGTAAATCAACAAATCTTTGTCTGGGAATTTTATATCGAGTTTGTTTAATCGATTTGTGTTCCAATTGTTAAATGCAGTTGTTCTTATTGTATCTGCCGGAGCAAAATTTGCTGATTGTGCCTTGAAATTGAATTGTATATCATTAATGAAATAAACTAAAAGGCACTATGAAAATCACATGATCTGCATGATAAAATCTTTTTTAAATTATTTAGGTATACCTTTAGGTTTGTATAGTGCGTCAAATTTCGCTAGTTATGTTTAAGGACCATGTTATGGGGCATTGATTTATCATCTCATGCATCTGAAGATAAAATTAATGGTAACTTTTGATGAGCATTTTATTATAAGATTATTTTTCTGTTTTGTCCTTCGAGCCGGATATGAATTAAATTATTTGTTTCTTGTTGATCAGTGCTCGTACCTTGTCTTTGGAGTAGTGGTTTTTTACCTGCAGTGGGACAGTAATAGGCTGGTCTGAGACCAGCCTATCTGTATAGTTGAAAATAGAATAATATTTTATTCTAGTTATCTATGGGTATTCCATCGTGGTGTACTTTAATTCCCTGGGCGTGATCAATAAAATAATGATGATTAATAAATTGATCACGTTCTTCACGATCATTTAAAAAAATATTTTTATATGTAGATGTTTCCAGATTTTTTCGATCCTCACATTTGCTGTGCTATGGTGGCAGTTGTGACTCAATGTTAATGGCCCCGAAAAATAAGTTCTAAGTCCTGGTTGCGAATCCAGGCAGGCGCGTTATTTTGTATAATTTATTTCATCACGACAGTTTTCAAAACTGTGTAGCAAAATGTCGGGGTACGCCGTTTAGTAACTTTCCCGTTTCACCAACTTAACAAAAGACGTGCGAAACAAGTGATAAAACTCCCCTTTCGTAACTATTTCAATTTTCATAAATTGATTCCCGTTTCGTCAACCATAAATTTCAACTGTTTTTTCTACGGTACAGTCGGCTGACTGCACCATAGAAAAAACAGGCTCCCAAAGTTACAAGGAAACTTCAAGTTACAAGGAGACAAAAAATAGCAACATTAACAGTTGCTATTTTTTGTCTCTCTCTACCACACTAAGGTTTGTGAAGAGAGAACTCAATTTCCGAAAAACAAAAACTAGAACACATGTGACATCTTCCTACCCGCACTGGGCCCACGTGGCCGGTTCACTCCCATGCCCACTCTCTCTCCCAGTAGTGGGAACATTATAAGCTGTTTAAGCTTCATTTGCTTAATCAACTTAAACCTTTTATTATTACTTTAAGATTCTAAAGATATAACATACTCTTCGACAGACGCTTCGTCATGCATACGTAATTATTTACTATCAATACTTTATTATCTTGTACAGTGTCCGCACCTAATTCCTACAGAGTGCTTACTTTGCCTAATCTGAAAACATAGCACATTTGTCGATAAGAAATTACTTAATCATTGACTATTAACATAAGGCTGAGGCTCATTTCACTAGAACTAGATGATTAATGTCTAGGCGTTGAGTGGCCCGTTGAAAATCGAACATATTTTAATTAGACATTCGTTTAGATGTCGCTTTGAATGGAAACGGCTACCCTCCGTATGGGGCAAGTGGAGGGTTATGTCGGACTTTAACCGACTAAAAACCCACTGTTCCTACTACCACCATGTATCGGGCCCGGGGAGATACAAGTACATTCGCGCGCACCACCGAATGAAAATGGACCTTAGTTGTAGATAGCAAAGTAGTATGTAGTTCAAACATGTACGTACCAATGATGGTTTTATTAATAAAAAAAAACAGATGTTTCCTACAAAAGTGCAATACCATACAATACACGGTCAAAATGTAGGGAACAGCTGTTTTTTTTTTAATAACCGATGATAACTTTCTATGTCGGGGGGCTCAGAATGATGTACTGAATACGCGGTAACCGTTTTCGCGTCAGCGTTCCTTCCACCCCGTATGTATACGTATAGTTAGCAATCTCACAAGATAGAGAAGATCGGCAGAAGACATGTTGAGCCTTTGATCAACAGTTATTTAATTTAGGCAGAAAACTGATTTTTTTTCATAATGAAGAAGTCCCCTCCCCTTACCCCAAATACACCTCATTCCCAAATACAAGTAGATAGCAAATCATGATGAATATTGTTAATTGTGCTGAAAGCATGCATACAATTAATACTGATTATAATTTAAATGATTGATAGTGGTGGAAAATGCGATGCTATCGGCAATGATCGAAGAAGATACAAGGATTGACATGGCTTTGTCGTCGACGAGATGGGAGATAGGCTGTAGGTGCAGATTATTGTTGTTGCAATTTATAATTTCTGCTGGTAGCCTTAAATAATAATAAATTCATATATTTCAGGTAAATAACACGCCATGCCACACATAAATTGATAGAGATCCGAAGACATGTACAAATAATATCAGATAAAATAAATAGAATCAAAATAAAATCAAATAAAACCAAATACAATACAATCAAACTAAGTCAAATTGAATCAATTAAAACCAAATAAAACAAATCAAATTTAATCAAATCAAAATAAATAAAATAAAATAAAAGGGTGTAATGACATTTGGGAGCACCACCCCCACCCCGGCAATCAGGTACAAAGCAGCAGGTGAATCGTCGCTGGCTGCTTTGCCGTTTGTCATTTGACAGCCTCTTTGTTTTGTGGCGACATCTGTTCCGCTACACACACACTACACTAACATATCCTACTCGTACATCGCGATTCTGGAGTTTCCCTTCCGACTAACAAAACAAACCCGAGAACAACTGACGGGTAGATGGAGATGCCCAGTAGACACAATGCGCTCTGGTAGGAGGTTCCTGCCTTTTCTATGAAAGATGAGGAACTCTTGAATTTTTCAAATGGAACGTGAGCAACAGATTCACGCTAATACGCACCTTATTCTTTCGCTCGTAGCCTTGATATTCGTATGAAACGCCTTTTATAAAATACTTCTTCACAGAAAGACTTGGCGAAGTCAAGACAAAGTGTGGTTGGTCTAAGAATCTATATATCACCGGAAAATAACAAGAACCGCCAATTTATAAATTTTCTAGGAAATTTTTAAACTTTCGTAGGATTCTAAACGAGAGATAAATTGTATTATTTTACGGCCACATTTTCGTAAATCTCGGGACTTGGGGCACCCCGACTTTAGGTTAGGTTAGGTTACTTTAAACCCTGCAAACAGAAATAGGAGCCCCGTGCGAAAATGTGGCCGTAAAATAATACAATTTATTTTTCGTTTAGAATCCTTCGAAAGTTTATAAATTTTCTAGAAAATTTATGAATTGGCGGTTCTTGTTATTTTCCGGTGATATTTACAAATAAATAAAATTGAAGTGTCTGTTTGTAATTTCAAAATAACAGCCTTTCGCTGAATGCATATGAAAGTATATACGTTACTTATAAGAAAAAAAATAGTTTCATATTTTTTCTGTCTGTCTGTTTGTTCCGGCTAATATCCGAAACGAAACGAAACGGTTGGACCGCTTTTGATGGGACTTTTACTGGCAGATAGCTGATGTTATAAGGAGGCTACTAGGCTACTTTCATTTTAGAAAAAGGATTAGGGTTCTGTGCAAAAAAAAATCCTTGAAATTGTTAAAAAATCTCATTCAATAATGGAAGTAATATTTTATAATAATTTCACGTGGACGAAGGTAGCGGGCAATAGCTAGTTTTACCCTAAACGTAAAAAAACTTAATTTTAGGATCAACCGCAAACTTAAATTAAAATCAGACAAGCTCGCCGTTCTAAGAGCTCGTATTGCACACGACTAAACGTCGCGCCGCGCGCAGGTCACCTAATTTATTAATAAAAATCTTACCGAGCTTACCAAGTAACTGGATACTGCACCGACCTTCTTATTTATAAATAGTGTAAGTACAGGATCTCTTGCAGTTGCATCCTGCTCAAGAATTAGAGTAGTATGGCTAAGAATAGATAAAATAGGATGTCTATTTTGTAAGGATTCTGTCATCTATGGGCATCGTGTTGCCCAACTGGGTTGTTGAGATCGGGTAGAAAGATTGCCGCCATGGGATCTGGAGGCGATAGTCCTCGCGCGCCTGCATGAATGGCGCGCGGAACCACTACTCGGGGGGAAACTCCGCTGTCGCGACACATCGCCGCTCAGCGCACAGAACTCCGGCGCGATCTCATGGCGACATGGAGAGAGCGACTATCTCAACCCCATGCAGGGCACGCCACTATAGTGGCGTTAAATCCCCTCTTTGAGGAGTGGGTAGAGAGGCGCCACGATGCCCTCACCTTCCGCCTGACGCAGGTCCTCACCGGACTCGGTTGTTTCGGTAAGTTCCTGCACCGAATCAGGCGAGAGGAATCGCCCGGGTGTTACACCGTCCGGAGGACACGGTGGAGCACGCCGTGAAGGTCTGCTCCGCTATTGCAGCGGCGATTGGCAGCGGCGAATTTAACGCTAAACGTAATCAGAACATCATTCCAGCTCTATCAACTTCCAAGGATCGACAGAACTTAAATGGTATTTTAAATAAGTTTAACGCTAAATGCATTTTTTTTTCAAACTGAATTTACACACACACACAACACTAACAGGTTTTCACGATCTTATCCACAGAAAGAGAATCAAAATCATAGAATCCTGATTAATCAGTGCATTTTAAAGGAAATATCCCAACATTTATTTAATTGACGCTTCCCGTGAACCGCGGGCTGGCTTTTACCTTAGGCAGAGGCTAAGCACTGCAGTACAGCGTGGCAATGCCGCCAGTCTCTTGGGCACATTACCGGTTGTCAGCGCTGAGCAGTAGTTTATTGATGTTATGTTTTAGGTTATTTGTAATCCATGTACAGCAGGCAAGAAAAAATAAATAGATTGGTCTTCTAATACATTTTGTTTGGAACTCTCCAGTATCTCATAAATAGTTTTTTATGGACCTGCTATATTGTTTCATTAGTTATGTATTAAAAAAAAAAAAAACAACGTTTAAGACCAAAGCAGACTTCTCACTCATACACTGGAGAACGGTTGGTAAGTACTGCTTTGCACTTAATATATCTCCAAATACTCAAGCTCTGCTTTGGCAAGTTGAAGTTGAGCTTAAAAGTCTTTCAGAGACTTATCTCAGTGATTTAAAACTGAATTGTCGTTGAGTTTTCCGCTGGTAATCATTTCCTCGTATAACGAAAGCCTTTAGAAAAATTTGGCAAAATATAAATATGCAGGGCATAGCTGCTCGGCAGTTTGCTGAACTGGGCCTATTTGGCGCAGCCGTGAGACACACAATATTATCTCTTTTTTTTCTGTTTAGTTTTAACCTTTTTTTATTGTGTAAATTTAAGTTTTTTTAGTTTTTTTTGTCTGTTGTGTGCACTTGTGGCATGTCTGTTGTGTGCACTTGTGGCATGTCTGCTGTGTGCACTTGTGGCATGTCAGTTGTGTGCACTTGTGACATTCTTTCTTTTCTTTCTTTCAGGTTGAAAGGGACACCGACGCACAAACGATTACCAGTTTTTCAGTACATCAGTCTAAACATCCCCCCCGATAAAAATATATATTTATATATTTTTATCGGTCATCGTTTAGTCTTTTCCCAACTATACCAGGGTCGGCATCCAGTCTCACCGGATGCAGCTGAATACCAGTATTTTACATGGAGCGACTGTTTATCTGACATCCACAACCCAGTTAGTACTGGGTAATACGACGGTGCACGGTATTCGGTATATATATTTTTCATCGGCAATTTTAAAAAAATCAGCCATTCCGTACATTCTGACCGTGTAGGTATTGCGCTTTTGTAGGAAACAGCAGATTTTTTTTTAATAACCGATGATAAATTTCTATTTAGGAGGATTTGGAATGACGTACTGAATACGTGGTAACCGTTTTAGCTTAGGTCTCTCCACCTTGTATAATATTTGATCAAATATACTTACTTAGGTATATCGAACTCTGTCTGTTGACTTTTCATGCCATGTCAGCTCGAAAGTATATATTTATCGTTCAAAATCAAAATCAAAATATTTTATTTCACATAGGTCTCGATGGGCCTTTATAAAACGTCGACAAAAAGGTGCACGGTTCGGGTTGGTCGTTTCCTAAGGAGAAGAACCGGTAAGAAACTCCATGGTTACTCTTTTCAAATCATTTGGTGTTACAGTATTATTATGGATACAGCATTTGTACTTAAGTATGGGGGGACAGCGTAGACCCGACAATAAGTCGTTGCTTACTACACAAAAAATGTAGAACAAAATAAAAAGTTAACAAAAATTAACTAGCAGCTGGGAATCTACGAGTACAAAGCCTACAATGTCCACACATTCACAAACAATCGATAAAAAGAATCTATACGAAGGTAAGAAAATATTATAAAAATACTAAATTAAACAAGTGACACAAATACTGTTATCAGTGCTGTAACTATTTTGAGCAAAAGGTATAAATGATTTGAAAATTACTGTAAAATCTGATTCGATAGAAGAGAAAAAATGAGATTGAGAATAGTTAGAGACATCCACATATTTGTGCCGTTTATGAGCTACCAGGGAAGCCGCAAGCGCAGAAGGAACTAATGCCAAACTTCTTTATCTTCATCGTAGTCCTTGATTTTGTAATATGCTTTTTGCTTTGCTTTTTTTAGTTCCCTTGGGATAGTTTCCGTCCCCGAGCTAGTAGGTCTTAAAAAGATCCTGGGTCCTTGTAAGTGCAGGTCTAATAACCTGTATCTGGGTTAGACGCAATTGAGGCTGATAACAAGTCCCCTTGTATGACCTCCGCCCTTAGATACCCTAAGGGTGCTAGGACGCTGCAGCTGCTGGTTTTAATGTATCTGATAATACCTCGCACGATATCTATTAATAAATTTTACTATTCATTAATTCAGATTGATTTATTATTGATATAACCTTACTTAAATAAATGTGGATTTTGAAAATCATCATCATCATCATCATTTCAGCCAAAAGACGTCCACTGTTGGACATAGGCCTCCCCCAAGTGTCGCCACATTGACCATATCCCGAGCAGTTTGCTGACAATCCGCGTAGTAAATAATGTTCAGACATCCCTGCCACTTTATATCACTTTACTATTTTAATATTTATCCCTAAATCCTGAGTTCATCACATTTGCGAATTTCTGTAATACTTTAGAAAATGACCCATTACTTTTAGAGCATTTCGTGTTTCTACAACGACTTGTACTTTTTAATATGTACTATTAAAATTGCGAAAGTTTGGATGGATGTTTGTTACACAATCACTCCAGAACGGCTAAACGGATCTGGACGAAATTTGGTACAGAGATAGTTTATAAACTGGAAAAAGTATCCTATGTGTTAACATAGGATACTACTACTTTTTGTCCCGGTATTACGATTCAGTGGGACAATTACCGATCTCCACGCAAGAGAAGCCGCGGGTATAAGCTCGTCTATATTTTGAACTATTCTAGCGTATTTCTAGCTTCACGACTGACACTTTGTGTAGGCGCCCTATTGTCGGTATCATACTCGCTACTCATCGGTCAGAAAATGAACACTCTTATTGTGTTGCATAGATTGCTCCATCATTACAGATTCGTACATAAAGTTATGTAATCTATCTTTTTCAGTTTCATCAGTATTGAAACAATTTCTCTGAAACGGGAAAACTTATCAAACATTATGTTTATCTTTAACAATAATTAAAAACTGCACAATAAATATGAATGTTATCACATCTATAAATTATTTCTGCTCGCGTATTTTGGTGCTGTAAAATGATTATGCTGAAAATCTATTTAAGGAAATCATTTAAGACCGTACGTTATGTTTTTTATGCTATCGCTGCTAATTAAATATATAGGGTGACTAGATTAGTGACCGATACTTACACACGTGATTGTACTCATCATAACAAACAACTTTGCCAAAGAAACATTTTTTTTTAATACTCATTCACTTTTATCACAATAATACACCGATAACGGCACGTGGCGGCAGGACTCTGGCGCGTGCGCCGCTTAGGAAGCGGACTTGCGAGCCGCGCGGGGGCTCTGCCTACCCACTGTTGCACGGTACGATAGTAATCAGGCAGAGCGGCGTCACGCGGCTAACAGCTGATAGGTCACAGGTGCGCGCGCGCGAATTTCATACTGTGATATAAGTGAATGAATATTAAAAAAAATGTTTCTTTGGTCACTAATTACCCTATGTTTCCTGGTGTAGAATGCGTTTACTCGTCTCAATGAGGACAACCGCCTGAGACGGGTGGACATCTATGTCATAAGTAGTTATGAGGGTAAGCTCGACGTTTTACAAGATTACAGAACACAACATCATACATAACATCACGCCTGTAATCCCTGAAGGGTTAGGCAGAAGTCTACCTAATAGTACACCTACATTTCGCCAGTATGTTTATTTAAGTCCCATGTATGTTGCTGTTGGAAAAACCCAATGGTGTTATTGGGTTTTTCCAACAGCCCGACCTGAGAATCGAATCCAGCATGCTATGCTATTTTTTTTTGTTTGTTAAAGTTAGATAAGAGAAGGCTGTAATTTGGTGGGTGTGTTGACATTATCCAAAATTGATTCTTATTTACTTTACATAGGTAGACTCGTATAGTCTTATTTACCTTATTCCTACTTAATTATTAAGTCTTTATTATCTTATAGACTACTGAATTTATACATGGTTATGGATCTTATGCTTCATACATGGTCGGAGATCGGCGTCCGTAGCAACGGGTGTATATATCGTATAACAAGAATGACGTGTTCGTAACATCCGTATCGTGTTACTGTAGCACGGGAGCGCCCCATGTCCACTGTTACTAATCTGCAATGGACTTGGCATTATAGGGTGCTGGCAGGGTGCGTGAGGGACGGGGGCAGCGGGTTTGGCAATAGCTTTTTAACGGGGCTCATCTCGGCTACACCGAGGCCTTTTTTTGCGATGTCAAGATTCGCGCAAGTTTGGTTTCCCGCGATACACCTTTAAATGTCGATGCCTTGATGTAGTGCCTGATGCGCTATGAGCCGCAGTTCCATCTATAGACAGATTTTCTTTGTTTTTTTTTATACTGTATTGTGCTTGGCATATATAAAAGTGAGATCTATGGTCATTATACTAAGCACAGGGCGTATATTACTGTACTGTCTGTACTTCACAAAGGGACATTAAAAATAAAACACTCCTATCAATAACAGTACCTAACAATATATTGTAACAATTAATTACAAAGTTATTTAATAGGTTTTAATTAATTATGTGTATTTAGTTAGTTTAATGCTTAATAAATCATGGGTTTTATTACAAAGTAATTATTGTAATTACTTTGTGACAGGATTGAAATAGTTCGGTTTACTTAAATAAAGAAACACTTAACTTGGCCGAATCCGTGTTCACAGCATTCGAAAAGCTTTCATCGTCAAAACGCCCTCGTCTCCGCTCGTTCCATGCCATATCCCTATTACGTAAGAATTAATTAAATCTAGGCGGGTGTGAATGATCTATGCAAGTGGATTACGAGACAGACGAACGTTAATTGTAGACTCCGAACGGGAGCTCGTTATATCCAGTTCTCAATTTAGGACTTTAGACTAGATTCTATTGTTTGGTTATGGAATTCAGCATGATTTTTTAGAAAGAGTCTGTACTCTTTACTAATTAACCTACGGATATAACATGAAAGTCATTGCCATTCTGCAAAATACAGGGTGGACTTCCACGCACGAACTGTTACCACGTATTCTGAATATGTGGTAATCGTTTGTGTATCAATGTCCCTTTCACCCTGTATACGTTGATTTGAGGACTACCTGATGTCAATCGCTTTCAAAGCGATTCGTGTATCTAAAACGACTTGCATCAGCGTACATATGACATAACCTTTCCATTAGCGTACGTGTCAATCCAGTGCATTTTCGACTTTTCCTTTATTGTTTACAGCTGACAGAATGTCTCCTTAGTCTAGGGTCTACACTGGCCTTGACGCAGAAAGGGGTATTTTCGGCCATTTTGAGTAGGATGAAATTGAGTATTGGCTTATATGGGAATAAACTTATAGGTAAAAGCTAGTTGTGAAAATGTTTATACAGAGAAACAAATGTCACAATGAGAAACACAGTTTGGGAAGAAATAAACTATAGGTCCTACAATTGTTCCTAGTGGGATCCCGTAATCAATGGCAAAGAAAACCAATACCTACCGCAACAATCGAGTCGTCCTTGATAATCTCTTTGTTGCTTTAACTAGTTATAATCGCTGATTGCTAGTTATAATCGCTGAACTACGATAATGAAATCCGGTTTGAAACGCATTGATAATATGAAATAAACTAGAAAGGCTTTGCTAAGCCCTTATCAACACGCACTTAGCAAGTGTTTCTAGCACTAAGTGACACGTAAACGAATGCTTAAATAGTATGATGCGTTTTTAATAGGCATTTAATGATAAATGATGTTTATTTTTCCAATAGGTTTTTACAAAGCCTTTTACACTTCATTTTTTTTAAACTAGATTAGGCCGGTGTTTCGTACCTGACTACTCTGAGAAGAAACAGCCGAAACAAACTCGGAGGTCATAGTCTCTATAAGGGCCAGACATAACCTTGGTCAACTCTCATGAGGACTATATGCAGATCAGTGCCTAAGATGAAAAAAAACCACGCAGATTTCAGTGGACCTGTTCAGTCAGTGCAAGCAAAGAAAAAATCAAAAAAGATTTGCTTATGGGGTGCAAACCTGGCCTGAAAACCACCAATATAACGATGGCGGAACACTTTTTCTCCAAAAGTGTAAGTCTGTCCAAACATCAAATTTAAAAATAATTATTAAACGTAGGTAGATAATCAGCAGTTCTTAAACGTCAGTCCCCCTGGTGCCCTGCACCAGTTTGGTTCCTAGTCTACCTTTTCTTGTCTCCGTTCACACCTATAATATCCACGGCGACACCCAACAGAAAAAAAGCCGTTTATTGTTGATTGTCCATAGTGTCCAACACAATGACAATCAGCTGACGAGCAACACTACCAGATAAGTGACGTCACACAGACAACGGCCCAGTTCCTCACAATAGATAGCGGCCGCTCCTACTTCGAGCCATAGATTAGTTAATATGGCTGAGATCGGACAGCTGGTAGACGTAGAGAATTTTGCAGAGAGCATTTCAAATTATGTTTATGGGAGACTCTTTCAAAGGTAAGTTGTCATGCTTTACCGTCTCAGAATTTCTTCATCACTACCTTTTGTGGGTAAAGTAAAAATCTTACATGAAAACATGTACATGTACATGTTTTAATGTAAAATTTAAAGACATCCACGACCCCCTTACTATTAAATCCATCCATCAGCAAAATTTTTTAAGTGCATTACATTTAGTCCTACCGTAAAACGTGATTTTTCACCGCAAAAAAATAGTCGTTTTCAAGAAATTATTTTTGCGTAAAGTTACTTAGTTTGATGTACAGAATGCTTTATTGACGGCTTCGTGAAGGCTCCGTTTACACCCTGTATATGTGAAACGAGTATTTTTAATTTTAAAATCGACGTAAGCACACGTAAGCATTTACGTGACGTTTACACCGCGCGCTCGTGCTAGGGCCTCAGGTGCTACAAAATAACGTCGTATCTGCAAATAACCGAGTCTATGTCCAAGCAAGGTACGGATGTCGATCAATGACTTCTATTAGCCGAGTTCTGCGGAGGTCTCGGCTACAATATAATATAATCTTTATCAGTACCTGCAATTGGCCATAGACACCGTATAAAGATAACCAGTAAACTAACTGAGGCCTTCTTGTGAAATCAAACGCAGGAGTTAAGGTTGTCACGTTGCACTGCACACATGAAACGTAGTCGAATGCCTCGATGCGACAGCCCTGTGATACTCACTAGTAACCTGTTACCTGAAGAAATCTTAGAATTCGCGTAAATGATTTCATGTTTGTGTGAGCTGATACTGCGTCCTACCATTTTGTTCCTGGTTGAAATACTGTACATTTTAGTACTAGTATGTCTACTATGGCCATAACCCTCTTGAGTGGTACTTCCGGAAGGGCCATAGGTAACGGTAATTTATTGGATTCTCATGTATGATGTATGTCGAGATACCATTTTATAGACTTCCGACATTCTCGTAATGTAAAGGATGTTTTTGTTGAAGACTGGGAATTGGAAAACAGCTGGTGACTCGAACTAATGTTCTGGCCCTGGGTTAGTCTGGAGACGGAAAAAAGAGGACCAATTTTTGAAGAGATGTCTAAATTTTGAAGTTCTTTCATTAGAGTTGTAAGGTACATACAGTGCCAGTAAGATACCACATAAATTAGCAGTTTTGAGATCGGTGTAAGTGCAGTTCTATGACATCTCGTGGTACAAGTTCTTGTACAAAACACCGTATTCGCACTGGGACAGAATATTCGAATTAATTTATATATCAACATCACTCTCTTGTAATTATACCAAATAATTTGGGGTCGCTCGGCGCCGCATGTCTTCTTCTTCCATACATCTCTATTACTCGTCATCTCATCAGTCACCTCCTTTCCAGCCATATCATCCTTCACACAGTCCATCCATCGTTTCTTTGGTCTTCCTATACTCTTATAATCATCTACTTTTATTCTCAAAATTTTCCTCATTACATATTCCTCATTCCTCCGCATTACGTGTCCAAACCATGACAATCGATACTATAAAACAGCATACATTCAAGGGGTTTACTATGACGTGTTAAAGCAGGAGTAATTCTAGTGTGGCCACCAGGTCTCTCACTGGGAAGAAGCAGAGGTGTTTCTTAACAAAAACACCCTCCTTTTTTACTGGCGATTTGTAAGAAAATGGCTTCCTCAAAGTACGATCATTTGCTACATAATTAAGAGGAGCTTAAACAGCTTTGGACTTTATACGGGTAATTGATTGATTATTAGCATAGTTAAAGGTATTATCAGCCGCTTTCTTATCAGTTATTAATGATAACAAGTTGTTGCGCCTTTTATCAGCTAAGCCAACAAACTTAGTAAGTAATTGTAATTTCATGCTGATTTACGATACGTTTAGATTTGAATTGTCATATTATGATGAATACAAAAGTTAAGATAAGTTTTTGAACATCTGGTGCTTAGTCATTTTATTAACCGATTTGCAAAAAGAGGAGGGTATCAATTCGCCTGAATGTTTTTTTTTTATTTGTATGTATAAGATTTTTTGTGTTATTCATTTTAGCTTCTTTTCTAGCGTAGTTTGATTTGTAGAAGCCTCAATGCCGCGATGCCTAAAGTCGTAAGTAGGTAAAGTAGGTAAGTGTAGCTGTCTCTCTCTGTCAGCCTCCATTATTCAGATTTTAGTTTTTAATTTGTTTAACGAAGCTTTCTAGTCTAATTGGAATATTTTGTTTCTAGACACCTGCAGTACCAAACTCACGGCCGCTTCGTGTTTCTACATCTTTCTCCGACAGGATTGACAAAAGTTGGCTCGCTGGTCTAGTGGCCGCAAGCGCAGCTGCTGAGCACGAGGTCCTGGGTTTGATTCCCAGGGCGGGTCAAGCGTTATTGGGTTTTACCATCAGGAATTTCTCAGTGGCAGCCACGGAGTCTGGATTTGTGCTCGGTTAATGGTAATAGGCTCGCCCCCTATTACATGGGACTTAAACATAACTGGCGAAATGCGGGTGTACTATTAAGTACACCTCTGTCTAACCCTTCGGGGATTAAATGCGTGATGTTATCTTACGTGACAAAAATATACAGACGCGAAAAACGACTTTTACTGTCACTTACGAGTGCGAAAAACGACTTTTATTTATAATGTGTATCGATAAACCTTTATTAAAACTGTAAATCAAAGTAATGACAACTTCCGTGAACCGAGGAAGTTGCTGAAAGTCGCGATCATTGTATTTATGGGTACTAGTCATAATAATGTCCATATTGCTCTAGTGTCGGAAACTGGGTCTAGGTTAAGGCTAAGGTGACTAAGTAAGCTTTTTAATAAAATTATGTAATTAGGTGCTTTAGTTCATAAAATTTAATGATATAGCTAGACTATGTAACTAAGGGAGACAATGGCCTGATTGATAGGTATATGTTGTATGTCGTGATTAGTTGTCGTAGGTCGTCTATACAACATTCGGTTTAGTATATATAGAAACCTGAAACACGTGTCTATTATTTTTATGTAAAGAATCTATGTACAAAATTTCAAAACTGTGTCATGAAAAACCACAAAATTATAAGCTTCTTCTGTTACCTGGTTGTCCGCACAAAAACGTGGCCACACCGCGGAGCACCCGCGTACGCGCCTCCAGCGTCGTCTTGAGCTCATTGATAATAATAATTTGGCAGTAGGTACCTAAATGATTGCGATAGGTACTTAGTGTCGCTCGTTGTCCAACTTGTAGCCTTTTTAAAATATTTTTGCGAAAAAATATAACATGGTTTAAAAATTATAGTTTCGCATATACTAAATATTCTGTTGTAGATATATTGTAAGTTTGTATCAGTTTTACAGACACCCTGTACAAAAAAAGATTCTACCAACGAAAACGATGATATAAAAGTTAAATATTAATAGTAAGAAACATTTTTAAAAACAAGCTTTCATTTAAATGCTCTAAAAAAAGAGAAAATAAACTTTAAATTAAATCAAACCCATCAATTTATTACATTGTACAACTTATGTGTTCCTTTGTGTTTAATCTATCCATATCACGGGGATGCATAAAAAATAACTAGTCCGCTAACTTTGGGAGTCAGCCATATTGGATTTAGAATGACGACACTTTTAGCAAAATTTCAGTACAATCTGTTGGGGATAACTGTTTTCAAATTCAATTGCAAGATTTGACCTTAACAAACTGACATACGTGCAAACAGACATACGTACAAACATAGCTAGTTAAATAAAAGCTTGTAAAAATATATGGGTCTGACATTATGAGCTACCGCAAGGCTTATGTCAATCGTGTGGAAAGTTGGCATTTTCAATAATATTCTAATTTGTCTTTCATATTCTTATTGAATGAAAGCCTAGAATTACTGCAGTGAATTCTATGCCTGTGAATATACTTATAAGCAATTAAGCATTAGAAAAGCTATTGTTCGTGAATCGTTTAATTTTCTAGGTTGTGATCTCTGCGCTTAGACTTTAGTACCTACCCAGATAGGTCTGCATGGAATATATAAGGTCTCTTTTCATACACGAAATATTTTAAGAGTAACTTCTATAAGTCGTAAAGTAGCCATAGCAACGAATACAAAAAAAAATCTGATTGCTTTTATTTTTACGAAATTATTATAATTCTAAATTTTTTTTAGACTTTTTGCATAAAACCTTAACTTCCTATTCTAACAATGACAGTAGGTAAATACTACGTAGTAGACTAGCGTAATGGATGTTGAAAAATAAGGAGCCAGTATTTGTTTTGTGGGTCAAGTAATTTCATTTTTTTTTTTTTTGTTTAGCCCGTATTGTCCCACTCCTGAGCCGAGGGCTCCCACCATTCCTTCCAAAAAAAATCCTCCTCTTCCTTCTTAAATTATTTATTTTTTTATAAAAATAAACTTAGATAATTTTTTTCGTTAGCCGTTAGATGATTCTCTGAAAATATTTCCTGGTGTATGAATAGTTAGACCTTATATATATTAGAGGTTATAATGTTCGTTAGAAAAAATAAAAACATCTTTAGTAAGTTACATAACAAAAGATACAAATTCAATATATGTTTACGAATCAATAAAACAGCGTTATTAAATAAAAGTATATTATGTATGGCACCACGCATATATAACCGTTTACCAAACTCATTCCTGGAGATAAAGGATTTAAGCATATTTAAAAACAATGTCAAAACACTGTTACAAAAAAAAGCGTATTATTCTGTCACTGAATATTTACAGGATAAACTTTTATAATGTGTGTAAATTTGCATGCCTCATGGTAGGATGTGGCTAATGGACACTTGTTGTTTAAGACCTTTTCTTTGTACCCATATTCGCGAATGAATAAATGATTATGATTATGAGTATTATTTCTTCTACGATTACAAGAATTGTGAATGCTAAAGCAAAGATGTATAACTAAGTTACTTTTTGAGGAACAACGTTTTCAAGTGTTGGGTATCTACGGATAATAAACAGTCATAGCAAAAGCTGCATAAGTTAACAAATGTAATCAACTAATGATTAGTTTGATCTACCAAAAGTAACTTAACGGTGCGGATGCAGGTTTAAAGGGCAGGCCTAAAATATCTCAGCCTTTCGAAAGGGTATCTGATTATAAATACATATAATTATTGAATAAATAAAATCAATTAACAATACCAGTTTTAAAATAGTGGTGACTTTCATAGCTACAATCTCTTGATCATGTTATACATACAGGAAGAAGCTCATTTTTATGTCTTTTAGTTATTAAATATTAAATATAGGTACTACATTCTCATTCCACCGGCGGTGGTGTGATATGGACTGATGTAGTTTCTGAAAAATACTTGATTCTGTGGTAAAATGTCATGGTTAACGAATCATGTTACCTACTTCGTTACTCGCCTTGTTGTGTCGCCTCGTTGTGTCGCCTCCTTGTGTCGCCTCGTTATGTCGCCTCGTTGTGTCGCCTCGCATCGTCGTTGGACTGCCTGGTTGGTCTTGTCGCAAGCGCGACTGCTGAGGTCCTGGGTTCGATTAAGGATGATCAGTTCAGTGGTTTAGGCATGAAAATGTAACAAACTTACTTTCGCATTTTTAGGATTATGATTTCAAGTGCTTTATGCACATCTACCGATAACATGCCGTAGGTTTCAGAAAACCCAATGTATTACCTAACTACAGGGTGTAAGAAACAGACCCTTCACATAGCTGTCAATCAAGCATTCTGTACATCTAACTAAGTAACTTGACGCAAAAATTATTGCTGGGAATCGACTTTTTTTTTGGGGTGAAAAATCACGTTTTACGGTAGGACTCGATGGAATGCACTCAAAGCATTGTGCTGATGGATGGATTGAATAGTACAGGGGTGGTGAAGGTGTGTAAAAATCTTACATTAAAAACATGTATTTAAAAAAAAAATTGTGAAAAAGTTGGAATTTTGACCCCCAATATCTCCGTAACTAGAAGGTTCCCAGATATGGTCTAGAACAAAAAAATGATCGCAAAGACGGGGAGAACAAGTGCCTTTCGGCTTCGTTAAGGGTCTATTTACACCCTTTATTATCTAAGGATGTGCTACTATCTAACATTTACCGTCGTTTTATGTTTGGTTGACTATCAGCATAATAATACCAGCTCAGTACTGTCCCATTGCTGGGCAAAGGCCTCTTCTCGTAAAGAAAGCGGCTCGGGCATTGGTCACCAAATCACCACGCTTGACGGGTTGGCAATTTAAGACTTTACTAATAGTTCAGGATTCCTCACCATGTTTTTCTTCACCGATGTCTGTGATGAACAAGATAAACTTGAAAGTGCGTACCTATGAAATGAAAAAGTCACAATTGATACTTGATCAGCCCACTGCTGGGACAGTCCTCCTCTCTGTTGGAGGGCGCGGGCTTTTTTTTGGGTATTTTTTTATAAAAAAAGAAATTATTTAATAAAATACACATAGTGTAGTGGCTTCCTGAATTTGAACCCAGAAATCGTAAATCACCCCGGCACCCACACCACTATGGTACCATCACTCTTGTAAGCCCGAATGGCTAGGCAGAGGTGTTCCCAACACCCACATTTCGCCAGTTATATTTTAGTCCCATGTAATAGGGGGTGACCCTATTACCATCAACCAGGCACAAATCCAGAATCAGTGGCTGCTACTGTGATATTCCTGATGGAAAACCCCAATATCACTTTTCCCGATCCGGGAATCGATCCTAGGACCTCATGCCCAGGAGTTACGCTTGCGACCACTCGACCAATCGTGGCAATATTAAAAGGTTGGAAAACACATGCCTGCCTACTCCAATTTAAAAAAAAACATTGGAAATTGCAAACAGGATCACATCGCGGCATCTGTCTTCTCAATGATGAACTAAGATGAACATACATTGAAATAGAAAGTAAGAATGATTACTGTTATCTTAATTACTAAGAATAAAACTAAATTTGATAACAAGTTTATTAGTTACAGAGCAATAATTAAATTCTCACAATGTAGCAGAAATTAGATACGAATCTGACTTTAGCGTATATGTCTATTTTTGTAGACTTAGTACGAACTGTGAAAACTTCACTAGTATTCGTGAGTGGTGAGTGTTAGTGTCCTTATAGCCAAACTTGACATAACTTATTAAAAGCGAACGCTTATCAAATTATCCGTATAAATGGCCCCGTCTAGGCTGCAAATGATCTCAAACTACTTTTCATCAGTTTCAGTTACAATTTTATAAAAAAAAAAAAAAAATGGCAAAATGGGGTATTATTGGTTCCTCCAACACCGAGTGCGAGTGTGGCGCTCCGGATCAAACTATGCCCCACCTGCTGGAGTGTCCCAGGTGTCCATTCACCTGCAGTCTTGACGACCTGATTAGCGCCTCTGCCGCTGCAATAAACGTGGCCACCTACTGGTCCCAAACCGTCTAACATGGAAGGAACATCGATACGATAAGAAGAATAAGATCTATAGGCACTAACATTCCCAAAGTTATTAGCTTTTTGATCGTAACCCTTTTAAAAGATTAGTTTTTCTGATTGAAGCATTCCGTAAAAACATGATTATTGTCTAGCTCATAAAATAGATTTGTACTCTGCTAAATGTTCAGTAATCTCATTTAGCAGGAAACGCGTCCCTCTCTCTACAACGTATATACTTATAAAAGGGCAGCTATAACAGATATGTGACGGTGTACGCAACCTTGGTGTTTTTCACGATTCTAAACTTTTATTAAATGTGCAAATAGTAGCAAAAGCTTCGAAGTCACTGGGTTTTGTCATGAGACTCGCTGGATGTTTCAGGAATGCCAAAGCTCTTAAGATTCTCTATTGCTCTTTTGTCAGAAGTCATCTTGAATTAGCGTCACAAATTTGGAATTCGTGTATACATAGATCGTATTGAGAGTAAACAAAAAAGATTTATTCGTTTTCTTTGTTTTCGGTTACGTATACTATATCATTCTGATATTAACATAAATCTCTGCAAGAAATTCCGTTTACAGCCACATATATCGCCACCGACTCGCAGATTACACTTTTATTTTAATTGACTGTCTTGATCTCCTGCAGAAACGCACTTCAATGTCCCCCAGAGATCAGTTAGATTAAATCCACCTATCTCCATTCCTTTTTCCTCATCTAATTATGGTGCTCCCTCACCGCGAGCATTCGCCTGTAATGTAACAGTCCAAGATTCGATTTTGTATGGAAACAAGTGAATCTGAACTGTTACATTACAGACGAATGCTCCTGGTGAGGGAGCACCTTTATAGGCAAAACTCATAAGTAGTGCGAGCGAGTAAGGACTTTAATATTCTGTGCAAAGAGTTCTCATTTGACCCATTTACCACCAAAACCTATTCAGCTCGTACTCGGCTGAATGCAAACTTTTTTAAAAGCGCGTAGTGCTTCATTTTATTTTTTATTTATTTTTCCCGTGTCAGTAATGACCTGCCCCCGTAGCATGACCACCGTAGACAAGGATTTCTTTGACGGAAGAATCGACAAAATGACAGATTGTGTCGACACAATGACAGATTTCTTTGCACTATCTGTCATTTTGTCGATTCTTCCGTCAAAGAAATCCTTGCCTACGGTGCTGGTGTCAGAGTGTGTTTTATATCTTATCTTAATTTCTTTGCTAAGAAGTGTAAATAAATTGTCTTTAAGGTCGGCAGAAAATGCCGTGAAGAGCGACCCCAGATTCTTAGAAAGTGGTCTGTAATTAAAACAGTGTCTACTTTTAAATACTTGGGTCATTTTCTATCCGACGACCTTAAAACGACGTAGATATAAAGAAGGAGCGCAGGGCACTAGCCGTCCGGTGCAACATGTTGGCCCGTAGATTTGCTCGGTGTATGGACCTAGTTAAAATGTTTATGTTCAAGGCCTACTGCCAGACTCTGTACACGGGCAAATACACCAAAAGATCGCTAGATGTCTTGCGCGTCCAGTTGCCTTCAGGATGTTGTTGAGACTGCCTCTCTCTGCAGTGCGTCGGAGATGTTTTGCGCAAACTCATATCGACGGGTATCATGCGGTGGTTTGCAAGATAACTGTTTCGCTACTCAGGAGAGTGAGATATAGTCGCAACAGCATCCTGAGAACAGTAGCGGAGAGCCTTAGATCTTCTATTGTATTACATTTTGTGCAGAGGGTAATTTGTACTCACATTAGATAATAAGTTAATTTTATATTAAGATCTAACACTCATCATCTCTCTTGCCCTTGTCCCAATACATTTGGGGTCGGCGCAGCATGTCTTCTTCTTCCATACTTCTCTATTACTCGTCATCTCATCAGACACCTCCTTTCTTGCCATATCATTCTTTACAAAGTCCATCTATCGTTTCTGTGGTCTTCCTCTACTCATATACCCGTCCACATTCATACTAAAACTTTCCTCACGACATTTTCCTCATTCCTGCGAGTCACATGCCCATACCACGACAACCGACTACCGCACAACTTTTCAGTCACCGGCGCCACTTTCAGACTTCCTCTTATATACTCATTTCTTATTTTATCCATTCGCGTAACACCACACATCCCCCTTAGCATTCTCATCTCCGCCATGCAAATGCTTTTCATTCAACCCTTTTGTGGGCCAACATGCTGATCCATACAAGACAGCAGGTCTAACCATTGTTTTATAAATCTTCCCCTTAAGTTTAAGGGGAATGCGGGAGTAGCAGATTGTTCCCGTGACCTACCAATTCTGTGCTTTACTTGGATATTTTGTTTCTGAAATAAAATTCAAAAACACGTTGAACTTAAAAACGGTTTGACTGGGGAACCAGTCAAAACTGTTTCCGACCAATTAACAGTTCTGACTGTAACGCCTACAAACATTTCAGTAAAAGAATATTTAAATAGTCTAAAAATTCTAATCTTTTCTATCTTTCGTGCCTATTTTGTTTAGAATGTTTAAGAGACTAGATGTGTGATAAAAGATAAGATGCTGCCGCTGTTAGATAATAGATAACAGGCCAGTGTCGGGAGATGAAGAGAGAAAGCAACACGTCACAATATGGAAGAGGGAAGAACTGACAATAAGAGAGATGATGACGATACTATAGCTGTCAAGAGTGGAGACGCGTACACATGTGATGAAGCTGTGGAGTTGACTGGTAAATAAATATTTCTTTATGCTAATATAACATCTTGCCTGTAATCCTTGAAAGGGAAGGCAGAAATATAGACGTACATTTGACAAGTTATCTTAAAGTCCCATCTGATAGGGGACGATTAAGTAGTTACCTATTACGTTCTGCATAATATAACAACATTTTCAATGCTAAGCATACTGTGGCTAAGGTCAGTGACCAGAGGTGAAATTCGAATGGTATGTACCGTACTATTTAGCCTTCATTCAGGTCTCGCTTTATGCTTAGTGGTAAGAGACCGTAGGAGGGTATTAATCGCTAAGGCTTCAAGAATAGAGGGATTAATGTAAGCGAGGAGTTACCACCTGATTTACAAATGAACACTATTGTGGGCCATGTAATTGATACACAGGACACAAAAATTAAGTGGTTGTTGAAATACAGTATATTTTTTATTTCATTGGCTTCCTTAACTGATGGTAGATTTTGATGCGTCTTTTCTTGCTTAGTGATTTGCACTACCTGCGTAGAAACGACAGGCGTAATGATAGAAGATAGCAACGCTTCGCAAAATAACTGCGAGAAATACTGAAATCGACATGCTGAGAAAAGTGGACTTGATTATCACAATGAAGAAGTACGAATCGCACAAAAACGATGCGCAAGAAACACCTTCGAGAAGGACAAGAATAAGGAGTGTATGGACCCGCCAAAGGCGTTCCTAAGGGTTTCTTACCATAAAATTAAGATTCCTTCTTCGATGGCCCACACAATTAAAAGAAAACAGTCACCGTGTATTTTATTTGCCTATCTACTCTACTTCCAGGCCATGGTCGTTACAACTACCTTCTCCTGGCAGTCTGCTGCATCATCGCCAACGCCTTCGCTCTGGACATGTTCGGGTTCGCGACCGTAGTGGCTGCTTCCAGCTGCGACCTCAAGATGGGGCTGAAAGAGATTGGAATATTGGCCTCAGCACCGTTCGCAGGTAGGATTTGATTGCTTCAATTCAGCCTATCCAGGATTTTAATGAGGCAAACGACAAAGCTGTCCTCGTTGGACAATATCAGAGCTATTCACTGCCGATGACGGAGCAGAGCGGAGACCGCAAATAGTCAAACATAAGGTGAGATGACTCAGTGGAGCGACGATTTTCGGGCTCAGGTTGTCTGGTAGCTGCTGGACGAGACTTGCTGCAAATCGTATTGAATTTGGAGACGCCTATGTCCACCAGTGCATGGTAGGGTTATGATGATGGCTATGACAGTTGATTGCTTGATTAAATACTTTCTTGTGCCATAACAACTGGTTCCTTGCAATCATAATTCTTATCAGCCTGTAATTATTCCCATTTAAAGGTTTCTTTCAAAGGAGTGGTTTCAATTATATCCTCAATATATTCTCGGTTCTATACCGCTGTGTTCTGTAAACTGATATGTCTAATTTAATGTATATATTCCAGGTGTTCTCTTTGCGTTCCCCTGGGGCTACTACGCCGACACGCATGGCAGACGCCGTGCACTGCTGCTGTCTACTGCTGTCGGGTTCCTCTTCGCAGCAGTCAGCAGTTTCGCTCCTAGCTGGCAGTTCATGCTCGCCATTAAGCTCATTGGCAGTAGTTTGTACGTATAACTACTAATTTAATGTTATTAAACTAGAGGTTCTAGGATACTACTCTGTGTAAGTTCTCTTATTATGTGGCGGCATCTATCAAGTTAGATACAAACTACGCATAAGACTTGACGTCACGGAAATTCTACGACACGTAAGGCGAGTTACCCGTGCGTTTGTCGTATAAACTGAGACCCAACGATGGACAGTAGCTCACCAGACACAACACTTATCTAGTCGGAGGATCTTCTGTAGAGGATGAGAAACTTTACACCTAGTTCCTCATACATCTATAGCTATACCAAGCTTTTGCAATCGAATGCCAGAATCTCATTATCTCAACTTGATCATGTCTCTAGCTAGTTTCAGCATTAGTTTCTTCCAATGGATCCAGTATCAATCTTATTGTTCACGCACGCACTCATCAGCACATTGCCACGTGCTCAGATATGTAGCTGTCATGAATGTAATGTATTGCATTATTTAAATATTATGATCGTCTATTGATTGCCGTCGTATATCATGTTGATAAAGAAGTAATTGTTAGTATTTATTATAATCTCTGAATTGCCTAAACTAGATGCAATTTTAGGGGTCCTCCTGGTGAAAGACGAGAACCTTTTGGCCAAAATAATATAGATTGCATATAAATGTTATTAGGGTCTATATTTACTTCATAGTTTGAGCCCAGTTTGTACCTAGTCATAGTAAATCCGGGTCTCATCGCTTTTCTATGACGGTCAGATCAGTTGATGAGAACTTGGGATACTCTCTTATCTAATCTAGCGAAGCTAGGGACCAGATCACTGAGGGAGAGATAATTACTTAAACTTGACACTTTCGAATGGCGGCACAAAAATACAGAAGGGATTTTTACGTTGCCACATACTAGACATTTCTCCTGTATGGTTGGTGCGTTTACAAAGATTAAAACTCACATACACAAACAGCCAGCCCTGGAACAACTGCAACGAGCGGGAATCGGATCCGCGACCCACAGCGCAGTAGTCGAGCGTCTAGCTATCGCGCGAACGGTGCCGAGTTTTTGTATATATTCAATTATACCCGGGCCAGCCAAGTCTTTCAAAAAACTTGAAATGTAGTTTTACTTACCTTCTTCCATAAATTGGCAGACACTTTTGGCCATTAAATATCATAGGTGATAACTAAAATGTAGAATTTTTGACAAAGTAAGATTAAATGTCTGTCTAGAGATAATACGAATGAGCCATAATTTTATCATAAAAATATGCTATGTCGCCGATTTATTGGCCATAAACGTCACTGCACTGCGGTCAATCTCGTAATCGAAGATATAATAACAATAAGCAAGTACTAAGTACAATGTGATATGCTGAAAACGTGTCTGAATATCTGTGCTATGTCATGTTCAATTAATCATTTATTGGTATGCAATTAGCTTGATCAAAGACGCTATAACAAAGGGCGTTATTGCCAAAACGCCTGCTCGTATATTGATTTTATAAAAAAATAAAACGATTCTTTCCACTAGTGAGGAGCAATGGGGAATTACATTATATCCGCACGCGGCATCCCACTGCTGGATTTCTTGCCACTAATATTCTTTTCAATACTGACAGTTATTTGCAATAAAGGTAGACATGAATATGAGGGGCGACTCTCCACACCGTTGCCGAAATTAGGAGGATATGTTATCCTTCAGGTCGTTATGTAAAATAACTTAACTACGAGTATACAGGCTGGAAGGGACATCAACGCATTTGCAAACGGTTACCACGTATTTAGTACCATTGCGAACCTTCATATAGAATTCTTTTTAAATCTGCGTTTTCTTGAAAATTGCAATACACACACGGCCAAAATGTATGGAATAGCTGATGACGTGGTGGCGTTTGGAATGATGAGCCGTTTTGCAAGTGCGTCGATTTCCCTTCATCCTCAAACAGATGATTATAAAGAAGAAGAAGATTTTTTTTTTTATTTTTGTTAAAAGCTGTATTAACGAATGTGTATCAGCAAGTCTTGATACCAAACTTGTTAGCTGGCTACCCTTTTATCATGTAGCTATTATTCTGTAAGGTGTTGACGACGCGAAAAAATACCATCTACCTTCATAAAATCACTATCTTTTACCCACGTGGGGTGGTTGGGATAGTTCCCAACCACCCCACGTGGGTAAAACCACGTGGCTCATGGGCACGTATGATCGCTAGAAAAAGTGTGCTAGGTCCATATAAAGAGGGAAGTCAAAAGGTAACATAATTATACAGGGTGTAAACAGACCCTTCACATATCCGTCAACCAAGCATTCTGTACTTCAAACTAAGTAAATTTACGCAAAATTTATAGCTGGGAATCGACTTTTTTTTTGGGGTGAAAAGTCACGTTTTACGGTAGGACTCGATGGAAAGCACTCAAAGCACTGTGCTGATGGATGGATTGAATAGTACGGGGGTCGTGGAGGTGTGTAAAGTAAAAACCTTACATTAAAAACATGTTTTAAAAAAAACTTGTGAAAATGTTGGAACTTTGACCCCCAATATCTCCGTAACTAGAAGGTTCCCAGGTATGGTCTAGAATAAAAAATGATCGCAAAGACGAGGAGAGCAAGTGCCTTTCGGATATGTTAAGGGTCTATTTACACCCCTTAGGCAGAGTTGTATGAAGTGTTATAATAATCCACTCCCAGCGCTATCTCCGAAAGCTCAGGGGTACACAAATCGTATCCCTAATAAAAAATATAGTTTTATGATGATACGAGTTTTGTTCATTTTTATTGAAATTTCAGTGTGTTTATTCTAATTATTCTATCTACTAAAAATGTTTTGTGTATCTTTATTCTATAGGTGATTTTTACCTACCATATTGTTTACTTCCTAATTATATTATTTTTTATTCTTATTTTGATTTTATGTAGTTTTACGTGATTTTTATGCTCAACTAATAACTCGTATGTGTGTGTAAACTGTAAGTATAAGTTGGCTATAAATAAATAAATAATAACCGGCTTGCTCGTTTCAGCTCCACAGCAAGCTTTACTATCAGTATGACCATCCTAGGCGAGTGCACTGTAATGCGACATAGGAGTCAGTTCCTGCAGATCATGAACTCCTTCAATTTGGCGTCCGAGGTGGTTGCTTTTAGTAAGTATTTAAAATCATACTAGCATAGATAGTGTAGTTAACCATAACCGTTTATAGTTCGTTGCGTAAATTCACTTTTCTTACTACACGAAATCAATTTAAAATCACCAAAACATTAACAAATAAATATGGCAGCGCGGGGCACATGACGTTCAACCAATCAGCGCGCGAGGTGCGTTGTTGCAGATTACAATCTCGCGAGATAGATTATAATCTAACGGTCACTTGCCTAGACAAAACATCATTAAAAAGTAAGACGATAATGCACACATGCCATGCAAGATGTTCCTTTCAAAATTATATGAATCACATTTGCCTTTTCTTCTAGGCTTAGCATACTTCATTCTACCCCAAACCTTCAACCTGCCCCTCCCGTGGTTTGGCATGACCTTCCGACCCTGGCGCCTGTTCACCTTAATCCTCGCGTTACCGCTGGGCATAGGAGCTATATTCATGTTCTGGCTCGAGGAGAGTCCTAAGTACTTGGCCAGTCGAGGACACCATGTGAAAGCTTTGGAGGTGCTGGAGAAGATCTATAAGGTTAATGGAGGGAAGAGGGATGGGTATCCGGTAGGTGATTTCATCTTATTTATGTCGTATTTAACAGCATTGCCACAGTCTTATCGGTAGCCTATGTCTATAGGGTGTTACCGCACTAATCGATCGATCTTCGACCGATGCCGTCGAACGATGGTAGAAGGGATTAGTCGACGTCGATCGACAGTTTCTCTCTCTTTCGACTAATCCATTCTACCATCTATCGATGGCATCGATCGACGATCGATCGATTGGTGTGGTAAAACCCTAACAAATTTTATTTTACGTTTCGTCATTTACCAGTCTACCTTAGAGTGATCAGTTTTCAAGAAGACATTATGAAATTACAAATTAATCAAAGTAAAGACAGATAAAATATGTACATACATGGAGACAACCAACAACAAATTAATTCTGAGACGAGTGTGCTAGATTCTGAAGTGTTCGCGAGCTTTTACTTTAAATGTAAATCGACTGGTGGCCATCCTGATATTCTGAGGGAGCGCAAAGGCAAACCACATGGACAAAGAAAGAAGATTGTAAAAAACTATAGTGGTGAAAAGGATATCGTTGAAGACGATTATTGGAGGAACGCAGATTCTTGCTGTGTGCAGTGCATAAAATACTGAAAATGAAAATTCAGACAAGAAGGAGAGGTAGGTTTGCTCAAAAGACAAAACAGGATTGTCAAAGCCCTCAAAGCATTGCGCTGTCGGATGGGTAACTATTTTAAAAACGCCCGATCATATTTACGTAGATTAAAAATACGAATCGAATGCAGTTATTCATCGTGTATGATTCCCATGAACGCCTTTTCAGAAATTGTCAGCAATGTTTTCATTGAGACGTCACTTTGCGATTTCCAAGCAAATTCCATAACTTTTGTTGTGCTACGACGTTTCATATTAACAGCCAACCTACTGTCCTACTGCAGAATTCAGGATTTCAGACTTATATTAATTACTAGCCACCAGCACCTGCTTCGCATGGCGCCACATTTCGGGTCCAAAACTATCTATTACTTTTTACTAACGATTTTTCAAGCTAGAACCAACCACACACATTCATAAAATTTCATTGAAATCGGTTGGGTGGTTTGTGAGATTAGCGTGTGCGAATAAAGTGACGCGTGATTTTTATACAGGGTGGAAGGGATACCGACGCGAAAACGGTTACCACGTATTCAGTACATCATTCTGAGCCCAGAAAAAAATTAAGAACCGATGAAAAATTTCTATGAGGCCCCCGCCATATAGATATTTTCCATCGGTTATTTAAAAACACTCAGCTGTTTCCTACAAAAGTGTGTGCATGTGTGTGTACCTACACGATCAAAATGTATGGAACAGATGATTTAAAAAAAACGATGTACTGAATACGTGGTAAACGTTTTCGTGTCGGTTTCCCTTTCATCCTGTATATTAAGATATTGACGATCTAATTTTGATTCAGTTCGAAGATATAATTTAAAGTACGCACGATGAACATCGGGAGTAAACCTGGCCTTATAATATCTCCTAATTTTATACTCCTTTACCGATACCAGCAGTGATGTCAAAGATAAACTTTAAAAATCTGTTTGAAACTTAATTATTTTCAGGTAAAACACATCCTGGCTTCAGACACAGAAGCGAAACAGGCCACTTCATTCTGGACATCAATAACAGAGCATACAGCGCCGATATTCAAGCCGCCTCTGTTGTGGAGGACGGTTCAACTGTTCTTTCTTATAGCACTCTGTTGCAGCACGTTAGTAAATGTTTTGCTTGCTTTTATAAATCTGCTAGGAGCAGAGACATACCTACGTATTCAACAAACACCGGCCTATTGCCATTGGGGTAGGCAGAAATTACTTAGCGCCACCTGCTACGATCCTTAATAACTGTTTTCGCTTCGGCCACCGTCATGCTTCTATCATACGCGCACGCCACTTGCGAGTTCTACGCTCTCCACGTTCAAAGAAGATCAAAGAGGTGCAAAATATTTTTTTTATTTTGTTGAGAGCAGAGTAAGCAGCATAGTCGTACAAAATATAACATCTCCTTCCTTCTTGTCATCAATCAGGCTGAAATCCCTGCTCCGGGCCGAGGATTTCCTGGTGAAAAAATGGGGCAGTTTACTTCAATAAACTCAAATCTCTGTTATCTCATTTTTATAATAATTTTAGGAACGTGTTCTTTATGTGGTTCCCAACGATGCTGAACTTCTTCTATAACTCGTTCAACGAAGAACAGAAGACGGCGCAGAGCTTCTGTGACAGGATATACAGTCAAACTAAAGTGTCGCCTGAAACTGAAACGGTTGGTTTTTACTTTGATTTATTTTCTCTTTCGGGCCTGCGTTTGTCCAAGTATACCACTAGGATTTATATGCAACGGTACAAACGCATGCCTTGTTAGTGTAAAGTCGATCGTCCATTGTTATGTAGGATGTGGAAAAATGGGTCTGCCACGTCGCGTTGGCTGCGCGGTTCATTTGTTTTGCACTCCTGTGTGGCGTAGTTCGCAGTGGACAATCCCGGGAACCTATTCATATAAAACTAAGCTAAATACACGTTTTAACTTAGGTGTGGGCACGGCGTGTGTTTCTGTGGAGCGGCACCTTAACAAAAATGATTGTCGATAAGTTTTGTATTGTAGTTCAGCCAAGAAACACGCAACAGACCCACAGAAGTACATTAGCTGAACGACCGTGGGGTCCGAGTCACAGCCTTTTAAGGAAATTTCGAAACGCCTAGTTGACGCTTCCCGTGACCCAAGGGCTGGCTTTTACCTTGGTCAGAGACTAAGGGCAACCGCCACCAGTCCGCCAGTCTCTTGGGCTCATTACCAGCTGACAGCGTTGAGGAGGAGTTTTTTGATGACCTTTTATACTTCGTTATTCGTTTATTTATTTTAGTTTATTTAATTGTATTTAATTGTAATAATGTATACGTTAACGACCTTAAAATATTTTGAACGTCCTCACAAAACAGTATTTCCTTCCAGTACACTTGCAATGACACAATTTCAATTAACACCATCTACACCGGGATAGTCTTCGGCCTTTTCTTTTTCCTGGTCAACCTGGGTATCTCCAAGTTCGCCTCCAGACCTCGCCTTATCCTCATAATTACACTGGTGGTTGCCGGAGTCAGCTCAAGTCTGGTCAATCTGAAGGAACCGGTGGCTAATATGGTGTTCTTCGTTTTGGTTCAGTCGACTATGTTGGGAATTGGATGTGTGGCTGCGTATTTTATGCATATGTATCCTACGTGTCACAGGTAAGGAATAATTTTGTATCGCTCTCTTGTGTGTGAAACCCCTTAAGATACGTAAGAGGTTTCACAGATCCAAATACCACCCGAAGGCTTAGAGACGTGGTAATCATTTTCGCAGTGTTTCGTATTTCTGCTACGATTTTTAACAAGATTGTCATAGACTTTACAGTATCTTTATGACAATCCAATACTTTTCCTTAATTGTAAACGCTGATAGGATGTCACTCTATGCTCTTAAAAAAGATTTCTTATAAGAAGATTTCTTATGGATCATATTTTGATCCTTCTGAAAACTAATGAAGATTGATAAATCTACACAGAAAATCTCCGACTTCCTAGATTTGGTATTTACATACTTGTTCAAGTTTGATCAAACTTCTAAAATAATAATACCCTTCAATTTAACGATTTTAGAATTATAGTATTCTTAACATCGGGTGGGGTCTCTCAAACCACCAGTCTAAACTTGTATCTACTTAGAAATTACTTCCCATATTAACATCGTTTCTAAAATTTACAAAACATAACATCTCGCCTGTAATCCATGTCATTGCCCTCAACCGGGCATGGATCCAGACTCCGTGACTGCTACTGAGAACCCAGGACCTCATGCCCAGCAGACGAGACCAACGGAAAGAAAATCTTCTTCTTTCTGAAACTTACTCGTAATAAACTTATCTTCCAGAGGTCTGGTAACCAGTTTGGGTATGATGGTGGGTCGACTGTTGTCGTTCATGGGAGTCAATGTGATCGGGCTGGTCCTCAACAGCCATTGTGAGCTGACCTTCTACAGCTTCTCTCTACTTTTGTTTGGTAAGTATCTCATCATTAGCAATTTGTTTGTCCTCTTCAGAATAGAGTCTAGGTCTAATTCAAAATGACCTGGGGCCTTAAATACATATGGTAACGGCTTTCGAAGTGTTCGTATTTACACAACGGCTTTCAAAAAAATTTACATAGACTTTTCGGTAGCTCATGTCAGTGTATTACATTTTTAACCGACTTTTTTCAAAAATAGAAGGAGCTTCTCAATTCAGTTGTATTTTTTTTTGTTCCTGCTTAACTCTGACAACATGTATCAACTCAACTTATACTGTCACTTACGGAATATCTTCCGTGGTGTTTATGAACCGATTTGAAAAATTCTTTTTTAAGCGAAAGTATATCTTTCGGATTGGTCCCATAGATATTTCATGAAAATCAACCGATTTTCATGTAGTTTTTTTTTTTCCTACTTTTTTTTTACGTATTTTTTTTTCTTGGGTTATATTGATGACATGATGATCCCGTAATAACTTCTACTTACTATGTAAAATAAATTCATGACAATAATTTGTATGGAAAACCACAACTAAAAAGGGAAAAAAAAAATTAAACTGCGAAAAAACCGACATCTAAAAAACACTAAAAAGTCAAAAATAACTTTACCTTCGGAAGTCGCTGGCAAAGAAAGTCAATGAAATAAACACAGTCACCGACTTCCGAAAGTAAAGTTATTTTAGACTTTTTCAGTGTTTTCTTGGATTCGGTTTTTTTTTGCAGAAAGTTTTTTTTTAACTTTTATCAACGTTACCGCTGATAGAATTTCTTTGTGTCTAAATGCCCTTTGAATTTTGGTACACTGAGGTAACTACAATTTTACTGCGAAAAAATACAGGGGGAAGGGACATCAACCTGATCAAATGTATGGAACAGCAGTTTTTTTTTTGTATTTACTGATGAAATATATGATCTATGTGGTGGTTTCGGAATGATGTACTGTTTGTGTTAGTACTACTTTTTCCATAATTATGAATGGGTAGAAAAATAGAACCTTATGACAAACTAGCTGTTGCCCGCTACCTTCGCCCGCGTGAAATTTTATAGCCTTCCTCGATAAATGGGCTATCCAACACTAAAATAATTTTTCAAATAGAACTAGTAGTTCCTGAGATTAGCGCGTTCAACCAAACAAACAAACTCTTCTGCTTTATAATATTAGTATAGATTAGTTATTAATACCTTTTTTATTGCAGGTGGTGTCGTGGTGGCCATGTTTTTACCACCGGATAGCAAAATGGTTTCAAAATAAGTTTTGTCTACAAATGTGACGTTTTTGTTTGTTTTTTTACAAATAAATAAATTAAAAATGATGATATTATGAATTTTTGTCTTTTTCGTTTTTTCGTCTGATATGATCAGGCCTGTTTATGAAGAGCTCGTGGCAAATTAATAACAGCCGCTCGCATCGATCTTGAGGTTAAACCTCGCTTGACTAGGTTGGTCCGTGGATGGGTGACCACCCATTACATACCGGGTTTCCTCCGTGCCTCAGAAAGCACGTTAAGCCGCTGGTTCTGGCTGTCAATTGTAGATCTTTGACAGTCGTTACGGGTAGTCAGTGGACCGAAAATATGACAACCAGTCTTACCAAGGGGAGGTCAGATAGGCAGTCACTCCATGTAAAATACTGGTATTGGACTACATCCAGTTAGACTGGAAGCCGATCTCAAGATAATTTGTTTAATTTGACAATGAGTAGGTACACTATTTAACATATAGATAAACATTTCAAACTTAAGTCTCGAGTGCCCCATCACTTAAAGAAGATCAAAAACTGCTAAATAAACGCCGAAAAAATATACAACAGAAATATCTATAATATTAAGTTAGGCCAAACAGAATCAAACTTAATTATTATGGTATTTATAATTATAACATATTCTTAAAAGTAAGCACAGATGTATGCCATAACTTGATGTCTTCATCGTGTTCGGTTCCCAGGTCGGGCAAAGTGTTATTGGGTTTTTCTACTGGTATTTCTCAGTAGCTGCCACTGAGTCTGGAATTGTGTCCAGTTGATGGCAATAGGCTCGCCCGCTATTGCATACCTGGCAAAATGTAGGTGTACAATAGGTATCTAAACCTCTGCATAACCCTTCGTGGGATACAGGCGTGATATTATGCTATGTGTTAGACAAAACAAACAAAATGAACAATATCACCAGATACGTGCATTCCATGACGTTATTCTTTGCAATTTACTTACAAAGACAGTTTACCTAAAATGATACCAGGCGTTACCCGAGTTTACCTACGCATCAAATCTATACTTAATGTTACAATACTTTTGTTGATTTACGAAAGTAAATATCAAGATAATTATTAAGTATATTCATATATAGAAATGATGAAATGTTCACACATGTGCTCTGTTTGCGTAGTTCCATTGTATTAGAAGAAAGTAGGTAGGGAATTAGGGTATTCCAATGAATCCCTTGGTTAAGGAGTTACCCACTATCGTCGTTGGGTTACTCATCTTAAGAATGGCAGCTGAAAGCGGGGGCGAGCGAGGGAGGGAGGGGTGTTTGTTCATAAGCTGTCGTGCTTACCTCTGTGTCAACTGCCGAAAGTAAATAATAAATACGGTAAAAGGGTCTGGACGTATAATATTTCAACTATTCTGCATAAAATTTACCTTAGGAAATAGCCAAAAAATTAGGAAACAAATAATCTCGACTAATGAAAAACATTTAAAAGTCTATTTTACCGTTGAAAATTTTAGCACTACAAAAAGTACTACAGCAACATAGAACAAACAGTACTAAAGCGCCATCTATGACACTGATGATGAACTAAACATCGATATCTTACATCGCGCAAGTAGAGTTATAAGAACCCGACAACAACTGTCGGCCAGTAGCCCACCAGACATAACACCCGTCAGGTAGGAGGATCCTCCCTTTACCCTTTTGAATGCATTTTGCAATAAATAGTAGTTTTTTAGTTTTGGGTTTGAGTCAGGCAGTTTTCTTGAGGGTTTAGGAAACCATGTCTGTTCTTTTCTGATTGATTCCGTAACGGGTCACTTGTAGACACAAAGAAGAAAAGAAGAAATACATCCTCAGTATGAGCGATACTACAAATTATAAAGCAAAATCCAGCCTCATTATTCCCTACTACTGCCACTTTAACAGCGGCGACCACCAGAAGAAAGGATTAAATTACTGACTTTGATTAATCTAGAAAACAGCGTAGGAGAAATAAAAAAAAATATTTCTCGTACCATCCATATCAAGCAGATAAAAGCTTTGGAACGAGGTTAAATAAATAATAATAAATTCCATTTATTTCAGGTCCGAGACCCATACAAAAACCAAAAATAGACGAAAATACAAAAATAAAAACATAAATTATAGCTAAAACCTAAATATTAGAATTACATTACTTTACAATTAGAAACATTACAGAATTAAATTTAAAAGTCAAAAATAAAATACACAACCGATTCAGAATTAATTAAAAAATGTCAAAATAAATTATCATAACAAAAATTACAAAAAAAAAAAATGAAATATGACGTGGAATGCTCCATGTCCAGTGGTGTTCTGCTATAAGCCCATGCACCTAGAATTTTATTTTCAGTTCACCATTCTCCTGCCGTCATACCAATTTATTTGGGTTCGGCGCAGCATGTCTTCTTCTTCCATACTTCTCTATCAGACACCTTCTTTCTTCTGCACAGAGTATCGTAAGAGGCGACTAATGGAATTAGTCTTAGCATACGTACAATTACAAAGATATGGACAATAGCAATCCCAAGGATGGCTGACGTCAGGCGCCGGCCGGTCATAAAACTCTTGCTTGAGCCCAAAGCAGTATGATACGGATAAATCTTAATTTTTATATTCTCCGATCGATACATAAAGAGTGTAAATAGACCCTTAACATAAATCCGAAGGGCACTTATTGTCCCCGTCTTTGCGATATTTTTTTGTTCTAGACCATACCTGGGAACCTTCTAGTTACGGAGATATTGGAGGTCCAAGTTTCAACTTTTTCACATATTTTTTTTTAAATACATTTTTTTAATTTGAGATTTTTACTTTAAACACCTCCACGAACCCCGTACTATGCAATCCATCCATCAGCACAATGCTTTGAGTGCTTTCCATCGAGTCCTACCGTAAAACGTGAATTTTCACCAAAAAAAAAAAGTCAATTCCCAGCAATAATTTTTGCGTAAAGTTACTTAGTTTGATGTACAAAATTCGTGGTTGACGGCTATGTGAAGGGTCTGTTTACACCCTGTATAATTCTACTGCTACAATCTTCTGACGCACGAGACTAAAATATAAACATGCGTATATTTATCTTTCAGTCACATTACAGATTCACGTTTCTAATGAAGTCAAGAGCAGCTATATATCTAGATACGTAAAGAAAGTTTCCTCTTGTATGGTGATCATGATGCAGCAATAATTGTCAAGTATTTAGACGAAGTACAAAAGATTTTCTTCGTCTTCATCTTGGGATTATCATGTCATCGATAAGCTAAGGACAAAACGATCTCTAGATTCAGATCGGCAAAAATTACGAAGTTTCATACCAACTTTGATCCCTTTTAACTGGTTTAGGGGATGCAGTTAAAAATCCTGCTTTGTACTCTCTTTTGTTGTAGAAGAACCGCTTGTAAACAGTTCAAGCTCTTAGACCCTGTAGTGTAGACTGTACATCGTTTGCTAGTGATTTTGTGATTTTTACTTATGCTATCATCATCAGCCTACAGCAGTCCACTGCTGGACATGGGCCTTTTCAATCGCACGCACCTTAAATCGATTCTCGGCCACTCTCGCTGGTTTTTCCACCAGGAATTTCTCAGCAACAGCCACGGAGTCTGGATTTGCGCCCGTTTGATCGCAATAGGCTCGCCTCCTATTACTTGGGACAATCATAACTGGCGAAATGTGAGTGTACTATTAGGTCACCTCTGCCTAACCCTTCAGGGATTACAGGCGTGATGTTATATTTTGTTATGTTATTCTATCGTATCTTTTTCAGCTTCTTTCTCCTAGGCTGTGTGTGTTCCATTTACTAGGGATCGGTTCTCTTTGTCCTTCACTTCAACTGAACAGGATTTTGTGCTGCACCATTGTCGAGTAGAGCTTCTTCCAGCCTAGGTATGTTTCAGCCATTCGTCAACCAAGTGGAGGACGGTCTATTCCATCGTATCATTAATATCTAAAGATTCACTATTGGTCTATTACCGAAACGCACTGAAAATGATCAAGTTTTCCGAATGAATATTATTCATGAGGTCAGATAGGCAGTCGTTCCATGTAGAATACTGGTTGGTATACAGCGCGATCCATTTACATTAAAAGCCGAACCCAACGTTGTTCGTCAGTTTGGGAAAGACAACGCAGAAGCTGATAATGATATAAATCAGTCATCATTTGCTCTTTCATTGGTCGGGAGATGTTTAAAGTATTATGTGGGCTTTTCGGTTTACAGTCGTTACAGGTATTCAGTGGCCTGAAAGTCCCACAATCAGTCTTACCAAGGGGCATAATATTACCCGGTACTAACTGGGTTGTGGAGGTTAGATAGACTCGCTCCATGTAAACACTGGTATTCATCCGCATGCGGTGAGACTGGAAGCCGACCCCAACCTAGTTGGGAAAAGGCTAGGCAGATGATGATTTTTGGATTTGTCTATAAGAATAGGTAGTCAGTGGGTCATGGGCGGCATAAAACTCTGACAGTAGGTTAGGCACCAACCACACGATAACGAAAGAATTGGTAGATGCAGACCAAAGGAACTATGCTATACTATAATGGCTTGTGTGAAAGATTAAGAGACAAGAATGGGGTGACTACCGAAGCCATAGCACTATATGGAGCGCTCCTCCCAGTCTGGTCCGAATTTCGGGATATCGGTCCACTCGTGCAAAGCGATGGCGAAATAGATCGGAGTCTTAAGTACAGAATTAACAATAGATGGATGAAATGGCGGCAGGTCTCGGGAACAATATGCGATTCCCGTATTACCCTTAAACTTAAGGGGAAGATTTATAAAACTGGTGAGACCTGCTGTATTGTATGGATCAGAATGTTGGGCCACTAAAGGGACGAAAGGCAATTGCATGTGACTGAGGTGAGAATCTATTTACGTTACACCACACATCCCCCTAGATGTGTGGTGTAACGTAAATAGATAAAATAAGATATTAGTACGTAAGAGGAAGTCTGACAGTGGCGCCGGTGACTGAAAAGTTGTGTGGTAATTGGTTGTCGCGGTAAAGCCATCTCATGCGGAGGAATGAGGAAAAGGTCGTGAGGAAAAATTTAAGTATGAATGTAGATGGCTATAAGAGTGGAGAAAAAAAAAAACGATGGAAGGACTGTTTGAAGGATGATATGGCTGGAAAGGAGGTGACTGCTGAGATTACCAGTTATGGAGAAGTATGGAAAAAGAAGACATGCAGCGCCGTCCCAAAATAAATTGGGATAAGGGCAGGTGAATGGTGAATGGGGTGACTTGTGACATGATCACAATAAGTTAGGATAAGGGCAGGACAACGATAAAAACTACAGATCTTAATGTAATAGTGATGAAACCAGTTCAGGTTTAATGCCTCATGTTATCAACCATCATCTGTCATCGTCTTGTAAGTAAAACTGAGTAAAAACGTAAATTTTGCGCTCGTTACATGTTTTTCTCGATTTCCATGACGTATTTTTGCAACATTAAATTATTTTATTTATTTTTCACCAAATTAGACGAACAGCTAAAACAAATAGGGATAAGTCTTTGTTAAAAAAGGCTTATAAACAAATATACATTCAAATATGATTTTTTAAACTACTACAAACGAAGTCATGATGTTTTACTGTGCAAAGTCCTATACTCATAATATTATGTTAGGCGCAAAGTACACTGTCTAAAATGAGCATGTCAGATTCTAAAAATAAACTCGAGTCAATCCTTAGATTTAAACATTTTTTTTTGTTAATTGTAGGTACTTGTCATCATCTGTGTAGCCTTTTCTCAACTATGTTGGGGACGGCTTCCAGTCTAACCGCATGCAGCTGAATACCAGTGTTTTACATGGAGCGACTGCTTATCTGACCTCCACAACCAAGTTAGAACTGGGTAATACGATACCCTTGTTTCATTGCTTGGGGAGCCTGGTTGTCAGACTTTCGGGCCACTCACTACTTAACGACTGTCAAAGACCTACAATTGGCAGCAGGGAACAACGGCTTAATGTGCTTTTCGTGGCACAGAGAAAACTCGATTATGTAAGGGGAGGTCACCCATCCACGGACCAAACTAGGCAAGCGGCATGTGTTTACTTGTAACATGCGCCAAAGAATTGTATTTTCTTTTTTTCTTCCTATTTTCTTTAACTACTTCACTGCAGATCACACAAAATCGGCCCAAACGGTGCTTACCGCTGCTGCGCACGGTGAAAACTATATCTTTATCGCTAGTGCGGAACGATTATCTTCGGTACTTCTAGAAGTTTGACAGAGACAAATATAATAATTATATAATAATATAAAAATAGGCTAAGTTATAGCGCTTTTATCTATCCTAGTGGTGTCAAGTCAAACTGACACGCACTGTCAAAAAGGTCGATGGATACGCATTCCCACCGGCACCGCACCAGATGCCTGATGATATTTTTGCCGCAGCAAGCGTGTTAACAAGCGTAATTTTGATTGCGTGATCAGTACCGATTGCTCTCGTGTCTAACTAAGATCACACAGATCACAGATCTGCCAGATACCAATTTCATGTTTTTGAGTCGATTGAGAAGCGGGTTTAGAGGCTCTTCAGCAACGATGCACTAGACAATCTAAACTTCAGAGCCATGAACATAGTCGCCTAGTAGCCCAGAGTAGAATCCAACGGGCGTTGAACTGCAGCTCGTTCCATCATCGGACAACATGATGTAGGCCTAGACGCCACCACTATATGGCCGAAACTTTTATGGTGTGCGTAGGTACAGCTAAGTAGTGGTATTACCTGCCTGAGTAAGTATTTTCTGATAGCTATATTAATGTCTTAAGTCGAGAGTGAAGTTGCTACTTCATGCAAGCTTGCACCATATCGTCAACCGCCATCTTCACTTTCCATAAGGTGAGCTGGTAGTCAATTGCGAGCCTCATAAAAAAATAACTTTCATAAAGATAGCAATTTAGGTTTAGATTTCTTTTATAAGTGAAATATTAGTGAAAACTTAACATTAATTGGGAGAGGTAGGCCAAAGAAAAGATGGATGGATTGTGTGAGGAATGATATGAAAGAGAAAGGAGCAATTGATGCCGTGGCGTCTGACAGGGGAGAATGGAAGTAGAAATCGTGTTGCGTTGACCTCAAGTAGAATGGGTCAAGGGCAGGAAATACGTTGGTGGAAAAAAAACTTAAATCACCAGAACGCAATGAGTGGGAACCCGTAATTTTCGATGCCCTTGCATTTTCTGTACGAGATAAGGACTTTGTCCTGCATTGGGAATTCAATAGCGTAAAGAAAGTGTGACACAGGAACATTAAGAGGGCCCTACCCGGTCCGTCTATCGTCAACGCGAGCATGGTCGTAAAGCTTGTTGTTTCATCCAGAGCCACAGCAGCGATGTTTTTTCAACTCCCCCGACTCGCACGAATCGTCTCCCGCTCACCTCATACCGCCTAACGCGACAACATTGAACGAAAAATAGTGTTCGAAAATTTCATAAACTTGTTCCAGGAAATACGTTTTTTTGAATAAGGCTTACAAGTTTGTGAAATAAATATTAGTCATTTAGAATCTCCATTACATGAGCAAGGTTTCTATCACAATTTTTTCTTTACTTTTACAATTTATGAGTACATTATGAACAGTGGCGGGGCAAGACCAAAATTTTATGTGGGCAAAGTACATTTAGCGAGGCCCCGGAATCGGCATCGACTCGGAATTCACATGTATCATTCGAAAGGCCATAATTTCAGGAACAAAATGGTACATAATATTACGTACGAAACAAAACTCCAACAGCTTTCACTTCAACCACAGAAAAAATAAACTGCAAATAATTCACTTGAAATCCCATCGCAGAAAACATTTTTAGTAATCCTATACGAAACAACACCATCTAGCTTAAAATATCAGAAACTACAATGGCTTTCTGTCAGTACAAGAACGAAGGATGTCGCTGTGTTAGAAAAATAAAAAAAATAAAACAGAGTGCGCGTCAACAAAAAATATAAATTGACCAAAATTGGCCATGTACAGTTTGGAGATTTCGTTCCGGTCCCAATTTTGTCATTGAGTTTTTGAGGTGCGAGGCCCTCGTACCGCGAGGCCGTGGGCGGTGGCCCACGTCGCCTACGCCTTGCGCCGCCTCTGATTATGAACGGCCACAGTTTAGGTAAATTTGTGCAAAATAGCAGATTTTTGGAGGCTTATGCTGAATTTGTTTCTCCAAATTTTTACTTTTTACTTTGATAGAAACCTAGATATAGTGCACAAGATACTTATAAGTTAAAAAAAATCAAAGATAGATGTGTTACAACGGCCTACTCACGTACGAGCGTTTGCATGAAAAGTATGACGGGTTGGCCGCTCTTAAACAACAGGGCCTAGATATGAATAAGTTTCAAGATCAAAACACTATGTACAATGTTCGATAAGTTATGCAATAATAAGTATTGAATATTGATTGATCCGGCTTTACAACCTTTTGTCACAGAAGTGAGGACTGCTTTGCCGTATTTTTATTTTAAATAGTCATCATCTGACCTGGCTGATGGCTGTGGCCTTCAGAAAATCCCGGAAGATGTTTTTGTCCAACGATTTGACTGTCTTGGATACTGCAACGAAATTAATCAGAGAAGAAAGAAAAAAGAAAAGGAAGGAAGGAATATATCTGCACAACTTAGCTACTGCTGCTACTAGGCAATACGGACACTGGTCAGTTTCTATTACGATTTGTCAGACTGGGTACTCTAATACCCAAAATCTATAAATTAAGGGACATCTATTCTTAATACTAGAAACGGTATATTTACCAAGTTTACTTTATTCTATGAGTTCCCGATATTTCGGCGCTGTTGCAAGCACCATGATCACGGATAAACCAACTATTGGGAAGGTACTGGTAGGTACTAGTAGGTAGTCTTTACAGAATGCTAGTACTAATAATAACGTTAGTGACCATGATAGTGTAAAATCTTATAAGGGACATCTGTCTGCCACTAACAACATCGTAGTGGTATAATTATGTAGGTTTAGGGTCATTCATATCAAGGTTGATTAAAACTTGGACTTAGAATTTGAGATCAAAATAATTTTGGTGCTTGGACGATTGTTGCTATTTTTTGTTCCCAGACATCGGAGAATGGTGAAAGGTAGTGTATTAGGGGATTTTCTTCGTAACTTAAATATTATCATTTACTTAGCGTTTTCATCCACTAAGTTGGGGTCGGTTGCAGTCTAATCGGTTGCAGCTAAAATGCCAGTATTATGCATGGAGCGCCTATTTGGTCCCCACATACCAGTCCCTGGGTATAATTAAATGGTGATTCTCTGTGGTAAGACTGGTTACTGGTTGTCAAACTAAAGATTCATGTTTTTCAATTATAAAAATTACCACCACTTGCTCATAATCATAGTGATGTAACTGTAATCTTTGATAATTAATCAAATAAAGGACGACTAGTAAACCAGCTGATTACATTACAGTTTATTTACAAACTTTTTACGCACTACACCTACAATGCTGATACATTGCCATCATCTGATAACAGCATCTTGAAAATTAGGGTACCGTATTTCTTATCTTGCACAACCATCATTATGATTTTTGTGACATTCACGTGACACCATATTACCAGGGTAGTAGAGGTAGACACAGACAGCAACTACAGAACGCCACGTGCTACGATCCCAACATACTCTTTTAGCTCCATCCACGTTCATACAAGTTGTAAACGAACCGTTCACGAAGCCGTCAACCAAGAATTCTGTTCGTCAAACTAAGTCTTTACGCAAAAATTAGTGCTGGGAAACAACTTTTAATAGGACTCCATACGTTGTGCTAATGGTTGTAATGAACGTTGTTCCGGCTTCGTTACAGGTCTTTCTACGCCCATACCTGATCATACACGCCGATTTCGAGTATTGCGCACTTGGCTAATTCGAAGAAAATCCATTAATGTCAGCGTATGTTCTTCAAAGCGTTTTCAGTCTCATGTCCGTTCACTGACCCAGTCAGAGGTGCATCATAAAGTGCACACAATTGACCATACGAAGCAAGAAGGTGGACAAAATACACGTGCACATGTGTTAAACCAAGTCTCATTGCTCCGGCCAATTTCGTGTCGAAGTCTATTTAGAGATTTCCAAGTCGACGGTTCGATTAAGTTTTAGAGGGTTTAAACAGCTCCTACTATAGATTACATCTTACTGTAGTGAATATCAATTATATGAGAGATATACACAAGCCAACTGTTTTATCTTCATTATATAAGTATGTAGTTTAGTAATTGCTTGAAGTTAGAACTGTCAAAAGTTAGAATTCTTAGCTTTGCCTTCTTTGACGGTTCTAACTTCGTTTAAATTCTCCTCTATTGCATAAAATTTTTGGCATAAGTAATAAGTTTAACTTGAATATAGATACGGGTGTAAGAACCACCGTCTCCATCATGGAATATATTGACTGTTAAATGACATCACGTCAGATCAAAGCAATGATGGCGGCTGGCGGGATGAGTTTGGCTTCATTAGATAACTGAGCACGGAACCAAATACGAACGAAAAAAATTACCGCTTGACTATATTTTTTATTATAAAATGAGTCCGTAACAGTTGCCGTCGCAGTTATAGGCACGTGTCATCACTGACACGTGCCTATAACTGCGACAGATCCAATGTTACTGGCTCACGCCAGTAACATTGGATCTGTATATATATTAATTGAACTTCTTTGTTAAGTGAAAGTGAAAATTAGTGTAATAATGACTGTTAAGGGTACTAGAGTGCCGTTTGAAGAGGCACTTGACATGACTGGTACGTTCTCCCAAAAAGTTCAACTTTTATTGATCCAAAAAATTTTGTTTTTATTATTTATTTTAGTTTAAACATGAAATTCATGGTGTGTGAAAAACAAGTTAATGAAACAATACGAATTTAATGGATAACAAATCAATATTGATAATTTAAACCTTATTATCATTATAGCAAATCATTTACAGATGCATAAATAAATTGTGTCAGAGTGCAGAGTATTTCGATTACTCAAAGCATTGCAGAAGTTAAAGGGCATAGGTAGAAAATCAAAGACTAGGCAAGACTTTTAAATTAAATACAGCTCAGCGTAGTGTTTGTTTACACCTGAAAGTATTACCAAGTCGAGGTAGCTCGTGTCGTTACGGGTTGTTAGAAGTTACCCAAAGAGATCGTTTTACACAGGGTTGTCGGGACCAGACAGGTTGTCGCTCCATATAAAATACTGGTATTCGGTTAGATAAGCCTTACATAGTTGGAAAAGGACTAGGCTTTTATGACTCACGGGAGCAGTGTAATTCTTGATCTACTTACCACAAAACAAACTATCATGCATTTTATTGACTGCAGGTTACAGCCGCTACAATGTGGGTATGTTCACGTTGTGTGCCAGCATCATCGTCGGCATGACCTTCGAGATCTTCTCCGTGGCCTACCTGGTGCCGGCCAGTGTTTGTGAGTTGGGCACCACCAGCTCACAGCAGGGACTGATCGCGTGTATGCCTTTGGTTGGTGAGTAGTCGACTGTTGAACATAGAGCTTCTCATATTATCTCTGTTAAGAAACGTGGTATGGATTTAATTAATCAATCTGCCCAGCAAATCACAGTCCACTTCTGGAAATAGGCCTCCCCCAATATTATATTGTGTTGGATAGTGTAGTCTCCTGCTGAAATGGAGGGAAAAGGAAATTATGTTTTTCCTACTCCTTCGCTATTCTTTTCTGATTAATTTCGTTGCGGGATCCAAGACAGTTAAATTATTTCTCTGGGACTTTGTCGAGCTTCATTGTCTCGGCGCTTTTCTGGCGGTCGCGAATGTTGACTCTGGTTGTCAGGAGTTGCAGTGGCTTGGAAATTGTGTGGAAGCCTCCCCCAATTTACCCCATAAGTAAGACTGCCCTCCACCTTCCTCATCCAGTCAGTCTCAGCGGCCATTTTAAGTTTGTTTTCCATCGGTCCATCTATCTTGTAGGCAAACTAAGATTAACATTATATTTTTATTTCCCCAGGTATCATAACAACATCGCACATCTGGGGCTACCTCGCAGACACGAGGGGTCGACGGAAGGTCCTTATTATTTCCATGACCATCAGCTACCTAGCTGGAACCCTTGCAGCCTTCTCACCCAACTGGATTGTGCTGACCTTACTCAAACTGCTTTCGTCAGCCTCGTTAGTATCTTATCTATATTTGATATTGGAGGAGCTCGTGGGTAAATAATAGCAGCCGCTCGGGTCGATCTTCAGGTTTAGGCGCGTTTACCTGGGTCCGTGGATGGGTCACCACCCATTACTCGCAGTACCGTGTTCCGTGCCTGAAAAGCACGTTAAGCCGTTGGTCCCGGCTGTCGACTGTAGATCTTTGGCAGTCGTTACAAGTAGTCAGTGGCCCGAAAGTCTGACAAACAGTCTTACCAAGGGGTATCGTATTACCCTGTAGTAACTGGGTTGTGGAGGTCAGATAGGCAGTCGCCCCTTGTGAAGTAATGGTAGTTAGCTGCATCTGGTTAAACTGGAAGCCGACCTCAACATATTTGGGAAAAGGCTGGGCAGATAATGACTTGATATAAAATAAATTCCCTTTTCGTGTCTGTCTGTGTGTCCGCGTTGTTCTTCTAAACTAGGCGTTGGATTTTGATGCGGTTTTGCAATCCTAATGTTTAAAAAGATACAGACGAGAAATTACCTTAATGTAAAGATGATAACGTTTCTGTAAAAATGATAATTTTCAAAGGGACCTGGACCAGATGGTTTGCCAGTAATATTTATTAAAAAGACTGCCACTAATCTCTGTACACCATTGCGTGCCATCTTTAATTTATCCATTTCAAAGGGGATATTTCCACAAACTTGGAAACTCGCAAACATAACCCCTGTCTACAAGTCAGGGCCTAGGCATGACGTTGAGAACTATCGACCAATTTCTATATTGTCAGCTTTGTCAAAGGTTTTCGAGAGACTAGTACATGAAAAAGCGTACCCTTTACTTCATAGCGTTTTACTACCACAGCAACATGGTTTTGTCAAAAAGAGATCAACCGCGACGAACCTGGTGACTTTCGCAGATTATTTGTTTAACTTAGATGCTCGCGTTCAAACTGATACCAAATACACTGATTTCAAGAAAGCCTTTGACAAGGTTGACCATGAAATGCTTTTGCAGAAAATTGCGTTTAATGGGATACGTGGGGACCTGCTGAGATGGTTTTATTCATATGTTTGCAACAGAACACAGAGGGTTGTAATAAATGGTTTCTGCTCTACTACTGTAGATGTTACTTCTGGAGTACCGCAGGGCTCCATTCTGGGACCTCTTCTATTTATTTTATTCATCAATGACGTCGATAAATGTTTTAAAAATTCAAAATTACTGCTGTATGCTGACGACATTTAAATATTTAGGTCTATTAAAAGTAACAGTGATTGTTCTCTCTTACAGGAAGACTTGGATGCGTTTTCGGCATATTGCACTCGAAATAAACTTCAACTTAGTGTATCCAAGTGTTATGTTATTAGTTTTACCAAAAATATAAACATCTTATTATATCCACCACCACCATAAAAAACAAAAATCTAAAAAGAGAAACCCTGGTTCGTGATCTTGGAGTCCTGTTAGACGACAAACTTCATTTACCATTCCTTCATTCCCATATTAACAAAATTGTTAATAATGCCTTCCGTATGTTCGGTTTTATAATGAGAACAGCTACAGTATTTACCCGGTCCTCTACCTATTTGTATTTGTATCGGTCGTTGGTTCGCTCTCGGCTAGAGTATGCTGTTTCCGTATGGAATCCCCACTATGGTAAATATTCCGATATGATCGAAAAAGTACAGAGAAAATTTTTAAGGGCCATGCATTTTCGTTGCCATCGTACCTATGCATCCTACAATGAACTATTGCAGGAGTATAATCTGCAAAGTTTAAAATCCAGACGAATTATGTTGGAAACAACGCTCTTGTTTGATCTGTGTAATACTTATGACTGTATGGATATTCGCAACAAAATCAGCTACGTAGTACCCAGAACGACAATATGCCGTGGGGTGCGTGCAAGACCTTTATTTGCAGTTAGTTCCTGTCGCACAAACGCGGGCTTGCGAGTACCCCTACGCCGCCTTACCAACCAGTACAATAACATCTTTGTGGACAACGACTTCTTTTTTGTATCTGCTCAAAAGTTTAGAAATCTTACCAACAAAATAATTTTAGAATATTATAGTTAGTTTAATTAGTTAGTTTAATAATTGCTCCTTCTCTCTCTCTGTGTTGTTTGCATGACTGTCTATGTTTAAGTTAACTTTTAACTGTCTTTTTGCTTTAAAATCTTAGAATAGCGCACTGTTAGATATAACTTTTAATATGTTGTGGAAAATGCCGTAGGTTATACACTTATAAACCTTGTATATTTATAACTTAGTGTAAGATTTTAATGTATAACTGTTTATTTTCCCGAATAAATAAAACAAAAATAAAAAAATAACAAATCGTGATAATTTATCACTTAACACACATTCTACATTTTTTTTGTAGCAATTTTTAACTAAATTCATTTAATGTATTTGTTGCAGTGTGTCTGGTTCCATGGCGTTATCAATAACTCTGCTGAGTGAATGTACGCCGTCTGCAAAGAGAAATGCGCAGGTCTTATTGATCACAAGTGCGTACTTGGCTCCTGTTGGAGTAATGGCAGGTAAGAATTTAAAATATTAACCATTTTATCAATTTATAGCTTTTGCCACGGGCAGTTCTGTGTAGTGGATCTGGCAGTGGATCTCCGGGTTCTATTCTCACTATGAGAGTTCCACTAGGCTTAATACTTGGTCTGTTAGTGTTACAAAAAGTAAAAATGTACGATTTCTGACGACTGAAGCAGGCGAAAATCAGTGTTCCTACTAGTAAATGGGGCATTACTTTGGACTTGAAGCTACAGTGGGGCTCACGTATAACCAAATTGTCGTTATGGGTAAGCTCTTCAGCCTACGCGGTCTAATAAAACCGTCGTTTGACTAATGTAGAAACAGCTATATTTTTTTCTAGTTATTTCGCTAGTATAATGTCGTTGTTTGTCCCATGGTCAGGTTGATGGTTTATGGTATACCACATCCTTGAACGTTTACACCTTGTAGGCAATGCAATCAGTTGGATCACCATTTAAACTACTTTAAATATTTCAGTTATAGCAATACCAATCCTGCCGCTGCAGTTCTCCTACTACATACCATTCCTGGGCATCTACTTCAACTCCTGGCGGGTTCTGGACCTCATCTTTGCAGTGCCATGTGCCATCAGTGCCGTTGGTTGCTACTTTGCTTACGAAAGCCCCAAGTACTTGGTCAGTGTGGGCAGGGATGAAGAAGCTCTCGAAGTCTTGAAGACGATGTATGTGATTAATACTGGGAAAAGCGCTGATACCTATAAGGTTAGTAGAAACCATTTAGGAACGAATTTGTTTTTCCAGTTCTTCCAATTCTTGTCTAGATTTTAGAGATGGCAATATTGAATGATATGAATCGATCTGTTTAATGATAATAATCTGATAAACCGATCTGTTTGCGGATGAATGGACAAAGATTGATTTATTGGCATGTCAGAAGTACTGTGAGAGGGATTCATGACAGAGTACCTAACTCATTTTTTTAAAATATTAATCTGTTTTCCATTTTTGTTTATGTTTAGTAGTTTTTGTGCTTTAGTTACTGTAATTGGTTTTAAACCGTTGTAATTAGATTAAATAAATAAATAAATGAATTTAGTTAACACATCATATCAACCGTGTGCCACAACAACTATTTTAAAGTTCCTCTAGAATGTAAATGTGTTGTTGTCTTTCGTTAATTTTTTTTTCGAATTTACGTTGTGGTTACTCCGCTCTTTAATGCAAGCTAAGCCCACGGGCTACACCTGATTCTTATAATATTTGTATCATTGTTTATCGTTGAGATGTTAATAACTTGCTGTCTTTCAGGTTGAAGCTTTAGAATTAGATGAGGACCAGTCATCTACGTACAGCAAGGGATTCTGGGGGTCTATAGCTACGCAGATAGTCCCTGTTGTGAAACCGCCATTACTCAAGCATACAGTATTGCTATCTTTTCTGTTCGTCATTTATTATTTTACGTAAGTAGCGTATTTACCAATGAAATAAGTAGCTAGACTAAGCGTGGTGTCTTGAGTTAATCTGTAAATAAATAATTTTGTGGGAAAAATTTAATTGACCCTTTAAGAACTTGTTGAACTTCTAATGATCATCTGTTTTATTGAATGTCTGTATTGGTTGAGTGGTCGCTAGCGCGACTGCTGACCATGAGGTCCTGGGTTTGATTCCTGGGTCGGGCAAAGTTTTATTGGATTTTTCCATCTGGAATTTCTCAGTAGCAGCCACAGAGTCTGGATTTGTGCCCGGTTGATGGCAATTGGCTCGCCCCCTGTTATATGGGACTCAAAACGTAACTGGCGAAATGTGGATTTCGCCTAACCCTTCTGGGATTACAGGCATGATGTCATTTTATGTTTATGTTAATAACCGTGTCGATTTATATGTAAAAGAAATCAAAAAGTTAAAAATTATGTAATCTGATTTATAATTCTAACCATTTTTTCTTATAGGATGAACTCTTTATTCGTATGGTTGCCTTACGTAACGAATGCATTTATGATATCGGTGGTGGGGGGACAGAGACAGCTGACTATATGTCAGATGGTCAGACTTTCTGCGAATTCGACATCTGTACAAGAGGTAAAGTTCTTTCCGATATTTCCAATCTCCCACAGGACTTGAAAAGTAGTTGATAGGATATATTTTATAAATTATATCATAGTCTAACCCATGAAATAAATACCACATTGTCAGATATAAAATGAAGGAAAATCATTGGAAAATACAAACATGTACAGTATGACCACGCAGCACAAGGTGGCGCTGCTTGTCAAGAACAAATGCACTGATATGCCAAACTTGGTACATTTACTTTAGTTCTATGTTTTCCCGACTGCACAGACAAGTTGGTTCACATACGCTACCGACTTACTACGAAAACTTAACCTTAACCTAACCTTAACTTAACTTAATCCTGTTGCAAACCGTTGCAGAAATACGAATCACTTTGAAAATGATTGTTACTTGTCTTGGTATCCCACATGGAACTATTAAGAACAAGATGTTCAGTGCTCCATGTGCCTATCTAACCCATAGATATAACTGCTGCGGCCCTACAAAAAGTTCTACAGCATCATAGTACAAAAAGTAATACAGCGCCATCTATGACCTAAATGAAGAACTAACATCAAAATTCTAAATCGCGCTATTAAAGTTATCCGCGACAAACGACTATTCAGAAAACCCAATAAAAACTGTCAGGATAGCCCACCAGACAACACACGACTGGTCGGAGGATCCGCCGTCTTCTATGTGGATAAAAACCTTTACACCTTCGTAGCCGTATATAACTCTATGTTTTGCATTTGTTTTTTAAGAGATAAAAGTTTTATTATGCTTACCATGTCCTTCTATTTTATCAACAGCATTGACCAAGGTCATAAAATTATTAAAAAATGATTGAGAAAGCTGTTTTTAAATGTTGTATCATTGTAAATTTTATTTTTTTATTTTCAGACCCAGGACTGTTCTATGAACAGTCAAGCAATGACTTTGGTGTTTGGCATCTGCATGGTTTTGGCCGTCGGCAACATTTTCATGAGCAGCGTCATCAACTGGACTGGCAGGAAAACACTCTTCATAGCTATCCAGGTACGAATTTCTTTCTGATTGTTTAGTAGTCATTCTAATTTTCATATTTTGAACAATATACAGTATACTGTTTTAAGCTTACACGATTTACAACTAAACTGATACTGTCACTTACGGGATATTCGGTAATGTCATTGGTATACCTATATGCTCCTTTCGGATCGGACAGGGTTTTTTTAAACATATTGTATAAATCTTACATAAATAAGTCCTACTATGGATTATGAAGTTTTGTCGTAGCTACCACGTACCAGAAGGCACAGCGTTGGATGGTATTCCACAAGGTAGACTGCTTAGCCGATAAACGCCGCGGGAATCCGCTGGATTCAAAGCACAGGACCTGTTGACGTGGCAACACTTGGAAAATTATCGTCTTTCGACTGACATTAAATAAAATATGATTATGATTATCAACCATGTGGAGTTTGAGGTTTACCCTAATTCCAGCAAACCTGATATCGATCCAATATCTATAACTTGTTTCATTTAATTTGCTTCAGTTCTTCGCCGGAGTAGCAGGATTAGTCATCAACGCCAGCCCCTACTGGATCCTCAGCGCCGTCATGTTCTTGGGCTTATTATCTGGCATCTTCAACTTTGGCACTCTCAGCTCTTACAGCGTCGACGTGTTCCCAACTTATGTCAGGTAAGTCAGAGTATGGTCTCATTGACAAAGGGACGACCGAAGTGGTACCTAGGTCGCCACTTTGAGATACTCTATGGCCACTTTGATTTTTCTGGGAAGCCGCAGCGCAATTTACGCACTGGTAAAAAAAAATGTCTAGCGAACTTTAATGGTACTAGGTACAAAGGTAGCGATGAGAACTGTGTCTCTAAATAACTCAACAGAAAAATATAAAGTTTGCTTTGCAGAAAAACCAAACTAGCGACGGGGGGACTATGACAGATTCTATTGAAAAAAAGTTACAACCATCCGAACCCACAAATTGATCTGATACTATCTAAATCTATCTGTCAAATTGATGATAAACTCGTGTAATGTGTGCGTTGATATACAAATACATGATCTGAATTTTAAAGATTAATTGACGCCAAGGTCTCCGTAGCAGTATTGACCTAGTTCTTATATCACATCACAACTGCTCATAAATCAATGAAGGAAAATATCACGAGGAATCCGGCGTGTCCTAGTACCAAAATTCGAAGATATGTGACATCAACCCACACTGGCCTCATCCACTCTCATAGAGAGGAAGTCTGTATCACAACAGTTTTGGGAACATTCTATTTCTCTTTCAGAGCCATGGCGGTGTGCCTGGCGATGTTGGTTGGTCGTGGCAGTGCGGTCATCGGTATCAACGTCCTCAAACTACTCCTCGACGAGAATTGTGAAGCTGCTTTCTATATTTTTGGAGCAGTAGTTTTTGGTGAGTCTTCTGTTTATGTCTTAGTTACTGTGTAGTGTGTGGCTTTATTTGAAATATATGCGTCATCATCGAAATGCATATAAACAGCCATAAAAGGAAGGAGAGTAGTTTCACCATTTGTGGTTACCAGCTAAAAATAAATTGTGTTTTATTGCCCTGCTTCATGGGTTTAGTGGTCGTAACCGCTACGGCTGACCATGAAATCTTTGGTTCGATTCCCAGATTAGGCAGTGATGTTGGGTTTATCCACCAGGAATTTCTAGAGACGTACCATGATTTGATTTGTGCCCCGGTGGATGGCAATAGACTAGTAGTAGTTTAATACGCGGGCAGTCCCAGAAGTACCCGGCCTAACTTAGAAAACACAAAAAAAAGTTTTATTTTCATTTACTCCTCTACTTGACTACTTTTAACTCGATGTACAGACGCCAGCAGCACATCAAGCTACCCGAAACTGTCAAATTTTCCCAGTCAACCTTGAACCTAATGCTTTAACGATAAACTTGAAAATCGATTAAACAAAGACAGATTGTAGTAGCTCGATGTGCTGGCGTCTGTACATTTGCAAACACTACCGGCCGCGCCGCGTTTATTGCCTGGAATTTTTGCCCAACACTCGACTGCAACTTCACTACTCCATTTTTTTCTATTTTGAGGAATTGCGGCATAAACCTTTTTATTTCAGGTGGTGGCCTTGCCGGATTCCTATTACCGTCGGACGCAAAGATCAAGGAACAGAAACAGAAATTGGACACGTGAACACGAGATAGAAAATCTTCTTGTTTTTTGGTTCCTACAGAAAACAAGTTTACATATTTTCTTCCGAGTATTTACTTCGAGATTTTAAAGGTGCCTCTCATAGATGGAAAAGTCGCAACTACTCATTACCTGATACTAACTAATTAATGAAAATAGGATTTATAGTGGTACAAGGATCTTTTGACGCTTGGATGACTTCATGACGACGTGGATGACGACATCCCGCGCTGTTGGATCTGAGAAATTGTTTTGTTGTACTGGTAAAGAAGATGGCGGTGTTAGTACGGATTTGACTGCGCGCCAAAAGATTCTTGTACAACTATAGTTTTTGGAAATACATGTGAAATTAAACTTCTTGGAAAAAACAGTATTAGTATTATTTAAGAGTTTATTTAAAAAATATTGTGATAATAGAGATTATTTTGCTGAAATTCGTTTTTTTTTATGATTGTTAAATGAGTAATAAATTATTTTGCTTAAATTTCTTTTTTGTTACCCTAAGGATCTCCGGTTCTGTAATTCCTGCTTACCACCGATGCGAATAAGGGAGAAGCTCGTGGCTTAATAGAACCAGCTTCTCGGCTCCATCTTTAGGATAAGCCGCGTTTGCCTAGGTTGGTCCGTGGGACCACACATTACACACCGAGTTGTCTCCGTGCCTCGGAAGGCACGTGAAGCCGTTGGTCCCGGATGTCAATTGTGGATCTTTGACAGTCGTTAAGTAGTCAGTGGTCAGGAAGTCTGACAACCAGTCTTACCAGGGGGTATCGTATTACCCAGTTCCGAGTGGGTTGTTGAGGTCAGATAGGCAGTCGCTCCATGTAAAATTCTGATAATCAGTTGCATCCGGTAAGACTGGAAGCCGATCCTAGCGTAGTTAGGGAAAAGGATAGGCAGATGATGACCATGCGAATAAGGCGATAGTTTATTGTAGGTATGTCCCGCAGCCCTGGCAGGCATCGGCCCTTGCAGGCCCCTACATCATTGCTGACATCTCTTTGAGGCGCGCGTGGAACACGAACGCGCCGTCGACACGGCCTGTCATCATAAGAGGGCCGGACGGCGAGCTAGCCCATAGCTCGCCGTCCACAGGCCCGCGCCTACGGTGGCCGGGAGCCACCACGTGACCCCCGACGCCCAGGGCGTCTCCCGCGGCGGCTGGGACGTGAGGTTCTTTCCCTCTCACGTCCCGCCACCTCCTTCACTAGCATGACTGCTTCGCAGAAGGAGTTGACGGCTTCCCATTCCCTCTCGCTCCGGACCATGGCTTGAACCAGGGCCGGACGCGAGAGATCGCCGCCGCCAATCGCCGCCACGAGGACACGACGGTGCTCCGCCCAAGCGGGGCAGACCTCCACGGTGTGCTGCACCGTGTCCTCCGGACGATCCCCGCAATGGAAACACTCGGGCGTTTCCTCCCGCCCGATCCGGTGCAGGAACCTCCCGAAACAACCGTGTCCGGTCCGGTGAGGACCTGCGTCAGGCGGTAGGTGAGGGCGAAGTGGCGCCTATCTAGCCACTACTCAGAGAGGGGACTTATCGCCACTATGGTGGCGTGCCCTGCACGGGGTTGCGACAGTCGCGCTCTCCATGTCGCCATGAGATCACGCCGGAGGTCTGTCCGCTGAGTGGCAATTTGCCGCGCAGCGGAGTTTCCAACCGACTTAGTGCCTCCGCGCGCCATTCGTGCAGGCGCGCGAGGACTATCGCCTCCAGATCCCATGGCGGTAATCCGGCAAGGAGGCTAGCCGCCTCGCCGGAGATCGTGCGGTACCCGCGGATGAGCCTTATGGCCTTATGACCTTTTGGGGCGCGTTCAGGTAGTGGGTGGCTCGCCGTCTCAAAGAACGCGCCCACACCGGGGCCCCATAAAGGGCCATGAACCGCACGACCCCCGCGTAGAGCTTCCGGCAGGAGGCGTTTGGACCCCTCAGGTTGGGCAAGAGCCGCTTGAAGGCAGCCCCTGTCCGTTCCAGTTTGGGAGCCAAACGTCGGAAATGCTCCACGAAGTTCCACCGGCTGTCGAGGACGAGTCCTAGGTACTTCAACGTCGACCCGACGCCGATGGAGACCCCTCCCGCCGTTAGTAGGGATCCCGACGGGTGGCGCATTCCGAGGCCCATGAAAACACATGGCCTCGGACTTGTGCAATGCCACCTCGAGACCCAATGGCCGGATCCTCTCCACGACTATCGCAACCCCGCGTGTCATGTTTTCGGCCGCCGCCTCGTGCGACCTCCCTTGTGCCAGTACCAGCGTGTCGTCAGCGTAGCAAACTACGCTGACGCCGCTAGGGAGGTCGGCGCGCAGCACCCAGTCGTAACCGATGTTCTACAAGGCCGGTCCCAGAACCGATCCCTGTGGAACACCGCACGACATCTCTCGCCGGTTCCATTCTCCGCTCCGACCGGGGTAGATGACGGCCCTATCCGTCAGGTAGTCCCCGACCACACGACGAAGGTAGGTCGGCACCCGGTGATACCGGAGTGCCTCCCTAATGCAGCTCCAGGGCATGGAGTTGAAGGCATTGGCGATGTCAAGAGACACCGCCAAGACGACCCCGCCCCGGGACACCGCGTCCCCCGTCGTAAGGGCTCTCACGCGCGTCATGGCGTCCACCGTCGAGCGCCCCTTGCGGAAACCAAACTGGTGTTCCGCAAGTCTTAGTGCCCCATCACTTAAAGAAGATCAGCAACAGCTAAATAAACGTCGAAAAAGAAATACAACAAAAATATCCATAATATTAACTTATTAAGTTAAGTTAGGCCAAACAGAATCAAACTTAATTAATAAGGGAATTATAATTATAACATTTTCTTAAAAGTAAGCACAGATGTAGGTATGACATAACTTGATGTCTTCATCGTCTTCGATTCCCGGGTCGGGCAGTGTTATTGGGTTTTTCCACTGGTATTTCTCAGTAGCGGCCACTGAGTCTGGAATTGTGTCCGGTTGATGGCAATAGGCTCGACCCCTATTGCATACCTGGCAAAATGTAGATGTACAATAGGTATCTAAACCTCTGCATAACCCTTCGTGGGATACAGGCGTGATATTATGCTATGTGTTAGACAAAATAAACAATATCATCAGATACATTCATGCAATGACGTTATTCTTTGCAATTTACTTACAAAGACAGTTTACCTAAAAGATACCAGGCGTTACCCGAGTTTACGTACGCATCAAATCTATACTTAATGTTACAATACTTTTGTTGATTTACGAAAGTAAATATCAAGATAATTAATTAGTATATTCATATATAGAAATGATGAAATGTTCACACATGTGCTTTATTTGCGTAGTTCCATTGTATTAGAAGAAAGTAGATAGGGAATTAGGGTATTCCAATGAATCCCTTGGTTAAGGAGTTACCCACTATCGTCGTTGGTTTACTCATCGTAAGAATGGCAGCTGAAAGCGGGGGCGAGCGAGGAAGGGAGGGGTGTTTGTTCATAAGCTGTCGTGCTTACCTCTGTGTCAACTGCCGAAAGTAAATAATGAATACGGTAAAAGGGTTTGGACGTATACTATTTCAAGTACTCTGAATAAAAATTTGCCTTAGGATATAGCCAAAAAATTAGGAAACAAATAATCTCGACTAATGAAAAACATTTTGGTGTAATAATTTAATAATGTTGTTAGTTTCAGAGTTTTCTAATTTGGTTATTGCAAGTATATAAGTTTAAAGATTGTAGTCTTCTGACGCACGAGACTAAAATATAAACAAGCGTATATTTATCTTTCTATATTTCTATATATCTAGATACGTAAAGTTTCCTCTTGTATGGTGATCATGATGCAGCAATAATTGTCAAGTATTTAGACGAAGTACAAAAGATTTTCTTCGTCTTCATTTTGGGATTATCATGTCATCGATAAGCTAAGGACAAAACGATCTCTAGATTCAGATCGGCAAAAATTACGAACTTTCATACCAACTTTGATCCCTTTTAACTGGTTTAGGGGATGCAGTTAAAAATCCTGCTTTGTACTCTCTTTTGTTGTAGAAGAACCGCTTGTAAACAGTTCAAGCTCTTAGACCCTGTAGTGTAGACTGTACATCGTTTGCTAGTGATTTTGTGATTTTTACTTATGCTATCATCATCAGCCTACAGTAGTCCACTGCTGGACATGGGCCTTTTCAATCGCACGCACCTTAAATCGATTCTCGGCCACTCTCGCTGGTTTTTCCACCAGGAATTTCTCAGCAACAGCCACGGAGTCTGGATTTGCGCCCGTTTGATCGCAATAGGCTCGCCTCCTATTACTTGGGACTTAATCATAACTGGCGAAATGTGAGTGTACTATTAGGTACACCTCTGCCTAACCCTTCGGGGATTACAGGCGTGATGTTATGTTTTGTTGTGTTGTTTTTTTGTTGTTGTCGGGTTGACTGGAGAATGCGGGTGGATGGAAAATAAATTGTTAAGAGCAGACAAATCTATCTACCCTCTTTCTTTGTCTTTACCCGCGATCATGGCGCTTGCAACAGCGCCGAAATATCGGGAGCTCAGAATAATGAACAATCACGGAAGATATCCCGTAAGTGACAGTATAAGTTTATTCTAACGTATCTTTTTGAACTTCTTTCTCCTAGGCTGTGTGTGTTCCATTTACTAGGGATCGGTGCTCTGTGTCCTTCACTTCAACTGAACAGGATTTTGTGATGTACCATTGTCGAGTAAAGCTTCTTTCAGCCTAGGTGTGTTTCAATGGATGTGTGAATTAACAATGGATGGATGAAATGGCGGCAGGTCTCGGGAACAATATGCGATTCCCGTATTACCCTTAAACTTAAGGGGAAGATTTATGAAACTGGTGAGACCTGCTGTATTGTATGGATCAGAATGTTGGGCCACTAAAGGGACGAAAGGCAATTGCATGTGACTGAGGTGAGAATCTATTTGCGTTACACCACACATCCCCCTAGATGTGTGGTGTAACGTAAATAGATAGAATAAGGTATTAGTACGTAAGAGGAAGTCTGAAAGTGGCGCCGGTGACTGAAAAGTTGTGTGGTAATTGGTTGTCGCGGTAAAGCCAACTAATGCGGAGGAATGAGGAAAAGGTCGTGAGGAAAAATTTAAGTAAGAATGTAGATGGCTATAAGAGTAAGAGAAACAAAAAAAACGGTGGATGAACTGTTTGGTGGATGATATGGCTGGAAAAGAGATGACTGCTGAGACTACCAGTAATGGAGAAGTATGGAAAAAGAAGACATGCAGCGCCGTCCCAAAATAAATTGGGATAAGGGCAGGTGAATGGTGAATGGGGTGACTTGTGACATGATCACAATAAGTTAGGATAAGGGCAGGACAACGATAAAAACTACAGATCTTAATGTAATAGTGATGAAACCAGTTCAGGTTTAATGCCTCATGTTATCAACCATCATCTGTCATCGTCTTGTAAGTAAAACTGAGTAAAAACGTAAATTTTGCGCTCGTTACATGTTTTTCTCGATTTCCATGACGTATTTTTGCAACATTAAATTATTTTATTTATTTTTCACCAAATTAGACGAACAGCTAAAACAAATAGGGATAAGTCTTTGTTAAAAAAGGCTTATAAACAAATATACATTCAAATATGATTTTTTAAACTACTACAAACGAAGTCATGATGTTTTACTGTGCAAAGTCCTATACTCATAATATTATGTTAGGCGCAAAGTACACTGTCTAAAATGAGCATGTCAGATTCTAAAAATAAACTCGAGTCAATCCTTAGATTTAAACATTTTTTTTTGTTAATTGTAGGTACTTGTCATCATCTGTGTAGCCTTTTCTCAACTATGTTGGGGACGGCTTCCAGTCTAACCGCATGCAGCTGAATACCAGTGTTTTACATGGAGCGACTGCTTATCTGACCTCCACAACCAAGTTAGAACTGGGTAATACTATACCCCTTGTTTCATTGCTTGGGGAGCCTGGTTGTCAGACTTTCGGGCCACTCACTACTTAACGACTGTCAAAGACCTACAATCAAAGACTACTATATATATGTATGGAGACCTACAATTGGTAGCTGGGAACAACGGCTTAAAGTGCTTTCCGAGGCACAGAGAAAACTCGATATGTAAGGGGAGGTCTGTCCATGGACCAAACTAGGCAAGCGTCATGTCTTTACTTGTAGCATGTGCCAAAGAATTGTATTTTCTTTCTTTCCTGCTATTTTTAGGTGAGCTGGTAGTCTATAGCGAGCCTCATATAAAAATTTATTTCTTATGAAAGTAATTTTTAAAGAAATCTAAACCTATATTGCTATCTTTATAGATAGCAATTTAGGTTTAGATTTCTTTTATAAGTGAAATGTTAGTGAAAACCTATCATTAATTGGGAGAGAAAGGCCAAAGAAAAGATGGATGGATTGTGTGAGGAATGATATGAAAGAGAAAGGAGCAATTGATGCCGTGGCGTCTGACAGGGGAGAATGGAAAAAGAAATCGTGTTGCGTTGACCTCAAGTGGAATGAGACAAGGACAGGAAATACGTTATGGAAAAAAAACTTAAATCACCAGAACGCAATGAGTGGGACACCGTAATTTTCAATGCCCTTGCATTTACTGTACGAGATAAGGACTTTGTCCTGCATTGGGAATTCAATAGCGTAAAGAAAGTGTGACAAATCAACATTAAACAACAGGGCCTAGACATGATTAAGTTTCAAGACCAAAACACTATCTAAGATAAGTTATGCAATGATAAGTATTGAATATTGATTGATCCGGCTTTACAACCTTTTGTCACGGAAGTGGGGACTGCTTTACCGTATTTTAATTTTAAATAGTCATCATCTGACCTGGCTGATGGCTGTGGCCTTCAGAAAATCCCGGAAGATGTTTTTTTCCAACGATTTGACTGTCTTGGATACTGCAACGAAATTAATCAGAGAAGAAAGAAAAAAAGAAAAGGAATGAACGAATATATCTGCACAACTTAGCTACTGCTGCTACTAGGCAATACGGAGACTGGACAGTTTGTATTACGATTTGTCAGACTACTGGTAGGTACTCTAATACCCAATATTTGTAAATTAAGGGACATCTGTCTGCCACTAACAACATCGTAGTGGTATAATTATGTAGGTTTAGGGTCATTCATATCATCATCATCATCATTTCAGCCAAAAGACGTCCACTGCTGGACATAGGCCTCCCCCAAGTGTCGCCACATTCATATCAAGGTAGATTTAAACTTGGACTTTGAATTTGAGATCAAAATAATTTTGGTGCTTGGACGATTGTTGCTATTTTTTGTTCCCAGACATCGGAGAATGGTGAAAGGTAGTGTATTAGGGGATGTTCTTCGTAACTTAAATATTATCATTTACTTAGCGTTTTCATCCACTAAGTTGGGGTCGGTTGCAGTCTAATCGGTTGCAGCTAAAATGCCAGTATTATGCATGGAGCGCCTATTTGGTCCCCACATACCAGTCCCTGGGTATAATTAAATGGTGATTCTCTGTGGTAAGACTGGTTACTGGTTGTCAGACTAAAGATTCTTGATTTTGAATTTTAAAAATAACCACCACTTGCTCATAATCATGGTGATGTAATTGTAATCTTTGATAATTTATCATATAAAGGATGACTAGTAAAACACCTGATTACATTTCATTTTATTTACAAGCTTTTTACGCACTACACCTACTATGCTGATACATTGCCATCATCTGATAACAGCATCTTGAAAATTAGGGTACCGTATTTCTTATCTTGCACAACCATCATTATGATTTTTGTGACATTCACGTGACACCATATTACCAGGGTAGTAGGGGTAGACACAGACAGCAACTACAGAACGCCACGTGCTACGATCCCAACATACTCTTTTAGCTCCATCCACGTTCATACAAGTTGTAAACGAACCGTTCACGAAGCCGTCAACCAAGAATTCTGTTCGTCAAACTAAGTCTTTACGCAAAAATTAGTGCTGGGAAACAACTTTTAATAGGACTCCATGTAACGCACTCAAAACGTTGTGCTAATGGCCTTTTGGCTTCGTTAAAGGTCTTTTTACACCCATACCTGGTCATATACGTCTATTTGGAGTATTACGCACTTGGCTAATTCGAAGAAAATCCATTAATGTCAGCGTATGTTCTTCAAAGCGTTTCCAGTCTCATGTCCGTTCACTGACGCAGTCAGAGGTGCATCATTAAGTGCACACAGTTGACCATACAGAGCAAGAAGGTGGACCAAATTGCATATGCACATGTGATCTGAGACGTGTCAAACCAAGTCTGTGATCATTGCTCCGGCCAATTTCGTATCGAAGTCTATTTAGAGATTTCCAAGTCGGTCACTGTAACGCGTTCACAGACGGTTCGATTAAGTTTTTAGAGGTTTTGAACAGCTCCTACTACAGATTATAGGTATCTTACTGTAGTGTATATACTATACACAAGCCAACTGTTTTATCTTTATTATGTAAGTATGTAGTTTAGTAATTGCTTGAAGTTAGAACTGTCAAAAGTTACAATTCTTAGCTTTGCTTTCTTTGATGGTTCTTACTTCGTTTAAATTCTCCTCTATTGCATAAAAAAATTGCATAAGTAATTAGTTAAACTAGAAGATAATTACGGGTGTAAGAACCACCGTCTCGATCATGGAATATATTGACTGCTAAATGACATCACGTCAGATCTCTAATCCAGGTCCAGTTGAAAACCAGCGTCAGGCACTAGTTGCCCGGCATTTTGCTGAACTGATCCTATTTGGCGCAGCTATGAGGCACACAGTGCTACCTACATTTTTTTGTTTAGTTTTAAGTTTTTCTTTTTTCTGTTTTTTTTTTTTTTTGTATTATTTTTGTTTTTATATTGTGTGCGCTTGTGGCATGTGCCAAATAAATGTATTTTCTTTCTTCTTTCTTTCTTTCTAGATCAAAGCAATGATGGCGGCTGGCGGGATGAGTTTGGCTTCATTAGATAACTGAGCACGGAACCAAACACGAACTAAAAAAATAACCGCTTGACTATAAATTTTTTATTATAAAATGAGTCTGTAACAGTTGCCGTCGCAGTTATAGGCAGGTGTCAGTGTGCCAGTAACATTGGATCTGTATATTAATTGAACTTCTTTGTTAAGTGAAAGTGAAAAATAGTATAATAATGACTGTTAAGGGTACTAGAGTGCCGTTTGAAGAGGCACTTGACATGACTGGTACGCTCTCCCAAAAAGTTCAACTTTTATTGATCCGAGAAATTTTTGTTTTCATTATTTATTTTAGTTTAAACATGTAATTCATGGTGTGTGAAAAACAACTTAATGAAACAATACGAATTTAATGGATAACAAATCAATATTGATAACTTAAACCTTAATATCATTATAGGAAATTATTTACAGATGCATAAATAAATAGTGTCAGAGTGCAGAGTATTTCGATTCCTCAAAGCATTGTAGAAGTTTAGCGAAATTAATTGTCTAAAGAACAAAATCAAAGACTTTTGGCAAGACTTATAAAACGGTTACTTTGACAAAAATACAGCTGAGCGTAGTGTTTTGTATACACCTGAAAGTATTACCAAATCAAGGTAACTCGTGTCGTTACGGGTTGTCAGAAGTTACCCAAAAAGATCGTTTACACAAGGTTGTCGGGGCCAGACAGGTAGTCGCTCCATATAAAATACTGGTATTAGGTTAGATAAGCCTCACATTGTTGGAAAAGGACTAGGCTTTTATGATTCACGGGAGCAGTGTAATTCTTGATCTACTTACCACAAAACAAACTGTCATGCATTTTATTGACTGCAGGTTACAGCCGCTACAATGTGGGTATGTTCACGTTGTGTGCCAGCATCATCGTCGGCATGACCTTCGAGATCTTCTCCGTGGCCTACCTGGTGCCGGCCAGTGTTTGTGAGCTGGGCACCACCAGCTCACAGCAGGGACTGGTCGCGTGTATGCCTTTGGTTGGTGAGTAGTCGACTGTTGAACTTAGAGCTTCCCATATTATCTCTGTTAAGAAACGTGGTATGGATTCAATTAATCATTCTGCCCAGCAAATATCAGTCCACTGCTGGAAATAGGCCTCCCCCAATATTATATTGTGTTGGATAGTGTAGTCTCCTGCTGAAATGGAGGGAAAAGGAAATTATGTTTTTCCTACTCCTTCGCTATTCTTTTCTGATTAATTTCGTTGCGGGATCCAAGACAGTTAAATTATTTCTCTGGGACTTTGTCGAGCTTCATTGTCTCGGCGCTTTTCTGGCGGTCGCGAATGTGACTCTGGTTTTCAGGAGTTGCAGTGGCTTGGAAATTGTGTGGAAGCCTCCCCCAATTTACCCCATAAGTAAGACTGCCCTCCACCTTCCTCATCCAGTCAGTCTCAGCGGCCATTTTAAGTTTGTTATCCATCGGTCCATCTATCTGGTAGGCAAACTAAGATTAACATTATATTTTTATTTCCCCAGGTATCATAACATCATCTCACATCTGGGGCTACCTCGCAGACACGAGGGGCCGACGGAAGATCCTTATTATATCCATGACCATCAGCTACGTAGCTGGAACACTTGCCGCCTTCTCACCCAACTGGATTGTGCTGACCTTCCTCAAACTGCTTTCGTCAGCCTCGTTAGTATCTTATCTATATTTGATATTGGAGGAGCTCGTGGGTAAATAATAGCAGCCGCTCGGGTCGATCTTCAGGTTTAGGCGCGTTTGCCTGGATCCGTGGATGGGTGACCACCCATTACTCGCAGTAACGTCCTCCATGCCTGAAAAGCACCTTTAGCCGTTGGTCCCGGCTGTCAACTGTAGATCTTTGGCAGTCTTTACAGGTAGTCAGTGGCCCGAAAGTCTGACAAACAGTCTTACCAAGGGGTATCGTATTACCCAGTACTAACTGGGTTATGGAGGTCAGATAGGCAGTCGCCCCATGAAACAAAACTGGTAGTTAGCTGCACCTGGTTAGACAGTCTGTGTGTCCGCGTTGTTCTTCTAAACTAGGCGTTGGATTTTGATGTGGTTTTGAAATCTTAATGTTTAAAAAGGAGACAGACGAGAAATTACCTTAATGTAAAGATGATAACAAATCGTGATGATTTATCACCTAACACACATTCTACATTTTATTTGTAGCAATTTTTAACTGCATTCATCAAATAATGTTTATTTGTTGCAGTGTGTCTGGTTCCATGGCGTTATCAATAACCCTGCTGAGTGAATGTACGCCGTCTGCGAAGAGAAATGCCCAGGTCTTATTGATCACAAGTGCGTACTTGGCTTCTATTGGAGTAATGGCAGGTAAGAATTTAAAAATTTAACCATTTTATCAATTTATAGCTTTTGCCACGGGCAGTTCTGTGTAGTGGATCTGGCAGTGGATCTCCGGCTTCTATTCTCACTATGAGAGTTCCACTAGGCTTAATACTTGGTCTGTTAGTGTTACAAAAAGTAAATATGTACGATTTCTGACGACTGAAGCAGGCGAAAACCAGTGTTCCTACTGGTAAATGGGGCATTACTTTGGACTTGAAGCTACAGTGGGGCTCACGTATAACCAAATTGTCGTTACGGGTAAGCTCTTCAGCCTACGCGGTCTATAAAACCGTCGTTTGACTAATGTAGAAACAGCTATATTTTATTCTAGTTATTTCGCTAGTATAATGTCGTTGTTTGTCCCATGGTCATGTTGATGGTTTGTGGTATACCCCATCCTTGAACGTTTACACCATGTAGGCAATGCAATCAGTTGGATCACCATTTTAACTACTTTTAATATTTCAGTTGTAGCAATACCAATCCTGCCGCTGCAGTTCTCTTACTACATACCATTCCTGGGCATCTACTTCAACTCCTGGCGGGTTCTGGACCTCATCTTTGCAGTGCCATGTGCCATCAGTGCCGTTGGTTGCTACTTTGCTAACGAAAGCCCCAAGTACTTGGTCAGTGTGGGCAGGGATGAAGAAGCTCTCGAAGTCTTGAAGACGATGTATGTGATTAATACTAGGAAGAGCGCTGATACCTTTAAGGTTAGTAGAAACCATTTAGGAACAAATTTGTTTTTCCAGTTCTTCCGATTCTTGTCTAGATTCTAGGGTGCGTCCACATCTGGCGAATGTGCCGCGAATGTGCAGCTCGCGAGCCGTTTGCGAGCTTCCCGCGAGCTGCGCGCGTGCGGTTACAGCCTATATTTGGTGCGCCACTCTAGTGCAACACTAGCAAGGCTCGAGTGGGGCGCGCGTGCGCACATACGCGTGAACTTGAGCCTCAGTTGTGAATTTGCTTGAATTTGTGAGGTGCATCGCGACCGGCACGCGCGCACCTCCTGCGCCGCTCAAGTACGGCGCGTAGAACGCGCGCGAGCGGCGCGCGGACGGCGCAGGGGCTGCGTACGAACATAAAATGCACGCGCGCAGTTCGCAAACGGCTCGCGAGCTGCACATTTGCGGCACATTCGCCAGATGTGGACGCACCCTTAGAGATGGCAATATTGAATGATATGAATTTAGTTAACACATCATATCAACCGTGTGCCACAACAACTATTTTAAAGTTACTCTAGAATGTAAATGTGTTATTGTATTTTCGTTCGAATTTACGTTGTGGTTACTCAGCTATCTAATGCAAGCTAAGCCCACGGGCTACACCTGATTCTTATAATATTTGTATCATTGTGTATCGTTGAGATGTTAATAACTTGCTGTCTTTCAGGTTGAAGCTTTAGAATTAGATGAGGACCAGTCATCTACGTACAGCAAGGGATTCTGGGGGTCTATAGCGTCGCAGATAGTCCCTGTTGTGAAACCGCCATTACTCAAGCATACCGTATTGCTATCTTTTCTGTTCGTCATCTGTTATTTTACGTAAGTAGCTTATTTACCAATTAAACAAGTAGCTAGACTAAGCGTGGTGTCTTGAATTAATCTGTAAATGAATAATTTTGTGGGAAAAATTTAATTGACCCTTTAAGAACTTGTTGAACTTCTAATGATCATCTGTTTTATTAAATGTCAGTATTGGTTGAGTGGTCGCAAACGCGACTGCTGAGCATGAGGTCCTGGGATCGATTCCCGGGTCGAGTAAAGTGTTATTAGGTTTTTCCATCAGGAATTTCTCAGTAGCAGCCACAGAGTCTGGATTTGTGCCCGGTCGATGGCAATTGGCTGGCTGGATGTAATGTGGATGTACTATTAAGTACACCTCCGTCTAACACTTCTGGGATTACAGGCGTGATGTTATGTTAATAACCGTGTCGATTTATATGTTTAAGAAATCAAAATGGTAGTTATTTGGGTATGGGCACTAAAAATTATATAATCTGATTTATAATAATTCTAACCATTTTTTCTTATAGGATGAACGCTTTCTTCGTATGGTTGCCTTACGTAACGAATGCATTTATGATATCGGTGGTGGGGGGACACAGACAGCTGACTATATGTCAGATGGTCAGACTTTCTGCGAATTCGACATCTGTACAAGAGGTAAAGTTCTTTCTGATATTTCCAATCTCCCACAGGACTTGAAAATTTGTAGTTGATAGGATATATTTTATGAGTCCAATCATAGTCTAACCTATGAAATAAATACCATTCATTGAAAAATACAAACATGTACAGTATGACCACTTTAACTTTGCAGTACAAGGTGGCGCTGCTTGTCAAGAACAAATGCACTGATATGCCAAACTTGGTACATTTATTTTAGTTCTATGTTTTCCCGACTGCTCGATAAGTTGGTTGACATACGCTACCGAAAAACTTATTTTAATCCTGTTGCAAACCGTTGCAGAAATACGTATCACTTTGAAAATGATTGTTACTTTTCTTAGTATCCCACATGGAAATATTAAGAACAAGATGTTCAGTGCTCCATGTGTCTATCTAACCCATAGATATAACTGCTGCGGTCCTACAAAAAGTGCTACAGCATCATAGTACAAAAAGAACTACAGCGCCATCTATGACACAAATGAAGAACTACCATCAAAATTCTAAATCGCACTATTAGAGCTTGTTCAGACACGGCGGGAACCGCGCGATTTCAGAATCGCATGGAAACTGCGGTTCCCGCATGTCGCGGCTTGATTAACCGCGCGGTTATGTCTGAACGATTACTTAATAACTCATACAAATAAGACATTCGCGATTTCCATGCGATTCTGAAATCGCGCGGTACCCGCCGTGTCTGAACAAGCTCTTAAAGTTATCCGCGACTTACGACTATTCAAAAAAATCCAACAAAAACTGTCGGGGTAGCCCACCAGGATCCTCCGTCTTCTATGGGGATGAAAAACTTTACACCCTGTTCTTCGTAGCCGTATATAAATTTGTGTTTTGCATTTGTTTTTTAAGAGATAAAAGTTTTATTATGCTTACCATGTCGTTCTATTTTATCAACCCATAAAAATTGTTAAAAAAATGATTGAGAAAGCTGTTTTTAAATGTTGCGTCATTGTAAATTTTATTTTTTATTTCCAGACCCAGGATTGTTCTATGAACAGTCAAGCAATGACTTTGGTGTTTGGCATCAGCATGGTTTTGGCCGTCGGCAACATTTTCATGAGCAGCGTCATCAACTGGACTGGCAGGAAAACACTCTTGATAGCTATCCAGGTACGCATTTCTTTCTGATTATTAGTAGTCATTCTAATTTTCATATTTTACACAATATTTGATACAACAATACAGGGTGTAAACACTAGGAAAATTATCGTCTTTCGACTGACATTAAATAAATTATGATGATGATTATCAACCATGTGGAGTTCGAGGGTTACCCTAATTCCAGCAAACCTGATATCGATGCAATATCTATAACTTGTTTCATTTAATTTGCTTCAGTTCTTCGCCGGAGTAGCAGGATTAGTCATCAACGCCAGCCCCTACTGGATCCTCAGCGCCGTCATGTTCATGGTCTTCTTATCTGGCATCTTCAACTTTGGCACTCTCAGCTCTTACAGCGTCGACGTGTTCCCAACTTATGTCAGGTAAGTCAGAGTATGGTCTCATTTACAAAGGGCCGACCGAAGTGGTACCTAGGTCGCCACTTTGAGGTACTCTATCGCCACTTTGATTTTTCTGTGAAGTCGCAGCTCAATTTATGGCACTGGTTAAAAAAAATGTCTAACGAACTTTTATGGTACTAGGCACAAAGGTAGCCATGAGAACTGTGTCTCTAAATAACTCAACAGAAAAATATAAAGTATGCTTTGCAGAAAAACCAAAATGGCGACGGGAGTACTATGACAGATTCTATTGAAAAAAAGTTAAAACCATCCGAACCCACAAAGATGGTTGAAAACCTGTTGTAAAACGAAATATGTGAAGTCATCATGATGAACACGCATCTTACCAGCCTAGTTTATCACAGTACTTAGTGTCAAATTGATCTGATACTATCTAAATCTATCTGTCAAATGATGATAAACTCGTGTAATGTGTGCGTAGATATACAAATACATGATCTGAATTTTAAAGATTAATTGACGCCAAGGTCTCCGTAGCAGTATTGACCTAGTTCTTATATCACATCACGACTGCTCATAAATCAATGAAGTAAAATATCGCGAGGAATCCGGCGTGTCCTAGTACCAAAATTCGAAGATATGTGACGTCAACCCACACTGGCCTCATCCACCCTCATAGAGAGGAAGCCTGTATCACAACAGTTTCGGGAACATTCTGTTTCTCTTTCAGAGCCATGGCGGTGTGCCTGACGCTGATGGTTGGTCGTGGCAGTGCGGTCATCGGTATCAACGTCCTCAAACGACTCCTCGACGAGAATTGCGAAGCTGCTTTCTATATTTTTGGAGCAGTAGCTTTTGGTGAGTTTTCTGATTATGTCTTAGTTAAGTGTGTGGCTTTATTTGATATATGCTTCATCATCGAAATGCATATAAATAGCCATAGAAGGACGGAGAGTAGTTTCACTATTTGTAGTTACCAGCCAAAAATTGTGTTTTATTGCCCTGTTTCATGGGTTTAGTGGTCGCAACCGCTACGGCTGACCATGAAATCTTTGGTTCGATTCCCAGATTGGGCAGTGATGTTGGGTTTATCCACCAGGAATTTCTAGAGACATGCCTTGATTTGATTTGTGCCCCGTTGGATGGCAATAGACTTGTCTTTTATTAAGAGGGCGGTCCCAGAAGTACCCGGCCTAACTTAGAAAACACAAAAAAAAAAGTTTTATTTTCATTTACTCCTCTACTTAGACTCCTTGTAACTCGATGTACAGACGCCAGCACATCAAGCTACCCGAAACTGTCAAATTTTCCAAATCAACCTTGAACCTAATGCTTTAACGATAAACTTGAAAATCGATTAAACAAAGACAGATTGTAATAGCTTGCTGTGCTGGCGTCTGAACATTTTCAAAGACTACCCGCCTCGCCATGTTTATTGCCTGGAATTTGTGCCCAACACTCGACTGCGAGAGAAGAGAGAGATGCGAAAATCGAGTTATAGCAGTCCAGCAGTGGACTGCTATAGGCTGATGATGATGGTGATGACTCGACTGCAACTTCACTACTCCATTTTGTTCTATTTTGGAATTGCGGCATAAACCTTTTTATTTCAGGTGGTGGCCTTGTCGGATTCCTATTACCGTCGGACGCAAAGATCAAGGAACAGAAACAGAAATTAAACACGTGAACACGAGGTAGAAAATCTTTTTGTTTTTTGGTTCCTACAGAAAACAAGTTTACATTTCTTCCGAGTATTTACTTCGAGATTTTAAAGGTGCCTCTCACAGATGGAAAAGTCGCAACTACTCATTACCTGATACTAGCTAATTAATGAAAATAGGATTTATAGTGGTACAAGGATCTTTTGACGCTTGGATGACTTCATGACGACGTGGATGACGACATCCCGCGCTGTTGGATCTGAGAAATTGTTTTGTTATACTGGTAAATAAGATGGCGGTGTTAGTACCGGTTTGGCTGCGCGCCAATAGATTCTTGTACAACTATAGTTTTTGGAAATACATGTGAAATTAAACTTCTTGGAAAAAACAGTATTAGTATTATTTAAGAGTTTATTTAAAAATATTGTGATAATAGAGATTATTTTGCTGAAATTCGTTTTTTTTTATGATTGTTAAATGAGTAATAAATTATTTTGTTTAATTTTTTTTTTTGTTACCCTAAAGTTCTGTAATTCCTGCCTACCACCATGCGAATAAGGGAGGAGCTCGAGGCTAAATAGAACCAACTTCTCGGGTCCATCTTTAGGTTAAGCTGCGTTTGCCTAGGTTGGTCCGTGGGTGGTTAACCACACATTACATACCGAGTTGCCTTCGTGCCTCGGAAAGCACGTTAAGCCGTTGGTCCCGGCTGTCAATTGTAGATCTTTGACAGTCGTTAAGTAATCAGTGGCCAGAAAGTCTGACAACCAGTCTTACCAGGGGGTATCGTATTACCCAGTTCTGAGTGGGTTTTGGAGGTCAGATAGGCAGTCGCTCCGTGTAAAATTCTGATATTCAGTTGCATCCGGTAAGACTGGAAGCCGATCCTAGCGTAGTTGGGGAAAAGGCTAGGCAGATGATGACCATGCGAATAAGGCGATAGTTTATTGTAGGTATGTAATATGTTGCATCCTCACCCAAATAGCGCCATGTAAAAACCAAAACATCTCATCTAAAGTATTGGTAACAAGCTTGGTGCAGCCTATTCACAAATATTTAATCTCTGATTTTCCATCACCACTGTAAATATAAGAATGGTTTTTATCTTTATTAAAATAAGGATCCTGTTGGATTGCCACCACTCACGAGACTACAAACATTACAGTGACTTGTATTGTCGTTGAGATAAGGTTGATATTGGGCTGTTGCTGTTAGACATACAATAATCGTCTGCTGTCAACGACTGTACAGTCAAGAACCATGCAGAACTGTATAGTCCTTTTACAGTCACTTATACAATATGTTAAAAAAACCGTGTCCGATCCGTGAGGGTATTATTAGGTATCGAGATTAGATTCTATTTATGTTATCCTTTTTGGAGAACAAGTAAAAAACAATACCCCGATGAAAATTAAATAAAATGTACTAAAATGAGAAAACTTCTATGACAACACATGGGCGTGAGCGGTCGCTTCTCGGGTAGTGACGTCATAAAAAACAATTGACGATCGTACATACTTATGCCGAAGATGGTGTTGTCACGTTTTAAAAGTTTGTTTGAATTTAGGGAAACGGTAGTAATTTGAGACAAAAATCTTATGAATATATATGCCTCTTTCGGATTGGACATGGCTTTTTAACACATTGTTTACAGAGACTCTGACAGTAGCAAACAAAACGCAAAAATATAATAATGAAAATAAACATATAAAAAATTTGGACTGACTCGTCAATGGCATCAACCCGAGAACAAACTTATTGAAAAGAAAATAAAGCTCATCATGCTTTGACAGTAATTAAGTTCAGTTGTAAAATAATTCTGAAAAAAAAAGTATTGAAAAAAAAAACAAGTTAGTTTAGGGGCTTGATTAAGAAAAGCTTCGCGCCAAGAGACCCATGAGTACTGCTAAAGCTGACACATGGCAATATATAACGAACTAATTTTCAGTATTGAATGGAAAACTAAATTACCTAATTATGTTGGTAGCACTTATGGGATTATTACAACACACTATCTGCTTATTATATTTTGTTTTCAACGCTGTGCATAATATATTTACTTTGTGCAAACATCGCTATCTGATAATAGTGTCATCTTTTATATTAGGGTAATGTGAGTTTTTTATAATCACCTCTAAAGTTCTAAACTAAGATGATAAGTCAGTATAATACTTTTTTTTTTCTTGTATATCAAGTTGTCAGTTCACCAGTGTTACCCAGGGATATCGTACAAACTAACTCTGGTAATTTAATCAGCTGCTTCTGGGTGGACTGAACGCTGAGCCCAACTTCTTAAGTTAGGCAGATGATGTTAATTCTCTATGACACTTTTGTTATCCATAAAAAACGATAATTATTTCGCAGCTGTGTGTTAACGTGTTTATTGTTTCAGAGAGCTCATAATCAAGTAAGAAAGTAGAACTACCCATTCCAAAATCATACACGCCGTGGTTTCAATTTCAAGAAACAATGCCATACAATTATACTTTATTGCACCTACATAGTGAATTGAATAGAGTATTAACATGAAATTGTACACCGTCTTATCGCTAAAGGCATAGAAAAGAAAACTGCTGCATTATACAAGCAAGGCGCCCAGCCCTACGGAACCAAATGCCTTAAAAATTTAAACGCTTGACTTAAATAGTTTTTATTATAAAACATGTCCCTGACAGTGGGCGTAGCAGTATCTGCCGCGATGCTGGTGCAATTATAATGTAACAAGTATAAAATATAACTGTAAATATCGTTTTGTAGTAAATAGTGTAAGTGGAATATAGTGCAAAATGACGGTGAAGACTAATAAGGTACCTTTTGAGGAGGCGCTGGATATGACAGGTAAGATTAAGAAAAATATGCGTTCGAATTAAGAACCTGTTCCTTTTTAAAAAAAAAAACCTTATTCGTTGTACTGACCTATGCTTGGAGTTTTTTTTGAAGAATAATAGCCGGTAAAGAACTGGATCTACCCATAGCTTGCTTACTTGGCCAAACGTAGCCAACTAGGTTTGTTAAAGAACTAATAACCGCTGGATCAAGCGAGTGGGGACTGTGTATCGGCGAGCGAAGCGTGTGGGCACCCTCTAGCTCCAGCTAGGTGATCCAAAGACCTCACACCTAGGCTGAATTGATTACGTATAGTGCTGGTTGGTACTTCCATTGCTGCCGTCTTACAATATGACTGCAACTTTGTTTCTAAAGTTGGCAAAATATCTGCTATGCCTTGTATGTATACCGTGGATACTTACCAAAGATTGTACAAAACATAAATAATACTAATAACGGGATATTTACCAAGTTTACTGTTTTCTATGAGTTCCCGATATTTCGGCGCTGTTGCAAGCACCATGATCACGGATAAACTGAAGTTATTGCGGGTGGGTGTTTATGAGCAGACAAATCGGTCTACCCTCTTTCTTGTTCGTTTTTTTGCATTCGGTACCGCTACCACTGTCAGTCGCAACTCGATTCTGCTCCCGACTCACGAAACTCACTGTCTCCACTCGCGAACTTTTTTCGGCACTATTCCGCTTTTTCCCCACCAACCCCCCAACCCATAGAAAACAGTAAACATGGTAAATATCCCGTTATTAGTACTAATAGTAATGTTAGTGACCATGATAGTTTAAAATCTTAAACATAAATAACTTGTGTTTCGTCCTTTTCGATAAAACAATTTGTATTTTGCCCTCTTCGTATAACTCTGTGATTATTAATAACAACTGATAAGTTTCGTTACGAAATAAACGCCGAAATATTGCATCACGAGAAACAATTTTTTTTTTAACACACGTTGCCCCACACTAGGAATTTATCCTGTATCGTGGGTGCGTTTACAAACATTTAAATTCACATATACAAACAGCCAGACACGGAACAACTACCTGTGGGCCATATAAATATTTGTTCCGTGCGAGAATCGAATCCGCGACACGAAGCGCAGCAGTCAATCGCTCAGCCACTGCGCCAACCGTGCCGTCAACCGGTTTTTGTTTTGTATATGAGCTATACGAGCGAGACTAAGAAGCTTTGGAGGGACTCTGTGAAGGATGATTTGGTTGGAGAAGCATAGAAAGAGAGAAAAGAGAAACTACTGAGGTGACGACTAAGTAATAGAGAAGTACGGAGCAAGCAACCTCGAGTTGAGGCGATGATGATCCCTTTCTTATAACTATTCGTTAGCTTTTATAGGATTTTCTCAGCCTGATAACAGGATACTGCTGCTGTTTATTAGAATACTGGAAAAAAAACACACACACAAATAAAAAAAAATACAAAAATAAAACAAATACTGAAAAAAAATAATGTAAACTTAGTTCGCAATAAAGAATTTGAATTTGAATAAATAAAACACTACTAGTTCATCTATCGTATGACTATGTTACCAAAAATAAAGATCCTAATTGAATCAAATTCAAAACGTGAGCTTGTCAAAATCACGTTGTGACACATTCTGCTGGTTCCGACAAACACGGTTGTTGCAGCAATTTGTGTAATTCGACGCGGTGCGGTGTCAGTAAAAATTACTTGGTCGCGCGATTTATGATACCTAACTGCGTATAGTAGGTATATACAACTATGGGAATATAGAAGCATATATGAATATGTCGTTAGGATGGTTTTAAGAATAAACTTGGATGGCTATAGTAGAAGAAGATCAAAGAAACGATGGATGGACTATGTGAAGGATGATAGGTATGGCAGGAAAAGGGTAGGTATTTTTTATTGTTTCGAATCACAGAAGGTAAAATACAATATGAATCTAAAACTAACAATGCAGGTATAATAATGTATGATACCTGTACTAGGATAATCCTGTATCCGAGAGGAGCTCTAACAGTATGCTAAACAGGGTGTAAACAGACCCTTCACATAGCCGTCAACCAAACATTCTGTACATCAAACTAAGAAACTTTACGCAAAAATTATTGCTGAGAAACGACTTTTTTTTGGGGTGAAAAATCACGTTTTACGGTAGGACTCGATGGAAAGCACTCAAAGCATTGTGCTGATGGATGGATTGAATAGTACGGGGGTCGTGAAGGTGTGTAAACTAAAAATCTTACATTAAAAACATGTATGTAATCTTGCAAAATTCTGGAACTCTGACCCCCAATATCTCTGTAACTAGAGGTTCCCAGGTATGGTCTAGAACAAAAAAATGATCGCAAACACGGGGAGAACAAGTGCCTTTCGGTTATGTTAAGAGTCTATTTACACCCTTTATGTAGGACAGTCGATTTTTTTTGTTAAATATTTAACATAACATAATGACAAAGTTATTTTGATCAACTTAAACTCTGTTAACTTAGAACTAAATACATAATTATTACATGAAAATATTTGCGTCAGCAGAATTAAAAGCTAGGTTGCAAAACACATTCGAGGCGCTCTAGTTTATATTTGATATTTACACCTAGCGACTAATGTGCTTAGACAATAAATAAAATCGATGGTAAGTATGTCAGCAAAGTGGTCTGTTGTTGCCATGTTGTGTCAGCAACATGCGTCAAACGCGGAAGTCTAACCTAAAGTATGACGCTCTACGCGCCCTCGTAGTCGATGGAGTTGATGACCTATATTCTGCTAATTTCTTAGCTGGGCACTCAACATGTCATGTTTTTAAACCGCGAGCACGTTGCACATTTAGGGGTGTCCCCTTTCTTCGCGCACTCAGACATCGAGTGTCCTGCTTTTCCGCAGTGACCACACATAGAGTTTTCCTCTCTGCAAGATTTTGCTGCATGACCCTATTAACAATCCTATTAACAAAATTTCGAAGACATCACACCTTCACCAGACTGGCCTGCATGGTGGATAGTAGGCACTCCTGACTGATTATGCTAATTGACAGTCGTGTCCCACTGGCTCATATTATTGGATGAGACTAAAAGATAATGATACCTATTTGTTATATACGTAACATCACGCCTGTAATCCCCAAAGGGATCGGCAGAGGTGTCCCAAATAGTAGGTATACTCACATTTCGCCAATTAGTTTTAAGCCCCTTGTAATAGGGAGCCAGCCTATTGCCTTCTGGAGATTCCTGTTGGAAAAACCCAATAACACTTTGCCCGACCCGGGAATCGAACGCAAGGCCTCATGCTCAGCAGTCGCACGACCACTAGAGCAACGACCAAAATGTGGTTGTACTATTAGGTACATCTCTGCCTAACCCTTCGGGGATTAGAGGCTTAATGTTATGTTATGTAATTTATTATATATTATAATATACTATTTTTATCATGTGTGACAATAGGGTTTTCAGTTTTAAAATCGTTCGAATATCCGTTCTTTTACAGTTTCATAATGAATGAAACCAAATACTACGCTTTTAATAAGCTATATATCTTTATCAGTACATTACCTTAATATAAATAATATGGCGCAATTTATATAATGCGTCACAACGATAATACTTACATGAATTAATACACCATTGATATTTTTAGTTGTCTTATCAAATTCAAATATGCTCGGCTTATGTTGTCAAGAATTACACGCACGTACATATTGTGTGTTTATATTAGTTATGTTTAAACAAGTACCTTGTGTGTAACGTTTGAAAAACGTGAATTGTCATACAACGTCGTCACAAACAAACTATAAGGGTGTGAAAATACCTTTAACGAAGCCGAAAGGAACTTGTTCTCATCTTCATTGCAATATTTAAAAAAAAAAAGAAAAAGCTACTGTCTGCTACAAAAGTGCAAAATAATAAAAAAATGAAAAAAAGGAAAATTAAATCCACAATGTAGATAGACCTGCAGATTGTTTTTTAAATTAATGATTAAAAATTTCTATGACCCTGGGGGTGTACAGAATGACGTACTGAATACGTGGTAAACACCCCCTGGGGGTCGAGTGTGAATTATGTTTAGGGGTTGAGAGGATACAAATAAACAAATCTTTTTTTAGGGGTCGAGGGGTCGAGAGTGGACTAAACGAACGTTTGTGCGTAGGTATCCCTTTCTGCCCATAGATTACACCAAGTAGAGTGCCTGGCTGGGTTCGACATGACCTAGAACACCACGGGGCCAGCACAGCGCTTCCAGTGTGCTCAAGTTATCTATTTCTTCTAATATCAACTTTTATTGCAGGATTCAGTCGCTACAACCTGTACACGTTCCTACTCTGTGCCAGCATCATCATCGGCATGACCTTCGAGATCTTCTCCGTGTCTTACCTGGTGACAGCCAGTTCCTGTGAGCTGGGCACCAGCAGTACGCAGCAGGGGCTGGTAGCATGCGTACCTTTAATTGGTAAGTTTTTGTTTTCTGCTGGATAAAAGTAGGTTCTTTTGAAATTTCGACTGCGTTGACAAATGGGTCAAGTGCTTTGTGTGTTGTCGTGTGAAGTTATAGAGTCCTTGATTTGAGTAGCTATGTAGTGCCAGTAAGTGTTATTTAGTACTCATTACAAATACGGTCCCAAATACTGTCTCGATTCCTGCTCCGATACAATAATCGACACCAAATCTGTAGTGATCTTCATGATAAGTCACACACTTAAACAAGGTGTAACATATTAAACGCATAACTTCTCGTGTGGTCTCTCAGACCAAGAAATTGAACAACTTTTGTTCTACGACTTCCTGAAATTCGAATAAAAACACAAATTGGACTTTCTATAGCAATTGAAGCGATCAGCTAATCAACATGTAAGTTATGTAAAACAAAAAAAAAGTTATGTATTTCCAAAAGTCATACAACAAAAGTGGTCCAGTATCGTGGTCTGACTCACCACACGAGAGGTTGTGCGTATATTTTGTAACACCTTGTATATTATGTGTTTGAGGCTGGTGAAAACATTAAATATTCTGAGGCTTCTTGCCCTCTTAGCCCAAAAACTTGCAGTCGAAGTGACCTTTGCGCTACCACTGACGACGCGGTAGAAGTGGCGAAGCTAGCAAAATATAAAATTTGTCGTGCCAGCGATACGAAGAAAAAGTTGGCTAAACAAAATACTGCAATTTTCTTGAAGGAACTAAACTTTAAAGATTCTTTTATAAATGACAGAGTTATCATGGTTTTATTCTTTCCAGGAACAATCGCCATGTCCCACGTATGGGGCTACCACGCAGACACAAAAGGCAGGCGGAAGATTCTCATCATCTCCATGACGTGTACCTACGTGGCTGGCACCTTAGCCGCCTTCTCTCCTAACTGGATACTCTTGGGCTTACTGAAGTTACTGTCTTCAGCCTCGTAAGTACCTTATCTTCCATCATGAACGATCCAGTAGTCAACGGTCATCAAAGGAAGAAGAATCTTAGAAGTAAAATGATTGTAAAATTTAATTCCGTTCTAAGCCTAAAAAGCAAAAAGGCCTGTGCCCAGAGTCGAGCAGTAGACACGTTTTGATTTAAGAAGGATATATGTGCTAAGGTATGATTAAAATCACGAGTATTGTTTTAGACCCCCTTTCAGGCTTTACTCAAATTTATGATTTATATTCAGTATGTAAAGCTTCATTTCGCATTTCCAGTGTATCCGGTGGCTATGCGTTAGCTGTAACGCTGCTGAGCGAGTGCACGCCGATGGCGAGGAGGAGTTCCTTGGTCTTACTGACCACCACCGTTCACTTGGCTTCTATGGGAGTCATGGCAGGTACAGTCTTGAGTAGTTTTTTATGTCTCTGATGGTTTTGGCTAAAATATGCTGTGATGAGCATAACATCACGCCTGCAATCCCTGAAGGATAAGGCAGACGTTTACCTAATAGTACTCAGACTTACATTTCGAGAGTCATGTTTAAATCCCAACTAAAAGGGGGTGAGCCTATTTCCATCAAACGGGCACAGATTCTGACTCCGTGGCTAATACTGAGAAATTTCAAATAAAAAAAACCTAATTTCATTTTGACCGACCTGGAAGTCGAACCCAGGACCTCATGCAGTAACGTTTACAACTACTAGACCAACGAAGCAGTGAGTGGCAGTATGAACATGATGAAAATGCTTTTATTTGCTGATGTTGAGTCACTTGTTTTAAGGAGCAATATCATTGCATATTATCTGATTAGTATAATAATGTCAAGCTCAGGAGACATTTATCGTGCATTTATCTTATTTGCTGTTTGCAAAATTATTAACTTTAGATCTTTAGTCAGTTCTCACTAATGCGAGTACGACATCTAAATGAGTCTACTTAATATAATAATGCTGAAAAGTTTGATTTAATTTTTTGTTTCAACGCACTACCAACGATCCACGATCCACCAGTCGGATTTGAGAAATTCATTTCGCATTTGATGACCCAATTCTTGAGGAAGAAATGTTATAACGTATATTTAACATCAGAAGGCCTTAAGTGCTGAGCAAAAAGAAACAATAACCGGGGTGGTCGGATCCGTCGCGGTGGGTCGAGGGCGGGTTAAACCGAGAGGCACAGCTAGTGTCTAACTAAAAGCGAAAATCCAACAGCGCATTTATATATACACTGTACACACCGTGTATATACCGTAGTGTTAGTATTGTAGCGGCACTACAAAGAGTACTACAGCAACATAGAATAAAATGTACTGCAGCGCAATCTATGACACAGACGATGAACTTAACATCGAAATACATCTAAATCCTACATCGCGCAAGTAAAGTTATTCGCGACTTAAGTCTATATAGAAGAACCCGACAACAACTGTCGGGTTCAACTCTTCTGGTCGGAGGATCCCCCCTTTTCTATGGGGGATGAAGTACTTCACACCCTGATCTCCATACCCCTAAAGCATAATACATATTCAGCAGCATCCGGTTAGACTGGAAGCCAACCCCAACAATTGGGAAAAGGCTAGGCAGATGATGAGTTAGTATAAACGGGCAGCACCCTTTGTGCTCGGCAGTGAAGCTCACCATTCTTTAAACCTTACAGTTATAGCAATACCAGTGCTACCACTGAAGTTCTCCTACTACATACCGTTTCTGGGCATCCACTTCAACTCCTGGCGGGTTCTGGACCTGATCTTTGCAGTGCCATGTGCCATCAGCGCGATTGGTTGCTACTTTGCTTACGAGAGCCCAAAGTACTTAGTCAGTGTTGGCAGAGAAGAGGATGCCCTTGAAGTTCTGAAGGGGATATATACCATGAATAGTGGAAAAAGTGCTGATAATTATAAGGTTAGTCGTTTGTTACTTATTATACAAGGTGTAACATAATAAATGCAAAACCTCCCGTGTGGTCTTTCGGACCATGAAACTGAACAACTTTTATTCTTATTTCTAGAACTCGTTCTAGAAATTCGTTAAAAATATATTAGATTTTCGATAGGAATTGACGCGATCCTCTGATCAACATGTATGGTAAAACTAAAAAAAAAGTTATGAATTTCCAAAAGTCACAGAACACAAGCTGTTCAGTGTAGATTCATGGTCTGAGAGACCACACGGGAGGTTTTGCATTTATTATGTTATACCTTGTATTTGTCTAGGTGAATATTATCAATATTAAACAGTCCTACTAAGGGGCTCATAGCTTAATAAGAACACCCGCGCGGGTTTGTGGATGGGTGACCATCCTTACCTGTAATATCAAGATGAGGGATCTAATAGTGCCTTGGAAAGCATGCGGCTGTAGCTGCAATTTGTAAATATCTTGTTACTTCATATTATAAATGCGAAAGTTTGGATGGATTGATGTTTGTTACTCAATCACGCCACAACGGCTGAACGGATTTGAATGAAGTTTGGCACAGAAAAATTTTATAGTCTGGAATGGCACTTAGGCTACTTTTTTTTCCTACAGGTATACATCAGAATTTCCACGCGAATGAAGTCGCGGGCAACAGCTAGTTTAACAGTGAATGATTAATTAGAAGCCCAAAAGTTTGACAACTCGGTTATACCCAGTAACCGTGCTATGGAAGTCAGATAGTCAGTCGCTGATTCATTTTGACATAGTATCCTGGCCTGTCTAAATATGCTCATATTTCATTTACTTATTTCCAGGTTGATGCTTTAGAATTAGATGAAGAACATTCTTCAGCAATACACAAAGGTTTTTGGGGTTCCATAGCGTCACAAACACTCCCGATGGTCAAGCCACCGTTGCTCAAGCACACTGTGCTTCTATCTTTTCTGTTCGTCATCAGTTATATCACGTAAGTAGCATTGCAAATGAATAATGAGTAAGTTAAGGAATTACCACTAACTGTAACTCGGGCTGGGGTACAGAAAAAATAATAACAACCGCATTTGGGTGACCTTCAAGGTTGAAGCAAAGCTTGAGGACGATCGGTGGATGGTTGACCATCTCTTACATACCGAGTCACCATCGTGCCTCGGAAAGTAACGTTAAGTAGTTGATCGTTACAGATACTCAGAAAACTGCAAATCTGACCTCCAGTCTTTTGGCAATAATATCATGTTGCCTAGCACCTGGGATGGTGTTTAATACTGATATTCAGATGAACAGACAAGGCAGACTGATGATGATAATTTGATCATATTATGTATTTTTCTTGTTTTATATGCATTTACATTAGTGTTGTTTTATTCCAGAATGAATGCTTTCTTCGTATGGTTGCCTTTCATAGTAAACGCGTTCATGATATCCGTAGTGGGAGGGGAGAGGCATCTTACCATCTGTGAGATGATCAGACTCACCGCGAACTCCACATCGGTCCAAGAGGTAACTTCTAGTCATAGTTGAATTATTACTTACCTTTAAAATGAGCTTACATTCATGTTTTTGTTAGCTTCTTAACCGTGCTGTGGTTTCCAAAAGATATTATCAATGTTTGTCTTTCTTAAAAAGTGTCTTCGTTTATTTCAGGTTCAAGACTGTTCTATGAACACTGAAGCCATGACGTTAGTGTTCGGCATCACTATGGTTTTGGCTTTCTGCAATATCTTCATGAGTAGCATCATCACGTGCATTGGCAGGAAGCGACTCGTGATCAGTATACAGGTATGGTTTATTACACATCTACTTGTAATTAGAACTGTATTAATCAGCTCTGCAATACCTTTTGTAATTTAATGATTATGTTATTCTTTCATATCCATTTTGTTGCTTGAACAAATTCCTTTTAACGATATGGTCCATTCACCATCTGTCTGGACCTTTTCGTACTATGCTACTAGTACTTTTATATACTAAAGTTTCAATTCATATAGATGGATGCATCTACCTTGATTTCATTAGCGTTCATCAGTCTTTTGCATATAATTAAATATTATTATATTATTTTTATATATATATTTTTTTTTTTCTGATGTTTGGTTTCCTACAGATGTTAGCTGGAACAGCAGCCTTGGTCATAAACTTTAGTTCCTACTGGATCCTGAGTGCTGTCCTCTTCATGGTCTTTTTGTCGGCCATCTTTAACTTCGGTTTCATGAACACGTATAGTGTTGATGTCTTCCCTACTTATGTCAAGTAAGTTCATAATAGTATAAGGTCCCGTAAACACAGTGATGATACTTGCTGTATAGTTTTAAATCACATGGCGGTTTTATACTCCATTTGTTTTAACGGTATGAACAGTGGAATACCAGCCATTTTACTGAGGATCTAAAATGGCCACTTTCAGCAATTCCTCTAAAAGTAATTCATTTTCCGAATTCCCAGAAGATCATTAGCAATTTTTCTAATTTTCGTGAAATGGTGACACATAATAGCTGAATCATACTCAATTCATTTCATATTAGAATCATATTTGTTGTAGGTAAATGTTGCCACGCGAAAAAAATAAAGATCTTATTTTTTTTTTCAATTTTTATTAATATAAAAAGTGTTTTTTGTAAGCATCTCAGTGGTTTAAACATTATTTCATTAAAAGACAATTAAGAATAACGTGATTCATGTTATCCTACTATGATTGTGACAAAGTGGCCATTTTTGTCTCGCTGATCATCGCCATATTAACGGATTCAACTACATAGACAAAGATACAGAATTACTATATTTGACTACTTTTTTTGGACTACAAAATTCCTGTGATGTGATGAGATGTGCCTACATCTGAGCCATTAATATTACAACTGTAATTTTTATTTACACTACACTAATTCATGATTCGTTTAAACCTATTTATCTATGTTTCTCATACTTAGCTTTATCTATTTTGTCGTGTACATTTTCAGAGCCATGGCGGTGTGCCTCACCCTGATGGTTGGTCGTGGCAGTGCGGTCATCGGTATCAACGTGCTCAAGCGACTCCTCGATACCAACTGCGAAGCAGCTTTCTATATCTATGGGTCTATCGCTTTTGGTAAGTATTGTTTATTCAAACTTTGTTCCCAGTACATTAAGATTCTATAGAACTCACTGTTAGACCATAATGAATTAACAGAACTAAGAGTTAGGGCAGACAATAGATCTGCACAATATAAAGTCGCAATTATTATAAGAACTGAAAAGTAAAACATTTATTTTTACTAAAATTTACAGTGAAGACATGATGATGGCTTTCTGCGTCGACCACAATTTATCTGGGATAGGAGCAGGGACTGATTAGCGTGATTTATTTATTATATTACCTACGTCTACCAACAATTGTTCACACTGGATACAGCGACATAAATCATTATAAAAAAAAACAAAAACAAAAAAAGCACAAACATAAAACATCAAAATCTTACACGTGAAATTACTTTCAGGTGGTGGCATTGTCGGATTCCTCCTACCTTCAGACGAGAAGATCAGAGAACAGAAGAAAGCATTAAAAACTTGAACCAAGTCTTAGGAAAGCATGATTGTATTGTGCTTTGTGCGTGTATATATTATTGATATGAACTAATGTTCAAGTTTGGTGTTGCTAATCTTATTTCTAAGGCGCTTGAATGTAGTACAAAATATTTTAATTGTAAACACGTTCCCGATACCTAAACAAAAGCGCACTGCCATAATGGCTTAGCACCAATAACGTTTAGGCATAATACATTCAGGTGTAACCTAGTGAAAATTGTAAAAATCGACGAATTTTTATTGCTATAAGTAAGTTTTAAGCGAAGATTTAATTTAAATAAAAAGTAATTTATTTATTTTATTTACTTTATCGTATTTTAATTTTTAAATATATATTTTAATATCTTTAGTTATTAGATTATTTTATTTCGTTTTTAAATTAATTTATCGTGGTTAAGATTTATTGTAAATAAATGGGCAAGATAAGATAAGATTTCCGATTCAAATAAGTTTTTGATATATGTAGGTGTTGTGAAAGTTATTTATATTTGTGAATATGAGAAATAAAATATTTAATTTAAATCAATCGTTTGTTTAATTTGTGATTGGATTACGATAGGACAAAAGTTGACGACTGAAGTTGGTACCTACAGATACTTGGTACCTATTAGCTGGTGTTTTTTCCTATTGAAATTGTACGATCGTCGACTATATTATATGTTTTGGTTCAGGTGCCAATACGTTTTTGTGACATACATAACTTGATCCTGAAACCAGGATCGGCTCCTCACCCTCACGAGAGAACTCCTCAACGGTTAATAATACGGACACGAAACTTTGTATCCGCGTTCAATGTTGATAGATAAACCTAATTTTATTTTTAAAATATATATATTTTTTTTATAATTTTCTTAATGAAAGCTTGTTTCTTTTTTTAATTTATTTCAATATATCTTCCACAAAAAAAAATCACAAATGTTTACCAACAGCGCTATCCCTACAATGTCACTATTTTAAGCACCAAAAAATCATGCATGCTATGGTAATTAAGCCTATACATATAGTCAAAGGTCACACTGCTACCATAGACGAGCGATCGACTGCCTTCTGAAATATAAAAAAAGTAAAAAAATACATCTACCCTCAATAACTATTCTTAATAGATTCAAACCTCTCTCTCGCTCATTTCAAGCACCGTTTAGCTGGCGCGAGCAACATCATGTTCTTTTTTCGAATAATTTAGCTGTTTTTTTTTAATTTTTATGAAAGTGATAGTAAAAAGTTTGTAATCTTTTGTTTTTCTTCAACAACATGAGTATAAACAAGTTCGTTTTACGTTTGTTCGTGTATGTGGTGGTGGTTTGTCCTGTTATACTGTCTGCCCACGCGCATGATAAGAGCTATGTGCCACATGGACAAGGTAAGATGTTTTATTTTTAAAAATTCTGGGAATGAGTCGGGGAAGGCCTACCTATATCGGCAGTACTGTATCGGTAGTATTTCTTGTAATGAAGATATGTCAAACGAAACTAGTGATTGATTTTTAGGTTATGTTGAATCAGTTGGGTTCTTGTCTTTTGACTGAGATTATAGTTTACTGCATAGTCCCCATAATTATGACTAGACCAAGATTATTTCTGGACTGTCTGTGATTGATAACATTATTTTTAACTTACTTCTAAAAACAGGAGGAGGTTATCAGTTTTTTTATCATTTTTCTACATCGATTTCTCCATGATTACTGGTCCAATTTAGTAGAAAAAGCTCGCGCGGTGGTCCCGTGTTTATCTTCTATAATATGTATTTTTTCATCTTCGTCTATGACTATGTGAATGATATGCTAATAATATAGTCACAATGTCAAATTGATACTTGACAAAGATTTGTGTGAGATACCACAACTAAAAGGGGTAAAAAAAAAAACAAATAAACGTTCAGTTCTAATACGTATTTGTTTGTAAACCAGTTAACAGAAATAACTTTCGTTTAACCAGAAAGGAATCTGTTCTTCCATCACGATACTCATTCCAGAGCACCAGCATTACAAAGAGCCTCCCTGCGCCATCTGCCCCCGTCACGGCAGGTGTGTGCCCAAGGTGCAGTGTCCAGCACACGTCAGAGCCAGCTCCTACAACCCCGCGTGCCATCTAGAAGGGACAGAAGGAGTGTGCTGCTTTACTGGCAGTGGGCATGCAGGTAAGACAGTTTTTTTACAAGATATAATTTCAAGACATCGTGTATTACTAATAGACCTGTTCAAATGGTCGCAACTGCTGATTAAGAGGTCCTGGATGGTTGGCCAAAGTGTATTTCTTTATTTTTCTTCCTGGTGGCCTCGTTGGCCCACTTGTTGGAAGCGCTACTGAGCATGAGTTCTTAGGTTTGGTTCCCAGATCAGGCAGTGTTATTGGGTTTTTTCTATTCGGAATTTTTCAATAGCTACTGGAACAAATCTGACGGAATGTGGGTGATACTGAACTGTAATAAACGCCACGGGGCATAAACAGTTAAATACGATAATAAGAAGAAGAATTCTTATTTCTTTTAATTTTATCCCCCTAGCGGAATCCGAACGCCACTCCCGCGCATCGAGATCTACGTCCATCAGCGCCGATGACATCAAGTCTTCTCACTCGCAGTCGCGACAGAAGCTGTCTCAGTGGATCATCCTCGCTGCCAAACTTCTAGACCACTCCACGCACACCATCGTCAATACCACTTCGCCGAGTTATGGTCATCATTTGGTAAGGAAACATTTTTGTAACACAGTACAAAACTGCTTAGGTCCGTCACATCACTATCTCAGCCCCCGTAGCATGACCTCCGTAGAAACGGGTTTTATCGACGAAAATATCGAGAAAATGACAGATTTCTTTCGTTGATCTATCATTTAGTCTATTCTTCCATCGACAAAACTCGTTCCTACGGTGGTCATGCTACGTGTGCTGGTCTAATTGAAAACCAATGTTGGGCGCTAGCTGCTCGGCCGTTTGCTGAACTGGGCCTATTTGGCGCAGCCGTGAGGCACGCAATATTGTCTTCTGTTGTTGAGATTTAAGTTTTTAATTTTTGTTTCGTGTTGTGTGCTCTTCTGACATGTGTCAAATAAACATGTTTTCTTTCTTTCGTTGTCTTATGTTGATTAAAAAAAAACCTTCATTTGGTTGGAGCACCTGCACGAAATCATCGAACTACATTATTTTTCTTCTTCAGTCGGTGAGGACACACGACGAGCGCGCCGCCACCCTAGGTCACGGCGGTTTGCTGAACTTGTTCACTGCGCAGGAGTTGAAGGCGCGCCAGGCTATCTCCGAAGATGAACTGGCATTAGGACTGACTGATAATACTGATGGTGAGTTCATTTTGTTAAGATTCACGAGTATTGTTACAAAAACTATAAAGACACAAAAAAAGACATTTTTGAAAAAGAAAAAAAATAACTGACTTCCAAAAAATGTGCTCCGTTGGTCTCGCGGTTAGTGTGACTACTGAGACTGGGATCCTAGGTTCCGATTCTTGGGTCGGGCAAAACGTGTTATTGGGTTTTTTCCATTAGGAATTTCTCATTAGCAGCCCCGAATTAGGAAGTGGACGGTATGGTACCCCCTTGCTTCTTTGAACGTTAAATTTGCCTAAATATAAATTCTGTATTATGTTTCAGGTCCATTCTGCCCCCCACAACCATCGTGTTCGGCTCCAAATCGCTACAGGAGCATTGGGGGGGAGTGCAACAATCCCACATCTTCCACATGGGGTGCGGTCTTCACCGGCTTCGAAAGACTTCTGCCTCCTCATTATAGTGACGGTATTTTGAATTTTTTTTATTAGGCTGAACTTTTTCATTTAATCAGTAGTAAACTCTGTTGGAAGCTATATCACCTTCATCATCAGCCTAGCCATTTCCTCACTACGTTGGAGTCGGCTTCCTGTCTAACCAGATGCAGCTGAATACGAGTATTTTACAAATAGCGACTGCCTATCTGACCTCCACAACCCAGTAGTACTAACTAGGTAATACGATACTCCTTGGTAAGACTGGTTGTCAGACTAACTCTGTTGGAAGCTGTATCCTGTAACATATTTATATGAAAACAATTGTCTACTGTGTTCCCAGGTTTTAAATTCTGAAGCTTGTAGTATAATACATCTTATTATAAGCCTGGACAATTTTTCGGATGGCGTATGAATTTTTTGAGACTGCAATTATTTTTCCCTTTTGATACTTCTACATATTTTTGTTATTTGTCTATTTATCCTTTATAATGAACGTAAGCAAAGTACCAAACTAAGTAAAAAAAACTTATTTGAATTATAATACCCAATAATAATAACTTTTCTTCGATCCCAAGGATTTCTGCACTACATGTCTTAAGAAAGTGTTGATTGGAATAGGCTTTCTAAAAACTCTCATGTTTTCAGGAACATGGGCCATGAGAACAGCTAAGTCTGGTCTACCTCTGCCAAGTGCTCGTACTATTAGCAGTGCACTACTCCTGGACGGGAGCCACCCCAGCAGGACTCACAACATGATGTTCATGCAGTTTGGACAGTTCATCGCTCATGACATTAGCGCGGGAGTCGTGTTCACTGCAGGTGAGGACCTTCACTAGAATCCTTTGTACATGAAAATTCAAATTCAGTCAGCTGGCTTGAGAAATCAGTCTGTCGTAAGGGCTCAAACACAAAAACACGTTACGACGACGCAACGTGCCACCGCACGGCAACGTGACGTTGCACGTTGCGTCACGATCTCTCGTCACTCTGTACTCATTGTGAGAAATGCAAAATTACATAAAATTCTCCGAAACCATACTAATATTCAGCAATCCTGCCTTTGACTGTCCGCAGACAATGGCAGTGGTATCTCCTGCTGCATGAACAATGGCGAAGACGTGCTGCCACCAGAGCTGCAGCACTTCGCCTGTGCACCAATAGTGGTGGCTCCTGACGACCAGTTCTACGGGCAGTTTCGACAGAAGTGCATCAACTTTGTCAGGACTCAGATCGCGCCAGCTAGCGATTGCTCTGTAGGATATGCTAAACAGGTACGCAGTCTTTTTCAAGGTTTTATTTTAAACGTTCCTTTCATATACATATCTGATAGTTCACAGACAGATACTGTGGAGTTGGTAGCGCCACACTCAACGCTCTATGAAGCGAGCTTATACTTGGAATTCCTTGAAGGATAAAATTTGAAATGAATTTATTCGGAAAGCAAGCTGAAGTGATATTGGGCTGACCAGAGCATGTCTGTTGAAAGATTGATGACCAGTGGAGCATATAAGTGGATTTGAGACCGCCTATCGGCAAGCGTAGTGTGAGAGTTTTACCAGCCAGATGGATCAACTACCTTAAAAGGTGGCTGGTGGTGGTTAAACTGAGTGCGGAAGACCTTGTACAGGATGTTGTGGCATAGTTTAAGAGAGGACTATTTCTAGCAGTGGATTGCGAATGGCTGATTTAATAGAACTGATTTATCCGCCGGAAAATAGCAAAAAATGTAATTCTCTACCTGCAGATGAATGGCGCAACTCACTACCCGGACCTGTCCCACCTGTACGGCAGTTCTGAGGAGAAGCTCTTATCTCTCCGGTCTGCTGGTGGCCTGCTGAAGACCTTCAATGACTATGGCAGGGAGCTGCCGCCTCTGACGGAGAGGGAGGAGTGTTTAGCGGTGAAGGAAGGATCGGCTTGCTTTGAATCAGGTATTGTTCTCTTGATACTTAAACCTCTTTGCATAATCATCGTATGACTGCTAGGATGCAATACTAAATAGATAGATAGATGGAATGCTCTTTATTATGTACACCACACAAATTAAAGGTATGAAAAAAAGGTAGACAGTTTATTGTTGGAATTTACATAGGTTGACACAATTTGCGGGGTTATATCTAAAGCGATCTTTTCAAGACTACCTTTGGATGGATTACAAGAAGAGGAAGGACTATCTGTGAGAGGAAACAGTTCGTAATACATGAAACGGGTCCAAGTCACAGTCGTTCTGGGTCATGCCCGTTTTCTTACGTCTTCCTTCCCTGCTGTGAGAGGAGGGCAAATAAGCATTTCATCATCATCATCATCATCATCATCATCATCATCATTTCAGCCAAAAGACGTCCACTGCTGGACATAGGCCTCCCCCAAGTGTCGCCACATTGACCGGTCCCGTGCGACTCGCATCCAGCGGATCCCTGCAACCTTCACCATTAATAAGCATTTAGCCAATCTTAAACCAGGAACAATATTAAGTTACTTCATGCATAAAACACACTAGAAAATATTGCCATCGAATAAGAACATTTTTCTTGTTGTGACCTCGTATCTAATTTATAAAGAGGTAACATTTGTATGTAAGTTGTAGGGGTATTATTAGCGTAACTAATGATCCAATTCTAAAAATTCTTTCACTGACAGAAAGCTACATTATTCGTGGGTGTTATAGGCTATCAATTATATTTGTATCATGCATATTAGCTGGGCTATCACATATTTGCGGACGTAGTCGCGGGCGAAGTGCTAGCAAAAGACAAAACAATGAGCATCCTATGAATGTAATTTTTTCCTTGTCACATCAGATATGAAAATATCTTTGTCAACTTTGTGAAAGTACTCATCATGATTTCTGAATTAAAATATTTATTTTTTCGTAGGAGACAACCACGGCAACCAGATAATTTCCCTAACAGTTCTCCATACGATCTTCACGAGGGAGCACAATCGTGTAGCTCGAGGTCTGTCGGCCCTCAACCCTGGCTGGGATGAAGATACCGTGTTCTGGGAGACTAGGCGGATACTGCAGGCTGAGTTCCAGCATGTCATTTATAATGAGTGGCTGCCTATGCTTCTGGGTAAGATGACCTTAATGTTATGTAAACATAACGTCACGCCTGTAATCCCCGAAGGGTTAGGCAGTGGTGTACCTAACAGTACACCCACAGTAATGGGAAAACCCAATAACACTTTGCCCGACCTGGGAATCGAACCATGGAACTTATCATCAGATTTACACTAAATAAGTTCTAAGAAATCGGAACCTCAATTTCAATCAGGACTTATTTATAACGTGGATTCAAAGTTTAGTACATTATACAGGTCCCCAAATCATCAAGACGTTCGAGCTCGCACCGTCTGCAGGCTACTCCTCATCATACGACCCTCACACGAATCCGTCGCTGTCAGCAGAGTTCTCCGCCGCTGCCATGAGATTCGGACATTCAGTAGTCGATGGTAGAATTGTGTAAGTGCGAATGAAAGCCAAAAAAGCTTGTGTTGTTGTTTATGACTTTTTTTAAATTTATGGAATAAATATGTTTAAAGTAGAAGGATCCAAGAAAGAAGCATGTTTTTATTCTTCATCAACTCTGCCTTCTGTTTCTCAATACATTCACAAAACGTTTACCAACAGTGTCATATCAGCGCCCCGTTGTCAATGTCAAAAGACCATTGTAGCACTGTACTCGTATTTTCTTGTTCACAGATTAGAAATTAAGTTTTAATAAACATGAAAGTTAAAATGATGGGCTAAACATCATCTGCCTAGGGTCGGCTTTCAGTCTTAACCGGATGCAGCTGAATACACTGGCATTCAGCTGCATCCGGTTAAGACTGAAAGCCGACCGCTCCATGTAATATACTGATATTACATGGAGCGACTGCCTATCTGACAACACTCCACAACCTAGTTAGAGTACTGGGTAATACGATACCGATACGATATTGCTAAGGGACACCTGTAACGACTGTCAAAGGTCTACAAGTGACAGCCGGGACCAACGGCTTGACATGTTTTCCGGGGCGCGGAAGAAACTCAGTATGTAATGGGCGGTCACCCATCCTCGGACCAACCTAGGCAAGTGCTTCTTAACCTGAAGATCTGCCCGAGCGGCTGTTGTTATTTAGCCACGAGCTCCTCCCATCCATGGGCTTTCTAATGACACATAGGTATTATTATTGGATTCATTTTCTTTTTCAGTATCCAAAGTCCCAAAATGGGCGGAGTATACGAGACCATATCGATCCCGGAGCTGATGTTCCAGCCGACGAGGATGCGGCTGCGACACTTCCTGGACAGGTTGCTGATAGGACTGTCCTTGCAGCCAATGCAGAACGTCGACCCATTTGTTACAGAAGGGGTTTGTTGATTTTTTTATTAAGTTTTGCTGGCCACGCTACTTAATGGTTTCGGTGGAGTGATTGTATAACATTGTACACGCGTTCGCAATGTTATTCGTTTTGACTATTCAACATTATTCGTTGCGTTTTTTATGTTGCCAAACAGACGAATTTTTCATATTTGTGAATCATCTACGAATTTCCTTCAAAACTCTGACTATTATGATAGAAAAGTGTGTGTTCGCATTGTCAGGGCTAAATCAGTGTGTAGACAGTAACGTGTCACCGTAAAGCAAGTTTTAGCCGCAACACTTATATCACTTCATTAGAACTACACAACTGGGTATTGGCCAGTCCCTCAGAGGATCAGTCTCAACTTAATTCTAGCCACGACGCGACGGTGGAACCCAAGAACAAAATAATTATGATGGCAGTAAACTCGAAGCAGTTATTAGCACTCCTGGCAGTCGAAGCCGCTGTACTTTAAAGGTATCTAACATATTAGGCAGTTGGCAGAGGTGTTTCTATAGTTTCGTCAGTTATGTTTAAATCCCATGTAATAGAGGCGAGCCTATTGCCATCAACTGGACATGAGTTCGGGTTCATGAGAAATTTCTGCTGCAAAAATCTAATAAAAAAACTAATAGAACTTTGCCCGACCCGGGAATGTCCTCATGTTCAGCAGAAGCGCTTGCAACCACAAGACTGTCGAGGCATACGTTCCACGTTCACCACGTATCCACGTTTCTCTAAAATCATCATCTTTGTAATGTTCAGCTCTCCCGCTACATGTTCCACGGCGGCAATCCCTATGGCGTAGACCTGGCGGCCATCAACATCCAGCGGGGTCGCGACCACGGACTGAACTCATACAACCAGTACAGGAAACTAATAGGACTTGATACTTACACCGAGTTCCAGCAGTTCGCACCTAGCGTAAGTATCCTATTCAAATAATTCTGTTTTCATCATTATCAACTTACAACAGTCCACTCCGGGATAAAGTTGTCCAATCACACGCCATTCAACTTGATTCTGCTGCTACCAGCCACCCTGCGAAGATCATCTAAGCCGAAGCTGCTGGAGACCGCAAATCGGAAAACGTAAGTTATGGCACCACCTTACGTTTTCCGATTTGCGATTATATGTGCGGACCATTGTGACTTGAGCTTGCAATTTCTGTGAAAGGTTGCATTGCATGCGTAGTCTTTTGCACAGAGAAGGAACTGCGAACATGCATGATGCTTTGTCCTTATTCATGGACTCATCCGTCAAGAAAAGGTAGTACTTAAGATGGAAGTTTATACCATCCCTACGGTGCTTTGTTTCGTTTGTTGGAATCTTGAGTATTGGACTATATCCTGCTTGGTTAATGAAAACCTTTTTAAGAATAACCTTCAAATGCAACGCCAATATAACGCCATAATGCTTGGTCAATGAAAAGTTAAGGTCAGTGCACAGAGTAAAGTAATATAACGGGTATCAGTGTATAAAATGTTCATGTACTCAAAACTTATTTCTTTCACAGGCAGCTCAAAGACTATCCTCAGTGTACGAGCGTCCAGAAGACATAGACCTCTGGGTGGGAGGGCTGCTAGAAGAGTCAGTGGACGGTGGCATAGTGGGCCCGACTTTCGCAAATATCATAGCTGACCAGTTCGCCAGGCATAAGAAAGGAGATCGGTTCTACTATGAGTATGGACCTGATGTCAATCCGGGAGCTTTTACTCCAAGTAAGTGGAAAACGGTATAACGATGACTTTCTATATCGATGCATCATCAACATAATACGCAAAAAAGCATTTCGCCAATAATGTTAAGTCTCATGTAAGAGCAGATCAACAGGATATAAGTCCTGACTCCAGACTGCAACTGAGCACAGCTGATTGAACCCCAAGCCAATCCAAAAATATGAAAAAAATTCGAAGAAACGATTTAACCATGAGTGATTTAACCATTAACCATATTTACCAAAGATGTTCCCTACAGCTAGCAAATAACCATCTATTGGTATAAAAATGTCGTCCTAGATCTTTATTCCTATTTCATGTAATTTTTAAAATCTCGTGTAGTTCATCCACTTAAAAAAATAAGACGGGTGGCTAAAATTATGATCCGAATGTTTTTCTGCCGCGGATCACATCACATGAAAGTGAAAGAATCAAATAAATTACAACTTTATAATTTAGACGTTTATTTAGCTTATGTTTGGCAATATTAATAGGCTCAGTGATGATGAAGAGGCGTAAATGGCCTTCATCATCTGCCTAGCCTTCTCCGACTATGTTAGGGTCGGCTTCCAGTCTAACCGGAGACAGCTGAATACCAGTATTTTACATGGAGCGACTGCTTATCTGACCTCCACAACCCAGTTAGTACGAGGTAATACGATGCCCCTTGATAAGACTGGTTGTCAGACTTTTTGGGCCGACTACCTGTAATGATAGCCAAAGATCTACAAATGACAGCCGGGACCAACGGCTAACATGCTTTCCGAGGCACGGAGGAAACTCGGTATGTAATGGGTGGTCACCCATCCACAGACCAACCTAGGCAAGCACGACTTAACCTAAAGATCCATCCGAGCGGCTAAATGGCCTTCTTATCTATTAAATGTATTGATTACAGGTCAATTAGAAGAAATAAAGAAGGTGACGTTGTCCCGCGTAATGTGCGACAACCGAGACGGCATAGAGTTGTTGTCGCAGCCGCCTGCAGCTTTCCTCAGAGCCGATGTACCTGGGTGAGTAATGAGTATTGCTATGATACATTCCACGTTCCACACTGTAGCAGATTTCAGTATTTCGGGCTTACTCCCTAAATATTTAGTCAAACTGGTAAGGACAGGTACTGACCGGACTCTGACAGTAAACGGTGTTCGCCTCAACTTGTCCATACCGGTTTCACAGCGCCTTTTAATTCGGGACTGAATTAATATGCGTTTTTGGATATGAACAGCCCAGGATCAATTTAATTTAACATCTATCAGAAGTTTTAAATAATGGAACCAATAATAACATAATATTACGCTAGTGCTCCCAAAGGGCAACAACCGTTGCCGGTTAGGCAGAGGTGTCAATCACGAGCACCAAGAATTATGTAAACACTTAACAACTACTATTAATACTAATAACGGGATATTTACCATGTTTACTGTTTTCTATGAGTTCCCGATATTTCGGCGCTGTTGCAAGCACTATGATCACGGATAAACTGAAGTTATTGCGGGTGGGTGTTTATGAGCAGACAGATCGGTCTACCCTCTTTCTTGTTCGTTTTTTGCACTCAGTACCGCTACCACTGTCACTCGCAACTCGATTCTGCTCCCGACACACGAAACTCACTGTGTCCGCTCGCGAACTTTTTTCGGCACTTTTCCGCTTTTTATACAGCTGCTTTTTTAACAACTTTTAATAGTGTTTTCTCTTACGGAACAGTAGGAGAAAACACTTTTAAAAGTTGTTAAAAAAGCAGCAGCTAATTAAAATTTCATGTTGTTGCGAACATAGTATTCTGGAACTCATATTTTATGAAAAGATCAACAATCGTTATTCATCGCGATGAATATATAGTGTGACTGGTTATTAGTGACCGATACTTAAACACGTGATTGTACTCATGATAACAAACAACTTTTCCAAAGAAACATTTTTGTTTTAATATTCATTCAATTTTATCATAATCACAACAGCGCGCCGTATGAAAGGGCGCGCGCCTGTGACCTATCAGCTGTTAGCCGCATGACGCCGTTCTGTCTCATTACTATCGTACAACAGTGGATAGGCAGAGCACCCGCGCGGCTCGCAAGCCCGCTCCGTAATGCTCCGCTGTTGTGTTATTGTGATAATAGTGAATGAAACACTGTTTCAAGCTTTCACGGTTTACAACTATACTGTCACTTACGGGATATCTTCCGTGATTGTTCATTATATTCTTTTTTTTTTTTTATATCGGGAGCTCAAAATAATGAACAATCACGGAAGATATCCCGTAAGTGACAGTATAATAGTGAATGAGTATTAAAAAATGTTTCTTTGGGAATGTTGTTTGTTATCATGAATCACGTGTTTAGGTATCGGTCACTAATTACCAGTCACGCTATATATTTAATATACACTTAGTGTATACATATTGGTGCGCGTGACTGTACCTTAGTAAACCCACATGTAATTGAGAGCGAGCCTATTACCATCAACTACGCATAGCTGTTGCCCGAGACTTTGTTTGCGTGGACATTTTGATGTTTTGTTTTTCCGAATAAAAAAAGTAGCCTATGTGCTATTCCAGACTACAATCTATCTTGGCCAAACTTCACCCAGATCCGTTCAGCCGTTCTGGCGTGATTGAGTAACACAGCCATCCATATAAACTTATAGAATAACTAAGATTATCCTTATTTCATTCTTTCAGAAATGAACCAGTGCCCTGTGACAATCCCAGAATACTTTCTATGGATTTGAGCAAGTTTAAAGAAAGTTAAGTCTTATATTTTAGTGATAAAATCTATATTACAATGTCCTAAGATATTTTGAACTCTCTTCTAATCAAACATAATTTTGTATAAGAAACTGGCATTATTGTAACTGGTAGTTATTGTAGATATATTGATTAAATGTCATTAAATTTTAAAATCAACGGCGTTAAAGTTACGGTAGTCAGGGTTCCATAGACAGGATTCTCTTATGGCATCAAAACCTTAAGGGAGTAAGTAAGTAATTCTTATGCATTGACGAAGAACCGTGTATTAAAAGCGAAAAGCCGAAATTTTTGCCGGACTATTCGCCTTGACTGCAGCCTCTTTTTGATCGGCTTTAGCTGATTCCGGGTCGACGTGTGGTCACTCCTTAACTCAACTGTTTAATAAGCGAATTTAAGCAATAACTAATACATTATTATACCGCCTCAATTGGTTTCCACTGCTGGGCCACATTATGAATCCTCTATATGAGGATGTTACACAAAAAACCAAGTGTAAATATTATCTTTCTTTTCAAATACAGAGTTATTTTGTTTTAAAACATTTTCGATTGTTCACAGTCTTAAGGTACAATGTTATTTTTTCTATTTTCACAACAGGGTGTTCAAATGTTTATGTGTTACATATTATGGTAAGTTGAAATTATTGTGTATTTTTTCTTATTTTGTTCTTTCTCTTGTAATTCTTGTTTCTTCTATTCTAGTCTCAATAAGATAATTGTCATGTCTACAACACTTCGAACAAATTGATCTGAATTGCCCACATTGATTAACTAATTGTTATTTCTGCACTATAAGATCCTAGTTGATTTTTACAATCAATTGATTCTGTTGCAAAAACGATCTTTGTTTTTAAACAGTTGCAACATTTTGTATGTTTTTTTTTACTTTTTGTGACATGATCAATGATTTTGTAAATAGGAGATTGTAGGAGTGAATTATTTTGACAGCTGATTTATTTTTGTTGATACAATGTTTTTGACGTCGTTTTGCTTACTGTCATCTTTGCTTTTATAGCTCTAGTTTCTCATTGGTGCCCGAACAGTGGGAAACTAGAGCTGGTTGGGTCATCAGGAATGTTGTGTCTATACTTAATGGTTATTTAAGTGATTTTGATTGAGGAAGTGGTCTATGCAAAACATTAATGTCTTGTGGTCAGGAGAGCTTTATTACGCCATGTACGAGTAGGCTTAGAATTGATTTATTTCTTGCTTAATCACTTTTTTCTTCTATGTAAATAATTGTATCTTGTCTTCTCTTCTTTTTCTTCAAATAGTGAATTTCAACTTGATTTTTGTCTGGGAAAGTACCTGATTGGGAGGTTTTTTCCGTAAAAAATCTATAAATCGGGGGCCAAATATTGCTGGATTTTGTGATAATATAAAAAGTAATCGTGTTGTTATAATTATTTTTTTTGAAAATATTTTTAAAAGTATTAATTAATATTTTTGTATATTTGTAAGTTCTTCAATTACGAAAAATTTCTAAAAAAAAATCTACCTTACCTACCAGTTATAACGATTGGGAAGGCAGTGTTTCACTCCATAGCGGGATTCTTGTACTCGCAAAGCATACAACTATTTTTATTTTAACCTTAGTTACTTAATGTGTTTATGCATTAAATTAGATTTTAAGATATTACAAGCTAGATGAGAGTACCTATAAACGTAAAAAAAAAAACAGAAAAATAGTAACAATAATTGTGCCACGGAATAGTATTGTTGAATAAACAATGACATTTTACAAATATTACCCGCCTACACACCTGAATGCGATTTTAATTTTTTTTACAATCTTGACTTTTTAAAGTAGGTATAAAGCGGTAGAAGTGATGGCAAAAAAGAAACTGTAAAAATGTACATTAAAATGAAATTTTACAAACGTTCAAGCGTTTTATGAACTGTAAATTCAATTAAAAATATAAATAATTTTGATCAATTTTGAAAAGTAGAACTGATTTTAATGAGTTATTATTGTATAGCTTTGATTTTCAATGATAATTGCATGAGTTTTTATTTCATAATATGCTTAATTTTTTTTTTGTATGTTTAAAATATTTTTTTAGCTGATTAATTTATCAAACAATCATCTGAACATGTTTTGCGGAAAATATTTTTGTATAATATCGCAACTATACAGAGTGTCATAAAGATAAAGGTTTTCATGTTGTTTTAATATAAATAATTAATCTTGTAATCTCATCGAATAGAAAAGAATGAATGTAAAATAATAAACTATTTTTGTGACAGCCTGTATACAGGAGCTCCTGTAATAAATACTTTTAAATAAAATCATGTATGATTTTAAAACAGTCAATAAATGAATGAACACTTACATTTTGCGTTTTTTTAATAATGACGTGAGTAACCTGCTTTGAAAAAAAAAGCAAATTTTCAAGTTTGCGTTGGGTGTTTATAGTTTTAACTTCCTAAAAAAAATAAAAAAAGCCAAGTGGAAGTCGGACTCACGCACGAAGGGTTCTGTACCGCCGTATAATTTTTAACACTACATACGCCAAAAAGCGTTTCTTGTTCACGGCAGTGTTAGCTGCCAGATTAATACACACTCTGTTAAAATTTCAAGTGTCTGCCTGCAACGGTTCAAAAGATATCTACACCCCTGTGACAGACGGAAAGACGGTCAGACAGCGGATTAGTTATAGAGTCCTGTTCGCACCCTTTGGATACGGAATCCTAGAAATATGTACCACCTCCTAAACTAGATAATTCACGATATTTTATACAAGGGCCCTAATACGAGCGCGCAGTGTAAAATAACGTAAATACGTCGTTTTAAATTTAAAAAATACTCGTTTCACATAATTATATTTTTGCCACCCAAACACAATAAAATATATATCTGATACTGATTATGCTTGTTGCAAGCAATTTAACTAAAATTCTTTATGATAATAGTATTTTCGATTCAAACATCGACGTATAAAATTAATATAATCTAGAAAAGGGATTCAGCAAGTGTCATATTGTTCTTCTTTCTTCTCTGTTCACCAATTCCGATTTTTTGAGGAAGAAAGTAAATTCTCTAAAGGTTGAAGATGTTCACCATCTACTTGTAGAGAGTACAAAGGACAATAAGGAAAGAGAAACACTGTTGAGTACGTTAACAATAAATGAATACAATACCGGTCCATACGTACATGTTTTAGCGCAACCTACACCGGAGATAGCAATTCTCCTTGCTGATTGGTTAACAGAATAATAATAAAATACTGTGTATCTTGACTTGGCTTGCGAGGTTGTCGACATGTGGGATGTGGACTCAGCGATCATTGTGCCGATAGTTGTATCAGCCCATGGCTTAATTGCCAAGAGCCTCGACCAATATCTGAGGAGGCTCTCGTTAGGCAGCTGGATCAAGGGCTTGATTCAGAAAGCGGTACTTCTGGACACGGCTCGTATTGTTAGGAGGTTTCTCTCTCTGGAGCCCTGACCGCCGGTAGCTTGGACCCTGTTCCCGATACCGGTGGGCTACTTTTTTAATATTTTTAAATGTTTTTTAAGGTATATTTAAAAATATAATTTATTTGTATAGAAATTAATAAAGGAAAATACTGTGTGTAGTTTAGTTTAGAATATTCCAAATTATGAATACATTTCACGCACAATGGCCCAGTTTAAGGACTAAGTGCGGAAACCAAAACAAGTTTTGCTGTAATTAATAGATTTCGAAATTAATGTTTTCTTTTATCTAATGCACAATTATTGCTTCGTCTGTAAATCTATCACATAATATTGTTCTACTTTTTCTCTGATATCTTTATAAATGGAATGTGGCGTCTTTTAGGGCTGCCAACTTGTTACATTAATTTGTTCCTCAGCTAGCCACAGGGCATGCAGTTCGAGGATAAGCTAGATATAAATATGTCGGATCCGGTTGTTACTACGGACATAAAATGAATTGGAAAGCGCGCCAGTGTGCAGTGGTGACATCACGCGACCTACTTACTAGACACAACACAGCGTGCTTCTACAGAGCCCTGATGTCCAGCTCGAGGCGAGGGCGACAATCAATGTCTGACCGGGGTGGAGTTGAGACGTCTTGGTGCCCGATTCGTGTTGTGTTTAGTTTTGCTAGAAACAGTGTATACCAGTGTGTTTTCATAGCACGAAACCCATCGTCTGCCCACATGATGTACGAGCCTAACGGAGTAAATCCTGACATACCCGACACAGTATAATAAAATTTATATTGCATATTAAACTTAGCAGTTATAGCTGGACTTAATATTGTTTCAAAGCTAGTTTTTGTTAGACTTTCACCTTGTTGACATCCTTAGATGTGAGTGGTTTATGTCTGGGTGGCTCTGTATACAGGCGTGAAGTAGAAGATCCAGTCGGAGTGCTCTTGAAACTAGTCATCATTTCAGCCGAAAGACGTCCACTGCTGGACATAGGCCTCCCCAAAGTGTCGCCACATTAACCGGTCCCGTGCGTCTCGCATCCAGCGGATCCCCGCAACCTTCACCAGGTCATTGAAACTTGTAAAGCAAATTTTTACAGCCTGAACCTTACTATCTCATAATCTGAATGAAGAGATGATTATCGCAACGATTCTCACTTCTTCGTTCTCTTACGAGCATTAACGAACCCCAGATTTACCAAAAATGCTGGCAGTAGAAGTTCGAAATTAATTATTATAGACTCGGCAAACCTTAGGCTGAGATCTACAAACGTTACTGAGCACGAACATTACTTGAGCGTTCTCTATAAGCTAACATTTAACTTCTTTATTCAGTTGTATGATTTTTATATAACACTAGCTTTTGGCCGCGGCTTCGCCCGCGTCGATGTCGAATAATATCCAATTACTTACCTTCATCGTCCTTCTTAAACCTTCGGGGGAAGAATTTTCAAGAACGCTGATACACGTATAAATTAATTTTCAATCGTCAGCCTAAACACAAAATTTGAAGATCCTTACTTCAAAACTGACGGACTTTCATGTAAACTTCTATCCCTTATTTCACCCCTTTAGTGGTGGAATTCTCAAAAATCCTTTTATATTGGATACTTACTCTTCACGAACAGCACACCCTCCAAATTTCATGCCTCTAGGACCAGCGGTTTGGGCTGTGTGTTGATATATCAACCAGTCAGTCAGTCAATCAGTCAGTTTACCATTTTATATAAATAAATTAAGTTACACCACAAAATCCCGTCTTGAAAAGACCCTTAACTTACAGTAAATTGATCTTCAAATACATTTTCGGTCGCTCCACCAACTTGTTAGGTATTAGGTACTTCTGCCTTCCCCTCCACAGTGGACTCACGATGACCATTAACACGACGCACCCCTCATACAAAAGACATAGTTATCACTTAAGAGTACTACGTATCATTAAAGTGTTTACTTTTCTCTATCAATTAGAAAATTGAAACACGTGGCGTGCATTTAATTCTCCTAGAATCGATTAGTTGGTTGGTTGGTTATTTTTACTGAAGACTGTGAAAGTACACCAAGGTCACCGAGGAATTGAGAGAAGAACTTGTCAATCTTCACTTTAGCATTTCTTACGGCATTGTAGACACGATACTTTGGGAATAGGTGACCGGCGATTTTTGGAACCTCGTTGCAGCGTCTGGCAAAAAACAATCGATAGAATTCGTGCAATGCTCCAAATAACCGAACATTAAACGTGGCCAAGAAGCAGATGAAGAATTCATGTAATCGCCAAATTATTTTACCATACTGGGTGGAAGAGACACAGCGGTTACCACGTATTCAGTACATCATTCTGAGCCCCCACACAGAAATTTTACATCATATTGAACACGTGGTAACCGTTTTCGAGTCGGTGTTGAAAGAAATCGCATTCCACGCGTCAATGCGACTCGACTCGCGACGTGATCACGGAGAGGAACTCCCTCAAAACAATGCGCCTGCCAGACGCAAGTCACAGTCAGAATCCGCATTACCTAAGGTCGCAAAGTGTCGCAAGTACCTACTGGTAACACATTTCATTAAACCCAACCAAGTCATTTTTTTAGCTTCGCATTCAGGACCCCTTAGCAACAGCCATGACAGGTGTTCATCCGCTCAGTTACAATCGCAGCATGCATCTGAGAACAGATCAGTTCCCTTCAGAATGTTATTAAATCAACAGCGATACTAAATTATAGCTGTTCGCAATGTAATAAAAAGTACAAGAAGTACGATTTTGGGAATTGGATAAAGGCGGTGGCAGACGTTTAGTGGGGTACCGTGGCGTTTTAGTTACTTTTTTCGGATTACAGTGTGAAAAGGCATTAAGCATTAGGCATTAAGTCCGCCTATGTGCCACTCTTGTACATGAAGTTTAAATAAATAATAAATAAAAGGTCGCTTATGAGACAATTTTATAGCCCTGTAATGCTTGTAGTTACTGTTAACAATAACAACGCCTAAAATGATAAAAACTGTTTGATCAAACAAGCTATCAAACAGCAGCTTTAGCCCGCGGCTTCGCCCGAAATCGTTATCAGAAAAATAAGTATCCCACAACACACGGCGGCACATGAAGCTGTACATTTCCAGTATAACTGGCCACGCTTTGTATAGATTTCCAATGCAATGAGAGATCCCCATAAACTGCTTGATGGGCCATCGTGCGTACAACCGGAATAGAAGGAACCCTGCGAACTAACCCAGGTCATTATTACCTATACCTGTGTGCATATTTTATCGAAATCCCTTCGGCTGTTAAGACTTGATAAAGTAATAAAATTACTTTTGCATTTGTCATATTAGAATGGAAATATGATGAATCTTATACAACGTGTAACATAATAAACGCAAGACCTCTCGTGTGGTGTCTCAGACCATGAAACTGAACAGCTTTTGTTCTATGACTTTTGAAAATTCATAACTTTTTTTTTAGTTTTACCATACCTGTGGATCAGCTGATTGCGTCCGTTCCTATAGAAAGTTTTATTTTTTTTGCGAATTTCAAGAACTCGTAGAACCATGGTGCGAGAGACCACACGGGAGGTCTTGCGTTTATTACGTTACACCTTGTATATAAAATTCTCGTGTCACAATGTTAGTTACCATACTCCTCCGAAACGGCTGGATCGATTGTTATGAAATTTTATAAGCATATTCAGTAGGTCTGAGAATCGGCTACTATATATTATTCATACCGCTAGGGTAGGTAGGGTAGGTGGTAAGGTAGCGTAGTTAGGTAAGGTAGGTAGCTAGGGTAGGTAGGTAGGGTAGGTTCAAAAAATCTGCAACATCATGCAGGAAACCACAGATGACCATTTCAAAAAAGTATTGTACCCGTAGTACAAGTACCCGTCATTCTTAAATTTTTATCATTGTTAATTACTTATTAATTTTAAAAGCCATAAATCATGCGCAGAAAGACCACTGTTCCGATCGGTCAGCATTTACATCGCAATGAGAAAAATGATTAAATCTCCTGGTGCGCTCTAAATTATACCCGTTTGGTGTATCAGAGTACGTTATGTAAAAAGTATAAGAGCGTCGATTTTAAGAATTGTTTCTAAAGGTGGTTCCAGATAAACGGTACAGGTAGCAGCGTTTTTTTTGTTTCGTCTTCAGTATGCGAGCTGCTGAGGAACTTGGCTAAGACTGTCTTTCGAAGCTTAAATACTCTAGGCGATTACGAACCAAGAGTGCCCAAGTGAGATAGCTCCATCACACAAACAAACTCGAGTCAGCTCAAGATCGAAGAAGCTGGGCGCGATATTGGTGATTCGAGACCTCGCCTGCCTATCTAGCTAGATTGAGATTTCGATATAATGCCAATACTTAAAAAAAGAAACTACACGTACCTACTCGTAATCATCCTTAAGTGATCCAGATTACATTACAGACAAAAAATAAAAATTCATCATCATCTGCCTAGCCTTTTCCCAACTTTATTGGGGTCGGCTTCCAGTCTAACCGGATGCAGCTGAATACCAGTATTCTACATAGAGAGATTGCCTTTCTGACCTCCACAACCCAGTTAGTACTAGGTCATACGACACCCCTTGGTAAGACTGGTTGTCTGACTTTCGGGCCACTGTAGCGACTGTCAAAGATCTACAAATGACAGCTGGGACCAACGGCTTAACGTGTTTGCCGAGGCACGGAGGAAACTCAGTATGTAATGAGTGGTCACCCATCCACGGACCAATCTAGACAAGCGCCGCTTAACATAAAGATCGACCCGAGCGACTGTTATTGTTTAGCCACGAGCTCCTCCAAAAAATGAAAATTAAAGTAAATAAAAGATAATTACACCCTCTTTTATATTTCAACTAGCTGTTGCCCGCGATCTTCGTCCACGTGAAATTATTATAAAATATTACTTCCTTGTTGAATCGAATTTTGTTAACAATTTCAAAAGTTTAAATTTTTTTGCTGGGAAGCCTAAATCTTTTTATAAAACAGGTGTTAGACGGGACTTTTACTAGCAGATATCTGATGTCATAAGAAGTAACGTTAGGCTACTTTTATTCTAACAGAATAAGCAAGACCGTCTGTCCGTCCGTGCAAGAGTCTAATATTTTCCTCTTCACTGCATCACGTATGTGCACTTGAACTTGATTTGAACCCGCGACCTCCGACCGGTCAATGCCAATGTGCTATTGTGACTTTTATATTTCGTTCCGGCACAATATAAATAGGGGGCCTATTATGCCTGTGTAGATGTGGTAAAGAATCAATCAAATTGAAAATAGTTATTCTGCTTCTAAATAAGCCTTTGATTTAATAGCATGTATTAATAAACGCCTAGTTGATGCTTCCCGTGACCCAAGGGCTGGGTTTTACTTTGGCCAGAGGCTAATTGTTATATATAGAGACCTACACTCAGCTTTGGTGGCCAAAGGTTGAAGACTAAGAAGAAGAACTAGGCTTCGATAAAATTGGCGTAGTGAAAATTGGCACAACTCCCACAATACTGAAGCTATACTCCTCCACGGAACTTGGAGCTTGCCAGGGTAAGTGCCCAGCTACTTAGTCTATAGGCTTCTTAGTCTGTAGGCTTCTTATTTATTGAGGAACCCTACAATACATTCTTAAATTGACAACAATGACTGCCTTCATGTAAAAAGCACAAGAAGGTTAGATTTTGAGGATTGATAATACGGCGCTTTTAGAGGAACAGTTCGTAGCATTTTATTGTCATACCTTTAAGATAGTTCAGACTACATAGAGGTATAATAGCAGTGTGGGAGGTACTTTATATTTTCATAAAATTACAATAATAATAAAACGATTATTATATACGTTATAAATACATAACATACCGCCTGTAATCCCCAAAGAGTTAGTCAGAGGTGTACCTAATAGTACACTCACATTTCGCCAGTGTAATAAGGGGCAAGCCTATTGCCATCAACCGGGCACAGATCCCGACTCCGTGACTGCTACTGAGAAATTCCTGATGGAAAATCCCTAATAACAATTTGCCCGACCCGGGAATCGAACCCAGGACCTCATACTCAGCAGTCGCGCTTGTGGATACTCGACCAACGAGTCAGTTGCGTTTTATTATCCATACCTTCGGACTACAGAGACTACAGACATTTAATGAAAAAAGAAAGTTCTCAAGTTATATTTGGTCAGGCTGAGATATTGTGAATCAATAGTTTTTTTCCCTTTCAGCCTTTTGCTATTGGGAGTAGTTCACCTCAAGAACAGTAGAAAGTCACTTCATGTATCAGAGACCACTCGACCAACTTGACACTTTTTACACGTATGTGCCAGCTGCTGAACCACTAGTACGAACACTCAAGGTCGCGCTTCTTGTCACCTAAAAAATGTGTACTAAACTTATACTGTCACTTACGGGATATCTTCCGTGATTGTGTATTATTTTGAGCTCCCGATATTTCGACGCTGTTGCAAGCGCCACGATCGCGGGAATAATAGTAGTTTAGTTGTAAACTGTGAAAGCTTACAACAGTGTTTAATAATGCATACTGTCCATATCAACGTTTTACAGTAAAAAATGACATAAAGCCTTGTGACAAACCATCTTTATTTATTATTTATTCATGCATACAAGCATTTTTATCACCATCCTATTTCTTATCAATGTAATAAGCAGGCAGGCAAGCAGTAACTCAGTAGCAACATAAAGGAGGCTATTTATATAATTAGTTAGTACGAGAAAGCGCAGGCTAAATATAGACGAACCTCTTTTTATTCTAAGCGCTGGAGAGCATTGGCCGTGTGCCAGGGCCGTCTTCAGGTCCTACTAGGATGAGCTGTTAATTAGGTGAAAGCATAATTTATTGTGGGCCAAAATAGCTACTTTAACGAACCCTGATACAGCCAGAATGAGTGGTGGCAGGCTTCGTAGAAGATGGCGGGACAAGCTGCACAGAATCAACGACCTGAAGTCCATATTAGCCCTGGTTCGAAAGAAAAAACCTGGAAGAAATGGAGAGAGACCTTTTGCCGGCTTTGGCTTGGAAAATTAAAAAAAAAATGGTGTCTGACGGAGGTTTTCGTACTCTTTACCCAAGATTAATCATATTTTTTTATTTTTAAATGAACAGACAAATCGTCAGACAGTTACTTTGAATTTAATCTAAATAGTACACAAGTTCGTCGATTTAATTGTAGACCTCTGTTAAGAAATGGAAGTCAGTGATCGGCTTTAAGCCGAACGTCCACCGCACATGTATGAAAAACTGGCTCAACTATGCGAGCTAAGCTAAACTAACTTAGTTTAGCCGGCGGTGGACGTTCGGCTTAAGAGATATTTGAACGTTGTTGCTAACTGGCAACAAAGCAATAACGACTGTTGTTATTGGCAATGCATCGTCCGTCGGAATGGCTATTTTTAAAGGCCACCACACACACTTTAGACATTTTCTTATCCTTTCTCCTCTTGTGATTGCGAATCCAGGTCCTCGAATCAATATGAATGACTCTGATCTGTGTCTGAATCTGAATACATCTCAACTTTTACCACTTCATGCATGCATTCAACATGCAGCCGCTTTAATCAGGTGTCGTCTAGTCGCTTTAAGCAGCTGAAAGTTGTACTTTCCACCCTTGAGTCTAAGAATACTCGCCATTGATTTGAATTGATCACGAATGGAAGTCGACGATGAATAAAGGAAAAAACTCTTCGAGTGTTGATGCTTAAGTAGTATGAGAGCAGGGCTGGCATCCTGTTAAGAACTTTATTTATTAGATTTCCTTTGGCTGCTGAAGGTATTCAACTAATTTCGTTTTGAATCGAAATATGTTGGAGCCAACATATCATAGTACTATCAGCCTATGATGGTCCCACTGCTCGGACACATGCCTCAGGATATACCAGTGTCCTCACGATGTTTCCTGCACTGTTTTGAGAGCAGTGGTGATGAAATAATTTACACATAGTAAAGGTCCTCCCTGGGTTCGAATCCACGAACAAAATTAAAAGAGTAACCATGGAGTTTCTTGCCGGTTCTTCTCCATAGGAAACGACCAACCCAAACCGTGCACCTTTTTGTCGACGTTTTATAAGTGCCCATCGAGGCCTATGTGAAATAAAATATTTTGATTTTGATTTTGATTTTGATTTTGATTTTGATTTTGATTTTGATTTTGATCTGTAAACTCGTAAGCTGTGGTCGTTTCTACCACCACTGCACTACTTTGCAAACCAAGATTTATAACTTTCATTGACACAGTCACACAGTCGAGTACTTAACGCTTTAACTGTTGAACGGATTCCGATAAAATTTGGCACACACAGGTCACAAGACCATCATGAGCTGTGATAGGACAGAGGATACTTTCTATCCTGGTCATACATAACATCACGCCTGTAATCCCCGTAAAGTTTGGCAGAGGTGTACCTAATAGTACACACCCACAATTCGCCATGTATATGGGGCGAGCATATTGCCATCAATCGGGCACGAATCTAGACTCCATGGCTGCTACTAAGTTTCTGATGGAAAAACCCAATAGCACTTTGCCCGACCGGGAAATCGAACCCAGGACCTCATGCTCAGCAGTCGCGCTTGCGTTCACTACACCAACGAGGCAGTCCTCTTCTATCCTGGACGTCCCGGGCAAAATCTAAAACACGCCTTTTTTGTGAATTCTTGGCGTTTTGCTTAAAAACGCTTCGGGATATTTACCATGTTTACTATTAGTTTCGACGCTGTTGCAAGCACCATGATCAGATATCAGTGTTAATGATAATGTTAGTGACCATGACAGCAGCTTTTTTTTTTTTTCTTAAATATTAATAGGGGTTTTTTATCCACATGGATACGTGAACCCCATTGTACCTTATCACTACTATTACACCACTAAAATTAAGATATAATAACAATATTCTTATAATCCTTATTATTTAGCAGATTTAGCTATTCATTGATTAAGTTGTTGTACTAGACCACACAATTTTCATCACATTTGTAGCTAAAAAACTTATAACACGGCATTTGTTTTGCTTCCTTAAAACTAAGCTTATCTAAACATCCACCGACGGCCCTGTCGAGCCATCAGTCCTCTCCGGAATGCAGGCGGAGGACCAGTCCTAACTTATAGCCCCAACTATAGCCTCATCGTCCTCGCGTACAGCTTGTATTTATTGCCCATGGCGGCCATTACTGGGACTATGTTTACAGCTACTATGAAAGTCGTTACCATGCGTAAAAGTGATACAATGGTCGGAGGTTCTGTAAAAAGAATGCAACAGTTAATGTTTTGTATAAAGTTGAAAAGTGAAACTACTACGGGAGAACAAGTCAAGGGACTTGTTCTCCCCGTCATAGCGATCATTTTTTTGTTCTAGACCATACCTGGGAACCTTCTAGTTCGGAGATTTTCAAACTTTTCCACAAGTTTTTTTTAATACAAGTTTGAGTACTTTAAAGTAATCCTCCGCATCGCTGTCATCTGGAAACGTTACCAGAGGGCTGACGCTTTCTTTGGCCAAAGAATTAGCATTGCCATTCAGCGTGGCAATGCTGCTAGTCTTCTGGGCACGTTTCCAGATGACAGCGATACAAGTTTTTAAGGTTATAACTTTACTCTAAATACTTCCGTGACCCGTTTACTATTCAATGCATCCATCAGCACAATGTTTTGAGTGAGTTTCACGGTAAAAATGTGATTTTAACTTCAAGAAAAAAGTCGATTCCCAGCAATAATTTTTGCGTAGGTTTACAAGTAGTTTGATGTACAGAATGCTTGGTTAACGGTTTCGTGAAGGGTCTGTTTTCACCTTGTATCTATACAACGTGTAACAGAATAAACGCAACACCTCTCGTGTGGTGTCTCAGACCATGAAACTGAACAACTTTTGTTCTATGACTTTTGGAAATTCATAACTTTTTTTTTAGTTTTACCATACATGTGGATCAGCTGATTGCGTCTGTTCCTATAGAAAGTTTTTTTGTTTTTTGCGAATTTAAGAACTCGTAGAACAAAAGATGTTCAGAATAATTTCTCAGTAGGAGTCACGAAGCCTAGATGTGTGTGCGGTTCATGGCAATATGCTGGCCCCTTATTCCCTGGGACTTGTACTATTAGGTACTTACACGTCTGCTTAACACTCGTGGATTACAGGCGTGATGTTATGTTATTATCATTCTAATTAAAATGAAATAATAGCTGTTGTTATACATAACATCCGTCTGCCAGCTCCCCGGAAATCTACAAGCTATCAATGGTCTTCATTTTAATAATACTATAACTCTGTATCATCAAGGTCACAAGTGTTGAAAACATTAAGTTATTTTGTGAAGAATTACAAAATGTAAGCAACGAACAAGGCTTATTGCAAGATGTTTCAAAGTTCTTTTTTTATTGCTTTTAATAAATAGAACGAAGAAGAAATAGCTGCTAGTGTACTAAACATAAATAATGTACCTTTGAAGTTTGTAATGTTGTTTTTGAGGCTGGTGGCAGTTGGATGCCAGTTGGCAAGAATCGAGCAGCAATGCGAGGTGTTGGAAAAGACTGTTTCCTACAGTGGACTGCTGGTGATGATGATCAATGTTATTTTTATTGACTTCTACTAAAGAAAGAATACTGATGCTGCGACAAGTTAACTGAAGATAATATGTGCGGAACTTTAAAAAAAAATTATATATTTTTCATACATTGACTGCCTCGTTGGTCTAGTGATCGCGACTGTTGAGCATGAGGTCTTGGGTTCGATTCCTAAGTCGGGCAAAGTGCTCTTGGGGTTTTCCATCAAGAATTTCTCCGTAGCAGCCACGGAGTCTGGATCTGAGTCCAGTTGATGGCAATAGGCTCGCCCCCTATTACATGGAACTTAAACATAACTGGCGAAATGTAGGTGTACTATTAGATACACCTCTAACACCCCCCCCCACTCTGTCACCCTTCGGGGATTACAGGCGTGATGTTATGTTATGGTAAATTTAATGTTTTTTTAAATTACCTTTCAAAACGATATCTTTAAGGTGGGCTGGGGTTTTTTTCTAGTTCATTGGGAAATTTGAAACAGGAAGTAGCAGTCTACTTACTAGTACTACTTCAGTCAGAACACAAACTCCCAAAACATTTAGGAATAATAATAAAAAAATGAACATGAGTTACCTGCCGGAATCGCAGAACCGTCTGGATATAACCTAAGTCCAAATCGATTAAACACAAACGTATGTACCTAACCGTGCGTTCAGTTTTTGGGCACGGAACACAAACACATACATACATGTCAAATTGGTTTGCTCTTACTTTTGCTTCTGCGAATACCGCCAACTGAGTACAGTTACACGCAAAATGAAATGATATATTGATGAATTATAAAGCCTTTTGAAGAGAGAAAAAAGTTTTTTGTTAAAAGATGCATTTGTTAGTTATTAATCTTTACCGATGTAAGGAGGACGTGGAAGGCATTGAAAGGATGAATTATGACTTTATTTGAGGGTATTGGAAGATCAGGATTGAGGCTATAATAATAATTCGGGTATTGTTGAGCAATCACGTTAAATATTAATAATGGCAAGGCTTAGATATTTTTCAATCGCATCATAGGAATTAATAAAACTTTAGATAGAAATTAAATGGTCAAAATCTCTAGGTTACCAATGTTAATGATAAAAAAACAGTAGTCAACTACATATTTGGATCGCATTAGATGAAAGAGGCAAACAAAAGTAATGATGAATGCACTATGAGAAAGAATATTATGACTAGTAAGACAGTGACCACTGGATTGATAAGTAGTAGAGAAGCACGGGAGAAGAAAATATGTTGCGGAAACTCCAAATGAATTGGGACAAGAGAAGCAAAACTATGATGATCCATTTCGATCTTCTTCTTCGCGTCAACAAGAACCTTGGAAGATACAAAAAGAAAATGCTGATAAAGTTATTGACCTTATCGCATTATAATTTAATAAGTGTAAAGTAAAGGAATTTTATATCAACATCCAACAACAAAGCACTTACCTAGATTAGGTACTAGCGAAGTATTAGATATCTCTGTTTACGTCGCAAGTCAAGCACCTCAAACAGTTAATTAGCCTTCTTGTAACTATTATGACAACTTTTACATACATAGACGTAAAGTACCTTTTTAAGCTGTTGCCAAGGAAAATGAAAGAGCGATATCTCAAAAAAAGAGCGAAACCAAGGTTTTTTGCGTCAGATGGCCTAATCAAAGTAAAATAACCGTATATTAATTGGAACATTTTGAAAAACCACAGGCATTTTGTACAAAAATGGAGATCAATTTTCACATATTCCTGTTTTATTGCAAAAAATATTATTATGCCCTTGTGTAAAACTTACATCACTTAAAACATGTACACAATATCTTAAACCCAATTAAAATAGAAATTCCAAAAATAATCATCGCCATTTTCCTGTTAGCCAACAATTCCACAAAGCACGTATGTGCGCGACAGTCCAAGTTCAAAGTCAAGGCGTGCCTCGCACGTTATTGCATGCTCGATTCTTGATTTACGACGCGACTGTACATATAGTTTGTTCATACTTGCGTACGCGATTGTACCTATATGTATGAAAGTGGGATGGAATTTTATCGTTGAGTTCACGGCGTTTCGTGTTGGTAGGTGGGCAAATTAGGAGGGGTTCATAAGGGATGCCAAAAGCTAATTATTATAAAGCGTCTACGAATATATGCTCCAAGCTGTTAAACATTTTACCTGCAGTAAACAAGAATTACTTTAGAGATAAGTTTTTGAACCGAATGCCTGTTTTCATCAATACTAATCAAAACCTAAATGATTGTCGAAATAAAGAGTGTAAACAGACTTTTTTTGTTCTGGATCATACCTGGGAACGTTCTAGTTACGGAGACATTGAAGAAAAAAGTTCCAACTTTTTGACACGTTTTAAAAAAATACAACTTTTAAATGTTTTAACTTTGTTTTAAATACCTATATTCAATACATCCATCAGTATGCTTAGTGCGAGTTTTTTTTACGTATCGAGCGCGTAACGTTTACGCAAATTAGTATGGCGCTGGGTATCCGCCACCTAGCGGCACGAATTGTCGCTTACCCAGCGCCATACTAATTTGCGTAAACGTTACGCGCTCGATACGTAAAAAAAACTCGCACTAAGCATACAGCACAATGTTTTAAGTGCGTTACGTTAAGCCCTACGGTAAAGCGTGATTTTCCACACCAAAAAAAGTAATTAAGTTGTTGTCTATTAAATCTAAAGACGGGCATCGTTGTTTTAAAGATATCATGATAACAATGGTTAAGGTGGAGGCTAGGGTAGCTCGAGAAATTTAAATTTTCTTACGTTTTTTGCAATTTACAGGTCAGTGTCAGGTTGTATGTTGATTAAGATTTGATTCGCGACCGTAACAAATATGGCTTACAGAGTTATAGTCATTAAACTCATCAATCAATACAAAATACAAATACAAATACTTTTATTTGTTGATCATAGGTAGGTACAGATCAGTGACGAAGGTTCCATACAACTCGATTCCTACCGGCTTCCCATTGAAAAATGGCACAGTCAGTATTCTATAAACAAATAATATAATTACTCCGGCTTACCTCCTACAAAAATGTACCCTTCGCTACTGGTACAGATGTTATAATTATTAATGCACGCTATGTCTAGCCGTCATCGGCGTTGTTCGAATGACTTTTTCATGAAATAGTCATTAAATGGGATTAAATGAACTTAGAGAGTTGTATTTATGATTTTAATGATTATAATTCTGTAACTACATACGTGTTACGGTCGCGAATCATATTTTGTTTCACATATAGCCTGAAACTGACCTGAAAATTGCAATAAATCTAAGATAATTTGTATTTCGCGGGCTGCCCCGGAGCTTTCGCCTTAAGTTCAAGTCAATCAAGTCAAAGTGGCCATAATAACTTAACTAGGTAAATTTTTTTTTTTTTTTTACTTTTATCGTCGTTTTTAGATGTTTATATTTTCTTACGTTTAGTCTTATTTTTATCATTATTTTAGTTCTATTTTTAGTCTGTATTTATATAAATGTAAATAAATATTTTTATTTGATTAGAATAATCAACACTCATTCAATTCATCATAACTTTTGTACAAACGTCTAGATGTGTGCTTTAGCGGGTCGTACATGTTTGTAGAATAGATTGGAACTAAAAGATGTGTAATTTACTAGGAAAAACACATGACCATAAAATGAACTTTTCCAAAACTAGCAACAAACTGCAAGTGCCGAAGAATCATCATAATTACGTGTTAATAATGTCAATTTGTAACTCAGTGTGTTACGAGAAGATTGGTCATTTCCCTCGAGAGATACTCGACATAATGCGGGAGATGGGAATCAGCTGATACCTCGAGGACACTTATATAAATTGGTGCACACCGAATTCAGTCTTTAGCTTTGAATTTGCGATATTTCTGGAAGGGCTCTATGACTGAGTTGGTATGTTTCTTTAAAATTTTTACTGCAGTCTTTTACGTAAAATTTCCCCAGGAAACAGTATAAATATTATCTTTTTTCAGACTTTAGAGTATTTTAATATGGGATGATACTATACATATCTCACGTACCACGAGTATTAAAGAAAGCGACATGACAATTTTTTCATAGTCTTGCTAATCATGAAATTTCGAACACGCACACAACTCAGACCTTTTTTAATTTTTAACCTCATCTTGCTTCTACGAAATAAATTATAGTTCTCCTGCCCTTATCCCAATTCATTTGGGGTCGCCGCAGCATGTCTTCTTCTTCCATACTTCTCTAATACCCGTCATCTCAGCACTCACCCCCATTATAGTCAAGTTATCAACATTCATACGGTCCTTCCATGATTGTTACTTTGGTCTTGTCATACCCTTATAGTCATCCATATTCCTTACGACGTTTTTATCATCCCCTTTAGCATGGTAACCGACTACCACACAACTTTTATGAATCAAATTTTAGTATCAAATAATAAATGCACTGATTGTTACTACTATTTACCTTTAGGTAATAGTCTAAAGTTACAGCTGTCCAGCGAAAAAAAATCGCTGATCCATGCAAAATTCGCTTTCAGTGCTGTTGGGCGTAACATCGCCATTTGAGCAATTTATTTAACAAGCGATAAAACGCCTTATTGCTTTTAGATTACAGTCCACGTCCAAAGCAATTACTATTTTGCTAAAAAGCATGAATTAACGAAATTAATCTATTTAGTAAAAAGTGTTAATTGTGTCTTCCGTAGAGGAAGTCTATCACGGATGCACAGGTTTTTATTAGACCTCTAGAAGATCAGTTTCCAACAACAAACGGACTTGACTTCTTAAGAAATACCAAAAACCAGAATCTACATTGGCAAATGATGCAACTTGAACCTTGATTTCGTTGCGGGGACAAAATTAACCAAAAAAAGAAAAAGCAAATAAGTATTCACTTTGTGATAAAGATAAACGATAGCCCTAGGATTCCATTAAGTATTACTACTAATTCGCACTGATATTAAAATTACTTGTAGACGGAAACTCATTAGAGAAAAACGGCCTAAAATTTTCCATAGTTCATGATGATACCAACAGCTGAAAATAAAACCTCATCTCGGTGTCAGTGATCGTTTCTATTCTCGTCCACAAATTATGATAAGTAATCATATTATTATAATTTGCAAACGTAATCATTGTTTCGTCTATTACATCCTAATTTTTCAATCAAAATGACAATTCTGTTGTCAGTTTTTTTCGGTTAGAGCTCGGTAAAATTAGACGCGCGCACTTTGAATGGGTGCGAAATTTAACAATTAAAAAAATGTAATAAATCTTAAAAAATAAAATAATAATTCATTGTCACACACAAGTTAGATTAACGTACAAACATAGAGAAACAAAATACAATGAGCAAAATTAAAAGAATACAAAAGTAGAAGAAGCCGTCAGCCTCAAATTACGTACAGCCTGTATCTTGGTCGCCCAAAATCTTGGTCCTTCGAACCGGATTATGATCGAAGCGATCGGCTTCTTATACTATTATACATCAACAGTTAGTTTAATCAGCGTGTGTTCCTAGTGAGAAATGTTTATAAGTTAACTTTTGTCAAAGATCATTAATTTCTAAAGTACTTTCAAGAATTTCACCGCTCAGTCTACTCAATAAAATCTTCAATACACTGACAGATATTTTACAGCTTATACCGCCGATTTGAAAGTATGAAATGTTGTACAAGAGTTACATTATGATAATAATCAATAGGTCAATAGGAATGAATTTGTCAGGATTCATCCTGTAAGTAGTTTTACAATTTTTATGTAAGTTCATTAGTAATGTTATAGGAAAAAATGTTTGTTTTTTTTAATATTAAATGGGCGAACTCTTGACCTCAATCTAGTCCTGAGCACAGAGATGAGGTCGACGATGGAACGAGCTAACCCAAAAGAAGTCTTTATATAAATGATTGTGACTGAACGATAACAATGAGCTGTCCAACAATTTTGATGTACAAACAGATCAGGCTACTTCATCATCTGCCCAGCCTTTTCCCAACTATGGTGATTCGGTTTCCAGTATATCCGGATGAGGCTGAATAACAGTATTAAACATGGGGCGACTACCTATCTGACCCCAGAACCTATTTACTGGGTAATACAATACCCCCTGGTAAGACTGGTTTTCAGATTTTCTAGGTTCTGACTGCCCATAACGACTGCCAAAGATCTACAAATAACAGCAGAGAGCAATGGTTTAAGGTGATTTCGAGGGCACGGAGGGAACTCGATATGTTATGATGGTCATCTCTCCAAGGTCCGACCTCGGCAAACGCTGCTCAACCTCGAAGATCGCCCGTGCGGCTGCTTATATTTAGCCAGGAGCGCTATTAGCACTATCTTTAACCCTGCAAATTAACAAGACCCCTTCACCCCCCACAGCGTCAAAACAGGGTACCTTATGAGAAATCCCATCGTTTCTACAATTTATAAATATCTCGCAGGCGCCATAACCAGGTACTTGTAGTAACCGTTAATCCGTCCTGCAAATTACCAACGACATGCATTACCAGTATCTGAGAGCAATTTTATGCAAACCCACTATAATTATGTTGAACATAAATGTGTAAGCTGTAGCGAAATGGCGTCTAGTCGTCAGGAAGAGAAAGCTGATTAAGATAGGATGAAAATAATTGATTATAAGTAGCTTGATTTGTTTATTTTGATCGTTGGTAATGATGTGATGGAGGAGCTCGTGGCTAAATAATAACAGCCGCTCGGGTCGGTCTTTAGATTAAGCCGTCCTTGCCTAGGTTGGTCTGTGGATGGGTGACCACTCATTACATACCGATTTTCCTCCGTGCCTCGGAACGCACGTTAAGCCGTAGGTCCCGGGTGTCACTTGTAGATCTTTGACAGTCGTTAGGTAGTCAGTGGCCCAAAAAGTCTGACAATCAGTCTTACCAAGGGGTATTGTATAACCCAGTACTAACTGGGTTGTGGAGGTCAGATAGCCAGTCGCTCCATGTAAAATTCAGCTGCATCCGGTTAGACTGGTAGCCGACCCCAACATAGTTGGGAAAAGGCTGGGCAGATGATGATGGTATTAATGTGATGGGTAGGGGTTGTAGCATAGACAAGTGATGAATGAGGCTGAAGAGGACCAAAGATACAATGACTTGATTATTTGAATCATGATGTGGCTAGGAACGTGTGTCAACAAAGAGGAAGACTAATCTCGATATCATCATCATTCTCCTGGAATTATCCCAATTTATTTGGGGTCGAAGCAGCATGTCTTCTTCCACCATACTCGTCATCTCATCAGACTCCTCCTTTCATGCCCCATCATCCTTCACACAGCCCATCCATCGTTTTTTTGGTCTCCCTCTACTTTTATACCAATCCATTTTCATACTCAAAACTTTCCTCACGGCATTTTCCTCGATATATTATTATTGTTTTTTTTTTTTTTTAAAAAACCTTGCCCCACACTAGGAATTTCTCCTGTATAGTGGGTGCGTTTATAAACATTTAAATTCACATACACAAACAGCCAGACCCGGAACAACTACCTGTAGATCATACAAGTATTTGTTCCTATTTGTATATATGGGTGTGACATGCCGTGACAACCACGAATAAATTAGGAAAAAAACATGAAAAGGTGGTCATTCAGTTTATTTACAGGAGATATCAGCCTTTAAAACGCTATAAATTCCCTCAGAAACACGACTATTTCCGTAAGCAGCGGAGAATTTTGGTGCCAGGTTTAAAAAAGTCGGATTTGCTACAACTTTGATTGCTACAACTGTTTGACAGATTTAAATAAACTAAGTACGCACGACGGCCAATCAAGCTATAAAAATCCAGTTTATGTGGATCTCTCTGTATAGAAAATATAAAGGGTGTAAATAGACCCTTAACACAAACGAAAGGCACTTGTTCTCCCCGTCTTTGCGATCATTTTTTTGTTCTAGACCATACCTGGGAACCTTCTAGTTACGGAGATATTGGGGGTCAAAGTTCCAACTTTTTCATAAGTTTTTTTTTAATACATGTTTTTAATGTAAGATTTTTACTTTACACACCTCCGTGACCCCCGTACTATTCAATCCATCCATCAGCACAATGCTTTGAGTGCTTTCCATCGAGTCCTACCTTAAAACGTGATTTATAAACCCAAAAAAAAAAAGTCGATTCCCAGCAATAATTTTTGCGTAAAGTTACTTAGTGTGATGTACAGAATGCTTGGTTGACGGATATGTGAAGGGTCTGTTTACACCCTGTATACAAAGCAAGCGAGGCCAAGTTATATAAGAAATGTACAGCTTCATGTGCCACCGTGTGTACCAATCTTTACACGATACATGTGTCCCAAGGCTTATTTTCTAACTTCATTTCATAGCACCGTGTAATAGAAATGAGTAATGACTGTGTTCATAGGAAAGTGTATTCATAGAAAGGCGTTTCCTGCTTGAGTCTCTCTGATACTTGAACAGGAAAAACTAATATTTTCTTCGTAAAGTTACATTTTTTTTATTTTTTTTATTTAAGTTCTAAATGTGGTTCCTCAAACATTGGGACACTTGGAATAATATCCTGTTGTCTACATGTTACAGCAACAGACGAAGAACGAAAAGAAGAAGGCCCCCATAGCATGACCACCGTAGACAAGGATTTCTTTGACGGTAGAATCAACAAAATGACAGATAGTGCAAAGAAATCTGTCATTGTGTCGACACAATCTGTCATTTTGTCGACACACGATAAAGAAAAGAAACAACAGATGAATAGTCCTACGGATGCCAAACTCGTAGCCAACTACTGAACCGACTCAATTTAGTTTTCCATCGCCACGATAAGAAGATAAATAAAAAAAGTAAAAAATACATTTATTTCAGACCAATTAATTGTCCATAATTGTTAGTAACAAAGGTCTTAGGGCTCAAACACATGAACACGTTACGACGCCGCAACGTGCCACCGCACAGCAACATGACGTGGCACGTTGCGTCACGGTGCCGTGACGTGGACTTCCACGTCGAGCAACGTAAATAATCACGTTACGACAACGCAACGTGCCACGATATAAAATATATATAACATAATTATAATCTAGAAAATAAAGAGAAAAGCCACCGACTTGTATGATGGTACCTAGTGGTTTCTACCAAGCATACCAGCATATTGTTGGTATGCTTGGACAAATCTGAAGATTGTAACACCACATTTGCGTAGAAATTTTTAAATGTAAAGATTCTGAACAACCTACTGTTTTTTTCATTGAACCTCGCAACTTTCTAGTAACAACGTAGTTAACGCACACGCCGTCACTCACCCTTATCAAAACATCATACAATGCTAACCAAAGAGGTAACATAACTTAAACTTAATTTACATTTCATCCCCGCCTTCTCTGAGTGCGTGTGAAGTCTGTGGAACTATGGCGCTAGACGGCCATCGGCAGTTTGTCGCGGGCAACAGTGTGTAGCGCGCGGTACCTCCGCGCCGGGCCCGTGGGTTTGTGTCTCAGTGATAACTAATATACTAAAACATGGTCTGCAAGATTTTACCGAAGATACAAAGCCGTAAGTGTATTTCAAAAAATGGTTTAAGGATTTTTTTGTGCTTGAAATTGGGTGCAGTTTCAATTTTGCGTCTATTAAAATTACGTAAAATAAAAGTTTTAATAGAATTTTACGTTTCCTGAAATTACATCATACCGATAAAGCTATATAATCGAAATCTAACGAACATTTTCTTATCAAATAAACGTGTACGAGCTAGGAATCGAACCTGTAAACGTGGAAAGTCCGCGGATTTCACCCGTTTCTACGTAACCGCTTATCGTGAAACGCATGCATTTGCTTTGAGAAACGGAAAATATTCGATAAAGTGGTAATAAAAGACTATTGAGCCGGATTTCAGTTGTAAAACATTATAGATGGTTTAATTTTCACCTATCACTAAAATTATTGAAAACTAAGAATAACTGAGGATTAATTAGGTAATAAATTGCTGAAATTCTTACTTTGATTAAATTAGACACTAAAAGTTGTGTTTTGAATTTAATGGAACAGCTGTTAGAGAAAGATTTTATTTTACTAGCGACCCGCGCTTGCTTCGCATGGCGCTACCTATCGGGTCCTAAACTATATCTAATGTGGCCTATATTTTAAGCTAAGCATCTAGCAGTAGAGCTGTGAAAACTGCGTTCAAATCCATGCAGGAGTTTTTGCGTGATGCGTGTACAAACATACAGACAGAAAGACAGACAAAACTCTGTAAACAGTTGTTTTGGATTTTGTTGCTCTAATAAAGACCCCCTATACAACGTGTAACAGAATAAACGCAAGACCTCTCGTGTGGTGTCTCAGACCATGAAACTGAACAACTTTTGTTCTATGACTTTTGGAAATTCATAACTTTTTTTTTAGTTTTACCATACATGTGGATCAGCTGATTGCGTCCGTTCCTACAGAAAGTATTTTTATTTTTTTGCGAATTTCAAGAACTCGTAGAACAAAAGATGTTTAGTTTCATGGTCTGAGACACCACACGAGAGGTCTTGCGTTTATTCTGTTACACGTTGTTTATATATTTTTTCAATATCTTCAATGTACAAACATCGGCCTGTTACAATTTATATATAGATTTTGGTTAGCCAACAATTGCTTACACAAAACATTTACAATCAATTCCTTATTTAACTTTTATAAGTGCACAATCACTTACAGGCTAACACCAAATGCACCATTTATGGTTTTACATAATATTATTATTCCTTTAATCGTATTTACATATTTATAATAATTATATTTATTAATTACATTTTTTTTTCCTATACAAAGTAATATAAAAAACATTTAAAAATATAAAAAATAGCCCACCGGTATCGGGAACAGGGTCCAAGCTACTGGCGGTCAGGGCTCCAGCGAGAGGAACCTCTGGAGGGGTTTTACTAGGTCAAAACTGGATGGTTTTTTTTTCCAATAATTTACGTCGATTTGCGGAAAAAATACAAAAAATAAGAATTATTGCTACTAAAGACCTTCCTTGAGAACCTTTGACCTTTCTATTACGGTTTTCAGAAAAGAATCAATTAAATGTGGAGTAGTTTTTCCATAATTAATTATCATGGTCACTAACATTATCATTAACACTAGAAACGTGAGGGAACGGGGGTCATGGTGCTTGCAACAGCGCCGAAATATCGGGACCACAAAACAATCAGTAAACATGGTAAACATCTCGTTTCTAGTATTAATGATCATTAATATTTTTGGTAGCAAGTCAGTAATATTTATTCAACACATCATCTGCCTAGCCTTTTCCCAACTATGTAGGGGTCGGCTTCCAGTCTAACCGGATGCAGCTGAATACCAGTATTTTACATGGAGCGACTTCCTGTCTGACCTCCACAACCCAGTTAGTACTAGATATTACGATACCCCTTGGTAAAACTGATTGTCAGACTTTCAGGCCAGGCTTGTATGATACGCGCGAAAAATATAACCCTTCCTTGGCAGTCGGATAAAAATAAAAAACACAAGGGACATTATTAATTACTCAGTAGTACGTTTAAAAATATTGTCCAACTTGTGCTACATTTTACAAAATATGAGGTTAGATATCAAAATGTTATGATTCAATACTTCACACAATTACCTATTTAATTTATGATTCACTACAGCACAACGTCAAAAATTCTTTTTGTTTAAAATTGTTTATACTATACATTGTTCCAATGTCATTGTCATAATCGTTTAGTTATTATAACATAGGGTTGTACTTGACAGCGTGTTTGATTAGGTGTACCGCGATGAGAGTCGCACGATTTTTTAGCTTAAAATTAACTTCAAAATCATCGTGTGCCTAGTTTCCCAACTTCTTGGGGTAAGCTTCCAGTCAAACAAGATGCACCTGAATACTAGTATAGACCTCCACGACCCAGTTAGTACTAAAAGTAACTTCAAAATGTAGTATTGTAATTGATATTTTATATTTTGCGGTCGTTGAATAGACCCTTAAGATATCCGAAAGGCACTTATTCTCCCCGTCTTTGAGATCATTTTTTTGTTCTAGACCATACCTGGGAACCTTCTAGTTACGGAGATATTGGAGGTCAAAGTTTCAACTTTTTCACAAGTTTTTTTTTAAATTCATGTTTTTAATGTAGGATTTTTACTTTACACACCTCCACGACCTCCATACTATTCAATCCATCCATCAGCACAATGCTTTGAGTGCTTTCCATCGAGTCCTACCGTAAAACGTGATTTTTCACCCCAAAAAAAAAGTCAATTCCCAGCAATAATTTTTTCGTAAAGTTACTTAGTTTGATGTACAAAATGCTTGGTTGACGGCTATGTGAAGGGTCTGTTTACACCCTATAAATCCCCACACACACCCACTGACACCCACAGTCCCAGTCACACTCACGCACACACGTACATTCACAAGAACACACACACACCATAAAACAATTCCAACAAATACAAACGTTCATTGTTTTATTTTTATTTCATTACTTTGTGCTCAGAGCAAAATAAAGAAGCTCTCTAACGTGTTAATGTTACAACCTGTTAATGTTTATTATATTTTTAATTTCCTCAGCTCAATGTGTTTAAATTTGTAAAATTCGCACTCCTGATATATGTGACACAACTGTTTTTATTTCTTTTGATTAATAAACTGATTTAGATTTTTTATTTTGATCTTATATTAATTATTTTCTATGCACACGGTGGACTTAACCTTTTCACCGCCAACGTACACAGAACGCGATGCCTCGCCAGCGCCAAGCTATAATTGTATAACGAAGTATACAGTAAACAGTAGTGGTGAGAGTATCGTCATATCGATGAATGAGATTTACACGCTTTAAATATTTTTATGTCAAAATCAAAATCAAAGCATTTATTTCAAATAGGCCAGTTACAGGCACTTTTGAATTGTCGAAACAAAGACAACAATAGCTACAGTCCCAGTCACAAGGCATAAAAACTGTGAAAGTACTGTAGTTGCCCATTCCCTAACGTAGATCTCTATGGAGAAGAACGGGCAAGAAACTCCATGGACACTCTTTTAAATCAGAATACTTTTACAAAGTCTTGGTTACATCATTCATGTTGAGATGGTACATTTTGTGAGAACGATGTAGCAAGATGTGTACGTTAAAAGTGTCCATAGTAAACAATTCAAAAATAAAATAATCAATTCAAATAAGCCATGGCAACCAAGAGATGACCAGTCACAACTGACAGCGCGTCCACGAACATGACGCATGTATCAGCACCATTCAACTCATCCATTTTGAAGGGAACTAAATGATCCGACACACGCGCCACCATCAGCGAGACATTTGAGTGAGCATGACACACTCCTAACCGCCAGGGCACATTCAATGTTTGATAGCTAGTTAAAAATTAAGAGTTTCTGATGAAGTCGTGGCGCTGGTGGCACGGAAATCTAGAACTTCTATTGAAGTCCGTGGCGGTGAAAAGGATAATGCAATAAGGCATTAAGGAATCTCACTCCATATCGCAGATCGGTCGGTTATTTAATCAAATTCAATGTTCTTTTTCATAACATGGTTTAAATGAGCCAATATACAATGCCAATGTACATATTATTATTGACTCATTAAAACACTTCACTTTTAACCGAAGCAATATTTCATCATCATCACATCAGCTGAAAAGCTTCCACTACTTATACAACATTAGTTTTAGTATATGCGAAACCTGAAACACGTGTCTAGTATTTTATGTAAAGAATCTATGTACGACATTTGAATACTATATCTTGAAAAATCACAAATTTATAAGCTTGTTCGTTACCTGGTTGTCCGCACAAAAACGTGGTCACCACGCGGCGCCGCAGCGCGCGCGCCTCCAGCGTCGTCTTGAGCTCATTGATAATAATAATTTGGCAGTAGGTACCTAAATGATTGCGATAGGTACTTAGTGTAGCTCCAACTTGTAACCTTTTTTAAATATTTTTGGGACAAAATATAACATGGCTTAAAAATTATTGGAATCGATTCCGTTATTTATTCTTAACAAACTATATTCAGGTTTAGCATATACTAAAAATAATGTAGTATAGTTGAGACAACACAGGAAATTAATTAACTTCATTTGTATTTCAGCTGCGCGGCGAACAGTTAGCAGCGACACATCACAAGATGCAATGCCAGAGGTAGCAGACTATGAAACGGCACTGGATATCGCTGGTAAGTTCAATAGTACATAAACAGTCATCATCATCTGCATAGCCTTTTCCCAACTATGTTGGGGCTGGCTTCTAAATTCAAATTCATTTATTTACGTAAATAAGGTACAGAAGGTTGGTAAAATGTTCAGACTTGTCCTCTTATTCTGCCTTTAATTTCGGCGTGCAAATATAAAATAAGTTCACATATTATTTTATTTAAATTAATTATTGATAATAATCATGCAATCATTAAGCAGATAATCCCATTAAAATAGTATTATTGAATTAAATAAATGTCAAAATAATAATGAAAACATAACAAAAAATAATAATCTTAAATGTCAATAATAATCAAAATGTCAATAATAATCATAAATTTCAATAATAATCATAAATGTCCATAATAATCATGTCAATAATGGACTTCCAGTCTTGCGGATGCAGCAAACAGTAAAATAGTAACCAGATATTTATAAAATAAATACATCAATGAATTAAAGCTATTTATAGAATAATTTAAAACGAAATATTTAAAAATGTACATAAAATAAAGTAACTAAAAATAAACGACAGGATGCTTGGCGTCTAAGTAGTTTTTTATTTCCGAAGTTGAAGGACCCAAATGTAAGCTAACTATTGGTCTCATTCGTCCAAAAGTTTGCAAGAGGATCCATGATAAAGGAGACATATCTGTAGAGCTTTTGTAACAAGGCAAGCAAAAAGGTGGAACTTGTGACTACTGATATCATCTACCTAGCAGTGGCGAAGGTTCCATACAACCCGATTCCTACCGGCTTCCCTTTGAAAAATGACACAGTCAGTGTTCTATAGCCAATAATATTCTATACAGTAAAGATACGTACTCCGGCTTACCTCTTACAAAAACTGACCCTTCGCCACTGCTACCTAGCCTTTTCTCAACCACCGGTCGGCTTCCAGTCTAACCGGATGCAGCTAAGTACCAGCATTTTACACGGAGCGACTGCCTATCTGACCTCCACAACCCAGCTAGTACTAGGTAAAACGAAACCCCATTGTCAGACTTTCGGGCCACGAACTACCTGTTACGACTGTCAAAGATCTACAAATAATAGCCGGGACTAACGGCTTCACGTGCTTTTTGAGACACGGAGGAAACTCGGTATGTAATGCGTCGCCATTCATTCACTGACCAACCTAGGCAAGCACGGCTTAACCTAACGGTCGCCGACCCGACCGGCTATTATTATTTAGCCACGACAGTTTCCTCACTAAAAACATTAAAACTGTCCAAAACATTCGGCCATAGAATTAATAAATATTGTGGGCCTAATATTTGTATCCAGCAGTGGCGAAGGGTGAAAATTGAGTCAGGGGAAGCCGAAGAAAAACAATGAGAATTATTATTTTTTTCAGTTTTTTTTCGAAAATAATATCAAAACAAACATAGAAATGTTTGTTTTGATATTATTTTCGTTATCAGTGACCCCGAAAACCATGAAAATGACGAAAAAACAAAAAAAATTGTATGATTGTTTATATTGTCTATATTATTTGTGTACATTATTTGTTTTTTTTTACTGCAATTTTTCAAAGGGAAGCCGGTAGGTATCGAGTTCTATGGAACCTTCGCCACTGGTATCCAGCATTGATTTGTTAGTCAAAGAATTTCTCGTATCATGAACGAAACTACTAGAAGAATAGGTAGACACGCCTCCTGCAAAACCATTTGTGTTTGAGAGGGTCAATATGAGGAAACGGACAATTTCAGCTGTATCGTAGATTACACATCAGTTCTAATGATGTAATCATGATGCATCTCAATATCCGTTAGATTAACCTAGGTGATCTTTGATCTCCTTAAAAGTCTTTGGTCTTTACGTTTTTTCAAGTCTACACCTGACTAGTCTTCACCTTCGGTTTGCCGACGATATAGTGGTCATGGCTGAGACCATGGAGGACCTCAGTACAATGCTCGATGACCTCAGTAGAGCTTCCGAAAGAGTGGGTCTTAAAATGAACATGGACAAAACCAAAGTCATGTTGAATGCCCATGTAACACCCACTCCTATCAAGATCGGAGACTCTACACTCGAAGTTGTAGACGATTATGTCTACCTGGGACAAACGGTCCAGTTAGGTAGGTCTAACTTCGAGAAAGAGGTCAATCGTCGAATCCGACTCGGCTGGGCAGCGTTCGGGAAGTTGCGTGGTATCTTCTCGTCCAACTTACCGCAGTGTCTCAAGACGAAAGTCTATGACCAGTGTGTGTTGCCAGTGATTACATACGGGACCGAAACGTGGTCGCTCACAATGGGCCTCATCAGAAGGCTGAAAGTCACCCAAAGGGCAATGGAGAGGGCTATGCTCGGAGTTTCCTTGCGTGATCAAATCAGAAATGAGGAGATCCGCAAGAGAACCAAGGTTACCGACGTAGCCCGAAGAATAGCCAAACTTAAGTGGCAGTGGGCAGGGCACATTGCTCGCAGAACGGATGGTCGATGGGGCCGAAAAGTTCTGGAGTGGCGACCGCGAACTGGAAGACGCTGCGTTGGAAGGCCTCCCACTAGGTGGACCGATGACCTCGTAAAGGTTGCAGGGATCCGCTGGATGCGAGACGCACGGGACCGGTCAATGTGGCGACACTTGGGGGAGGCCTATGTCCAGCAGTGGACGTCTTTCGGCTGAAATGATGATGATGATGATGATGATGACACCTGACTAGACTGGTTTGTTTCTCGATACACATACTTGTTATTTTATCCCCCAATTTCGCTCAGATTCTAATACAATTTTGAAACCAGATGTATGTGGAATTGTGGATCCTAGACATTGCCTCGTTCTATGGCCTCACTATAACAAGGCCGTCATATTGGTAACCCTTTGCGATTTTCTTTTTTTACGAACTTCTAGTTTTCCAAAGGATACTCATTCAACCCCGCTTGCATCATAACATTCACAACTAACTAAATGCAGATATAAATGAATGAAAAGAATGCAAATGTTTGAAGATGGTAGGTACAAAATTATGTTTAAAATATGTCTAGATTGAACGCTAAACATATTTTCAACATAATTCTGTCCATGTCATCAAAAAATTGACAAAAACAAAATGATTTCTTAAATACGCTATGCGCTAAAAGCATTAGGCTGCGCTAGCACCACGCTAGCGCAGTCTCTGAACCGTGTTTTGAGTGACCTTCTTCAGAAAGAAAGAAAGAAAATACATTTATTTGGCACATGCCACAAGTGCACACAATATAAAAAATAACAAATTAAACAATTAAAAATCTTAAATCTAAACAGAAAAATAAAATAGTGTGCCTCACGGCTGCGCCAAATAGGCCCAGTTCAGCAAAATGCCGGACAACTAGTGCCCGACGCTGGTTTTCAACTGGACCTGAAATTAGTGAGGTTACGGATGCATCATCATGCTTCAGGCATCACAAGAAGACGTATATCCTACACCTAACATCCACGTGGACTAATTACTTAACGGGTCACAAACTTTCATATTTCTGCTTGATCTGCATCCTCAAACGTGCGTGAAAATTGACGATTGACTTACTATTAATTACTAATAATTACCTTCGTCTTACAAGTGGAATCGTAATGAAAGGAAAATTGTTTAACGCCGATCAAACGTATCGGGGTGTGCAGAATGTGTGGTTGTTACTGACATTATGATTAAGTTAGATACGAAATTATCAGAAGTAATTAAGCTAGATTTAATCAATTAAAATTAGGTGAAGTGTACATAGGAGCAGTCAAAAAATAAGTTATGATGCTAGTAGAAGTAGAAGACTTGAATAAAATTTATCCATTTTTGGGGTACCGTATCTCAAAATGAGAAAACGGAGCCTCAATAGAATCGCTTTGCAGTCCATCCGGTCCGTCTCTTAGGACTTTATTCATAGGTACAAATACCTAGAGGAATCAAGTGGAAATTAATTTCAAGTTTTATGAAGTCTTCAGACCCTAGGATGGGTTTACAATTACAATATTCTACCTGCGGTCAAATATTTCAGATTTCAGTTTAATTTAAAAAAATTCCTCATATCGGCTCCAGTAGCTCGAATCCTAATTAGAGAATGTAAATACCTATTATTTTACTGTATTTTTCTTCTGCCTCGTTGGTCTAGTGGCCGTAAGACAGCAGTCTTGCACGTTCTAGCACGAGGTCCCGGGTTCGATTCCCAGGTCGGACAAAAGTGTTATCGGGTTTTTCCATCAGGAATTTTTCAGTAGCAGCCACGGAATCTGGATGTGTTCCCGGTTGATGGTAGGCTTGCGCTATTATGATTATTTTTTTAATGTTCGTTGCCCCCCACTATGAATTTCTCTTGTATCGTGGGTGCCTTTACAAAAACTCACAAACACAAACAGCCAGACCCGTAACAACTACCTGTAGATCATACAAATATTTGTTCCGTGCGGGGATCGAACCCGCGACACGCAGCGCAGCAGTCAATCGCTCAGCCACTGCGCCAAGCGTGCCGTCAAAAAGGGACTCAAACATAACTGGCGAAATGTGGGTGTACTATCAGGTACACCTCTGCCTAACTCTTCGGAGATAATAAACAACAATAACATCCATTTATGTTCAGGCTACTTTGGCCCATAGATGGACCTTACAGACTAGCATACATATGATAAAATACAAATTGTCTTAGTATATAGAACGTTTAAACTGTGTTAGTAACACTGCACACACACACATACAGCACATACACATACGCTGCATATGCACTGCTGCTGTATTACAGGCGTAATGTTATGTTTATGTTATAAAATAATTATATAAGAGTGTTATTTCCAGCGTTAGACACAGAACGATCCTATGAAAACCAATAGTTAAAGGAATATTCAATGAATTTTTGTTTAATGTAAAACAATATCAAACGATATCTTTTTCATGATAAGTGACTGTATATCTTCCTACACCATGACTTTTTGGTCGCCTTACAACGGGAGCCTACATCATGTTATGACTGCTAAACATTCCTTTAAAAACAATAGATATTTGTATGATTTGAATGAAATTTCAAATAAAAATATTATGCATTATTATGACGCATGACGTAGTTGAAACTCGACTCGTGCGCTGAGTAGGTATGTTCTACTATTTGACACGTAAACATTATTAACAGGATGTTCATAATTCTAATGTATTTTTGAATTTTGAATCTATTATCTTAATTAATGGGAAAAAAAATGTTCCTAGAGGTATTTTATGTCGGATACATTGAGTGGACCACCTTTGTAAGACGACTGAAAAGTCATGGTGCATACTACATCCACATTTTGCTAGTTATAATAAACTACCATGTAATATGGTTCAGGAAACCTAACGTCTTACGGAATTAAACGGTTTAAATAATAGAAATGCACCCATTAAATAAAATATAACTGGAATATCATAATATTACAAATTATAAATAGATAGAATAAAGAAACGAATGATATAATCAAATATAATAATTATTTTCTTTATAAATTAATGATAAAATTACAGTAAATGAAATAAATTAAAAAAAAAACCAGTCTACCTAATTTAATTTAGTGTTATGAAAGTTGATAAAAGCGCTCTTCCTCTCTCCTACCTATTTATCTAATTTTGCTGTGCCCGACAGGGTCCATAATTGTTTCTTCTTAATTGTATTTTACCACCTCTATATGTACATTATGGATTGCAATAAATAATTTGAATTGAATTGAATTGAACCTATTGACATAAACTGGGCACAAGTCAAAACTTCGACCAGCTCCTGAGCTTCATCATCACCCTGCCCTTATCCTAATTTATTTAGGGTCAGCGCAGCATGTCTTCTTCCTCCATATTTCTCTATTACTCGTCATGTCATCATACACCTCCTTTCTTGCCATTATCATCCCTCACACAATCCATCCAGCATTTTTTTGGTCTTCCTCTACTCTTGTAGCCATCCACATTTATACTCAAAACTTTCCTCACGACATTTTCCTCATTCCTCCACATCACAGACATGGAATCAAAAGACAACCGATCAAATCAAATCAAATCAAATTTAATCGTAAACGTGGGTTTCATTACAATAGGATGTTAAATAATACGGTCAGTTCGCTACATTTTACTCGAGAGCATACAGATAATAATAAAGTTAGCTGTGTCGAAACCACAAAAACACATTTCATCTCATACATACAGACAATTCCTTACGAACTAACACACCATTACCAATGTCAACCTATAATAATCTAAATATAGAGGAACAAGAACTTAAAACATTGTAACTTAGTATATACATAATCTAGCTGTTGCCCGCGACCTTCGTCCGCGTGAAATTTTAAAGCCTATATATATAACCTTCCTCGATAAATGGGCTTTCCATCACTAAAATAATTTTTTTAATCGAACCAGTAGTTCCTGAGATAAGCGCGTTCAACCAAACAAACAAACTCTTCAGCTTTATAATATTAGTACATCATTCTGAGCACATTTTTGTTTTTTATTTAAATCTCTATGTGGCTCAGAATGATGTAGTGACTACGTGGTAATCGTTTCGCGTCAGTGTCCCAGCCTGTATACTAGCCCCGTGAGGATTGCTTACATTGTCACATTTTTAGTTATAGGATTTGCCGGATAGGTATCTAGCGATGATTCACGTTTTGAGAGCAGTATAAATTACATAAAGCAAAGTCCCAGTGACAGCAGCGGTGGCAAGTGGTGGCGGCCCCAACTTACGAGCAGTAAGTCGTGGGTTCGAACCCAGGCGGGCGCATTACTTTGTGTAATTTATTTCATCACCACTGCTCTCAAAACGGTGAAAAAACATCGTGAGGAAACCAGCATGTCCTAGGACCAAAATTCGAAGACATGTGACATCTACCAACCCGCACTGAGCCCGCCTGGTGGATTTTTCCCATTTTTCCCATTCCATTCCTCTCGTAGTGAGGAGGCTTGTGTCCCAGCAATGGGAACATTATAGGCTGATTATGCTAAAGTCCTCGTCAAGTTTTGAATCCACATAACAACATCTAAAACTAGTAAGTCAGTAAGTGTGGTACGCCAGATTCCAAAAAAAAATCCTATAAAAAGTTCTGCAAAATAAAACTGCGATTTCTGCATAGCAGTACAGCGTTAAAACTGAAACCGCACAGAGGAAACCTAATCGGTCGCAACAGTAAACTAGTTGATTGATTGCTTACATTGGTAGCAGTAACATAGGCAAGATGTTACTAAACATTTGTGTAAGCAACTGCAAAACAAACAAACAAGCAGACATAATATTAGTGAGTTTGGTACACATAACTGTTGAGAAGCTGGATAACGATACATTTCTTACGACAGAACACCATTTTAAGTGCTAAAATTGAAAAGGTTACCTGTATAGGGGTTAATTTTAGGGTTATGTGAAAAACCCTAACGCAAAGGTTAACTCGTATTATAGGGTTAACCGTTTCATGAGAGTTATTTTTGTGCATAAAAATATGGAAGAAAATGACGGAGTTATTACGCCATCTATGACACAAATGAAGAACTAACATTAAATTCCTAAATCGCGCAATTTAAATTATACAGGGTGTAAACAGACCCTTCACATATCCGTCAACCAAGCATTCTATACATCAAACTAAGTAACTTTACGCAAAAATGTATTATTGTTGGGAATCAACTTTTTTTTTTGGGGTGGAAAATCACGTTTTACGGTAGGACTCCATGGAAAGCACTCAAAGCATTGTGCCGATGGATGGATTGAATAGTACGGGGGTCGTGGAGGTGAGTAAAGTAAAAATCTTAGATTAAAAAGACGTAGGTATTTAAAAAAAAAACTTGTGAAAAAGTTGAAACTTTGACCCCCAATATCCGTAACTAGAAGGTTCCCAGGTATGGTCTAGAACAAAAAAATGGTCGCTAAGACGGGGAGAACAAGTGCCTTTCGGATGTGTTAAGGGTCTATTCACACCCTTTATATCTCTATTTCTCTCTCTCTGTCTCTCTTCTATCTGTCTGATGCCACTTTAGAGCATATTTCAGTCAATGTTCATGTTACTTACCTAGTACTAGTACCATAGGCTTGCCTAAGCAGGCTTCCCTAGGCACTAACCAACTGCTAGCTGTAAGGTACTTCTATGTCAGAAAATAAGAATGTTACACCTGAATGAACTTTGTTGTACTGTTGAAAAAACTACACTCTGTCCACTAGGTTGTTAACTTTTTGACAGAGGGAACTAAAATAGTGAAAACAGTTTTTTCTTATAATGTGTGTGAGAAGACATAATAAGATAATTAAATAAGATATACGCAGTTTACATACAGTTTCCTTTTAACGCATTTCTGCTCATTTTAACGTACAGAACAGTGACGTTCTAAGGCAACTGTCAAAAAGTGAAAAACCTGCCCCCGCAGCATGACCACAGTAGACAAGGATTTCTTTGACGGAGGAATCGACAAAAAAAAAAAAAAAAAATGACAGATAGTGCAAAGAAATCTGTCATTGTGTCTACACAATCTGTCATTTTGTCGATTCTTCCGACAAAGAAATCCTTGTCTACGGTGGTCATGCTACGGGGGCTGGTGGACAGATTATTATTATCGACACTGAATCCAGCGTTAAAAACCAATTTATATTTAGGCCTCCATTTAAGGGATCACGGGACCGACTAGAAGTTTAAATGAAAATGGACGTGATTTAAGTATTCATCATCATCATCATCATCATTTCAGCCAAAAGACGTCCACTGCTGGACATAGGCCTCCCCCAAGTGTCGCCACATTTAAGTATTATTAGGTACTAATAGATAATATTCATGGATTTGCTGACCCCTTCAGATACTTGATTATTTAATAATAAATAAATAATATCTATTAATTACCAATGCAATGGACATGGAGAGGTCACTGACTTCCCCATCCATTAAAGCAAGCAAACACGAGTTTCCTTCAGTTTATAGTTAATAGGGTACTTAATTATAATTATAACTTTCTATTAACATTAACATTACTTTATTATTGGTAAATTAAAATGGATATTTCTCTAGTATTTTATACTTTACTAACTTTGTCCGCGGCTTTGCATGCGTGGAAGTCAGATATTATCCCATGGGGACGTACTACGGGGATTAAAAGTATCCTATGTCCCAACAAAATAAATGTAAGGATCGCTTTGGTTAGAACGCGGCGTAGTGCAGGTTTTCCTAGCAGCTACAGTGGTCAAAATATTATTTTAGGTACATACATAATCCCCGAAGGGTTAGGCAGAGGTGTACCTAATAATACACCCACATTTCGCCAGTTATGTTTAAGTCCCATCATCTGATGTAACAGGGGACGAGCCCTTTACCATCAACCGGGCACAATTCCAGACTCCGTGGCTGCTACTGGTAAGTTCCTGATGGAAAAACTCTATGACACTTTGCCCGACCTTGGAATCGAACCCAGAACCTTATCTCAGCAGTCGCGCTTGTGCCCACTATACCAACAAGCAATATAATATTAGGCACTCTACTCTACGTATTTAAATGGATCAATGAAATGAAAATAAGACGTATATGAAATCAAGACGTGTCATAGATAAAGAAGAAGACTGGCTAGTTTAACTACTCAAGCCTCTAACGGCACATCATCCTAGTTTAACTTATAAGGGAGCAGACAGAGAGACTGGTTAAAGCAGTTTACACTGTCTTGTATTACTACAGCGATTATAGTAACAGTTATAGTTATAGTAGTTAAGAGTCTGACAAGATCTTACTCAATTCAATAACCAGCTTTTTTTGAAGTCGGTTTGAAATCGGGAACCCATTGTGTATAGGTAGATGTCACTCATGTTCGCTAATTTCATGAAATTCTTCTTCGGGGTTATTTCCGACTACTCGTATATCTTCACTTTATGAGTCGGTACAATGTCTATAAGTCAAGAAATATAATCACCACGAAAATAGCGGCTCATTATTATGACTATGATATAATAAAATTAAATAACTTTGGTTGGATAACGTAAATAAATGTATAAGTACGTGCGGGGTCTGCAGGGAGACCGCCAAGACAAAATATTTACTTACCGTTGCGGGAAAGCAGCAAAAGTTCAGCATTATACTCAGGACTGTAGTTCACCAACACAAGGAAATAAAACCAAAAAAATCTCGTGGGGTCTACTCAGACCCCGCTCGTGTACTTAAAGGTTGAGTAATTTTTGATGAGGAAGGCAACTGTGAAGTACTAATGGCGTAACATAGACAGTTCCAAGCAACGCTATTGGTTGAGAATCTGTTAACGTCATTTTACATTTCCAAATTGCTAGACCACATTAGTGTGGTGTGGCACTATGGTCACCCCATCAATAAGCACCTATGCACACGGTGCGTTGCGGCGGCGCGCGGCGGCTCAGCGCCGGAGCGGCGGCGGACGGTGTAGCATCGGCGTCCTGCATATAAAAATCTATGGAATGTCACACAACGCCGCGCGACGCGCTCCGGTGCGGTGTTGCGCCGCACGCGCACCGGACATGCTACCCGGAAGACGAGGCTTAGAGCCTTAGAGCCCTTGACTTGATGAGGCGAGGAGGGGTCTCCCCGCCTCATAGGCTCTAAGGAGTTTTGACAGGCATAATATCCCAATCTGATAACTTTTGATTTACACGCACCAGAAGAACCTCGCGTGCCGATTGCACGTGCTCTGATTCGTCATCACGCCCCCACTAACATTTCTGTACCGTAAAGATCATAATAAAAACTCTTAGCATACTACATACAATTAACTCAATTCTTTAGCCATAATATTATTGTTACAGCTGTACATAATGAAAACCTTACCATTGTGTGGTGATAACGGGAAGTCTTGTCGATATCGTTGTATACTAGGGCTGATAATATCTTAAGGTGGAAGTGCAATTTGCAGGTCAGTGTCAGGTTTTATGTAGAACAAAATATAATTCGCAGCCGTAAAACGTATGTATTTACAGAATTGTAGTGATCAAAATTATCAAAAAACAGGCTCTATTTCGATAATTATCTATCTTCTATGTCCACTAAGAGAGGATTTTTGAGAATACCACCCCTAAAGGGGTGAAATAGAGGATGGAAGTTTATATGAAAGTCCATCAGTTTTGAAGTTAGGATCTTCAAATTTTGTGTTTAGGCTGACGATTGAAAATTAATTTATACGAGTCTCAGCGTTTTTGATAATTCTACCCCCGAAGGGTTAAAAAGGGGGATGAAGGGAAGTAATCGGATAATATTCGACATGCACGCGAGCGGCTTCGCTCGCCGCGGGCAAAACCTAGTAATAAATACAATTCTGTTAAGTTCATTAAATCCCATTGAATGACTATTTCTTGTAGTCATTCAGTGGGATTATAAATGAACTTGAGGGTTGTATTGATGATCTTAATGATTATAACCCAGTAAAGCCATATTTGTTACAGTTGCAAATCATATTTTAATGAACATACAACCTGACAATGACCGGCACATTGCAAAAAACGTAATAAAATTATTCTATAATTATTATATATTTCGCGGGCTACCATGGCACTACCTTAACTTAAGCATGTGATAGGTAAGCAGTGGTATCAGCGCCAACTTACGAGTTTAAGTCGTCGGCCCTGGATTCGAACCCAGACAGGCGCTTTACTTTAGTGTTATTTATTTTATCACCACTACTCTGAAAACAGTGAAGTAAAACGTCGTCAGAATTCGGTGATTTCAAAACATGTGCCATCTACCGAGTTACGCTGGACCCGCGTGGTAGATTATAGCCCACTGCGTGTCACCGAGAGGCCTATGCCCAGCAGTGGGAACGTTATAAACTGATTATAGGCATACCAAAATGCTCATAACACTTTGCCGGACCTAGGAATCGAACCCATTAACATTTATTTAATTTGTTATTAAACAGGAACAGCAGCAGAAAAACAACGTTGTCGCTCTATGTAAAATACTGGTATTCAGCTGTATCCGGTTATACTGGAAGCCGACCCCACCATAGGACAAAGTTTTCAAACTGTAATCCATTGTAAAAGATTATGTAACGATGTCACTAACACTGTATTAAGATATTATTCAATAATTATGGATTATCATTAGCTTACCAAACAGAAACAATTTTGCTAACTTAGCTGAATGTAGTAGAGATACAGCATCATTTTGTTATTACTACAGCCACGTCCGACTAGTTCGCATTCCGATACGATAAGTATGGATAAATACGAGTAGATCACTATCTATTACCGATAGAGAAATGGCGTAGATGCTGATAATAATTTGTTGCTGATTTGCAAGGATGAATTGGCGGCTGTAATTGCTGAATTAGCATGTATACAACAAGACAGATAAATTGTGATTGCTTGCGAAGAGCAGTCAAAATCAAAACATTTAATTCACATTGGCCTACATGGGCACTTAAAAAATGTCGAGAAAAGATACACGGTTCGGGTTGGTCATTTCCTATGGAGAAGAACCGGCAAGAAACTCCATGGTTACTCTTTTAAAATGATTTTGTTTCACAATATTACATATTACAGCATTCGTACTTAGGTATGGGGGGACAATAGTGGTAGAATGTATCTATAGAGAGCTTAAAGGCTCTTTAGTATTTTGCAAGTGGGAATTGGGACTGTCGGTGTAGGATGAAATCCAGCCAGTATTGAGTACTTTGATCAGCTTTCTGTAATTCATAATTTGAATCGACCCCCTTAAACAGACGGGTATATAGACATCAGTGATATAATGAGGCGGTAGTGGTTCTCTATTACCGGAAATAGTTGGTTTTTAGAATATTTAAGAACGTTTTTTAATGTCTGGGTAGGGACTCATACAACGAACTGTAGTGTATTTACGACTATCGTGATTTTGCTACCCTTTTTCAAATTTATTTGGCTGGACACAGCATGACTTCTTGTCTTAAAAATTCTTGAAAATCAAAATAACTTTTTATTCCTTTCGCAGGTTACGGCCGCTTCAGCCGAAGTACGCTCGGCGCGTGCGCTTCCTCATTCTTCGCGTCAGGAGTACAGAACTGCGTCATGTCCTACGTCCTCCCAGCCGCTAGGTGTGAGTTGGAGCTCACCACATACCAGGCTGGGCTTATCAATATGGCGTTTATGAGCGGTAAGCACGCTATTCGAAAAATTCTTCAGTCAGCACATCGCAACAGACCGTGGTAAATACGGGAAGAGCTTGACGACTTCGTGCTGGATTGGTCCAGGTACGTCGTACACTAGCTCAAAATAGATAGAATTTGAAAATAGAAGTTGACGGCTTTAAAAAAAAAAAAAAAATAGTAAAAAAACCTAGAAAAAAAAACCAATAGACCCTGTTCCCGATACCGGTGGGCTACAATTTTTTATATGTTTTTAATGTTGTTTTTATTTTAACAAATATTTAAAAATTTAAGTATAAGATTTGTATGAAAATAAATAAAGGGAAAAAATTAGTAACAAAATAAAATAAAGTATTATAGAAGAGACAGTCTCAACTGTTATCCTTCAGCAGAGTATTTTTTCCGTTACAATGAACATAAATTGTAAAATGTAAACCTGTACATTGTTCGCTTCAACATTCTTCATACCGTTGTGCTAGGCGCCAGTGACGTCGTAAAACAAAGCACAGTCATCGTATTTTTTATTTATCTTAAACTACACTTTCATGTTGAAGTTTGTGTTTATACTCTCAGCTTGTTTACTAGGTAATGCTGATTTGTAAGATTGATCGTGGTTAAAATAACAAGAGTGTGTTAAATTTTATTATGTGCTTGCCTAGGTTGGTCCGTGGATGGGTGACTCTGACCACCCATTGCTTACCGAGTTTCCTCCATGCCTCAGCAAGCACGTTAAGCCGTTGGTCCCGGCTGTCATTTGTAGCTTTTTGACAGCAGTCAAAATAAGGCCCGAAATTGTGACAGCCAGTCTTACTAAAGGGTATTACCCAGTACTAACTGGATTACGGTCAGATAGGCAGTCGCTTCATGTAAATACTGGTATTCTGTTGCATCCGATTAGACTCGAAGTCGACCCCAACATAGTTGGGAAAAGGCTGATGTTCTCGCTGATATAATGGCACTTCTCTCTCATTTTTTTATTTTCCACATAATTTAAATACTGTATGTTGGAATTGCGGATGTCCTCATTTCTGATTTGATCACGCAAGGAAACACCGAGCATAGCCCTCTCCATTGCCCTTTGGTTGACTTTAAGCCTTCTGATGAGGCCCATTGTGAGCGACTACGTAAAAGTTCTGGAGTGGCGACCGCGAACCGGAAGACGTTGCGTTGGAAGGCCTCCCAATAGGTGGACCGGTGGACCTGGTAAAGGTTGCAGGGATCCGCTGGATGCGAGACGCACGGGACCGGTCAATGTGGCGACACTTGGGGAAGGCCTATGTCCAGCAGTGGACGTCTTTCGGCTGAAATGATGATGATGATGTTGGAAATAAAGACATCATGAGAAAACCACGGGAATTTACGAATTTGATCACGTTTTCGCGGAAGTTTAACACTTACGCGCCAAGTTTGTAATGTGATTAGACCCAAATTATAGGCTCGTTGTTAAAACCAACACTTTGAAACGTATTACTGTCGTATCTAATTGAGTTTACGAGAAGAGTACTAATTGAACATCAATATTAGCAGAAGACAATAGGTTGTTGTCAGTTGCATCACTGATATAAACTGTTGCGTCGATGCGAACACGTAAACACAAATGAATTCAGTCATTGACCGATTTAGAAAAAGTTATCAAGTCATGATTAATATTAATGCCAAGGAATGTAAAACTGAAAACAGTTTCGATAAAGGTGGCTCAAGGTACAGTGGCGAAGGGTCAATTTTTGTAAGATTTAAGCCGGAGTACATATCTTTAATGAATGAATGAATAAATTTTCTTTAATAAAATGATTATATTATTTGTCTATCAGTGGCGAAGGTTCCATACAACCAGATTCCTACCGGCTTCCCTTTGAAAAGTGGCACAGCCAGTGTTCTTTAGCCAATAATACTCTATACAGTAAAGATATGTACTCCGGCTTACCTCTTACAAAAACCGACCCTTCGCCTCTGTTGTCTATAGAATACTGAGTGTGCTATTTTTCAGAGGGAAGCCGGTAGGATTCCAGTTGTATGGAACCTTCGCTACTGAGGTATAGCTAATAGCAAGGATACAATGAGTAGCCCACATATACAGAAGAAAGATGACATTCGTATGTTGAAGGAAACTTATTTGATAAAGATAGTCCAAAACAGACTGGAGTGTTAAAAGACACTGTAAACAAACAAACGTTCAAACATACGTTTGAAGCAGACTTTCATGACTTTTAAAAACCAAAAGCCTCTTCTTCTTCTTCTCGTTCTTGCAATCCAGGTGTGTTTTATTCAGCTCATCCCACCATTATCTACGGGGTCTGCTACGACGCTTTGTGGCTGTCTCAGGGCTCCACATAGCGACTATCTTTGCCCAAGATTATTGGGATACGAAATACGTGGCTAGCCGAGTCTTCCTTCAACTTTATGACTTTTTGAGCAACTTCGGTATCTTGTATGGGTGCCAGGCTCTTTATACGTGGTGCGTATGCACGTGCGTACAAACAATGGATATGGCAAATCATTGAAAAAGACAATAATATCATGAACGACAAGCCTGAATCACTTACAACGTAGAGGACGTTGCAGTGTTCTGTTCTTCTGTATGTTCTTTCAATCATAATGGTGGAAATTGAACTTCATTCTAGTGATGACTTTCTGCGAATTCAACAAAGTAACAATTCAAAGGTCGACACATAACATATAGCTGATATAAATATTTATAGTCATGAAAATATTGATGACAGCATTTTCTCCATAAATGAACATTCCATTTACCACGTATTTGGAGTTATTAGCGAAAACATATTAAGTGTTACTACGATTTATTGGTAACAGCCCTGATTAGGAGTGGTGCCGAATAGAAGAACGTAGTTAAGAAGATGTCACGTGATTAACAATTAAATGAAGGAGGATATGAGACGGAACTTTATTCCCAAAACGAAGTGTCGCAAGAAAGAAGTTAATTATGCAACATTGTTAATTGTACAGTCGCTAGCACATCAAGTTACCACAAGCTGTCAAATTTCTCCAAATTATTTTAAACCACAAAATGTTGATTGTTAAGTTCAAAATCGAATGAGAAAATTTAACAGTTTGCGGTAACTTGATGCGCTGCAGCGCTGGCGACTGTACTTATACAAAGATACTGGGTATTTGGAGCTGTTGGAAAATAAGAAATTGTAAACTCAGTGTGTGCGAGTGTGATTGATCAGTAACAGTGGTCCAAGATTTTAAACTATCATGGTCACTAACATTATTATTAATACTAGAAACGGGATATTTACCATGTTTATCCGTGATCATGGTGCTTGCAACAGCGCCGAAATATCGGGAACTCATAGAAAACAGTAAACATGGTAAATATCCCGTTTCTAGTATTAATAATAACAGTGGTCCAGTTGTTAAAAGAAAAAAATCTGCTGAAAGAAAATAAAATGAAGTCAAACGAAATCTAGGAACAACCAACTGTCGGATACGTCCAGAACATTCTTGGAAGACTAGCACATACCTACCATGGAGGGCTGGTAGAAAAGAGAGGAAGCCTCAGCAGTGGACGGCACAAATCTGCCAATTATGATGATAAAGTGAAACCTGAATACATCAGATGCTATGCGTTTCATGCCACATCTAGCTGCCCCCAACAACATTGATTCAGGACATGCTGAATTTAGGCTGGTGTCTACATTTAAAAACCATACGAATTGAAAAAAGGTCGACAGTAGCAAATTGGCCGCTTATGTAATTCAGTCCGATTAGAGTTGGCCGATGGATTGATCGGGACAATTAAACAATCGGCTCGCCTGTATACAAGGCTGACTGATTGTTTCTATATATGTGTTGGTACATTATACATGGGTAGACAAATTGTTGCTGCGAATGGACTGAATCGTGTTCGTGAGATTCATCACCAACCTTTTGCCTTTCATTATCATCATCTACTTGGGGTCGGCGTAACACGTGTTCTTCTTCCATTCTCCCCAGTCAGACGCTAGTGCATCCTTAGCCCTTATCCCAGCTTATTTGGGATCGGTGCAGTTCGTCTTCTTTTACATCTCATTTAGTTGTTATCACAGTTAGTGTGATTCATCTCCGTAGTTTTTTCCCAACTATGTTAGGGTCGGCTTCTAGTCTAACCGGATGCACTCGAATACCAGTATTTTACATGGAGCGACTGCCTGTCTGACTTCCACAACCCAGTTAGTACTGGGTAATACGATACTCCTGACTACCTGTAACGACTGTCAAAGATCTACAAATGACAGCCGGGACCAACGGCTTATCGTTGTGCTTAACGTGCTTTCCAAGGCTCGAAGGGAACTCGGTATGTAATGGGAATCATTCACTCCATTTGGATTCCCGCTATTGTAGCCACAGCTCCTCAGTTAGTGTGATTATGGAGAGAAATAACCTCATGCTCTGCAAAGAATGCTTAAGCGTTCATTGTAAACAACTTTGCTCATTGCGGAAAAATGTTTTTGAGACCTTTTTTTTTTGTTTTATTTTTGTGTGAGGAATCATCAAATGACCACCACTCTGGGCAGGGCGGAAGGGACCTTTATAATAATACGTTTTGTTGATGCTTTTAAATTCTAAACAAAGAGTAGTACTTATACCCGGAATAATGTTGACATAATAACGCTATTGTTGGGAAATATCCTTGTTGTGGTATTTATATTATTTATAATGAAAAGAATTCGGAAACTTATCTGGACATTTAAAACACTGCGTTCCGTGACTATTAAATACCTTCTGTTACACATCACTGGCACAGTCGGTACTAGCGTACCGTTTACCAGTTTGGGGAGGAGCAACAAAAACTAAATTCCTAGAAATAGAAAGAGCTCAGAGATCACTACTAAAAGTTATGCTATTTAAGCCCTTTAGGTTCCCAACTGAAACTCTTTACCTGACAACTGATGTTCTGACGGTTCGAAAACTTTATGTGCTCCAAATTATTTAAAGAAAACATAAATCTCTCACCTTCGACTCCATGACTCGACAAGGAAGAAGGAAGTACATGATCCCCAATGTTCCTGTTAAATCAACTTTTGCTAAGAGACAGTACGCTAGGCAATCTTCTCACTTATATAATTTTATAAACAAGGAATTAAATATTTATCAACTTTCGTATCGAGACTGCAAAAATGCTCTGACTGAATGGCTAAAGACAAAAACTTATGACGAGATTGAGAATATAGTCCAAACTATATGTTCTTAGATGCATATTTTTCTTCACTAGCACATACCCAATGATATTTAAATACGAAAGATGGTCGACGATACGAGAAGCCTCGAAAGATGGTCGTCGAGGCTCTTGGCTATAAGGCCATTGGCCGTCACGACGATCGGCACAATGATAGCCGAATTCACATTCCTCATGATGACAACCTCGTGTCACTGTGCCAAGTCGAGATATTTTATTTGTTTCTCTTTCTCACCAGCTTATTATTGTTATTATTATATTTAACAGTAAACATTTCATTCAACAAGGATTCTTGACTTGATAAGCCATTTTGTTTTGTCTAAGTATTGTTTGTTTTATGGTGGGTAAGGGAATCTTTCCCATGTGCATTAATGCACGTGGGAACTCAAGGACAATATGTCTCCACGCAATGGGTGCCTGAGGATGGGCGTCACTAGCGAGGCCAGCCTAGAAAGAGGTGGCGAGATGACCTAGACGCGCACCGTAATGACTGGTTCGAGAAAAGATCACCTGGAATGATATGAGGGAGGCCTTTGCCCAGAAGTGGGACATCCAAGACTACTAAAAAAAAACTCAAATACTCACACCACATTTCGACAGTAAAGTTACTTACTTTGAAAACAAAACAGTGGATGATGTCTATTGTCTAGTTTCTGTCCTTCTCCTTTAACCGCCCTTCTCTCTCTTCCCCAGGTGGAGTAGCCAGTGCGTTCTTCTGGGGCATAGTTGGTGACGTGTTTGGGAGACGGAACGTGCTCAGCATGACTCTGCTGATGGACGCCACCATCACACTTGCACAGAGCACTGTGACTGACTACCGGTTACTGCTGGCCGCCAGGACTATTAATGGATTTGTTATAGGTAGGTTTTTTGAATAGTATGTTGTCATCGTCTAGCACCATCTCTTCCCCACTCACGAATAAGATTAAAACAATACTGCGTGAACACGTCATGGCAAGTCACACAGATTCTGGTACACGCACGCTAGTTGCGAGTTCTACGCACCACGTTATTCATGTTACGATATGTTTGTAACAAGTCTGTCAATATCACAGTAATCGTTATTTTTATTGAAATAAGGTTGTTAGTTGGCTGCTGTCATAGATTAATTAACTGTGTCTCATACTCAAATATTAACACTGTAACATGAAAACATTGTTATAACCAAATATTTTAAGAGAGTCATCATGGAGTTGCTTGCCGATTCTTCTCCATAAATGAGCAACCCGAACCGTGCACCTATATTTTAACGTTTCATAAAGTGGCCATGTATACTTCAACCAACTTATCTGTGCAGGCGGGAAAACACAGAACGAAAATAAATGTACCAAGTTTGACATATCGATGCATTTTTGCTTGGCAACCAGCGCCACCTTGAACTGCACACTTTTAGATTTTATGAAAGGATGAGTTTCTATCACTTGGTTTATGGGCCTTAGTCGACCTCATCAAAATAATATTTATAGTTCTTGTGTTTTCCGACAGGTGGACCCGCAACGCTGGTGTTCTCCTATCTATCAGACCTGGTAGGACCTAAGAAGAGACAGCTGTACCTAAGCATCGTGGGGATGAGCTTCGTCGTCGCTTGGCTGATATTACCAGGTGAGGACCACAATATTTTGCTGTATACTTAAATTCAGTGACAGCCGACGCACAGCCTAGAAGTCGGATTGGAATTTTGTAAAAAATATACAAGATGCAATATAATGTTGTCTCGGACCATGAAACGGAACAACTATTGTTCTACGAGTTCTTGAAATTCGCAAAATCGGACTTTCAATAGGAATTAACGCAATCAGCAGATCAGCATGTAAGTGAGCACTCAGGAAGGATTTTTGAAAATTCTTTCCCTAATTGAGTTATCAAATTAATAAGGAATGAAATTGTTTGCGGAAGTTTAATATTTGCCAATGAAGAACCCAACAGGTTCGGGCCTGTGGACGGCGAGCTATGGGCTAGCTCGCCGTGTCGACGGCGAGTTTGTGTTCCACGCGCGCCTCAAAAAGAGATGTCAGCAACGATGTAGGGGTCTGTAAGGGCCGATGCCTGCCAGGGCTGCGGGACTGTTCGAAAGAGATACCGTGGCCCTGGAACACAAAGGGCAAAAAAGGAACATGGATGGGTTTTAGTCAGTACAAGTCTGACACTCCCTTCCGCTCCGCCCAGAGTGGGGGGGTCATTTGATGATTTCACATCCGAAAAAAAAAAAAAAATAATAACCCATCAGGTACTTGTATTAACTAAGTTTGGATCGATAATAAGTAATGTGAAAGTGATGAAAGAATCATAAATCAAGTGTAGACTAACAACATGTTTATTTAGGACCGATTATAACTGATGAAAGTGAAATACCAAGGCCAAGGCTAAGCGATTCTAAAGTGGAAGAGGGGCGAATGTGAGCTATAGGAAAAATCCTACCTACAGACACTTGAGTCAGTGTATAAAAAATCACGACAAGTAACGATCGACAAAAAACAGAAACACTTTCTCTTAAGAGATTTTTTCTAAAGCGAGTGACTATTTCTCGAAAGAATATCTAAATTATTCGATGTTGCCACTTGGTTGTGCTGAAGCATGTTGCCGACTAGTACATGTGTAGGTATAGCACCCCTGACAAAGTTTGAGGCTGTGCGATCTCAAACTACGTAATATGCTTCTTTGGCTTCTGTACCTATTTATTCTGCGACAGGCACCCAGCCAGGTGAACCGATATGACCTAACGGTACAATAGTTAAACATACATGTACATACCAATTTAGGGGTCAGTGTCACACATTTGTTAGTCTAAAGCGTGTTTGCAGACAGTTCCGTATGGGAGAAACCGATTGTAACCAGTCGTGTTGTAGTTTTTTGCAGTGGAAGCTTTTGCAATAGTATTGAGTACTTAGTTTGTCTAATGGAAAAGTTCTGAAGTATAACTTTCACTTGTGGGGTTAAATTAGATTATTTAGGAAGTTCCCAAGACATCTTACTATTCGGTTATTTACGGCTGTTGCTAAGCTGTCAGACATTGAAGCGGATTATAAAATTAAAGATAAATAACTATCCTAATTTTTGATTAAGGTGGACAGTCATCAAATCATCATTGTTTTGGAGTACTGACTCTAACAGCTTTTGAACGAGGATTAGATGTGCTGATCACGTACTAAGTAGCTCGTCTTTCAATTTAATCTACAAGTTAGTTAGTAAAATTATACGCCCTTTTATTTTTTACCATTGCATGTTCTTATCCACATATCTTTTTTTTTTAAATCCACCAAAGGTGTCTCTTGTATTTGTGAAGCGCTTGTGGCAGCTCTTGCTATTACACTATTTGACTTGGTCCTATCACTCTTACTAAGACCGTGTTTTTAAGCTGAACACGATGTCATATCTTCTGATCAGTCTATGTGATAAGGACAGGTTTGATTGAAATCTTTTACCGTCATGACTCACAAATCAAGCTGCATAATCCAATTACATGAGTGTTATTCAATAAAATTGAATGCGTCTACTGAATTGTTATCGTTTTGTCAAATTGTCTGTATGTTTGTGCTGTCAGCCGTGAGCCGTATTCAATGAATTTGTGATGACACGAATTATATTCCGGTCGATCATTCATGCGCTCAGACGTCATACTAATGATTTGATTAGTATAGTTTTGATTTTCACCAAAATATCTGTAGCGGACCGTACAGAAAGTACTACAGCAAAATTGTACAAAATGTAGTACAGCGCCATCTATGCCACAAAAGAAGAACTAATATTACAATTCTGAATCGCGGTATTGAAGTTATCTGCGACTTAAGACTACATTTGGGAAAACCCGCCAACAACTGTCGGGCAGCAGCCCACCAGACACAACACTCGTCTGGTCGGAGGATTTTCTATAGAGGCTGAAGAACTTTACGCCCTCAATCAAAAATCAAAATCATCAAAATCAAAGCATTTATTTCAAATAGGCCAGTTACAGGCACTTTTGAATTGTCGAATGTATCGAAATGTATCCATGTGGATAAAAACCCCCATTAATATTTAAGGGAAAAAAACAAAAACAAAAGTTGTTAAGCTGTCATGGTTACTAACATTATCATTAACACTGATATCCGTGTCAAAATCAAATCAAAATCAAAGCATTTATTTCAAATTGGCCAGTTACAGGCACTTTTGAATTGTCGAAACAAAGACAATAATAGCTCGGTCGCAGTCACAAGGCATAAAAACTGTGAAAGTACTGTAGTTGCCCATTCCCTAACGTAGATCTCTATGGAGAAGAACAGGCAAGAAAATCCATGGACACTCTTTTAAATCAGAATACTTTTACAAACTCTTGGTTACATCATTCATGTTGAGATGGTACATTATGTGAGAACGATGTAGCAAGATGTGTACGTTAAAAGTGTCCATAGTAAACAATTCAATTTCAAAATTAAATTCCCTGTTCTTCATATCCTCAAAATATTTATTTTTGTGCGTTCTTTGGGGTAGAACCGATGCCTACTTTAGTAGGAATGATAGTATATCTGCTGATTCATGCAGATTCAGTAAATCGGTCGGTAGGGGACCACGCCTTCCAATTAATTAATCAATCAAATTGTTTTTAAATGCCTCAATGTGGCTGTAAAGAGACTAATTTCACGTAGCGGCTCTTTAGAGCTGCCTTCATGGCGTAGATATCTGCCATGATATTTATAAGACCGTCATTCAAAAAAAAGGAATGGTCCCGCTGAATAATCTATGAGCCCTATTTCATTGTGACTAAAGTGGTTTCACCTCGTATTTTTTGTTATTATAATATCTAGAGATGGACCGACTGCAAGTCAGCAGTCCGTTGCAAAAAGGCCCAGTAATCGGCCGACTAGTCGGCCGATTACTGCTGTCTGGAGGAGTTCACAAGACATCGGCATGTCTTGTGAACTCCTCCAGACAGCCCTGTGGTGTTTCATGTACAGCTAAATCGTTCGCATTGAGTACGAACAGATAATCCAAATTAATTTTTGTGTTAAAATTATATTTCTCTTGATTTAAAGTCATTTTTTCACTATGCAATGGACGAGCTCCGATTCCTAGATTATAAAACAAACTAAGGCTGGTTAAAAAGTATAAATGATTAACAAATAACTTTATAATTTCAATCCAATCAACCCAGCTGACTATTCGCAGCCTACAAATATAGCCGTCGGCTTTCCCGACTGGTCGGTACATCTTAATTATCCTCCTCATCATTTTGGGCCCTTGCAGACCATCATCACTAGCTTTGTTCCACCCACTACTGAGTGTAGCCCTTTTCAGTGCCATGCTCCTGCTATAGACCATCTCAGACACTAATCTGCATGGTCTTCATATGACTTGACCAATGTCTGGCCCTTAACCTTTGAGTTTGTTTCGGCTGTTTCTTCAGTTGTGCTGTTTCTTCGTACTTGTATGAGTTTCTGATTTATGCACGGGTCTCAACCAGACCTTGCCCGTGAAATTGGGTGCCTAACATAAATTCAGTCAAAGATATATTCAGCTAGCAAAGAAAATACTGGCAAATAAATAAATAACATAAAAACTATGAAAATTAAACTTATCTTTACGGTTTTAATTAATGTTTATAAGTTGAATCATAACATCTAGCCACATATTTTGCTAAATGTCATTACAGACTAAATTTTTTTTAAAGATATAAATTCCTTGAATGAAATTAAACAAAACTGTAACATTTAAACATACAAGTACCTAAACTTACGCATAACACCATACCTGTAATTCCTAAAAGGAGAGGCAGAAATGTCATTTCGTCAGTTATGTTTAAGTCCAATGTAATAGGGGCCAAGCCAAATCTATTAGTTTTGCAAAATAATTAAATTATTTTTTTTTCTTTTCAGGCATTGCCTGGCTGGTGATACCTTTCAAGATGGTTGACCACGAGACGCTCTGGCCGATCTACTCCTGGAGGCTCTTCCTGGCTCTCTCCAGTATACCTGGGTTCATCTCTGGAACCTGGGTGCTGTACCTCCCTGAGAGTCCCAGGTTGCTGTCGGATACGAATAGGGGTGAAAAGGCTTTGAAGATCCTGGCCTCTATTTATAAGTCAAATCATGGGAGCAGTGCTGAATACAAGGTACCTATCTTATCCAGTCTTACCAAGGTATATCTTATTACCCAGTACTTACTGGGTTGAGGAGGTCAGATAGGCAGTCACTCCTTGTAAACTACTGGTATTCAGCTGCATCCGGTTAGACTGGAAGCCAACCCCAACAAAGTTGGGAAAAGGTTAAGCAGTACATCTTGATTTATCACATGATGTCTTGCCCCTTGCGTCACACCGTTAGATCAGGGAGTATTTAATTTTGATGGAGGTTCCAGACCACGGCATCTCAGTCAATGAAAAAAGGAATATAAGTACTTGAAGCAGCAAATACTAGGATTACAATAACTGATGAAACTCTGATGATAAAAAAAATTACAAAAAAAACTAGTCTTGATTTTGATAATACATAAATATTACAACACAACTTTGTTAACTTCCAGATAAAGAAGCTGATACAAGACGACGTTTTTGTAGGCAAGACCTTGGGCACCGAAGAGAGCAGAACTAAGGTCTTGTTCATGAGCGTCATCAAAGATCTGAAGACGTTCGTGTCCAAGAGTTATGCTGTCAAGTCCTCCCTTATACTGTTTATGTTCTTCGCCAACATGGCAGCGTGAGTATCAAATCAGATATCATTGATGAAGATTTACAAAATGATTACTTGATATAAAAAAGTAATTAAACTGTTACTAGGACAGCGCGTAATTTATTTAAAAAATGTACTCCGATCTCTCTTCTTTGATTTCCAGTGGCTTCGGCCTAAACATGTGGATCCCAGAGCTGCTCCTCCGCATCCAGGGTCGAGAGTGCAAGCTAACGGCATCAACAGCTAAGCCTGAAAACGCGAGACTGTTCAACGCATCAGCCCATTGGAAAGACTTGCAGTATGACTCCTACGGCAAGGAGATACCTGTTTCTGCGTTCAATGGCAGCAGCTATGAAGATCATTTTGGACAGAGCAGCACTTGTGATGCTACTATTGATCAGGAAGTAAAGATCCCAGTTTTATAACAATAACTTTTACTACAACTTTGCATAATCACCACCAATGGGTTGTCAAATAATGTCCTAGAATCAAAAATTGAAAGACATGTGTCTACTAACCTGCAATGGCCCGCGTGGTGGAGTTACAACCCGTGGTGGAATTATACAGAGGAGACCAGTTTCCCAGCAGTGGGTACATTAAAGGCAGTTTATGCTAATCAGCTACAACGTTTTTAGTCTCAATATTTGTTAATAAAACTCCTTTTCTTGGTTGAGTACCGTAAAAAATGATGAGATAAAATCAATTGTAAAGCTTTACAAGCGCAAAAGTGGGTGGTAATAATTTTTAACTAATATTATATTTAACTTATATTTGAATAAGGTTTGATACGATGGATCGTTATTTTCTTGACAACTGTACATTATTAGATAAGCCTATGTTGTCCCAGGCAAAGGCCTCCTTTATCCTATTCCAAAATGAGTTTTGCGTACCGGACATCCGCCTTCTGGGCTAGCCTAGAAGGAGAAAGCGGATGTCCATATTAATTACTCTCTTCACTTATCTTTTTCCAGGTGTTCACTTCCGGCCTTATAGTCGGCGCTTGCTGTGTCCTCGGCAATGCTGCTTGCGCTATTCTCTGTGCGCGAGGTGGTGCCTTAGGAGTCCGTCGTGCTGCCATCGCCTGCACAGCTGTTTGTGCCCTCGCCAGCGCATGCTTGGCAGCAACTGCTTGTTCCTGCTCCAGTTTTAATAAGATAGCAGTCGCAGCTGCTGCAGCGTTAAATGCTGCATCGCTGAATGGAAATGTGCTCTTGATACGACTGCTGTTGCATGCTTTACCGGCGCGGTTAAGGTAACTGAGACTTTTGTCGTATTATTATTTCTTGGAATTAAAAAGTTTCATGTGAGCAGATCGCGTTGTAAAATTAATTTATTTGGATTAAGAAACCCGAATGTTATGCTAGATGCTAATTCGTTAGATATATTTTCATATTTAATTGACTTATAATAGCTGCCAAGCTGAAATGGGAAGTTGTTAAATAGCAGACGATCACCGGATAAGACGAACATCGGAATGGAATGGAATCCAAATGAGAAAATGCGAAGTCGCGAGTGGCCTACGCGAAGATTGCGAGATAAATTGAACGGCTTTCAGAATCCTGGGCTATTGCTTGAAGTGGAAAGAATGGAGGAAACCTTTTACCCATGAGCTGATACAATAATAAAAACCTTCTGATTGGCTTCACCTAGTTAATACATTCAAATCAAATACACCAGTTGCAGAATAGAATGTTTCTTTTCTTTTTCGTCTTTACCAATATCTACATCTTCTTTCTCACTCTATTCCAGCGGTTTGGGTGTATGTTGGGGAGCTTGGTGGGGTCGAGCTGGTGGAGTAGCATCCAACTTGGCAGTGGGAGCGTTACTGGACCTCTCCTGTCCAGCGCCATTCATAGCCGTGGGAGCTTTGCTTGCGTGTAAGTATCTAATTATAATTTTACCATCCTCTGTTCCTTATCCCAATTTATTAGGAGGTCAGCACAGCTTGCCTTTGCCTTACTTACTTTTCTCAGACGTCATCTCAGTATCAACCCTCTTTTTATTGCAAAACGGGCCTGCTTTTGACCTCGATGTCATCTTTCTCACAACGGGAAAATAGTTTCGTTTATAGACGTGTTTTCGTCTCCCGTCTCACTCACCCTCTGCGCGTAGAAAATTATTTGGTAAACCTATAATTTTTCCCATGGGGGCAAGCATGGGGGTGGCTATAGAATGCTTTGATACCTACTACTTGGAAACCGACCCCTTCATAGGAAAAGACTAGGAAGATGATAACGATAATACAATAATAACAACTTACCAAACGATAATTCCACAGTATCAATCGGTGCCATCATGATAATAAAACTTGAAGAAAACAAAGAAGACGACAGCCAGAAGACTGCAGAAGAACCAGACAGTGGCCTGGAGAAGAACACGGGACTAGACAGATATATATCTACGTATATGTAGCTTTAGGATGCAATAGTCATGGCAAGACATGTATAATTGAATGTAACTGAAATGTCAATTAATTGTATTAATGTGCTGTTAGAAAATGACAAAACCTAATGATTTTGGTGTGATTGGTGCCAGTCCGTCCGTTTAGCAGGTTTTTTTTAATTCGAATATTGTTGGAGAGCTAGACAAGGAATATTCTTTTTTATATGATCATGTTGATCAAGTCTTGAATTCTGTTATGTCCACCAGAAAATCAAAAAAGTTGATGGAGTAATAGTTTTAACAACAGATGACTTCGGCTTTCTGAAACAGGTTGTATCAAGGTACGGTGAAACCGGTATAGACAAACTGCGGACACGGCTCCGGACACCAGCCTCGTGCAGAAAACGTACTGAAGTATCGGTCAGTGTCCGCTGCCGGTACATAAGCTGTCCGTATCGGATTGACCGAATCTTATCAAGGGGATAGTGTTCCACCAACAACTGACTGCCTATTGTAGAATTTATAAAACTCGAATCACATTTTGCCTTAAACTTGTCTACTCAGTTGAAATAAGAGTACCGTGTCTTAATATTACGTAATATTAAACCATTAGGAGGTTGTACAGAGTATTGTAATCATGATTTGAACAGTTGACTCTCCACTGCTACACAGGATGTGCGTGGAGAGGTTTGTTACTTTAAAGAGGGATTTCCCGTGATCGCCAGTCAGATTTTTCTTACCTATAGTAAGGTCATAATCTTCCTGCCCTTGTCCCATGTTATTTGGGGTCGGACCAACACGTTTTTTCTTCCATTCTCTCCTTTCAATCGTCACGCTATCATTTACTTCTTTTTCCTTCATGTCATTCACACAATCAATCCATCTTTTCTTTGGTCTTTCTCTCCCTCTCGATCCATCAACATTTATATTTATTACTCTTTTAGTCACATGCAATTCATCCCTCCTCTTCACATGCCCATAGCAAGACAGTCGATTCCCTACTTCTAACTATTCTGTAACTGGCGCAACTTTCAAACTTCCTCAAATTTACTCATTCCTTACTTTATCCATTACATAAAGTAAGGTACTTTCACAGAGTTTTTATAAAATTGACATAGGGCTGGCGTTCATGGGATCTTGGCCCATTATCTGTGAGGTTCATTTGTTTGTTAGGTGTATTTATGCTTAGCGCGGTCGTGTGACAAAGTGGACGATTCCGTGAATTCTTACAAATCTAACTTAGCCTACTCGTGCGTAGATTAGTGGGTTGTTATGCAGCGGAGCTTTTACATTCATTTATGGTAGATGTAACTGAAGGGATGTCCTAATGACCAACAGTTAATTAGGTATGACATTCCCATCATCATCATATCAGCCAAGTTAAGTCCAGTACTGGATATGCCTTATGTCCATTCTTGTGGCACAATTTAATAGCCAAACAGCTCGAAATCTAAAAATTTTTAAGAAATAATATGATGCCATATATTCATACATAAAGTCACGCCTTTTTCTCATGGGGGTAGACAGAAACTACAGAACGCTCCTGCTCCAACCGTTACATACTCCTTTTGCTAAGATGAAAATGAGATAAAGTCATACTTATCAATAATGTTCTAGGTAATCAATTAATGTTTCGTTCGATCATTGTAAATGTAATCTATGTAATTAGATGTAAGTAGAATAAGATCTCGTATTTTTAAGATTTTTGTATTTATTTTAGGTAATTATTAAATTTTTATGTAAGGATAGGCTTGAATGTGACCTTTTTAAAAGAGAGCAACAAAAAATAGTTATGATCATTTTAACGTGGAGTTTTGGCCACAACAACGTGGAGTTTTGGTCACAACAACGTGGAGTTTTGGCCACAACAATGTGCAGTTTTTGCTACATATAGTTAGAAAAACATTCACAATTTTTCTGTGATTTAAACAAAATATGAACGAGTTATTTGACGTTAAAAACGTGTAAAATATATGACACTTGTATATTATTTTAGATAACGCTTTACAAGTAAAATCTTAAATAAACGACATTATTTATGTAAATATATATTCTTTTATTTTACAAAACGATCTTCTATAACTACGTTAACAAAATTCTTATGAGAAAACATATACCTTGTATAGTTTGTAGTGCATTTACTTATTACATATGAATTTGATCATATAATATTAATTTTACAATTTTCATTCTTCATACAGCTAAGTAATTGCCATCGAATAGCCTGCAAGTACCTACACAACGGTATGAAATACATTATAACTTTATATTAATTAAGTAATTTAAAAAAAAAAACAAAATATTAAAAAAAAATATTAAAATCTTGTTAATCACAAGATCTCTAAAATTAACATTTTCTTTTAGAGAGGACTTTTTATTATCTCACTTAAACTTATACTGTCACTTGGGATATCTTCCGTGATTGTTCTTCCCGCGATCATGGTTGCTTGCAACAGCGCCGAAATATCGGGAGCTCAAAATAATGAACAATCACGGAAGATATCCCGTAAGTGACAGTATAAGTTTAGTTGTAAACCGTGAAAGCTTAAAACAGTAATAACTCACTTATCGACAAGACACATATTTGGTTAATGTTATTTAGTTAATGAACTAATGAGGAACTATCACAACCTATTCAAAATATCATTTGAATCTTAAACAGAGTTCGATTCTGTTTTAATTTTATTATGAAAACATAGAGAAGCATCACAACACCAACATTTCTTTTTTTAGTATCTCCTTTCGCAGGTATGCTGGAAGAGATTTCTTTAGAAATCAGTAGCGAAGGGTCAATTTTTGTAAGAGGTAAGCCGGAGTACATATCTTTACTGTATAGAATATTATTGGCTATCGAATACTGACTGTGCCATTTTTTAAAGGGAAGCCGGCAGGAATCGGGTTCTATTGAACCTTCGCCACTGTTAGAAATAAGCATCACCTTTGTACTATTTTCTGTTCCTGTATTCTTTTCTGTATTTAGTGTCTACAAAACTTGTTAAATAAATAAAAGCATGTATCAGCATCCAATACAAACGCTCCAGATAATATTATAACAATTCTCTCATGCGGATAAATATTTGCCAATATTAATTACATTTCCCTTACAGTTATATTTGATTTTTGTTGTAATAAGTAAAGCACCTGGTTTTATTTCAGTTTCTTTGAAACTCACTAAACTTCATCAGACATAATGTTCCTTAAACAACGCTTACGATAAAATAGTTATAAATCACAGATATAAAGCTTTTATCACCACGTATACATCTACACAGCATCTGGTTTGGATACGACTGGCTGCGGCTTGTCCGGTGGCAAGAACCATGCCGCTACCGCACTACCTGAAATAGACAATAAATGTCTCGTTATCAAAAATATTCACAACGATTTTTAGGTTCAAAATCTATTAGTAGCATTTGAAGAGTAATCTCCACGTTCCTGTGTCTCATCTAGGATTTACCAGACACAGAAGGTCTGTACAAATCGTTGCACCTGTTGCCAATTTTGCCTTGCTATCAATATCCATAATTGCATCAAAAATCTTTAAAGCTACGTTATGTTTCATCGTAGTGTATGTATATGTAAAGATTGTTGGGAATCTCTCTATCCCATTTAAACACTAAACGGCTTTAGCCTGATGTATCCAGCAGCTATCTGCATTCAACCACCTTCAACCAGTTGGGATCCGAGATATGTATCAGTTGTCTTTTAATTAAGTCGAAACTTACTCAGCACAAGTAGTGACCACAAATAGAATGTGACCTGACAGTGGTGGAATATCAAGTTCCCCACCACATTGATGCCGATGAACGTACTGCTCCGACCCACCATTATACTTAGGCAGGTGGCCATGCCCCTGGAAGTATACAAGATGATGCATGAAATCATGAACAGTACAGAAAAAAACCTAGATTAAAATCAAGAATTGGAGAAACGAAAGAAACACGTATACAACTTTTCTGAGCACACGAAGAAGAAACGATTTTAATAGATTCAAGACTTTACTTGTGTTAAAAAGCTAAACAAAAGTTTTTTGTTGCGCTATTCACTAGGCCCAACGCCATCTTATGATGCTTTGATAAGGTCAGGGGTTGGGATCAAACTAGGACAGTGTCGACATCTGGATAACCATTTTAAGACTACAAGATAAGTAGGCATCTCACCAATAGGTAGTACCTACTGACATTATGTAATGCTCAAAGAAAAAATAATCTATACTACTATTATAAATGTGACAGCGTCAGAACGTCTGATCGGATCTGGATGAAATTTGGCACAGATATCGATATATGTATAGTCAAGAATAGCACATAGGCTATGTTTTTTTTCACACACACATCCAAATTTCCACTCGAACGAAGTCGCGGGCAACAGCGAGTTAAGCATAATAAAAAAACAACTTACCTAAAAGAAGTAGGATAAATATCCACAAAATAAGAAGCCAAGATCCCCATTCCCAAACAAGTACAAGTAAACACCATGAAGAAGAACACACTGGAGATGGGTTCAGGCACCAGGTTGAGCATGGTCCCGCTGAGAGAGGAGAGGCAGAGGATGCAGATCAGCACCACTCTCCTCCGGTTTTGCAGGTAGGAGATGAGAAAGTTGAAGAACGCGAAGACTGATTGAGAGGCGATGAGGGTTAAGATGACGTTGTGTTCTATGGTGCCAGTGCACACTTTCAGGGTCTGGAATAAATTGTGAATGTTGCATTAGTAAATAATAAACAATTATAAGTTACGTCTATTGAATTCATAGTAATGCTAATTATCTAATTACAACGTCAAAACAAATTACTTTAAGAGAAAATTTAGCTGTAGCCTGAGTTGTTACACCCCAGATTCCGGTGCATAAAATCATTTTTCAGGACAACGCTAAGCAGTTGGTCAACTCTTCATGTAACCAGGTCAAAAAATCAGCATTGCCATTCGACGTGGCAATGCTGCTCGCCTTTTTGGCACTTTTCCTATTGACAGGGACGCATATTATTGTTTTCTTCTACTTTATTCTATTGGCCAAAAAATAAACAAAATGGTAAAAATAAAACGAAACCTTTAGAAATAATAAACAACCCAACAATCAAATTCAGAATGATGTGATACTCACAATGTCTTCAGTAGAATTGCTAGCTACAACAGGTTTACTGCTGATCAGTTCACAGATATTGCCTGTCGCAGTACCGCTCTCCATTGACAACCTGATCAGGTTGAGGATGTATGGCAGCCATACTAAGAAGCTGTTGTTCCTGTGAAACAAAACAAAAACCTTGGATTCGTTGCGGTTTTGATGGAGTTCTTACTAGGCAAGACAGTAGTGTTTGGAATATAGTAAAAAATAAAAATATCCCATGGTGAAACCTATGATTTCGTATAATATACAATCGATCAATTAAAATGTTTTTCAATCTATTACGAAGCCACAGAGGAGAAGTGTCTAATTTTATACTCGAAAGCATATATGTAGAATTTTCTCCCAATATACTATTGTAGCGGCGCCTACAAAGTCACGTTTCATCTACGTTTCATACCTGACGTCACACAAAGTCTTGCAGTATTATAAGTACTGAACCGGAATAGAACAGAATATGTTTTATTTGTGTAAAAACATGGCATATGGCGGATCGGCATCATCTCGCCTCATTTATACAACTGATGGCGATCCGAAGATGAAATAGATACTAGTGCTTGTAAAGTGTGCGTTGCAGGATTTTCATTATTAGAGAATCCAAAACAGTACGAGTTGTCAAACCTATTATAAGAAACCCGACATCAACCGTCGGGCAGTTAGCCACTAGACACAACACCCATCTAGTCGTAGGATCCTCTGGAAGATGAGGAACCTGTTCCTCATAATTTCTTACCATAATCAGGTTAGTGTACATAGATTACAATATAAAACCTGGTTCTCACGTGATGTACACGACGGCGACGATGTAGAACAGCTGGGCAGACCTCCAGACGTAGGGGGGCCTGAAGAGGGGGGCGCTTTGCTCATACATCGCACGGATTAGGGACATCTCCTTCTTAGCAGTGTAGCCATCGAGGGTGAAGGAGTGGATCTGGAAAGGGAGAACTAATATATAGACCAATTTTCTTGGATTGGGTAAAATGTTTCAGTTTTCTTCTCTTCAAGAGGATGAGCAGCTGTCTCCTTTGCTTTTGTTACATCTTTCTGCCAGCACATATCTAGTAATTTATTTATTTAAATAGAACGGACGAAGCCAATTACACTATTTAAACATATATTTATTTAACACAGTCATGCATTCTTCTCACAAAAATTCAAACATTCTGACAGTATCACCTTCCATTCATTCGCAAACATATCAAGTTCTGTGTTTGAGTTCAGGAGAGCGTTAATAGCGGCTAATGTCCGAGGAATAGGTGACTTGGAGTGTGCAACAGTACGGCAAGTTGGAACAGCCAGTAGGCGGTGTTTCCTGCCACGACAGTAATTTTATTGTCTGGGACAAATAGTTTACAAATGTCATTGTGCAGATCAGGAACATCAATAATCCCCCTAAGAATTTTAAATATTACAATCATCTGATCGCGCGACCGCCTCACTTCTAGAGAGTTGAAACTCAAACAACCCAACAGGAATTTAGTGGGATACAAGAAAGGATAAAACCCGTGCATGTACTTGTAAAGGTATCTAAGGAATGTTTTTTGAACTTTTTCTAAAGCTAACGCATACTGCTTCTCAAAAGGATTCCATACGCACGCACTAGACTTAAGCTTGCTACGGACCAATGCCCCATAAACAAGCTTGATAACGTGGGAGTTGTGGAAGTCACGACAGTTCCTTAAATCAAAGCCAAGGCGCCTGAAGGACTCCTTAGCAGTGGACGTGATGTGGTCGTGAAAAGTGAGCTTACGGTCGAATATAACTCCCAAGTCTTTCATGGAATTAGTTCTTGTAATTGTATCTCCATCCAGTTTGTATAGAAAGTTGACTGGGCGCCGCATTCGACCGAAAGACATCACGTAGCATTTTGATTTATTAAACTCCATTTTATTTTCTAAACTCCACCTATATACCAGTGGCGTGCCGCTAGGTCAGAATGGAGGCAAGCCCAGTTAGTCAGCTACCGATGTTCTGGGATACAATTTTATAAGTTATAGTTTTTCAATTAATTTCTAGTCTCGATATCTTAATAAAAAAAATAAAAAAAAATTAATAGTTAAATAAATAGTAATAAATAAATAGTTTTTCAATTAATTTCTAGTCTCGATATCTTAATACGCTTGCATAATTGACAAAGGCGCCATCTATACGCACGAATCGTGACATCAAAGTAAGTTCGCTACGCTGTTTACAATTCAGACGTGCAAAATATTTCATTCAAAATGGCCACTAGATGGCATTTACACTATTGATTTGTTATTTTATTGCCGTACACACTATTTTATTAATTCAATATAGTGTCGATTAAAATGGTAATATTTGATATTACATAAATATTAATGATCTCACAAAATCATTATAAATCACTAATAAATAATAGCCAATTTTATTTACTTATTCTATTCTTCAGAACAACTCTTTAAGTACCTAAACTCATATTTACGTATTTTCTTATTTCAAAGAGATATAATATTACGATGATGGTTCTTTATTTGGAAGAACTTTATCAAATAACTACAAAATGATATGCGAAAAGCGACAAAAATACATTGCCGAGAAAAACTATCATTAGGACTTCTTTAAAGTGAAGTAAAGAGCTAACTCAACGTATTTACATACCTTTTCGACAGTAATATCCGAATTCACATTCACAGACCACTTTATAACAATCAATTAATAACTTGCAAAATCATTGGTATAAATCACATCGTGCTAATAACTTTCACACAATTACAATAACAAAACAAAACCTAACTTTAGAATATTGTTCTCAAAATTTTCAAAACAGCATTCATTCGTAATAATTAACGCGTGCTACTGGCATAATTCCTAGGTCAAAACAATACGAACTAACTTGAAAACGTACTTTGTATCAAAATCAAAATCGCACGAAACGCATAGCCGCGCAAAATCATCGGCGCGAACACACACGTTCTCTCTCAAACTTACACAGACTTACACGCACACATTCAAAGAAAAGCCTAGCTTTAAACTCGATACAAATTCTCACATGAGTACATAAAAATTTTGTCAAAAACGGACACATTTTGCTAGGAAACATGAGAGGTCATAGAAGCCACGTAAAAGCCACTGGGTGTGAAAGAGCAAGCGTTAGCTAGCACTGGGTCACTGACCGTAGGCCGTATTACGCACTAAACTTCAACTTTTCAACTCTTCTTTTGTATAGTGTTAGAGCGAGCCAGAGTATCGCGGCCGGCATATCAGAATTTAAGCGCGCGAATTTAAAATAATTTCTGTTATGGATTGATAGTTGTGTGGAAACCGAATGTTATTATTGTTTGACAAAAAATTACTAAGTATTATTTTGTTTTTGTAAGAATGTTATTTTTAAACACATTAAATACATTTTAAATATTCCATTATAAAACAATATAAAAACATTTAAAAATATAAAAAATAGATGGCCCATCGGCATCAGGGAGAGTAATTTTTATTTTTTTATTTTTTTTTTTTTTTTTTTTTTTTTTTTATTTATCGTTAGGCAAGCCAGGCTTTTCGGCTTGTATGAGAAGACCGCCACTGCTATATACTGAATCAATGTCTGATTGCAGAGCTTGGCAATCGCACTCAGATGCTATTTCATAATATAGCTTTAAGTCATCAGCATATAAGAGGGATCTAGCATTCGCAACTACATCAGGGAGGTCATTAATTACCAAAATGAAAAGGAGAGGGCCGACTACCGAACCTTGACTCACACCCGAGCGAGTGTGGTATGGGAGTGACTCGTACAAACCCAATCTGACAAATTGTTGTCGGTCCCGCAAATAGTCTGCAAGAAGCCGTAGAAGCCCTGGAGCAACACCTATCGCACTGAGCTTTGACAGCAAGACGTCTTTGTTGACTCTGTCGAACGCCTTTTGAAAATCAAAGTAAAGAACGTCCACCTGGCGCCTGCGGTCAAGACTAGTAGAGATATAATTAACTAGTGTAAGTAAGTTTGTGTTGACGGATCTTTTGATATATTACTATATATATACTATAGATATATTACTTAAGGAGATTAACCATTATAATACATACACCCACATCTTGCCAGTCCAATGTTATAGGGTTCGAGCGTATTGCCATCAACAGGACACAAATCCAGTCCTCGTGCTACTAAAAATTTTTAAAGAACAGCCCAAAAACAGTTTGCCTGACCTGGGAATCCAAACCAAACCTTTGAGCTCAGCCGTCGTGCTTGCGACTACTGGACCAACGAGACAGCGGACAGAATACAATATTTCACCAAGTAAGGTTCGCTATACACAAGACTTCCAAAAAAAAACAGCATTTACCGTATACTCTTCCTTAGACCCCTTATTATTGACTGCATATATATGCTTCAGCACTTCCAAAGCTTCATCTCTTCTTCCAGAGTTGAAGAGGAACTTGGGAGACTCGCAGAAGAAGTAGATGGCTAGGGCTCCTAGACCCGATGGTAAGGCCAGGACTACGATGAGTAGCCTCCAAGGTTTGTAGACGATGTTCAGCCAGGATAGTTCCACGGCGAAGTCTAGTTTCAGGGTTGGGTAGGTGAGAACTGGAAAAGGAAACATAATGGAATTACTATATTGAACTTGGAGTTTGATAATTTTTTTCTTGTTGATATTGTAGTGGTGTTGCCATACGTCTGGAATTTTCTGGACAAGTCCAGAATGTAGGGGAAAATCAAACTCATTGGGAATTTCTAAAAAATTTAATGGCAAATTAAAAATATATTTTTAACGAAATCGATGTAAGAATCAACAGCAATGTTGTGCAACAAACCGTTCTCTATTAACATCGTTGTAAAAAAACAAAATTATAGTGCACATTCAAAGGAACGAGAGTCTGGAATTTTCTTCAAATGGATCTACTTATACGGCTTATTTATGGATCTGGGAACCCTATAAACGTAAGGCACGAACATAGTAAGAAATATGAGCTGCGTTTTTAACTAGACTACAACAAGAAAGAAAATCAATAGTCCAAGTCTTTTCTACTGAATACATACCAAGGTAAAGCTTCTTTGTCTTCGAACCAATTTTCTTCTTCCTCTTCATTATTCAAACACACATGCAAACAGATTTCCTATGGGTGGTTGTTTCAACGATCTTCAACGATGTCTTAGTTGATTCAAGTAACTCACTTTTTTCTCACAAATAAGTCGTAGTCGAATTCCTTAAAGGACTTGTTTTCGACTGCGAAAGATTCAAGTTGCGTAAAAAGACAAGCATGCGGGTCGCTTGTTGCCTCTGAGAGAGTACCATCGTGAGAGTCGCATTGTGCGATTCGTGGAATAATATACAGGCTGGCCGGAACATTGACGTCCAAAAATAAAATTTAGGTTCCTCGTATCGTGGGGTATCCGAATCACCCCATGTATGTTCCGCGACTTTTCATAGTTTTCGAGTTATGATTTTTTTTCTGATTTTTTTAAGAATGATCGAACTGACCAATCTAAAAAAAAAGTACAAGACTTTGTCGAGATTTTTTTTTGCAACTAAATCTTCATGAATAGTACTTTTATGCATAAAATAATCAGCTTCGTAACTGTGATTAAAGTTATGAAAAAGATGGTTTAAAGTGAAAAAATTACCCCACGGTACGAGAGACCTAAATTTTATTTTTTGGACGTCAATGTTCCGGCCACCCTGTATACAGCATTATGTTCTCCCCACAGCCAAGATATGAGCCTATCTATAATAACATTAAGAATCTGACACTTACCGCCAGCAACGGCAGGAGACAGCAGGATCAGACAGGTCATGAGCAGCATGTACCGGTTCCTCACCCGCTGCACACATGACTCTCCCACAAGGGTGTACGTTGCAGAGTTGGCTGCACAGGCACTGGAAAAGAAGAAAATGTAACGATTAGGTACCTACTGCAGATTAAAGACCAAAAGTGACCTTTTATGCTTCGTTTGTATGCACGGCAATGATCCTTACATTCTTTATCTCTTAGATCATCATCTGCCTAGCCTTTACCCAACTATGTTGAACAACAAACAAACAATTGCTGGTCCATGCATTTTTACACTACACATACAAGGTGTAAACAGACCCTTCACATAGGCGTCAACCAAGCATTCTGTACATCAAACTAAGTAACTTTACGGAAAAATTATTGCTGGGAAACGACTTTTTTTTTTGGGGTGAAAAATCACGTTTTACGGTAGGACTCGATGGAAAGCACTTTAAACATTGTGCTGATGGATGGATTGAATAGTACGGGGGTCGTGGAGGTGTGTAAAGCAAAAATCTTACATTAAAAACATGTATTAAAAAAAAACTTGTGAAAAAGTTGTAACTTTGACCCCCAATACCTCCGTAACTAGAAGGTTCCCAGGTATGGTCTAGAACAAGAAAATGATCGCAAAGACGGGGAGAACAAGTGCCTTTCGGATATGTTAAGGGTCTATTTACACCCTTTATACTTATAGGAAACAGCTGTTTTCATGAGGTCAAGGTGTGATAATCATAACAATAAATCCATTAATCAGACATCTATCAAAAAGTCAGCCTAGAACTAGACTGTTTATGAACTCTGCCTAGATCAAAAAAGATGGACAGCCATAAACAGGCCAGAAGTTTTATTATTACTGTCTCTTTAACAAAGTATAATTAATCAATCAAAGTCTTTTATTCTACGGAAGTTAAACGGCTGGCTCCTCTTCAAGAATCTAATAAAAATAACAGAGAAATATGATGGATTGACATGTTATTCATATTCACTGTTCCATGAAACTTCCAGGAAGCATTATAGATTTCCTCCTTTTCGTCTTTAAATAATCAATATTGATTAACCTTCTACTCAACTTCAACGCCATTGATTTCGATGTTGTAGCTTGCTATTAGTTACATAACATCAACAATCCCCAAAGAGTTATGCAGAGGTGTACCTATTAGTACACCCACATTTCGCCAGTTAGGTTTTTAAGTCCCATGTGATAGGGAGCGAGTCTATTGCCATCAGCCGGGCACACATCCAGACTCCATGGCGGTTACTGAGTGATTCCTGATGCAAAAACCCAATAACAATTTGCCCGACCCGGGAATCGAACCTCATGCTCAGTAACCGCAACGACCACTAGACCAACGAGGAAGACAAGTACCTAGTAATTATTATTCTCTTGATTACTTATTAAAAAGTAAAATAAGATAGTACACTCTTCTTATTTCTATCATCACATAATACAGAATCACGTTTGAAATCCTCGGATCCTCGGCTGAGTATACTTATCCCACGTTTCGTCTGTTATATTTAAGTATCAAGTAATTCATGTCCCAATTACTCTTTCTTATTGATCCAAATAGCATCTGAGTTAAGTTCTTCTTCTACCTCAGCCTCCCTTTTCATAGCCTTACAAACCTACAGCAATATAACTCGGAACATCGATAAGCATCATCCGAAAAACTAAACACAATAGAAGCCAAAAATAGACCTGTATCATGCCAGTATCAAAAACTTTTCCACTGTCCGTTTTCTGGAAGCTTCCTTCCAATAAGCACTTGACATTCATGATCGAATGGCGAAATGCGGCACATACACAAACACATATGGTGCTCGGCCACTCGGCCACACAATTAGACGGGTCAAATTAATAACTTCCATGCAATGTGGGAAAGGATGACAATATTGATTGTTTTGATGTGGCTGGATTTTTCCATGAAGATTTATAACCCTATAAAACTTTCTTTGGTTAGTTAAAGATTATAAGTTTACTACAGAAGCCGTAAAATAAAAAAAGTGAAAAGAGTACACTGTTTTGTTACATCTAAATCACACGCACGCAAATAGTGTTCAACAGTGTTGGTCTAAATTAAATTAACATGTTCGCGAAGGCTCGCACAGATGGCTTCTACGTCATCATGCGAAAGGAAGCGGGCTCCTTACTACAGCGCTTGCATGGTAGTGACCACAGCTGTCAGACCGGACTGCCCCTTCTAGCGACACTGGGTGGGGATTGGGGACAGTCATAGGTCTGAAAATACGGGGTGGAAGGGACACCGACATGAAAACGGGTACCGCGTATCCAGTACGTTTGAGTCCCCTACATAGAAATATTTCATCGGTTATTTTAAAAAAATCTGCTGTTTCCTACAAAAGCTAAACCTACACGGTCAAAATCTATGGAACAGCTGATTTTTTTTAATAACCGTTGATAAATTTCTATGTGGGGGGGGAGGCTCAGAATGATGTACTGGATACGTGGTAACCGTTTTCGCGTCGGTGTCCCTTCCACCCTGTACATTTAAATTGTAAACACTAACAAAACTATAGACTGTAGTCTTCTGAAATAAAGTTTAATTTGATTAAATTGAAATTGCTTTCTCTATGAAGCAGTAGTAGGGATACACTCATAAGATAAGACTTCAAGAAGCCTTTGGAAGTGCAAGTGGGAGTGTTTTTATGTGAGCTGACCTAGTGTTGTTCGGAGTTTAAAGGAAGGCGGAGGCCAGCTTTTACTGGTTCTATTACCACTGTCGTGGTGCATACAGTAGACGAAGTATGTTATTCGGAGAGAGGCGGTGCATGTTCAATTGATTTCCTGGACACGATAATTCGTTCTGAGAACACCAGTAGCTCAACCAAGCATTGCATTTGCTGTATTTCAATCAATCATATCAACTATAATTATAGCGAATGGAACGAATATAAAACGAATGGTTATTGTTTTACACTTACGAGTTACATTTATAAACGCGAGCGCATCTGAATATCAAAGCGGGAATGTAGAGAACAATGACAGAACGCAGGTGACAGGCGACAATGACACCTGTCATCGTTATCACGAAGATGTCGGAGAGCACCCTGGAGCTAACAAAATTAAAAGAAGTACAAAGTTACTCACAAACAAACACACAGAAACTTCACGAGTCCCAGGAACAGCCAGTGAGGAGAGAGGCTGCTGATACAGGACAGTATGAAGGACAGTAGCAGAGGTATCACCAGGGTGAACCGACGACCCTTGGTGTCTGACACGTAACCCCATAGGTAGGATACTAGAAGGATACCTGGAAACAGAAGAAGAAACCAGTGAGGTACTTGATAGGATTTTATTGTACAAAACAGAACACAATATGACTTCGTTGAAACAAGGTTTTTGCAAATGATAGCCAGTTCTTACACGACACTGTTCAAAACTGACCAGTTATGAACTAAAATGACCAAAGAGTAGCTAGAATGTCCATCCTAGATGCCTGCATGGAAGATAGTCTTTAGAGATCATAGTAAAAGCGCTCGTCAAGAGAGAACCCACTTTATCCATACACTATATCTATATCATTATAAAGAGGTTAAACATTTGTATGTGGGGTAATCTCCGAAACTAATGAGCCAATTCTAAAAATTCTTTCACTGGTAGAAAGCTACGCTATTCGTGGGTGATTTAGGCTATAAATTATATTTATATCATGCATATTAGCCGAGCTATCACAATTTTCGAAGACGAAGTCGCCGGTGAAGTCCTAGTAGCCTATAAGCCACTCAGGCCTAGTGCGTGTTGGTAAATGCCACAAGTCTTTGAATTTTTGATTCTATGTGATACCGGTTTTCTAACGATATTTTCTTTTTAACCATTTTGAGAGCAGTAGTGATGAAATAAATCACACAAAGTATATTGAATAGCCTGTTTCTCTTTCTTCCGCAAACTGCTTTGGTTTTCAGTGTTATTGTAACAATCAATTGTTTTGTTATTGTTCATTACACTTGTTTTATTGAGGAAATTGAAGATGTATGTTTGTAGGTACTCAACATGATGGAGAAGGATATTGTGTTACATTTTTGCACATATAAAAATAAACAAATGTACTCCGTATTTTTCTATTCAGGAGTGAAGTAAAATGAATGAATAAGAGATAACATTAACATGATAAGCTAGAACGTATCGATGTATGTGTACAGTACATGGCTTCAGCTAGATCTGCAAAGATCTTGGATAAGAAATATGAAAAACTTTTCCGTTCAGCAAAGTGATTAACGAAGCACACTCAATAGTTATTATAGCAAACCGATATTAAGAAAATTGTCTCGTCGCAAGCGCGACTGCTGAGCTTCAGGTCCTGGTTTCGATTCCGCTGATATGATGATAAACAAGTCATGTCACCTTGTGTATCATCATAATCATCTTATTATCAACCCGGAATAACCCGCAGCTGGTTATGGGCCTCCCCTTTTTCTGCCACACTTCTCGATTCTGTGAGTCCCGCATCCAGGTGTTTCCCGAGTTTTTACAAGGCGTGTACTCACCAACAAAAGGCAAAGATGTAAGGATCCCCTTCTGCATGACAGTGAGGTTTAGGTCACAGGCGGCTGCCACCACCAGGCTGAACCCAAACAGGTCTATGCCGATGGCCAGGAGAATGAGGGAGCAGGTCATTACTAGGAGGATGTTGTAAAGACCATTGCCTGCGAAAGAAATATCAAGGGATTAGTGGCTAAATAATAAGCGCCGCACGGGTTTGCCGAGGTTGGTCCGTGGATGGGTGATCATCATTACATACCGAGTTTCCTCCGTGCCTCGAAAAGCACATTAAGCAGTTGGTCCCGGCTGTCATTTATGGATCTTTGACAGAACATAAGTCATAGAACAAAAGTTATTCAGTTTCATGGTCTGAGACACCACACGAGAGGTTTTGCGTTTATTATGTTACACCTTGTATAAGCAGTACATATTGTAAATAAACCAGATTTGAATTTTATATTCTTGTCTCATTACCCCTCACTGTGGCCAAGACACCTTTAGCCATCTCTGATCAGTCTCGTGAGTCTGCGGGATTGGTAGTGAGTGTACCCTTCCCAACCCTGGAAATCCTGTCTACAATCCGTCTGTAACCTTAGGTCGCATGGTGCAGCATCCTGAACTTATTTATAGTTATTTATCACCTACTAGGTATATGTTAGGTTAGGGCTGTAGGGCTTATAGGGCTTAGGGTCGTAGAGACTGTTAGGCTTGTAGGTCTTTGTAGGTTCCTTTAACTTATCATATATTTTCATGTACCGTCATACGTGACGTTTTTAAGGGTGGATGTACAACCATCAAATTGATTGGAACGGGGTTTTTAATATTCTACCAAATCATTATTGATACCAACTACACAGGTTCTGATTTTTTTATTAAGTTTCGCATTGCACAAGTTGCAAGGGCTTGTTCATGATGAATAACAAAACATCTCTGTATCTAATGTTTAGTAAGGTAACAATTTGTATCAATTTATGTTCCAATTCTGTGCATTTTCAAGTTCAAGTTCAAATTAATAATTAATTTATCGATAATTAAAAACCAAATGTTTGTCATCACACTACTTAGTCTGATTGTTAATAACACTTTAATATTAGCAAGCCTCGTCTACTAGTAGAATGGGACATAAATTCTTTAACCTAGGTTATCTTTCGTATTTCAACAGAATAGAATTAATAGGTATGTTGAAATTGAATTAAACAGACAGAAAAACACACATTTTCGTTTAGCGTGTGCTCTATGAAAGAATTCAAATAATTTCAATTGAATCGTAAAAGCACTAAACGAACAATAACAAACCAATCTAAATATATAATAAAAACACATCATTGACCTAAAAATCTGAATACAATTTTCAAACACATTTTCCTCAATAAGCAAGATTTACGAAGAAAAGAGAAAGAGACATCAATACTGCAGTAGAACACGTAGTATTACTCGAAAGTGTTTACACAACAAACTGAGTACGACGAAAAAAAGAAACACTTTTGGACACTTCCCAAAACATAATGACAAGCAGAAATTACGAAAATTATCGCGAAAACTTCATCAATCCTAAATAAGAAGAAACAAAGGAAAGAGAACCACACTAACAACACCAAATATAAACCCTAAAATGCTCCCCTTATTTCAAACACACTTAAAACCTCACTCCGAAAAATGACCATAAAAATTCGGTCTTTCGATCCAATACCTGTCTTATCAAGAGCCTCTTCGAAGGACACAGGGGTTTCATCATTGTGGTCACACTTCGTGGTCATGGTCACACGTTCATCCACCACACTTCCTTGGTTACACTGTACTGAAAGCTTTGCACGCGCGTGTATTTCAAAGTCAGCATAGGGTTGGCGGACAGTTGGAGGAGAAAACGGTCGCGTTGAAATTGGCAGAAGTTTGTTGATGTATGTTCAGTGTGACGACTGCCAAATGTTTGGTCGATACAAGTCTTTCTATTTGTTTCAAGTATATAGTGTAGGCCTATGTCCAGCAGTGAACGTCTTTCGGCTGAAATGATGATGATGATGATATAGTGTGAAATTGTATGTTATTTCAAACAAACATACATACTATCATAATTATATTTTGTAGGGGTTAATCTTTTTTTATATTCACTGCAATGAACATTTTGATTTTGCGATATGATATATACCATTTATCATCAAAAGTACTCAAAATTTTTGAAAATTATATCCTTTAATTATAATTATATTAATGGCTTATTTCTCTTACCCCTGATCACTTGCTTTGTCCAGGGGGGTTACTATGACGTCCCAGTCTGGGAAAGAGACAGAGCTATACAGGTCGTCTAGCGCCATCTCTTTCACACTGGAATTACTCCTGCTTTAAGACGTCATGGTAGGCCACCTGTTTTTTTGTATCATCAAGTCTAGTTAACGCATTCCATACTGTAAATAAATCCCTATTTTTTTCAAGTCTACAAGATTCAGAGAAGCTTATTATCAAAAATTAAATGATCCCTTTGCCTCGACCTTCTACAAAAAGGCTAGCTCATTACAACCAAAAAACGTGATCAATATTAGACAACACCAACTAATCTTCAATCAATCAATACAATCAAGCAGTTGCCGCACTCACTGTACGCCTCTCCTAACTACCGCTGAACACAACTTCAGATCAACCACTGAAATCTACGTAAACATCGAACGAACTTCATAACTTATTATACATTGACTGCTATCAACTGTTATACATCCCATTACTTCCTACTGAACAAGCAATGGATTAGTTAAAATGGTGACGACAATCTTACCGTGGCACCATGCCAATAAGGAACGAAATGGATGAACAAGGTCATATGACGAACTGTTACGTGAAATATATCACTGACTATTGAACTACTTTTTTAATTATCATAAAGTATTTGTATATTTCTGTTATTAAAGAGAGTTTTCCTAAATAATTTGATGATAAAAACGAGAAATTCCCGTGACGTATTAAGACTAATTTTTACTTAGAACCACGTTTGACTAGATTTTTATTTCATCTGTAAAAATAGGTAAACCTCAAAAAGTATCAATAGCATTCTTAGTAGGTATCATACATTTTAGGAGATGGATTAGCGATACAGCTGGTGATCCATACGTTAGCAGACCAGACAACGTGCAAATTTCAAAAACAGCAGAAGCAAAAATGAGAGTCTAATTGCTGGTTTCAAAAAGTGTCTTTTGTGAAGGTACTTAAAATTAATACGTCATCATTCTCTTGCTCTTTTTCCTATTCATTTGGGGTCGACGCAGCATGTCTTCTTCTTCCATACTTCTCTATTACTCGTCATCTCATCAAACACCTCCTTTCGTGCCATATCATTCTTCACACAGTCCATCCATCGCTTCTTTGGTCTTCCTCTACTCTTATAGCCATCTACATTCATACTCAAAACTTTCTTCACGACATTTTCCTCTTGAAAATAATACGTATAGGTGAAAATTGACCAACATAATATTATCCATGTGGCTTGTCTAGTTCATAAAATCTTTTGCATAAAAAGGGTGTGATCAACTGAACATCACGCGAAACTTATAGCGGTCAATCGATATAGAGGAGACAAACAGTCTCGTCTTTGTCCTTTATAACTTAGCTGGCTTGTTGCCAGAATTCGGCTTATATACCTACTAAAGAAAGGCCTTTAGCTCAAAAGTAGGTATTGAGACTTTAACCTCTTTTGTGAAAAATTTATTGAAAGGATAACGGGTAAATGCGGTCGATTTTAAATTTTAATGGTTATAAATTCCGATTCTATTATTTATTTATTTAACACTTCAAGCACAAAGGAGGCAGAATTAATGCCATAAGTATTTTCTGCCAGTCAACCTTTGGATTTTTGATGTATCTTTGTGCTATTAGTAATTAAGTAATAGGATTTCCCAATCTGGGGAAAAAGCCTCCATTCATTTCTGTCTATCTAGGGCTATTTAGGGCCAGTCTTTTTCATAGGAGTCCAGCTCATCCCGCCAACTCTGACTGGGTCTCCAACTCGCCTGCGGACTGAGGGGACCGAGTGGATCGTGCGTTTTGCCTGGTGATCAACTGACCTGTGGCAGATGTGTCCAGCCCCATCTATTTAAATGTGGCAGCTCTCTGAGTGGCATTAGCGGGGAACGCATGGTAGTAAAACTTACTTTCAGGTCTAGAGCTGGATTTCTTTCTCGTTTCCCAGTTATTTCAAGTGAGGGTCTTGACCTTTGGCAGATTTTGTCACCAAGTTAAGAAACAAAGAACGAAAATACGTTATATATAAATGGTCGTTCAGTTTCACGTTATTTTAGGAGAACTTTATACAAAACTGTTTTAAAAACAGTACCTTTATTCAAAATGCAATATATTAAGAATACAACTGACGTCTTAAGGAAGAAAAGGCATAAAAAAGGCATGTTTGAATGACAGGTAATATTATGATCAGATCAGTCAAAAAAACAACAACAGTAAAGAATGTGTTAGTAATTGCAAAGTAAATGAAGCGGTTATTGTGAATATACCTTAGTGATTAAAGGTAATGATTGTATTGAAATAAAATTAAATAGATATGAATGATATTATGTATCGGTATGTATACCTATGTCTCAAGTCTGTCGAAAGGCTGGTGTTTTAGAGTACTGAGTCTTGTAAATTTTGACGTTGAAAAAGGGCTGATTATCAGCCTAATTTGAATAAATTACCTTTGATTTGAATAATATTAATTGCACTTTGCTATATCGTGTTGTTTTACTTGACAACACACTGTATACCTTGATGACGTATCCTCCACAAATTACACTTTATAATGTTAATCCACCTCACTCCCAGAGAAAGAAGAAAAGAAAGAAAAGAGCATTTATTAGTGTCACACAGGACAAAACAAAAAAAAATTGTTAAAGTAATAATAAAAGAAAAATTATATAAAAAGTAAACATAAGAAAAAGATAAAACAAATTAAATAAGTCCTGTACAAGGCCAAAAGACAGCATATATCTCAGCTGCTCAGCATGGTGCTGCAACATTAAAAAAAAAATAGCAGAGCAGAGAATCATCTGAATCCCACAGCTGGGTCATGGGCATTCTTTCTGTGAGAGGACGTGGGTTTGGGACGATTCTCCAGTGTCTTCAATATGTTTTCTTTCTCGGTTTTTAAAGCAAAGGTGATACACAAATTAAAGTGCCCTATTTTTGATCCCACGACCTATAAACTCGTAAGTCGTGGCCAAACGCGGAAAAATAACTAACTTAAACTGCTCCATTTACCACTAGGCCACCCTGCTCAGTTATTGATTAGTTTTGTTATTCAGGTCAACCGAACCCAAAAGGTTAATTATATTTTCATCGACCCACACTGGCTCCTCGCGTTACGTATCATTGCGGCTATGTCATCATAATAGGCTGAATAAGCATCATCACTAAATCAAATTCAGCCTATTACAGTTCTTTAGGCTGCTGGTCATAGGCGTCCCTCAAGCTTTGCCCTGCCCTCAGCCATATTGCCATTCCAGCCACCTGCATTCAGTTTTTCCCAGCCACGTTTAAAAGGTCGTTGGTTCAACTAGTTGGGGGATCCCACACGCATCATCTGCCTAACCTTTTCCCCCGGGGTCGGCTTCTAGTCTAACCGGATGCACCCGAATAGCAGTATTTTACATAGAGCGACTGCCTATCTGACTTTCACAACCCAGTTTGTACCAAATAATTCGATACCCCTTGGTAGGACTGGTTGTCAGACTCCGGCTACTGACCACCTGTAACGAGTGTCATAGATCTACAATTGACAGCCGGGACCAACCGCTTAACGTGCTTTCCGAGGCACGGACCCATTTATGACCCAACCTAGGCAAGCGCTCCATTCTAGGACTTATATTTAGGCTTCAAGAAATGGACAGCCCATTGTCACATCAGCTTTCTGTTCAGTGCTGTCTTAGGTAGGTATATCCAATCAAGTATATTGCCATGAGATCAAATAATCCGTTGGATAAACTAAATGAAATTGAGAACATGGACAATAGTCGATAGCCTAAGAGAAGGGATCTTTCTATCATCACAAATAACATTGTTCCCGGTTCACGGCACATCAACTGTGTCCATAAATAATAACTGTCAAGGCAATCATTAGAACACATGGTATTAATTAACTTGTTTTTCTTCAGTAATTAAACCTCAGGGCAATGAATTTAAATAGTTTGCACGTGCATGTGTTCAAGAAAAACTAACTACTGCTTTTCTTTCAAGGGTTGGATTAAGACACCGACAATTTTCAAGATGGAATGTGATTCCTTGCTTATGGGTCCTGAATCGTAACGGACAAAAATATTGAAACTGATACAAGAGAAGATACCCGTTGCTTGAAATGGATGTAAATAGGACAAATCAAATATTTTTTTATTCCATTAAAAGACTTCTGTTCAATTTGAGTAACCATTAAGAGTTAAAGTACGACATTTCCACATTTTGGCCGCAAACGGTCATCAGAACGCCTACACGTTGTTATTGAGTACAGCGCGTCTACACCGCACCTTGCTAACAACTTTTTATCAGGCGTTTATTTTTTCAATTTTTATGCGTATTGTGTGATGATAAATGCTACTAAGCTAGATGTTTTTTTTACGATTTGGAACGCCTTATTTTAAACAGAAACATTCCAACCATTAATTTGGAACGACGATCTTAAAAAAGTGATGGGTCTGGCTTAATGTGGAAGGCAGAGAACAGGCTGTTGTGGCGCAGTTTGGGAGAGGCCTATAGAGTGTGGACACCGACGCACAACGCTTACCACGTCTTCAGTACATTATTCCGAACCCTGGCACATAAAAATTTTTCATCGGTATTTTTTTAATAAGCTGTATCCGACAAAAGTGCAATACCTACACGGTCAAAAAGTATGGAAGCGCTTACTTTTTAAATTTACCGATGAAAAATTTCTATGTGAGTGTTCTGAATAATGTACTTAATACGTGGTAACCACAGGTGGTAACCGTTTGTGCGTCGTCGGTGTCCCTTCCACCATATTGCGCGACCTAGCACAGCGACTACTTTTCCCAAACCTAAGGGCTAGGTTCACCTAGTTTTAGACAATTCACGTTACACGTGCTACGGCCTAAGATATTACTGAGATGAGTAGCGCTTTTCTCCGGTGCAGTGACCCGATAAGATAAGAAGCAATATCTAATCACTAATTGTTCTAATATATCTATTTTGTTTCATGACGCAGGTTGACATCATATTTAGATAGTTTAATAGTTAAACTGAACATGATGTAATATAGATATGCTTTTATTATTCGGCCTATAACTATTATTACTGAAAGTAAAACGGTGCATACTCATTTACTGTTGGCGTGTTCTGCTTCATCAACTGATGGGCCGCCTCATGATTTCTAGTTCTTTTGATCCAGGTCTTATTTATGTCACAACTCGTTTGGTTTTGTCATTTCGTCCCGTCATTTTCTACGGGGTCAGCCGCGACGTTTCCGGATGTGTCACAGATTCACATAGTGGTTATCTTGGCCAAGACGTGGCCAGTTTAGCTCATCATCATCATTTCAGCCGAAAAACGTCCACTGCTGGATATAGGCCTCCCCTAAGAGTCGCCACATTGACGGGTTTTGCTCAAAAAGTCACTGAGCTGAAGTAAGACTGGGATTCTAAACTTCAGCATCGGCTTTTTGAGCAACTTAAGTAATCCTACAACATCAAATTACTGTTACTGTTAGCCTCTGTCATCCCATTGCTGGGCAAAGGCCTCCCCCATGACCTCCAAATCTTTCGATCCAGGGCCAATGTGGACCACTGGTCGTTGGTTCTGTTCAGCTCGTCCCGCCATCTCCTACGAGGTCTACCGTGTCGCCTTCTGGCTGTGTCAGGGCTCCACAACGTCTACGTAACTATACGGCAGACGTGGTCAGCCCAGTTCCACTTCAGCTTAGCGGCTTTTTGAGCTACGTCAGTAATTTGTGTTTTGCAGCGCAGTGTGGTTTTGAGTATTATGGTCGGTTAGTTTAACGCCTAGGATACTACGCTTTAAAACATCAAATTAAGAACTCATCATTTGGTACTTATCAGTGACCATTTTACATCCACTATAGGAACGGATTATGGACCACGAGAGCTCACAGGGCGGTCTTCTTTTCACAAAAACTACATGGTAACATCAAAATGAACCTAATGAACGATCCTACAATCTTGTTTCCTCGTTGCATATTATTTTTTAATGAAAACTTCCTCCAAAAGATTGACTAAGTACCTCGACCCATATATCAACATTAAGTACTTCCTTGAAATTATTGGTGATCTTATTGAATGATTAGGCAATAACTTTTTGGGTGGCCACTAGTTTGGTGGCCCCTCATATACTCACTGTGAGCACAAATGCACAATTGCACATAGTTCCCGCTGTGAGTTACACTAGAAAAAGGTGTGCCTACACAAGGTTTATAATTATTATAAGAACCCCTTCACACTAGCGTTTGTCCAGCGTGCGTTCGATGAACGTATGCGCAGCGCAGACGTCACACAATTTCGTTGTCATTTCGGTATTTATATCATTAACAAAATGGATTCCGAACACAAACATTTTATTTTATTCAATGTTTAGCTAAAATGCATAATTTACCGCTTTTACTTACATGCCAATTATTTACATAGGTATTAATTTAAAAAAATAGGCATTTATTAATTACCATAACCACGAGGTATGTACAATATGGAATTGCCATTTTTCTGTTAATATCTATCATTATTTTCTACCGCCATTTTTAATAAGGTCACATATCATCGGTCATATTCTCCACTTTAATTGAATAAATGACGTCACTGCCTTGGAAACAATTCCATAATTTCAGTCAACCATTCGCCAACGTCCATACTACGTTGAATACACCGGTTCTCGTCCGATCACCGAAGTTAAGCAACATCGGGCGCGGTCAGTACTTGGATGGGTGACCGCCTGGGAACACCGCGTGACGTTGGCTTTTTGCTGTTTTTCCTAATTTTTTTTTTTTCAGATAAAATTATGGCTCTAATAGTTTGTATAAACTAAACTATTATTACAAATAGAGGCTACTTTAAACAATTAAGTGAAGTAGATTGTTGTTTAAATAATGTCATTAACCTTAATCATCTGCCACTTAAGTAATCTGTTAAAGCATCGGTATAATCATATTAAGATAACGAACACTTCAAACGTGAAACAAAATATATTTTAATAAATAAACAAACGAGGCCTATGTCCAGCAGTGGACGTCTTTTGGCTGAAACGATGATGAAACAAACGTAAAAAATAAACCGTCAACTGCCTTCCAATAAATTTTGTTAAAGACTATTAAAAATCAAATATAATTACAATTACAAATTGAAAAAGCAAAAAGCCAACGTCACGCGGTGTTCCCAGGCGGTCACCCATCCAAGTACTGACCGCGCCCGATGTTGCTTAACTTCGGTGATCGGACGAGAACCGGTGTATTCAACGTAGTATGGACGTTGGCGAATGTTATGACAAAATTATCGACTCTAATCCATGAACAAGGTGTGACGTCACGTTTTAATACCATTGACATTCATGGACACAATCAAGATACATATAATAAAAAAACGTCTGGAAAAAGTATCATGGTATTTAATTCACAACTTCGAGTTGGTATTTATGTAGTAAATTAGTCATGTAACACATATGAAGCACAAGTAAACATAATATCTTAAAAAAGTGCTGACTTTTGGCACCACCGGTTAAAAGCTATTGTGAGTTTGTAACTAATGTCCTAAGCCCGTTTTCACAAATAGTAGGTATAACCTAAATGAATGCCTATGTTGATGCCTTCAAGTAACTCCAAGTAGGTACCCATGAACTTACACAAGTACATATAGAACAATACACAATATAGTCACTTATATACATAGGTACCTTATGTCAAAGACCACCTGTTACTACGTAAACATACCGTTAGGCTGACCGTGAACCTTGCGTGTGCGCCGGACATCGGACCTCTCGCTCGCTCTCGCATGATTTATAGGTTAGACACGGTGTAAGGCATTCTGAGTTCGTAACATAAGCTTTAACCAAGGATTTAGTAGGTTAGTTACGCGATTAATACTGGTTTTATAAAAACAGCTGTTCCATAAAAAAGTGACAATAGCTACACGGTCAAAATGTATGGAGCAGTTTTTTTTTAAATAACCGACGAAAATTTTAATGTTTGTGGGCCTAGACTCCAAAATCATTCAATGAATCCATGGTAAATATTTCTTCTCGTGTTTATGTAGAAGATGATCGGCAGATATCAAACCAACGTAGTTCATTTAAATAAACCTTAAGTACTATCGCATTTTTTTGTCGTACAATTTTGAGTGCCGAGAATTCCTCTAAGAACCTAAAGCTGGTTCTACGCTAGGCGAGCCGAACACGATCGGAGCACGAATTCGCTTATTTTAGCGTAGACACACTTAGAAGCGTCGACCGAGCACTCATGCCTAGGGAATTTGTGCTCCGCTTGTACTCTGCTCGTGTTCGGCTCGCCTAGCATAGACGCAGCTCTAGATTGGAAATGCGGCCTAAAATACGGAACTGGCCAGTTCCGCCAGGTACGGAGTACTGACCGGCTTATCACGTAAAAGGAGTGTGAAAGTATAATTATGTAGGTAGTTTCCTTGTAGATAGAATCTGATGACCACCAATCAAGATACCGAGCACCTTATTGGCTAGATTGGCCAATGTGGCTCAAATGATTAAGGGGAAGCACCAGGTAGCCCGCGAAATTCAATTTGTCTTACGTTTTTTGCAATTAGCAGGTCAGTGTCAGGTTGTATGTTGATTAAAATATGATTCACGGTGGAACTAATGGGGGAGGCTATTGCCCAGGAGTGGAACAGTTCAGGCTAACAAAAAATTATATTATAATAATGAAGATCCTTCCATCTTCAAGGATCATTTTAATATACTTTTACCTCTTAGTGTCGCCCAAGTTCATACAGGTATTAGGGACCGCTTTAATGAGTCCTCGGCATCAAAGGCACATTAAGCGTGCACAAAGTCCTAACAATATCCCACAGGTTATTTGCTTCAAAATAATCCACGTAGTTATTACGATACTAATTGAACCAATACGTGATCAACCTTCAGAATATTCCATTTAAATTGATACCTTCTTTAGGACTCATTAAAGCGAACGGTCTATAGTTATTGAGACTGCAACGAGACGCTACTAGAAAAACCCCGTAGTCATTTTTAGTCGTCAGTATTTTCATTTAAAACTACATCTCTTTGATACCAAGACAAAATTTACGTTTTCAACACGGTTCAACATCACTAAGCGACATCTAACTGAATGCCTAGAATTATTACACTGATGGAATTTCAATTATCGGCTCTGAACCGAGCGTTGAAATTCCAACAGGCGTATTTAGGCATTTATTTAAGTGTCATCTAGTGCTAGTAAAAACCGTCGAAAAACGAACTAAAGTAAACTTTAATGCATATAAATCAGTTGATGAATGGCATTCCATTTTGGCATATCATCGGTCTCGTTAATTAAATGCAAACTAGCATTAACTATGTAGTTTAAAATATTTTAATTTCAAGAGCGTAAGGATGTTGACACGATGTTAATTTGCATATGAACCAGTGTAAACTTACTTATTGAATAAAACATGTTAATTATTTCATTTATATGTAAACTAGTTGATACCCACCTAGCTCGCGCGTAGGTCGAATATTATCCCACGGGATTGTACTACAGCATACCAGGGAAAAAGTAAACTTACCTAATTACCAACGTCCTATCGCAGATCTTTCTCTACGTGCGTGCTTGAATTTCTCTGTAGCAGCCACGGAGTCTGGATTTGTGCCCGGTTGATGGCTATGGGCTCGCCCAAATGTGGCTGTACAGTTTACACCTCAACCTAACCCTTCGGGATTTCAGGAGTTATGTTATGACGATATAATCTGGGGTATCGGCTTGCAACATTGCCCCTAACAAATCTACAAGTTCATGAAGTAAAAAAAATATGGCCGTCGTCATAATAGGCATCTTGTAGGATTAATTTTGTGATGCTTGGTGTATTTCTAAAAGGTCAATAAATCTATTCTTGCTGATAACAGTTCTGCTTGCGCGATGTAGATTTTGCATGACCTCAAGCATAATGTGAAGGACCAACTGCTTTAGGAATATTCTGAAGGCTGATCACGTATTGGTTCAATTAGTATCGTAATACCTACGTGGATTATGGTTATTTTAAAGCAAATAACCTGTGGGATATGATTAAGAGTTTGTGGACGCTTAGTGTGCCTTTGATGGGGCAAGACGGAGGACTCATTAATGCGGTTGGTCTATAGTTCATATCATGTGGCACTGTAGATGGTGCCACAGAGTCAAATGAAAATATAGGCCTGTCCATTATCTTAACAAATGCCCCAATTTACTATATTTGCATGCCAGTAGTGCTATCCCTCTCTTCGAACCCAAACTGTGTCGAGGTGTGAATCAGCGGCGTCAATTTTAATAAAACAAATGAGTTCGCTTTTGATTTGTGTACCAGTGCATTGGACTTAGATTCAAAGTGCGAATTATTCTTTAGAAATAAAACTCAGAATAACTTGTTACTCATAAGACTTGTTTTACGTTTGAATAACGAAGAAAAAGAAGAGTAGGTGAAAATCCCAAGAGTAGAGGGTTAATCAGCCTCGGTTTAGGCACTGAGTCTGTTCATTTTTGTACATAAAAATATGCAATAAAGTGACGGAGTTAGCCCCGCTTGGTGATTTTTAGGGTTCCGTACCTGAAGGATAACCAACGGGACCCTATTACTAAGCCTCCGCTGACCGTCCATCCGTCCGTCCATCCGTCTGTCAGCGGGCTGTATCTCATGGTCTTTAATAGGCAGACAGTTGCATTTTTCACAGAATGTGTATTTCTGTTGCTGCTCTAACAACAAATAATAAAAATAAATTAAAAATGGCTCCCCTACTACGATGGTACGGGACCCTTCATACGCGAGTCCGACTCACACTTGGCCAGTTATCTCTTTCATTCCGGCTAATCAGCAACATTTAAAGTTAACCCTTATGGGTTAACTTTAAATGTTGAACCTTTATGAGTTAACCTTTATGGGTTAAGCTTTATAGCTTAACCCATAAAGGTTAACTCATAAAGGTTAACCCATAACGGTTAACCCATAAAGGTTAACCCATAAAGGTTAATCCATAAAGGTTAACCCGTCAAGGTTAACCCGTTTGTTAAACATATGGGCCTTTTAATTTAATTAATCGGCCCCTGAAATTCTTTATAGAATTACAAAACGCTTTCAAAGCATTAATAAATTAATAATTAATAAATTATCATTTATTTCTCTCATAAAGGTAGTACATTGTTACACTAAATTATTTATATAATTTTGCCTTATATTCTAAACCTTTGTGAGAGCTGGAGTCTGAACTAGGTTCGGGACCTGTATGACAAATCTCCAGGCTCACACCCTATAAAACATAATCGCATTTTGCGGCAACATATACATGAATCACATATTAATATCTCAAACACCGTTTGCACAAACAGTTTTTAGATAGATAGGTAGAAATAATGATAATGGTGAGATTTTTGAAATGTAATGTTATGCGTATGTAGTGTGTAATATATGTGTGTAATGTATGTGTGTAATGTATGTGTGTGGTAGTGAATGTAAGGGCGCGTTTGTGTATATGTGTGTAATTATGTATGCATGAGTTTTGTTTGTATTTGTGTGTGGATGTACTTATAGTCACCGTGATTAAATTTATTTTATGATTTGTATGATACTTTCTGTATCTGCATAGTCCAATTCAAGGAGCCAGTTCTTTACAGTTGTCTTACATTTATATTTTGTCATTCCGTATATGTGCAAGTTTTTATTTACACTGTTGTAAACGTAAGGTCCAAGAAAATTGAAGAAGCGTTGAGCTAGCCTCGAATGCGTGGGAACAGATGGACAAACCGTATGCTTTCGTCTCAGGGATCTAAACTTTTCCGGGTTATAGGAACTACGAGAGTGGACTGTAAGGATTAGATTTAAAATGAATAGTTTTCGGATAGAGAGGACCTTGCAGGTTTTGTAAAGTTCTGTAGTAGGAAATTGATACGGAAGGGACCAACCAACTTTAAGGATTGCTCTTTGGGCACGTTCCAGTTTTATAATATGTGTTTTTGCTGACCCACCCCAAACAACTATACAATACTGGGCTACTGACTGGCAGAGGGCTAGATAAACTTGTCTGAGCACGTTTGCATCAGCCACATAGCGGAGGTTCTTAAAGATAAATATTAATTTGCGGAGTCGGGAGGTAAGTAGATCTATATGGTTGTAAAATGATAAAGAGTCATCTATCTGGACACCCAAGTATTTGATATTATCTGTGTGACTTACACTAGCACAGTTGCAAGGTGTCCGTGCTAAGTTACAAGAATGAGCAATCAAAGAAAAACGGGAAGAAGAAAGTTTACCAAATTTCGACAGGGAAAAGGTAAGATATTTCGTTTTGTCTACATTTAGGGTGAGTAGATTATGTGCCAACCAGTCAGTTACAATGTCGAGTCCTGATTGTGCATGTAGGAATGTTGACTCCCAAGAGTCTCCATGAAATATTAGGGCAGTATCGTCAGCGTAAGTGTATATGGATCCATTTGAAAGCTCGTGACGACAGAGGTCATTGATGTAGATGATAAACAGGGTCGGCCCAATGATACTACCCTGTGGCACACCGTAGGTTATAGGGAGTTCGTCACTCATCCATTCGCCTATTTTGACACATTGGCGCCTTCCTGTAAGATAACTCCTAAAAAGTAGGAGCTGATCGCCTCTGACACCAATGTTCTCAAGCTTAGTGATGAGTCCAGGAATTGAAATTGTATCAAAGGCTTTTGCCAGATCCAGGAAGACACCTAAAACACACTGTTTATTATCCAGGTGACTAATTATGTTATTGGTTAGATCAAGTACTGCATTACTGGTGGAGATTCCCGACCGAAAACCGTATTGGCAAGAAGACAGAAGATGATAATGCTCAAGGTATTTGACGAGCCTGTTATTCATGAGCTTCTCTAATAGCTTAGAAAGTGTGGGAAGAATCGATATGGGTCGGTAATTATGAGGTTTGTCTCTTTCGCCGCATTTGTGCACAGGATGGACGATTGCCAGTTTAAAAGCATCAGGAAAGACTCCTGTACTGAATGCTAGGTTATATATATATGTCATATGTGGGATGAGTATATCCTTGAATTTTTTAAGGAATGTACCCGACAAGTTATCGGAGCCTACCGCACAGTCGGTTCTAAGCGTGTTAATTAAAAGTTCCAACTCAGATTCATCTGTGGGTAAGAGGACAAAGGTTTTGTGATCATGGGTCTTGTCCGATCGGGAGGATGTAGTAGGCACGGTTATACTTTCAGCAAGTGAGCGTCCAATACTCGCAAAATAGGCATTAACTTCATTCACAGAGCGTTTACCATCAGTGGAAGACAAAAGATCAGTTGCATGTGTTTTTTGCTTAGTAGTGTTAGTTATTGATTTAATTGCCTCCCATAGTTTTTTATTATTGTTTTGCGCATTATTAATAAGATTTTTGTCATAATTACATTTAGCAGCTTTAAGCAGCATGGAGCAGTAATTTCTATACCTTTTAAAAGTAACTTTTAAAACCTCATTGTCTGGAGATTTCTTTAATTTTAGGTGCATACTATCGCGATTTTGAGGACATTTTAAAAGCCCTGGGGTCATCCAAGGCTTTCGTAGCCGTTTACGACAAGGCACCACTTTCAGAATCGTGTTTTGTAGTATTATTCTATTTAGGATATTTAAGAAGAAGTTAGTAGCTTCATTTACATTTTGGAAACTGTAGAGGGGGCGGAAATCTGATTGCGCAAGCATTAATTCAATGTTAACGTAATCTAAGACTTTAGATGTTTTATTTTTTGGCGGTGAGGTAAAGGGAGGCTTAGAAAGTTGGATGAAAAAGAGAACAGTGTCATGGTCAGTGACAGAGGTATTTGCAACATAGCAAAAAGCTGGAAATTTTGTTTTTAAAATAACATGATCAAGGCACGAGCTGTTATGACGAGTGGGAAGCGTGTGTGCAGGCAACATACCGTGATATGCAAACATAGTGAGATACTCAGTAGATCGAGGGTCGCTACTATCATTGGAAATGTCAATATTGATGTCCCCTGTGACAATAATATTACTGTAGGAAGAAACAGACTTAATAAGTTCACTTAAAGACTCAATGAAAGGGGACACATTTCTATAGGAGGGGGGACGATATATAGCAATGACTACTGTGTTTTTACTTAGTTTTGCCACGAGACAGTTTGCATCTTGTACTTTATGTTCCGTGACGGAAAACGAATGGTGGTTCCTAAAGTAGATCGCTACTCCTTCGTTTTGTGTGTTGTGCAAGGTGGTAGCGGTGGAGATATAGTCGTCAAGTATGGGCAGTGGAGGAGAATTGTACAACCAGCATTCAGTAAGGACGATTATATCCCAGGATGCTCCGCTTCTTTTCAGTAAGGTGGTAAAGTCAGTGAAGTTTTTATTAATGCTTCTTATATTTTGACATAATAGCCCTAATGAATTTTTGTGTGTTTTAGCAATTTCGTTGCACTCTTCTATTTTACAGGTTGCAGAGTCAGCTATTGAGACACTATCTAGCTCATCTTGGATGTGATTTAGGTTATCGAATGATTAATGTAGGTATAGTAGTGGTTCGTAGTTAGGTAGCTCGCAATATGATAGGAAGATAGTGCTGTACGAGGCATTTGAATAAAGAGTAATTTTATAAAGGAACTGACACATACATTAAGTAACACCGGTGAGTAGGTGGAGGAACGTGTGTAAGTATGAAAGTAGTTTTATATTGTTTGTCCAGACTCTGTGATTGTACATCAATATAAAATATCAATAGTACTCGTACAGCAAGGCGCATTATCAGACACAAAGCTAAAATATTTCTTGCGCTTGTTTTGACTGTAATACAGAGTGTCTCATATAACTGTTATTCCTCGAACAGAAACAATACAATTAAGGCTGGATTAATTAAGGGGGTAGTCATGGAACTGGTGGTAGTAATTCCCTGAACTTTCTTAACTAGATCCTTCAAACAGAGGTGTACTATTGCAACCAAAAATCATCTGTCTAGCCTTTTCCCAACTATGTTGGGGTCGGCTTTTAAGCTAACCGGATGCAGCTGAATACCAGTACTTTACATGGAGCTATTGCCTATCTGACCTCCACAACCCAGCTAGTAGGTACTGGTAAGTAACCCTTGGTAAGATCAGGTATAAAAATTTCAGATCACTGACTACCCCTAACGATTGTCAACTGTAAGAGCCGGGACCAACGGCTTAGCGTGCTAGGAAACCCGATATGTTATGGATGGTCACCCTTCCACAAACTTGGCAAGCGAGGCTTAACCTCGACACGTGCGGCTGTTATAACTTAGCCTCGAGCTCTCATTTCTAACCAAAGTGCAGGGAGTTAAATTGCATTGTCTTTGGCGGCCGGTGGATGAATGAATGACATGTAATAATCAAGCACTTGTCACTTCTGTGAGCCGCAAGGGGCGGCACATGTGAGAACTAAGTTGTATGTTTGTTATATGCTTAGAGTTGTGAACCTAATTACCTTTAAACTACTGCTAAATATGATTATTCACAAAACATAGAAGAACGTAGAAATTCTGTATGAAAGTTTGGGATGAACACCATTTCCATTGAAATTAAAAAAAAAACAATATGGTATCTGGGCAGAGAATGATGGAGAAGTATGGAAGAAGACAAATTCACCTGCCCTTATCCCAATTTATTGATTCCTATCATTAACTCGCGGTCGCCACTCCAGAACTTTTCGGCCCCATCGGCCATCCGTTCTGCGAGCAATGCGCCCTGCCCTCTGCCACTCAAGTTTGGCTATTCTTCGGGCTACGTCGGGACCAACCGCGGACCGGAAGACGTTGCGTTGGAAGGCCTCCCACTAGGTGGTCCGAGGACCTGGTGAAGGTTGCAGAGATCCGCTGGATGCGAGTCGCACGGGACCGGTCAATGTGGCGACACTTGGGGGAGGCCTATGTCCAGCAGTGGACGTCTTTTGGCTGAAATGATGATGATGATGATGATGATCATTAACTCAGATGGACCATCAACCAGTTCTGACACGCACTCAATTAAAACAGGTATAGCCTGACAAGGGAGATAGGGATTAAAATTGTTGCATCTTCAGGTCATCGTGTAACTGAATCAGTATCAGTTTCGTTCGTCAGCACCTCTGAACTAATAACAATCTTGTCTTAAATTGTAACCAGTCTTCATCCTTGACACACTCATTTATCTCGTTATATGCTAATCGCTTCGTTATTTATGTCAAATTCAGTCTAGATATTTTACTCATAATACCGTGTTGCCATGGTACTGGGTTTCTTTGTAGTTTTTCTATTTTTGAAGACGTGCTGAAACGTTTTTTTAAAAACACCTATAATGTCCGTGTAGTCGAAGCAAAGTAAAGGTAGCCATACATGTTAGGTTATGTATGGCAGTTTGTATGTAAAACCGAGTTCTATTCCCAGATAACTGTACTGGTTTCTCCTATATGTGCATGCATGCCTGCGTATAATAACCTATCGTCTATCGGTTTACGGCGGGCATTAGCAAGTATGCTGCTGTATGCTAATTGCATTCAAAAAAGGAATTTGGGACTACACATCCTGGTGGACCAAATTTTTACATGCAGCGTTTCTGGATCCTCTGTCCTGGCAAGGAGTCCGTATGGTCGATTTAACAGCAAAACTACAGATAAGTACTTAGAAGATTTGGTTTAGCAAACACACTTGATAGCTTCCTGGTTCATCCAAGAAACTGGGAAGTCAAGGAGCTGGAGCAATTTTAAAAACGTTACAAAATCTACATACGATTTAGATTCTTTAGGCTATTTGAGTTTATGCCAAAGATCTACATGTCGCCTTTAAAGTAGGTCAGCTTTAATAAGAACTATAACCATATTTTTGCACAGCTGCAGAAGTACAATAAAATAATCTGGAGGCCCCAAGGACGGCTGATTACGACCCATATTATATCACAGTCACACATTAAGTTCACGAACATAATTACGCATACACAATAATAAACGGATATGATGTCGTAATTCTACTATCATGAAGTATTTCGTTACACAAATGTGATAATAACATTCTCTTATCATCATTATTATGACCTGGTTTGATAACCTATGTTACAATGAGCGAAAATCACGTCATTATTAATATGATTTAGGGCATTTTAATTTATGATCATTTATCATGCGGGTAACTAACGCTTGCATGACCAGATAAAGACTTCTTGAACACGAATTCTCACTAAGAATAAGACGTATTAAGCTCGTGCTGAACTAGCTGAAAGACACAAAGACTACTCCAAGTGTAATTGTAACTTTATTGAAGCACCAGTGTGTGAGTTCATTAAAAACCTAAGTCCTACCTCCTGTCTTGCCGTCTGTGCCACAAAACATGCAAGTGACCTCTGCGTTGCCACCGGCGAAGCCGTGGAGGTGGCGAAGATTTGTGCTAACCGTTATTTGTATGTCGTGGCAGCGACATGAAGAAGAACAAGAAGCATTCAGGAGTTCAGTTGGAGGAAACCTGCTCCAATTGAACTTGCGTGATTGACTGACGGGTGAAATCTGGGATGGATGCGTCTTCGTGGAACAATAAGCGTTGAGTTGAGAATATTGTCTCATATAGGGACTTTCAATTATTCGACAATATAAATTATATTCAAAATTAAGATATTATATTTCGCATAGGCCATGAGCACTTGCAAAACGTCGAGACAAGGTGCACGGTTCGGGTTGATCGTTTCCTATGGAGAAGAACCGGCAAGAACCATGGTTAGGTACTTTTTAATGATGTTACATTCGCTATTTTTTTCCCATCAAAGTCATTTGGAGAGGGAATCTACAAGTGCAGCATGGTTAAAACACAATAAAAACGAATTTTAGACGTGTCTTGTTTATTTTAGGTCTTCCAAGAAGAGTAGTGAATTTGATTTGGGCTATATATTTTGGGAATAGGTGGGCAAGTAAACAATAATATTGACCATTTACCAAGTCTAGTGAAGGATAAAATAAGAATATTTTCCTCATTTTGTCCTTGCTCTTTTGTTCGCCATAAAATCTGCGGTTGTGTTGTGGTAACTGTAAATACCAACGTCATTACTAGTAAACACGTGTACTACATGACCACTAGTGCTTATGTAAGTACATTTGTAAAGATTAGGTATCTGTTGCGATCAATACCTACTTGCATCTGTGACCGAATGATGAGTATGTTGACCGATAGTAGAAGTTATTTTTTTATCTTTCGCATCTTACAAAAACAATATGATTCACAATGTTGTTGGTACATTTCTAAATCACTGTCAGTTTCATGTTGTGTTATAATTTCTTAATACCTTTTGTTTTTCAATCATTAAAATTAATCCCGAACACAAAGAAGCAATTATCGACCTATTACCGAGACTAACTAATTAAAAACAAACATTTCGGAATGACCTGGCAGCTCTATATAAATACTGCAATGCGTGTGCGTCGATCCCATGCCTAATTTTAGTCACTAGTTCATTCAGTACATCAGTAACCTCGACTGGGAAAGGTTGTGTCGTTTTATCGTGTTCAAAAAATCCTTTTTGTTTCATAAAACGTGGTTGGCTGAATTAAAATGTGTTAACTATAAGGTTATAGTTTATTTTTAGTGTTTTTTTTAGTTTATTTTGTAGTGAAAAGTGGTGTTTTAGCTGTTTAACTTTGTAATCATATGTTCATTGATAAGTGCAGTTGAAACGTTTAAGTTTGAACCGCGTGTTGTGTGAGTAAACTTTCATTTTTACCTTCACTTGTTTTTGTTAGTTATTACTTTTATTGTTTGGTTTTTTATTTGTGTTGAACATTGACTGCTTTTACCTGCTTGTTCGTAGAATCGTGATAATGCAGCACTTTCCAAAACAATAGATAAATCGTAGATTTAATTATTTTTTGATTAATAAATCGTTTATGTCATATGGCTGACTGATGCAAGACCGGCTAAAATTGTTACGGAAAAGACACAAATCTTTTGACCTACCTACCTAGATAAAAAAATAACACGTGTAATTTACTACAATTTCTTTCACCTACAAGGCACTTATTATTTGATTTAAATAGTTACGAGAATCTGATGATTCTAGTTGCAGTAGGTATATTTTTTGCAGTGTCACGTTTGATAACACAGTGTGATAAAGTCTTTTCCTCTTCCAAAGTCAATCTTTTGTCTGCTTATCAGTCTGATGATGAACTTTACAAAAAATTGCCTCCCTACCCACATTCTTCAATGTATTTTTTATTCATCTTGTGTTTTTCTACTACTGGGCATAATCATTAACACTAGAAACGGGATATTTACCATGTTTACTGTTTGTTTTGAGTTCCCGATATTTCTTTTTGTTTTCTTTCTTTTTTTTTAAATCCCTTTTCTAGTGTTAATGATTATTTAAGTGACCATGACTGTTAAAAACTTAAATCTCCATGTATCCATATGTAGCAAAATTCCTGATTTTGCATATTTCTGAGAGTAACATCCCTAGACCATTGGCGATCATTCCAAGCCAAATGTTCGTTCAAAACCAATTGCCAAGCCGTAGCGTTTGCGCCGTAATTTGTAAAAATCGGTCTTTTCTGGCCGTGGCTATCCGAATATTCCCAGAGGGCCGCTCAGCCACCTCGCCAGTATCCCAGTGGCGAGACCATAATCTTGATATTGCACTTTAACTGGTGCCAGTGGCATCAGCATGCCTATTGCACTCATTAGCACAATTTCGGCGCACCACAGTATATGTAGAAAAAACAGCAATACTGATTAATTATAAAAGTACTTATCATAAGTACGCGTAAGGAAGAAAATTTATCTAGGTAAACTTAATCTTAATTTGCCGCATATTGCCTTTTTTATTTTAGAACTAGCTTATGCCCGCGGCTTCGCCCGCGTGGAGTTAGGGAATAGCCCACGGGATCTTACTTCTGGGATAATAAGTAATCTACGTATCTATCTATAATACATACTTACATAGATTTACATGTAGATTTACTTGCTTATAACTTGTTAATATTAGTTTAAAGTTATATCGATTAAATTAGATACGTGAAATATTGATACCTTGGTTTTAGATTGGACATCGGATTTACTGGATTTTATCTGAAGAGTATGTACACAAATTTTCAAGTCAATCGACCTCGAGAATAAAAAGTTTCACAGAAAATTCGACACCCCATTTCACCCTCTAATGGGTAGGAATTTCGAAAAAATGATACTTACTCTTCACAAAGAATACACCCTCAAATTTTCATGTCTCTGGGACCCGCGGTTTGGGCTGTGCGTTGGTATATCAGTCAGGGCATGGAATTTTAAAATGGGAGATGATTTTGGAAAAACTGTGATACCTACACGTATCTCATCATTTTAACTGAAGTATATATGTAGACACATTTTCAAGTCAATCGACTCAGGGAATAAAAAGTTTCATAGAAAATTCAACACCTCATTTCACCCTATTAGAGGTGGAATTTCAAAAAAACCCTTTCTTAGTGGATATTTACTCTCCACAAAAAATACATTCTCCAAATTTCATGTCTCTAGGACCAGCGGTTTGGGCTGAGCGTTGGTATATCAGTCAGCCAGTCAGAACATTGAATTTTAAATTGGGGGGTGATTTTGGAAAAACTGTGATACACGCATCTCATCATTTTAACTGAAGTATATGTAGACACATTTTCAAGTCAATCGACTCAGAGAATAAAAAGTTTCATAGAAAATTCAACACCCCATTTCACCCTCTTAGGGGTGATATTTCGAAAAACCCTTTCTTAGTGGATACCTACTCTTCACAAAGAGTACACTGTCCAAATTTCATGTCTCTAGGACCAGTGGTTTGGGCTGTGCGTTGATATATAAGTCAGTCAGTCAGTCAGTCAGTCAGTCAGTCAGTCAGTCAGTCAGTCAGTCAGTTAGTCAGGACTTTGAATTTTATATGTATAGACTAGCGACTCGCCCCGGCTTCGCACGGATGCAATCTATACATATAAACCTTCCTCTTGAATCACTCTATCTATTAAAACAAATCCGTTACGTAGTTTTGAAGATCTAAGCATACATAGGGACAGGCAGATAGCGGGAAGCGACTTTGTTTTATACAATGTAGTGATGTAAAACAAATATACCTACTTACCATGAACAAATTGACATTACCTACTTATACATTTATGTTAGGTAATGAATGTAAAATATCCCCAGACAGTGCTGAGTGTATACTCTAATCCACGTTAACCCCAACTTTTGGTTTCAATCGTACCCTTAAATCTGGCTATTTTAATTTCAAATAAGCCAGTTCCGGTTCCGCTTTACGGTCAGACAGAAACTCCTTTCTAACAATTTATCACGCAACTTATAATCTGCTTCACTATTTCTATAATTAAATAATCATTATCAAGTATATTTCGATCATAAAACTCACATCCAATACACCCATTCAATACTATATATTTTATCTCTGCCACTCGATTTTAGACGTTATCTTCTAAACATATACTATGTCCTTGTCATGTCAATATGACAATACTGCTTATCTCGAGTCATAAAATATGACTGCAGGATGTAGGTTACTACGTTAATAGATACAGGGGTCAATAACCTGAAATACATTCTGTAGTAGGTACTTTAGAACTGTCATGACATCACGGTTAGGTGATTATCATACCTAGTACGGTGAACGGTTGAAGAGAAACTGAAGGTTTAGCATGAGCCAAGGTTGGCTAGTTGAAATTAACTGTAGGGCTAGAGGCAGCAGGATTAAATACGATTAGGAAACAAGTAAGTACTCAACATTTCATTAAAAGTATCAAAAAAACCCGACTACAAATTGTATTATGTACCATTGTACCTATATGTATATTATTTTATACATTTGTAATCTCCTTTTAATTTCCTTCATTTATTTACTTTATGATTTAATGAGATTTACTGTTCTGTACCTTTTTCTGGGAATAAAGATTTCTAGGTCTAGTAAAAAACTAATCTACTGGCTAAGTAAATTAGGCCTATACCCAATTGTAGAAAATAAAAAGTACACAAAAAACTAGCCCCAATTAAACGAACGATAGGAACAGGGAAACGAAAACCAAAAAACTAAATCAATAAAAATAGCAAGATATTGCCGCTTTATCAATATTTATGTGATGCCATGGATACCTGGTAACTACCTGGTTACTTAATTGATAGTAGTATTGTTTTAAACACTTCAGAGCAGCAAATTAACTAATTAATTAGCCTTGCCTAGGTTGGTCCGTGGATGGGTGACCACTCATTAAATACTGAGTTAAGTCGTTGGTCCCGGCTGTCTTTTGCGGATCTTTGACCGTAGTTACAGGTAGTCAGTGGCCTGAAACTGACGATCAGTTTTACCAAGGGGTATCATATTAATTACCCAATACTAATTGGGCTGCGGAGGTCAGATAGGTAGTCGCTCCATGTGAAATATAGGTAGTCAGCTGCATCTGGAAGGCGACCCCAACATTGGAAAAAGGCCAGGCAGATGATGATGACCTAAGTAAATCTGCAAGATCTGCTTGGACTAGCATTGCTGTGCAATGCTGTCAGCCTTCTGGGCACTGCGTTGGCCCGTGACAATGCTGCCACGTTGGATGGTAACGCTGATTCTTTGCCCAAAAAATAGGCTCGCTCTCTTGACACGGGATGAGTCGACCAACCACTTGACGATATCCTGAAAGATGGTGGTGGTAGGAGGTGCACTCGGACCCCATGGCCCTTGTGTTCTGTAATGAGATCATTGTTAGAATTAAACTGTCAAAAGTAAGGACGGCAAACAGTATGCTTAGTGCGAGTTTTTTTTACGTATCGAGCGCGTTAACGTTTACGCAAATTAGTATGGCGCTGGGTATCCGCCACCTAGCGGCACGAATTGTCGCTTACGCGCTCGATACGTAAAAAAAACTCGCACTAAGCATACAGTTATTTGCATAGAAAAAAGTTAAACATAGACAAGTAAGGTTTATAATATAGTGCCAGGGTTAATTCTGCAAACTCATTAAACGACTAATTGCTATCTGTACTCTTTCCTCGTTCTCGTAGAAAAGCAAACATTTTTTCGTCAAAGTATTCCGAGCAGTATTTGCACATCTTATAAGTGTTATTTCAATGATAAGATTGGTGTTGACAGTTAGATAATTATTATGTTGTTAATAGTTGTTTACTTAACTGTATAAAGATATTTTGGCTAGGAAAAAATAAAACTTCGATGAAAACTGTTGTAAACAGTCCGCGTTTCGCAATAGTAAAAATCAATGGGGAAAATATTTACTTGGCGAAAGAACTTCATCATTGATTACGGTATAAAATAACAACAAACATTATAACAGAGCAGAGATAACATAATGTAAGAAACTAAATAAGTAGATGTTTAGTTAATGTAACATCATCGTCATTTTGATCATAACTCATAAAAATCCATAATCTAAATGCGTAAAACAACATTACAAGCAAGATAAAATGTCATAAATGCTTGTGATTCGTCTGTCTACTATGTCTACGCATTTCTATTAAGTTAAGTTTACTATTGATTTAATATGGTATCCACGAAATTGTCACTAGTAGGTACCACACCTGGATGTACCCTAACTCATTGGTGGCTCTGCTCTAAGATACTTATTCCATATAAAAATCCTTCTTTGTTGTAGCTATGGCAACAAACATACGTTTACAACCAAATTTTTATTTTTTTCAGTTTTAAGAACAATCTCAATTCATCAAAATCAGAAGACTCTGGCGATCAAATCTATACGAAAATATATCACAATATAATCGTCACATTTCGCTACCAAACGTATCGAAAGAAGAGCTGAGAATAGTGATGTCAAATTAAACAGAGAAGGAGATTCATAGAGAGAAACGTCAAGAAAAATGACAGACAAGACCAAATACAGGGGGGAAGAAGATGCAGAAAGCGCAGAAAAGCTGAATCCAACGACTGAATACACTTTTGAAGATGCCTTCGAACAAACAGGTACACAATACAAATAATAATTATTACAATGATCTTTTGGCGATCGATTGACATTGACATGAGCGCTGTTGATAAATTTAGGTGAAATTGTTTTGGAAAATGTACTGAAAAAGAAAAATGGCGACGTTTGTTCCAAAAATGGCCACGCGCCAGTAGATTCTAGTACAGCTGAAGCTAATGAAGTTGTTATTTTATAGCCTGCCAGCTACAATGTTTTATATAGTCTGGTCACTGTTTTAAAGGTTAGTCTAGATTGGCGGGGTTTAACCCCTCAAATCGGTCGCGAATATCACGCAGTTATTTTTATAAACATAAAAACAACATTTTTATCACTGATCGATCGCCCGATTTAATGTGGTGTAATTTTGTAATAACCATTTAAATTCAAGAATAGGTGCTAAGTCGCGTGCAATTATATGGAACCGATCCTTACGCCATAATATTGATAAACGAGTGACTATTAAATCAACTTCAGTAGAACGGCCCAGATTAGAAAAAAAACATACGCGATAAAGTGCGTAAATAATAATGCGCTCATTGTGTATGAATTGGTGAAACATGCTTGATAATTACGGAACGAATCTAAAAAAAAATTGCTTAACAATTTACTTTCATCCAGAGTTGTAACACAATATGCGGTCCTACTGGAAGGACGGAGTAACAGCTTATATTTCTGGTTATTAATAAAACTCCACCTTCATCTACTCAGGCCATGGCAGACTGAACCACCTAGTCCTGTTCACCAGCGGCCTCATCATGCTGAACGTGTCCATGGAATCTGTCGGCATGAGCTACGCCATCACAGCCGCCGAGTGCGAACTCAAGCTCACCAGCAAGGACAAGGGGCTGGTTAATGCTGCTGCTTTTATTGGTAAGACATTTTGTTTTTTTGCCTGATAGACCTACTCTTGACCGTCTTCGTTAGACCAGCCATCAGAAATGCTCAATTTGTTTGGTGGTTTTATGAGGCGATCTAAAAAAGGAACTATAAAACTGAATAACATACATTTTTCGTAGTGCAGGTGAGCCTTCATTTCTGCAGCATCTGTACTGTATTTAATGTTTTATAAAATTAATACTGTCCGACTTTAAAAAAAAAGAAAAATAAACCTTATCTATTCGGCACAATTTTGAAATAAAAACTACTTTATTGTCACAACTGCGCCAAATAGCAAAAAGCCAACGTCACGCGGTGTTCCCAGGCGGTCACCCATCCAAGTACTGACCGCGCCCGATGTTGCTTAACTTCGGTGATCGGACGAGAACCGGTGTATTCAACGTAGTATGGACGTTGGCGAATGCAATATCGAATTTAGTCTACGCATTCGTATCTAATAGCTGCTTACGTATTTATGTTAGTAAGCATTTATCCGACGCAATATATTAAACACAATATTTATAACGTAGATAATTAGGTAGTTTGAAATAAAAGAGTTATTACAAGAGATAGAAATCTATGTTTATTACCACATTGTCTGCTACCAAAAAGAATATTAATCCATCATCAGATATATTACGAAACCGGTTTTGACATTAAAGCCAATTGGTACTTAAATCGATAAAATCCTATTGAATTTGAAGATTTATGAAGATAACTTTGTGATCGATTGAGCACCTTTTATATCTCGCAACGGCTACTGATGATTTGGGTATTAATATTTCTTCCAAATTCTTACGCTCGATAATTTGATACTATTGATCTTGACTTGATATTGAGTTCTTGTATATCGTTGTATTAAGTGAGCAGTACTTGTAATCACGTTCTCGAAAACGGCTCTAACGATTTCGATGAAACTTGCAATACGGGAGTATACGGGGGCGAAAAATCGATCTAGCTAGATCTCTTAAATGGGAAAATTCGTTTTCTCTATTTTCACCCGAGCAGAGCTCGGTCGCCCAGGTACCTAAGACCAAATAAAAGGGTCTCTGATTTACAAAGGTCAAAAAGCCCCAGATTCCATAGTTGATAATTAACCTAGATGTACAATTCTCTGTCCACAATAATTATGGCTAAATAATAACAGCCGCTCGGGACGATCTTTAGGTTAAGCCGTGCTTGCCTAGGTTGGTCTGTGGATGGGTGACCGTCCATTACATACCGAGTTTCCTCCGTGCCTCGGAAAGCCGTTAAGCCGTTGGTCCCGGCTGTCATTTGTAGATCTTTGACAGTCGTTAGGCAGTCAGTGGCCCAAAAAGTCTGACAACCAATCTTACCAAGGGGTATCGTATTACCTAGTACTAACTGGGTTGTGGAGGTCAGATAGGCAGTCGCTCCATGTAAAATACTGGTATTCAGATGCATCCGGTTAGACTGGAAGCCGACCCCAACATAGTCGGGAAAAGGCTAGGCAGAATCATCTGCCTAGCCTTTTCCCGACTCAGATGAGTCTCCCTTAGCATAAGCATAGCATAGCATAGCATAATCAGCCTATAATGTTCCCACTGCTGGGACACCGGCCTCCTCTCTATGAGAGGGAATGGGCTATAATCCACCACGCGGGCCCAGTGCGGGTTGGTAGATGTCACATGTCTTCGAATTTGTGGTTCTAAGACATGCCGGTTTCCTCACGATGTTTTCCTTCACCGTTTTTGAGAGCAATGGTGATGAAATAAATTACACAAAGTAATGCGCCTGCCTGGGTTCGAACCCACGACTTACTGTTTGTAAGTCGGAGCCGCCACCACTGGGCCACCGCTGCTCTCCACTGGGCCACCGCTGCTCTCACTTATCAGTAACATAAATCATGTTTTTCCTAGATAAAGAACTGCAGAGCAAAGTTCCCAGCACAGTGCTCGTTGAACATGCAAATAGTTAGATGTGTTTACCTCAGTTACCAGCGCTGTGACTTTTTTTTTTAAATCTTGCAGCACCATGCTGAGATAAGGACCTTTTGGCCACGTACAGGACCAATTTAATTTGTTTTCTATAATTCGTTTACGTTTTTATACAGGGTGTTTGGTTAAACGTGGGCAATACTTTAAGGGAGTGAAGTACTAAAAAATAAGAGCAAGTTTTACTATGGGGCTAACTATGAAATATGATTTAAAAATCTGATGTTGCCTACATTTTTTCGAGTTACGCGACCAATAATGTGTGGAGCACTTGATATTTTTTTCGCGACTTCATGGTTGGTCCCATAGTAAAAGTTGCTTATTTTCATGAGCACTACACGCCCCTAAAGTATTGCCCACATTGAATAAAACACCCTGTATAAATCTGGAATTAGGGGAATCTCATCCATGTTTTTATTTTTTGTGTTTTGTCCTGTGTGAGTCTAATAAATACTTTTTCTTTCTAGTTAGGCATTCAGCCTTTCCAAAGATGTATCCGATGTCCACACCCTAACCATTGTTTCTCTACCAGGTATAATCAGCACCTCCTTCCTCTGGGGCTACCTGGGCGACCGCATCGGGCGGCGCGCGGTGATGCTGCCTGCCATCCTGCTGTCTGCCGTCTTCTCCGTCGTGTCCTCGTTCTCAATCAACGTGTGGATGCTGCTGGTCTTCAGGTTCTTTACGGGATGCTTGTAAGTTGAATTGTTTATAAATAAGTAAGACACTGACCTTATTGATGATGTTCTTAAGTGTCTAAACACACTATGCCGAAGTTACGCGACCGAAGTTCGGCGGCTGATTTTACGTTCCGACGTATTCGGCTGATATGACACACCATAAGTGTCGAACTTACGCGGCAGAAATTCAGTTCCGCAACTTTTTGTGTGTATTCAGTGTCTCGAGCGCTGTCGCTCCCCGTTCCTCCCCGCCCCCGGATCTTCGTCGGCAATCGAACCGAACTTCGGTCGCGTAGTATGCTCACAGAATAAGTTGCCGCTGAACTTACGCCCGACCAAAGTTAGGCTGTACGACTATGACGCGACGTAATTTCGGCATAGTGTGTCGTCAGTAATTCAAAAAGCATTGCAGGCGTTATTATGCTGAACTTCGGTCGCATAACTTCGGCCATAGTGTGTTTAGACACTAAGAACGCTTAGGTGCGTAGTACTCTCAACAGGCACGCGTGTCGAGACAAAAAGGGTATGCAAAGATCGTAACATCGTGCTATATTTTCTGCCTAACCTTGTACGGTTTTAAGTGATTGTGCCACGTTTTTTATTCAAGCAAAGGATTCACATGTAACGATATACAAGATTTACGAAAAAAAATGTTAAAATTTTATGTCATACTAAAAACAAAAAAAAAACCTTATTTGCCAAAAACTTTACGAAAAGGCCCCAAACTAGACAAAGCCTGTATCTTTTTTTTTAATCTTTATTAGTTCGGAACTTTTAACAAGATGTTATGCCAGTTCCATCGTAACCTAATCCAAGCATAACGCATAACTTTTTAAGTTAACTAATGAATAAACTAAAGCAGCCTCTACTGACATTGGAGAGCCTGTATGTTGGGCACCATTACAGATAAAGGGTTTACCATTGCATCACTTCATAACTCAAAATAATTTTTAAGGCAACACAGTAGATCGACAATTACCGAGTCAATAGAATACACGGTTTTAAAACGCACAGTTTTTCATGAGTAATCAGAGAATTTCGTGTGTACCAGGCCCTATGAACAAGATGATAAGTCAACTTCAAAATATTGCCAGATACATCATAATTTATTACTGATTGGATTTAGATTTGTCGCTCAAGGCCTTAATCTAATAAACTAAAAGCCAGATACTAATTACATTAGTAATTACGAATGAATAAACATTATTATAATAAACATTAGCTGTTAATTGATTTGGGTCATTGACCCAGGTGTAACGCCCTACCCGTAATAATCCATTATTATTTATTCATTGCAATAAAATGATAAGCCAGTAATAAAACTTTTATATTATTATTTGTTACTATTATGAGATTGTAGGCGTTCTAATAAAACAATACATACCAGGCAGCGGACGCTGTATGTGCTGAATGTCGCAGGTTCGATGCCCGTAGCGAAGCCTAAAGGTCATACAGTACAGTAATGTACTGTATGACCTTTAGGATTCTATTATAAACCTAACAATATACACGCAGACTACCTGTTCCACTGAGCTGTTGACCTCGCTACAGAACTCAAGATTTCAAACAAAGTCAAGCACAGTACAGCTGCTGCAGGCACATTCCATCATTCTGTCTTCTTTTAAATATCACATAGGTAGGTCACCTTTGTATGGTCCATTCACAAGCATGTACTATACAAAGGTGAGTAGTTAGTAGTATTTGGTGGACGCTCTTAACTTGCACGTTTTTCTACATCGTTCTCACAAATATGTATAATCTCAACTTGAATGCTGTAACCAAGATTTTGTAACAATATTTTGATTTAAAAGAGTGTCCATATGGAGCTTCTTGCTCATTCTTTTCCAAAGAGATCTACGCTTTGGAATGTGCAACTACAGTACTTTCACAAGTTATTATGCCTTGTGACTGTGACTGTAGCTTCGCTTTTTTTGTTTTTCTGACATTCAAAAATGCCTGTAATGGTCGAAATAAATGCAAAGAGTTTTTTTTTTAGTAAAAAGCACTTAACACAAAGAAAGTTGACTCTGAAAAAATCAAATACTATCGTTAATTTGTGTTCACAAGTCACAAAGCTTTTATGTAAAACTCGGCAAAACTAAAATTACCAAAAAAGTATTTCTTCTCTCGAACTATTCCAGGTCTTTCGCAATCTTTAACCAAGATGTCCTCAGTTCCATCTAAGATGAATAAAAGAGAATCACTTTTTTCCAGGATATCAGCATCCAGCGCCACAGTGTACGCGTACCTGGGAGAGATGCACGCCAACTCCAAGCGAGCTGCTGCCATCGCGTGGAGTTCCGCCTTCATCTCCTTCTCGTTTATTATATTACCAGGTTTGTACCTATGCTTTATGACTATACCATCTCCTACCTCTCTATCAGTACCGACTTTATTATCGGCCTGTTCTTTTGCACTGTGTTGTCTTATGAGGGAGAATTAGCCAGTCAGCAATGATACCCTTAACGAAACCGAAAGACACTTGTTCTCCCTATTATTGCGATCTTTTTTTTGTTCTAGAGTTCTAGACCATACCTAGAACCTTGTAGTTACTGAGATATTGGGGTCAAAGTTCCAACCTTTTCACCATTTTTTTTAATACAAGTTTTTGTTATTATATCTTTACTTTAAATACTTCCACGACTTCCCTACTATTCAATGCATCCATCAGGATCAGCGTAATGTTTTGAGTCCGTTCCATTGAGTCCTACCGTAAAGCTTTATATGCATTCATGCATTGAAAAGTACGGGGGCCGTGAAGGTATTTAAAGTAAAATTACAACAAACATTAAAGGAACTTTGACCCCCAATATCTCCGTAACTAGAAGATTCCAAGATATGGTCAAAAACAAAAAAAAAATATCGCAGTGACAAGGAGAACAAGTGCCTTTCGGCTTCATTATGTTCATCCAGTATAATTATTATGCACCGAATCAAAATCGATCAATGCAAACACAACCATTAAAACTAATTACATAATTACCGTACCTTATCTAATTAATATTAATACGGAGTTAACTTGAACTTACAGTTATCTATCAGACACTGAACGACCCATTATCTGTTATTATACGTTAACTAGGCTAACTTATCTTGCAAATAGTTTGGTTCTAGCCGTTTTATAAACACGTAGGTCGTGGGACTAACATCGTCAACAGATGTAGGTATGATGCAATTATAAATATTATTTTAACCTGGTTTTGAGTGAAAAACATACGTATGTAGTTGTAACATAACATAGGTAACATCAAGCCTGTAGTCCCGTAAGGGTTAGGCAGAGGTGTACCTAATAGTACACCCACATTTTGCCACTTATGTTTAAGTCCCATGTAATAGGGGGTGAGCCTTTTGCTATCAACCGGTCACAAATCCAGACTCCGTAGCTGATACTGAGAAATTTCTGGAAAAACCCAATAACACTGCTCGACCCGGGAATCGAACCCAGAACCCTCATACTCAGCAGTCGCGCTTGCGACCACTAGACCAACATAGCAGTCAATGTAATGTGTAATGTGATGTAGTTGTAATAAATGTTATATTAGTATTTTCATGCGTTATCTATTTGTAGAATCTAGTTCAATAATGTGTTGCTATTTAATGAAATTATTTAAACATCATGATAAAAACTTCGTAGATCTAAAAATTGACAAATCATTGTTAAAATGCAGAATCTTTCAACATTCAACAACGAACCGTTAATTTATTTACGTTCCGTAACTGGCAAAAACTGAAATTAACAAAATTCATTGCGAGAAGTAATCTCACTTAAACTTATACTGTCACTTACAGGATATCTTCTTATCTTATTTTCTTATCTTCTTTTCGTATAAGTTTAGTTGTAAACCGTGAAAGCTTAAAACAGTGTTTAATCTCACTTATTCAATTCAATTCAATTAAAAAAAAAATCAATTCAATTCAATTCAATTTTTTAAATTTTTTCTTATATACCAACCTTTCATTTCAGGTCTCGCCTGGCTGATAATCCCAGGAAAATGGTCCTTCACGTTCGCGTACATGGAGATAGTTCCATGGAGGGCCTTTGTCTGGCTATGGTGCGCCCCAGGGTTAGCAGCCGCAGCCATCCTGCTGTTCCTGCCAGAGAGCCCACGGTATCTACTAGCTGCTAAAGGCCCGGAAGCAGCCCTGCCAGTTCTAGCTATGATGTATGCCTGGAATAATGGGAGGAGTCCTGAAGACTTTCCTGTAAGTCTCTACTTAAGTTTTTGGGTACCCGTCAATTTGCCTTTTCCAGTTAGTGCAGATAATGTTCTTCAAACAAATAATACCAATTATTGTCCCACTGCAGGCCCAAATCCTCTTCTTATACAGAGTGTGCGTTAATTATTATCATCTGCCTAGCCTTTTCCCGTATAACCGAATGCAGCTGAATACCAGTACTATACAACGAGCGACTGCCTATCTGACCTCCACAAACCAGTTAGTAATACGATACCTTTTAGTAAGACTGGTTGTCAGACGTTAGGGCGATTGACTTCTTGTTACGACAGCCAGAGCTCTACAAATGACAGCCGGGACTAATGGCTTATTGTGCTTTCCGAGCCACGGAGAAAACTTGGTATGTGTTGGGTGGGCACCCATCCACGGACCAGCTTAGGCAAGCGCGGCCTAACCTGAAGATTGACTCGAGCGGCTGTTATTAATTAACCACAAGCTCCTCATGTACATTGGTCACCACGCGTGGGAATTGTGAATTTCAGATTTAGATTAATTCATCATCAAAAGTCCAGATTTCGTCACGAAATTTAATCCATCAGGAATTTCTCCGTAGCAGCTACTGAGTCTGGATTTGTGCCCGGTTGATGGCAATAGGCTCGCCCCCTATGACATGGGACTTAAACATAACTGGCGAAATGTGGGTGTACTATTAGGTACCTTTGACTAAAACCTCGGGGATTACAGCCGTGATGTTATGTTATGTATGTGCCTAAAGCGCAGGCGCGGCGGCAATGCTTTATTCTTCACTGCAATTTGTTGGTTTCTATTTACCCGTACTTGGGGTTTCTGCTTACATCTATTCGAGTACACTAAGGTCACAATCCGGTAACTTCTTGCGTCGTTTCATGTACAGTCGCCAGCATATCTAGTTACCATAAACTGTCAAATTTCGCCAAAGGATGTTGTTAAACCATAAAATGTTGATGGTGAAGTTCAAAATCGAATAAGAAAATTTGACAGTTTGTGGTAACGTGCGCTGGCGACTGTACATGAAACAAATCAAAGAGCACACCGCCAATCGATTAGACTCATTAGACATTATGTTCATAATTAACTATAGATTAACATCAACCTAGCGTACTGTGTAAACGCTCATTAGCAAACAGTAGTTTCATACATAAGTGTATCCGGCTAAAACCAGTTGCAAATGAATAGCGTAGTACTTAGGTACTATGATTATGTAATGATGCGCATAGTATATGATGTTATCGCATGATATCAGACACATACAAAGTTAACAGTCATGTTGATTTTTAACTAATGTTAAATAAATGAAAGTAGGCTTATTTAACTACGTGTGTACGAAATCAAATATTCTTTGTTTTTAGCCTATGTTTTCCACTGCTGGGCGGAGGCCTCACCCAAGTCCTTCTAAGAGCTGTTAAACCGATCTGCTTCAAACCAGCCCTATATTCTTTATAACCATTGATATGTTAAATTAAAAAAATAACCTAGATGCACAGTTCCTTGCAAATGTCGGTATCACGTTCTGATTAACTAAACACAAATTCAAACTTTTAATTCAATTTCCGAATAACAATTGCTCTCACAAGCAGTGAAAAGTGCGCTCAATTCGATATTGTGCGTACTTTTATACTTTACGTTTTTGAGACGCTGAGTGTGTATCTTAGGTTTTTTATATATTAATGTTTATGACCCACGAAAAATTAAGGCTAAGTATCGAACGCCAGTATGCATTTCAACGTTTCAAATTTCATAACAAAAGAGTTTCATCAGAAAACTTTAATCATTCTTACGTCTTTGAAGAAGTTGATGGCCAATTAAATTAATATAGATAATTAATTATTGTAATTATATTTTTTAATTTAATTTAATTATTTTTTTTTACCTTTTGTCATTTAACTAAGTACTGATTCTATCTTGCGGAAACCGAGAAACTTTCTACCTACCTACGGTTTATTATGGTATCATCACAACTCACTTTTTCTTCAACACCTTATTCTGACATGTGGTTTTATTCTGTTCTTTCCAGGTGCAGAAACTGATAACAGGCAGTGAAGAAATCAAGACTGGAGGCTTCGCTGGTGCTGTCAAGAACGTGGGGCTGATGTTCAAAGTGCCACTCCTAAGATGTGTGTTCATTTCTCACATATCAATGTTCGCAGTGTTCATGGTGTAAGTATAGCTTTTAGACCTACCTAAGACCAATTACTATTTATATAATTTCTATTAAATATCCAGCTCAGGAGGATCCTAATATTCGAAATACCCAGAAAGGATGTATTTTGCCAAGATCCATAAACTATGACTTAGACGTGTTCCTCTCTGTCTTGCAATAAGTAGTTAGACAGTGCGACAGGACAGGTGAAAGGAATAACGTTAAGCGAAAGTTCGTTAGCACGTATTTACAATATGATCCTTGATTTGAACTCAAGAACGAACCGTACACGATAAATTAGGGTGTCTCTTGATTGTTCATTGTGAGCCCCGAAGGCAGACTGGATTTATTACGGCCCCTAAATATTTTTTTTGATTTTCAGTTCGAGCGGTCTGTACGTTTGGGTTCCAGATATACTGAACAGTATTTTAACAAGTCATGCTAATCGAAGCATCACGATATGCCAGATCATACGTGACAAATTCGATAATACTAGCGTAAGTACGTCTTTCCTATTTGATCAATACTAGATAACTATGTGTGAACAAGAATCGATGTCCCGCTAGGCCTGATTTTCACAAATCAAAAACGCAGTAATTTTTCTTACGGCATTACACGTTACGCCACTCAACTTAACTGGCGACTACCATACACATTATCTTCTGATTCTTAACTGGGGAATAATGCTTAAGTATCCGGAGGCTGTGAATAGTCTATTTCACGTAATTGCCTTACATTCTTCCTTCAAAAGAAACCTTCATAATATAATTGTTCTTCCCTTCATAATGAAATACCTTTGTGTTCTCCCTCCAGATGATGTCTTCTGATGAGGCATTGTGCGAATCAGAGGTGTCAGTGGCGGTGTTCCCCATCTCCATGTCGATGGGGGCCGTGTTCGCGCTCACGTACTTAGCCATCGGCTTCCTCATCAACAAAGTTGGCAAGAAGACGTTATACAGTAAGTTTGTTTTATTTAATTTGATTTTATAGTTTTATACGTTGGTTGTCGCGATGCTGGTTGGTAGTAAGATAGTTAACTGTTTCAGAGTTGCCTAGCCTGCCAAAGTCTTTCATGAGTTTGCTTCTGTAAAATTCTAATTAGTCACCTGGTGTCTCCGCGTGGCGTGCCCGGTTGATATCAATAGGCTTGCTTCGGACTTTCCTGGCCTGACAAAGCCTTGATTGAGTTTATGCCACTATAAAATTCCAAATACTAATCCTCAATCTGGAATTGTGCCCAGTTGATGCCAATGGGAAAGACCGTTGAAAGCTAATTGTAGATGGCGCGACCATAGCCAGGTCTCAATCTGGCCAATGAGGTCAAGCTATTTTGAAATATAAAATAGCCAGATCCGGAAAGCCAGATTTTCAACCTATGACGATGCTTGGAACCAGCGATGCTGGCGCCATTAGTTCCACAGTTGCCATCCCCATTGGCTTGCACAAACTGGAAGGTGGTTAAACGTAACTGGTGAATGGTATATACAGGTGTAATAATGCTCCCTCCGTCTACTATTTTAAGGAACAAACGTGTGTTGTTCCAGTAAGTATTTATGATGCTTATATATAACATATTGATAGCACCTCATCAATACTCAAGCCATACGTTTCTCATCACATCGGCAAATTATTAGACTGTTTGTTGTAATCGAAAAACGCCCGAACGCATGTAAACCCATAAAACACCTATTATGGATCAGTCAAACTGGTACAGACGGAAATTGCCGAGCAGCGGACACCTGCACACTGATAGATGCACTTACGGAGGTGACCCAACACCTAATTAAATATTCCTCTTATCTTCCAGGTGGTATAATGTTTATCTGTGGCATTGCGACGGTGGGAGCAGCCTTCGTGCCCGAGGGTATCGCGGCGACGGTGCTGCTCATCATCTCCTTGTGTTCAGGCTGTGCCGCCTCTATACTGGCGGCTATAGCCGTTGATGTGTTTCCTACACAGCTGAGGTTAGTAGAAGATGGTTCATCATGATCATTCTCCTGCCCATTAACTAATAGTATATGGGGTATATGTAGCATAATTTACTTCTTCCATTCTTCTCTATTAGTCATAATTTCAGACCTTTACAAATTATAATTTTTCACACAGTCCATCCATCGTTTACATGTCCTCTAAAAACTAAGCCATAACAAAAAAAAATGGTTTTTAGTTAATGTCCCACTCAACTTCAGTTAACCTAGCTCTGTAATTGTAAAAAACGGCTTACGTGTACGAAATTTTTTACGCACAGCAACTATGAGGACACGAGTCTTTAAAATACCTAAGTATATCAAAACTGCTGTTTTTAAGGACGTGCGATTTATTTGTAAGACCACGACATTTTCCTCATAATTAAAACAGGGTTTTGCCACAAAATGAACAAAATAACATAAATTACAGATTCATATAAAAATAAACACTAATTTAAAAAAAATATAGTAAAATAACAAAAAGCCAACGTCACGCGGTGTTCCCAGGCGGTCACCCATCCAAGTACTGACCGCGCCCGATGTTGCTTAACTTCGGTGATCGGACGAGAACCGGTGTATTCAACGTAGTATGGACGTTGGCGAATGCTATGTTGAAATTATCAATCTGTTACTACAAACATTGGGTGACGTCATTTATAGTGATAGTTATTTTAGCTCTGATTCTGCGTCACAATCAAAATGACTGATCTTTATAGTAAATGATCTTAACTGTCAACAAAAGGTTGCTGACGGTTTGCTGCTGTCAGAATGTAAAATAACCGTGAAAGGACTGTATGAAATTAGATGCAGCGTCAAGCAACCTTTTGCTTTGTTTAAAGCCTTTTCGGTTCTCCTTTCGTTAAGCACAATATACTTTTACTGAAAGTCCTGAAATAACTTCATATTTCAGGGCCATGGCGATGTGCGTGATGTACATGGTGGGGCGGACTGGTGCCGCCGTCGGCTCCAACTTCCTCGGAGCCACGCTGGACCTGCATTGCCATGAGGCATTCACTGTATTCGGAGTTTTTACTGCAGGTAAGATTGACTTGTATTATCTTGTTTTTTTTCTTCTAATTCGACAGTAATTTTTATCATATTACAGTGGTTTGAAAGGATTTTTGCCTAGGCATTGAATTCTATTTTAGAAGCGGCATTGAAAACATTTTTGGTTGTCAACTTTCCAAAAATGCTAACTTAAGGGCTAGTGGTATAAAAAATCTTTATAATAACTTAAACTATTATTTCTTGTTCCAGGGTCAACAATCCTAATGGTCTTTTGGCCAAATCCTCAAAAAGTACGAGAAGAATTAGAAGAAAAAGGCTTCACCTACTAATTAAATTCTATGTGGTCATAGAATACCTACTCACAATTGTTCCAAAAAGAGACTGATAGAAGACAGTTTATGCATTTGTAATATTTTATGAGGCATTTAGATTATTATTTTATTAAATTAATTAAAAAATGTTAATGAAAATGTTTTTCTTTCATGATAAAATTAAGAACAGCGCCATCTATTAAAATACTAATGAACTATGGAAACCAAACTCGTGACAATGTGGCGCTACTGTTGCAAGCTGCACTTTTTTAAAATACGCAATAGATGTCGACACTTGTATCAAAATAAAACAAGTCCTGCTACAAACTTGCAAAAGTAATGTTGACGAAAAAATATGATGATATATGTTGTACATCCTAACACGATATACCTTAAATGACAATCATTGCTGAATAAAAGGCACAGTTAAAGTTCTACCGCTCTTCAGACGATATTATAGTATAGTTAAATAGGCCAGTTAAAATTCTTGCTGTACGAACACAAACCAAAACTCGAGCAACAACTGTTTTGGTGGCCCGAACTTTGCAGGAAGACCATGAGCTGACCAGACCCAAAAATCTCGAAATAATTACCACCATAAGTAGGATCTAACTAGATTATAAGCATCAAAATCAAGGATGACAAAGGGGTGAAGTGACAAATGTGGCATCATTATTTATCGATTTAGATAATGTTTATCCGTTAGTCGTTCATCACAATCATCACACTCGTCGCCCGCGCAACCCGTTGACACGTTTTTGTCACCCCTTGTTAAGGTTGACCGAAAAAAGTGGAGCATTCCATGTAGACGCCGCACCGGGCGCGGCGGCAGCGCCGCGGCCTGCCAAGGAACATATATACTCTAGGAGGGCCTGCCAAATAAGCGTGCCAGTTACCTAATTATACTTACGGCTGGGGCTGATTTACTTCTAACCTACCCTAAGAAAAACAGGTTAAATCTGAAATTTGTGCATGATAAAGTTCTGCTGCAGTGCAATAGCTCCTTATCATGTAGACAAAAAAGTAATCATTGGTAAATCGATCTCTCTTGTACACTGTGGGCTGCGGGTGAATCTCAACGGGGTCTGTTTGGTATTCAGCACAAGATTTGTACTATTCAGGCTCTCAGACACTGAGAGCTATTAGTGATGATGATTAATAGGATCTGATGCCAATAAACTGAACTCCTAAGCTTTTGCAACTTTTGCTGTTTCTTTTGGTCTTCAAAAGAAACAGTGGAAACAACCACTATTGTTGTGTTTGTTTAACAAAGCAAAAATAATTGTAGGAAGTATTCGCTCGTTAGCAAAAAGGATGACACAACTCAAAAATTTTGATTTTTTTCAAGTAAGTATTGAATTAAGTAACGAAATACGTAAAATAAACTTTTAAAAATTTTTGATAAAAAGCTTCGAAAAAAAAATTGGCAATACAATGAAAATATTTTTTGGTGTAACATAAAAAAAAATATCCTGTGTTGCTTATTTTAAAAATATTATCCTGTATTTCTTATTTTTCGAGTTATGTCATTATTGTCGCAAACGAAAGCCTCGCTCCTCCGAAAGCCTCGCTCCTCCGAAAGCCTCGCTCCTCCAATGCAAGTACCCACGGCCTGATCTCCCCACAACAAACCGTGTCGGCTTGCTATTTTCACAAAAAACCCTCGTCCAATCATCCGAATCCGTCTCGTATCCCCAAAAAATGTTTTGATACAGTATTTTATGACAAAATAATAGCCAAAGTATCACTGTGAGAAAAAAAATGGACGAATTGTTTTCGAAAAAGTTCGGATCTCAGGTAGGGCGTTTCTACAGGGGTCGGAATTTGGCCCCGGTTTGATGAGATTCGGGGTTGTTGGTTAGGTTTCCGATAAAGATTTTTGCTTGATGTAGAAGAAATGTCTAGAAATTCGAAAGTTAAGAAATTGCGATCGACTTGCATTCTTTCTAGTTCAGTAATCCTAAATATTGTGTTTCACAACGTCTTTGCGTTTTTCTAATTTTTTATGAATTATGTAGGTACGCACTTTCCGAGGAGGCCCTACTCGCCTAGCTCTTTGCCTTCACCTTTCTTTTATTTCGATTTAAGGTAATCTAATCTGATTTTTTTCCAACTAGATATGCTACAACTTATTTATCCCATGTACAGCCTCTTCACAAATCAAACTGACGAAAATATCAGTATTCATAATTTACAAAATAATAATTTTGTTTGTCCTACCATAGCTATTTTCGCCCCACAAAACGTCCCCATAAGCCACGCATATGTTACTAACGGTTGTTCGTCGGTGGCTAATTAAAATTGTTGAACATACACCAGGGGGTGATGTACCACCCCTTGCACCCCTGTGACCCTGACTTTACCCCTCTTTGTTCAATTACATTGTGTTTGACTTTTGCTTGTGAATTTGACCCTGTTTAAAGTTTCTTTCTCTTTGAATATCATACTTAATTCTTCATGTTTGCGTGTTGACAAATTCCATTTTTTTTTTTTGAATATTTTCAATTTATATGCGTGGAGAGCTATGTAGTTATGTTTGCTCGTACTCTTTGTGAGAAAACATTTTCTTGCAGCAGGTTCTAAAATCTGTTAGGAAGATATAACTCATCGTGCACAAGCAGACAGATTCAGGCCATCCATGAAATTTCCAGGCCGCGTGCGTAGACATTAGGTAAGTAATTATAGTCTCGTGGGGAAATCAAAGCACAAAATTTAGCACAGAATCTATTGCATTACTCGACAGTTTCTTTAAATCGTATTTATTTCTGTAACGCGGTTTAAAAAAAAAAATTTTACGTCACTTTATGTTTTGTTTAAAAGTAGGCCCCATCGGCCTGACTACTCAGAGAAGAAACAGCAGAAACAAACTCAGAGATCAGTGTCTTTTAAAGTCCAGACATTGGTCAAGTCATATGAGGACCATGTGGATTAGTGTCTGAGATAGTCTTTTGAAGAAAGAACTACACAGATTTGAGAGGACACTGACTGGTCAGGTCACCAGTCAGTGCAAGCATTCGTCAATAATTGTCTAGCTGGACTCATAATTCAAGGAGTTCAGTTTCTTTAACTTTAATTGTTTGATTTGAACCCACCCTTTTCCGAACCAAAAGATGGAGCCAGACTCCGAAACATAAAAGATAAACAGTAACCAATATGCCAGCTCCCAACAAATCGTTTGATGGTTGATATTGGTTACAAAAACCCGTGGATAGCACGTGCACGCTCAGGTGGGCGTCACGTGGTAACCGACGCGCCATATGTCACTGGTTCGACTCCCAGTTGGTCAGTTTACGGGTTTCTGGAAAAATTGAGTCTGTTTGTTGATTCGTTGTTTAGTATTAATAGTATGATGGGCGGTGAGAGTACTTTTACTGGTTTGGTATCTCCAAAGATCATATTTGACCTTGGAATCAGAGTGATCTTAGTGATATGTTTACCAATACTGAGATTATAACACAATGGCATAGAAAAATCACAATTCTTCCATACCACACTGATCTGAGTGCTTTTCAGTGCTTTCTTCCTTGGGGAATCACAACATGTCACTATAGCATTGGTGCGGTCTGCAAAGTGAAGGTATGCCACATTGATCTAAGTAGTGAGGTGCTCTTACATACAGTGTTGTGCCCTAGATCACTCTGGTACAAACGTCGTTAAGCACAGAGCCAGGATTTCTAACCCATTGATGGAATAAGCTCCATGAAATAGAGGTAAGGCGTATGCATATTGCGTATGAATATTATTTCGTCGTAAAAAGAAATCTTCAAATCGAAGTAGTCATTGAGAATGCAACCGCTATCTTCTTTATCGTGTGGTTAGTGCCTAACCTGTTGTCAGAGTTATGCTGCCCATGGACCTCTGACCCAGAAGCCCATTTTGATTGCTATAGAGGATCCACAAGATTAATATCGCTCGACTATCACTAACTACAGATATTCAAATGCTCATTACGCATCTGTTACTGAATTACTGATGGTATCGCGATTTACACCAGTAATGTACCTCGAATGACGTTACCAGACCGTGACACATTACTCAAATTAGCATATCAACGGTATTGGCCACTGGCGGGGTTGTACGGCCGTTTTAACGTAAGGGGTGAATAGAGAAGTAAACACGACTAGCAAAACTTGTCTTTTTCTAAAGATAAGTTAAGTAAGATTAAGTCGTTAAATTCGCCCTTCCGCATCATTACATGATTACGTTTCTATTTCGTTGACAATTTTCAGTATAGTGAGACAATTATTCAAAATCAAAAAAAAAATCAATTAATTAATTTTTCAATTATTTTTTTTATTATTTTTTTATACTGAAAATTGACGCTGGTATGAAAGTCAGACATCGGTTCAGTAGCCAAAGAAGAAACACAAAATACAAAACAATTGTATGTGTCATCCCATATTGTATCTACGAGCTCACTGTTATCAGTGTGATTTTTGTTGTGACTCCGCGGAACATGACTAAGTTGAGGGCACATCTTACGATTTAACTCTCTGACTCATTCTTGATAGGTTTATTTTCTTGATCATGTTTTCTTTTAAAAATTTTGACAAGTTTAGACTCCTACCTAACCTTAGCCTAATTATTCACACACCTCTATTATAAAGTCAAGTACAGACGACACGCTACCACTGACCGCCCGTGGGAACCCCACCACCTGTCCCAGACATCTTCAGCCACTTTCCCATAAGGCACGCTCACCCACCGTGAACTCACCCTGTGTCTAATTGCAGCCTGTTACGGCATCAGCTGGTCGTAAGGTGAGAATGTAGGTTACCTAAAAAGGGCCTGTGAAAAAATTGAGCCTGCTTGGGTGTCTGGAATTTAATTTTTTTGCTAGGTTTCTGATTTTAATGGGAAAGATTTAAAACGCCATAGTGAGTGACTTAAATGTCAATTTTATGTCGAATAAACAACTGTGCTTGGGAAGAGCCCGTGGATATATAATAACAGCCGCTCGGTTTGATCTTCAGGTTAAGCCGCGCTTGCCTAGGGTGGTCCGTGGATGGGTGACAACCTATAAATACCGAGTTTTGTCCGTGAATCGGAAAGCACGTTAAGACGTTGGTCCCGGCTGTCTTTTGTAGATCTTTGATAGTAGTTAAGTAGTCAGTAGCCCGAAAGTCTGACAACCTGTGTCGCCTAGGTGCATTGTATTACTTAGTACTAACTGGGTTGTGGAGGTCAGTCACGCCATGTAAAATACTGGTATTCAGCTGCATCCGGTTAGACCGAACCGGAAGCCGACCCCAACATAATTGGGAAAAGGCTAGGATAAGATGATGTTGAAACACCTGTGTATTTCAGCATGTTCTCATTTTCTCACCTTGTCGAGCACACGTTAAGCTAGAAAGTCGCTCCAAACAAAATACTCGTATTCAGAAGCATCCGGTTACATTGGCTGTCGATTCCAACTAAGCTAGAAAAAAAAGGTTAGGCAGATGAAGTTTTTCAGCTGATCTTACGAATTGATGGCATCGGGTAGTGAAATAATGATCATAATGTATTAGCAAGATGAATCGAGCAAAGTACAGTGAAGAAGCATTCTTATATTGAACACACTGCGCTTGCGCTTCCGTTGTCCCCTAGTACTTTGTAATATAACAGAACATCACGTCTGCAATCCTCGAAGGATTAGGCAGAGGTGTACCTAACAGTAGCGAAGGGTCAATTTTTGTAAGAGGTAAGCCGGAGTACATATCTTTAATGTAATTATATTATTTGACTATAGAATACTGACTGTGCCATTTTTCAAAGGGAAGCCGGTAGGAATCGAGTTCTATGGAACCTTCGCCACTGGTACCTAATAGTACACCCACATTTCGCCAATCATGTTTTTTGTTCCATGTAATACGGGGCGAGCCTATTTCCATCAACCGGGCACAAATCCAGACTCCGAGGCTGCTACTAAGAAATTCCTGTTGGGAAGACCCATTAACAATTTTCCCGACCCTAGAATCGAACCCAGGACCGTTCTTTGTTGTATTTCCTAAAAGTCCCATTCAATAAAAACCAACCACTTCATCGTACTCCCCAAAAACATCAACAGGATAAACTCCGTCTACAAACAACACCAATACCAATTGACCCATTTACAGAAACCCAAAACACTAAAAAACCTTTTTTTCGGCAGAAAGGCGCAATCAAGCTCAACTGAGGAGTTGAGGCGCTACCGTCATCACCATAAAGGTAATCGATTAAACAAACATCCGCTCTGCTTTGTGCCATAAATCATACATTGATTGGATGTGCAGGGGCATTGAGTCGCGGGAAGAGTAAATGGTGATGTTTGTGCCTAAGAATCGGTGTCCTCTGTGAGAAAACCTTTGAAATGTTAGTGTGTTTTTCAGTTGGTGGCTAAATCTTAGATAATTTTTGGGGATCTACTTACTCATGACTATACTCCATACAATTAAATTATGGTCTCTTTAGTTAGTTTTAGAAATACTAAATAAGAAATAAACTAAGTGAACTTTCTTGCTGTTACTAAGGCAGACTATATAAAAGTTATTTAGCTTTTGCTAAGGTAGCACCAATAGTTTGACAGTTGTGCGACAGAGATGGGAGTAACGCTCGTCTAAAGTATTTGTTATGTAATGTTTATGGTTAGTACATAGTAGCTAGAAAGTTCACTTTTGTCTAAATTAAATTAATACAAGTAAATTTAAAGTACATTTGCATTTCATCAAAATGTCGACTTTTTTAAAACTTGATCTATGTCTGGCTGCGCGCGCGCCGCTCCCAGTTTCGCCAACCCAATTAAACGGTCCCCACGATCGGTGCTATATCGTATCAGCCCAGTGTTGCAGTGTAGCAGGTTTATAGCCTCTCATTTAACTTAATAATGTGGTGCTTTAGTTTAAGGCTAAATAATAAGGTTGTAAAGCATTGGAAAGATGTGTGAAAGGAATACGGATAGGTAGTTTTGTTTTAAATTTTAGTGGTCCTGTCTTAAGAACGAAGAAATCTGCACTTTCGGGAAGGCCTGGAAACTTAGGAAAAGATTGATCCTTCCGCAAGCTTACCATCTAGACTTTTCTTGAGAACTGAAGCATTTTGAGTCCTTTTTTGAGACTTTTTAAATTCTTGTTATTGCTTGAGGCCTATCCCAACAACATTTAGATTTCCCCCCCAAAATAAACGGTTAAAAAAACGTTTAAACTTTTGAAAACTCTAAGGACTTTGTTAAACCTTACGCATCCGTTCTCTTGTGAGTACAGAAAGTTGGCGAAGAAGGATGATTGAGATCTACTACCGCCAAAAGTAGCATCAACTAGGAGCCTCCTATTTAGTAGCATTTGTCAATTATTTCAACAAAATTATTTACAACCTAGCTATTTCACAGTAAACCTATGATTACAGCAAACAGCAGTAGAAATTGACCGAAACAAGCAATAAAAATCGCCCATAACCAATAAAATAGATTTTTTTCAAGATGGCGGCAATAAACAACGCGGCAAAGCGTTGTTTTGGCGCCATTTTTTTATTTTATTTTTATAACGAGGAGATTAAGTAATATTGTAAAACCAACAGTGGGCGTAAAATGTTTTGTTTTTTGAGAAAAATGTGTTTGGCGCCTCATAAGGTTAGCATTAAGTCATTATAGGCTGTTAGGTCAGGTCAGTTACGATGAAATTTTGGGAAAATTAGTTTTTGATAATGTTTGGTACGAGGTGAGATATATTGTGTTCAGGAGATTTTTTCAAGAGAAACTGGTTAATGCATCATACCAAAATATAGATCTTCGTCATTGTTGATTCACATTATGTTAAAAAAAATCAAACTTCATCAGCTCTCATAATGAGATCTTTCATTTGGTATTTTGCAATAGCCTGAATGTGCGAAAAATTCCCTATCGTCTAGCTTCACATGATCGTTTTTGTTTCAACTCCTTTCTTTCGCTAGATAGGTACTAAGTTTTTTTTTAATCTTGTGCGGTTGCTATACGCATGGTTCCAATTACCACTAGTCCTACCGATTAAGTTTAATAAGATCAAAAACTGCAGGCTTCCATTTTTTTACTCAATAAAAAGAAAATTTGACCCAAAACAAACAAACCGACAAACTATAATTCATTATTACACGCCAAAACTATATTGCTAACCGCCAAATTCTAACCGAAAAATATCTATAATCGGGAATCGAAGGCGCACCCAATAATCAGGGTTAATCACCGACGAGCTTGTTTGCTCAAATCGTGTTAAGCATAAAAAATATTTAGGTGTTCTTTGTTTTTTAGATATTGGTTTTCAAATTAAATTATCCTTGCTTTTTGATACCTAATTTAACTCAGGCAAGTGCCTATGTCAATGTGTTTCGAATTTCTTCAGCAACTTTCGAGAAGATTGACGAAAGCTGTATCGGTAGTTTATGTCAAACTGATGACTTTGACATAATATATATTTTTTTTAATTTTTCGACGTTTTTGTTGCAGTTCACTTTAAAAAAAATATATATATATTATGTCAAACTGATGACTTTGACATAATATATATTTTTTTTAATTTTTCGACGTTGCTGTTGCCGTTAACTTTGTCAACTAGAAATAATTATGAGGGCCTAACCGTATTTTTCCAGTTGAACAAACAGCACAAGTAAACATCTTCAAAGCTCGAAATTCTATGAAAAAACCTCGCTAATCTTCGAAAGTTCTAAACCAATATCCCGTGCGTAATTATCTAAAATACTACCCTAGTTTACCAAAACAAATATTATCCTAATATTAGTTTTTAAAACCAATACTTTTGTAATAACTATAGAAACTGTTCTAATTTGTTTTTTTTTCTACTCTATGACAAATTGATGTTTGCTTTATGAAGCGTTATGATTATCAGTGATTTACTAAGGTTAAGTTTACTGTTACCGTATTGTATAAGTCCCAACCAAATAAAGTTCAATATTGATCAAACTCAACCTTGCCCAAAAATTGTGGACCCATTTCGCAAAACATTTTTGCAAAGTCACAACGTTAGCGAATTTCAATCTTATCACTGCCTCAACTAGGGTATATTTTTGAAGGGACACGTTAAAACAATACCAAAAAAAACGTGTTTGCAATATACCTTTTTGCGGTTTGCGACAAAGACATTTTTTTTCTCAATTCTTTGCGGTAGGCTGCGCCCGCGCTGATTGCGGTGCGCAGATTGTTTGATCTATTTGTCATATTAGTGTGTGCGGTGTCTTTTGCCTTCTTTTTTGTTTGTCATAATTATTGCAGTTATGATTTTGCATAGTTTCCTCTGGTTTCCCTATTAAGGACAATTATGGGAGGATCCGTTCGTGTGGGCTCGTCGTCAGTGGGATGACAGGCAGTTTTAGGGTATTTTTGAGGCTTTCGAAATGGCTCAAATCTCAAGTACTAAGTCAGATAGGGAAATCAACACAACAGAAGCCCTAGCACGAGCGCGCGGTGTTAACGTAACGTAAATACGCTGTTTTTTAATCGAAAATACAATTATCGTATCGGAATTTAGTTAAATTGTTTGTAACAAGCATGCACTCAGTATCATCCATAGATATGAATATATTCTTAAAATTATGAAAATATTATATGTGAAAAGAGTATTTTTAATTTTAAAATCGGCATATTTAAGTTACGATTACACCGCGCGTTCGAGTTAGGGCTGTTATGTTGATTTCAGATATGTTTTCCACCAAGAATTAGGCACACCTAATCCACTGACAGTTAGATTTAAGTCACTAATGCAGACTCCAGCCTGTTATTAAAAAACCCAAGTGCTGCGATTGGAACCCAATATTCCTACTGTCTATGAACTACTACATTGGCTAAGTTGCTAGCTTCGACCCTCACCGTTCTATGGGATGACTATCAATTACCTATAGATCATTCTCTAAACCACCCGTTTTCCAAATACTCCTATCATCTTAATTGTCTTCAGAATGAAGTAGTTTGGAATAGACTTGATAGGAAATGAGTTAGTTAGTAACCACAAAAATTGAGGCGGTTTTATTTTACGTTTACGGAAGTCCTCTTTTGTGCCAATACAAAAGACATCAACGATTACATTACCAATAGGAAAAGATTCAAATATTGTTAGATATCACGTGAAAAAGTGTTTACACGGAGAAAAGTAGGTTAAATAATAACAGCCGCTCGGGTCGATCTTTACGTTAAGCCGCGACTTGCCTAGGTTGTTCCGTGGATGGGTGACCACCCATTACATACCGAGTTTCCTCCGTCGGTCAATACAGGTAGCCAGTGGTGCGAAAGTCTGACAACCAGTCTTACCAAGGGGTATCGTATTATCCAGTACTAACTGGGTCGTGGAGGTCAGATAGGCAGACGCTCCATGTAAAATACTGGTTTTCAGCTGCACCCGGTTAGACTGGAAGCTGACCCCAACAAAGTTGGGAAAAGGCTAAGCAGATGATGACTGAGAAAAGTAGGCTTGGTAAATGGAATGATAGATAGATTTTCATTATGTTAACCAAACAAAAACTTGAATTAAATCTTTCGCAAATGGAATTCTGTTCTGTCCATGAGGTAACTTCACCAATGGACTTTAATCCAACCCAATTCGAAGTACTCCTTTCATGTACATACTTACATGCGCCGAGTACTTTTGTATCCACACCGTATATGAACACGGATGGAGCAAGGACATGGATACTTACTCCAATTTTAAAAAGTGTGTACCAAAGTCTTTCATTATACAGGCTGCAGCTAAATGAAGCTTCACAAAAACCGCCAAGTTTTTTGAATTCAAAAGCTTCTTTTGTGTGATCGCGTGATCGGTACATCCTTGGGAAATAAGTGGCGCTATTCATTGATATACTTTTACCTGTGGCAAGGGCAACTGTACCGTTTTGTGTAGTTTGAAGGTAAGGTCAGAGATCTGGAGTTGAGAATTCAGGGTGGGATAAAGTACCTACTTACATTTCTTGTTTTTGTAATTTTTTCTTGGGATTGCATGCATGCATGGTGGAGGACCGAGTGTTGTAGTGCAGGTTGGGAGAGGTCTATGTCTAGCTGTGGGACCTGGAGGCGAAGACCCTCGCGACACTGCACCAGTGGCGCGAGGAGGCCGATCATCGGGGCGAGAGGCTGGTGCAGCGACAGATAACGCTGTACCGGTCTCAGCTCCGACAGGTCATGGTGGCGGAATGGCGGGGGAGGCTAGAGCTCCCTACCGCCGGCCTCGACACAGTCGAGGCGATCCGGCCAGTACTCGACGACTGGCTCGGGAGGAAGCACGGCTCCCTGACGTTTCGGGCGACGCAGGTGCTCTCGGGGCACGGCTGCTTCGGGAAGTACCTGTGTCGCATAAGCAGGGAGCCGGACGCCCGGTGCCATCACTGCGTCCACTGTCTGGAGGACACGGCGCGGCATACGCTGGCCGAGTGCGCCGCGTGGAATGAGCCGCGCCGTGCGCTCGTTACGGAGGTCGGAGGAGACCTGTCGCTGCCGACCGTCGTTCGCTCGATGGTCGGCAGCGCAGAGTCCTGGGACGCGGTGATGTCCTTCTGCGAAACCGTCATGTCGCAGAAGGAGGCTGCGGAAAGGGAGAGGGAGATGACGAGCTCCCGCCCATCCCGCAGCAGACGCACCGGGCGTCGGCAGAGGGCGGACAACGCCCTCTTCCGGCCCCCCTAAACAGGTCCAGGGGAGACGGATTCGGGGACATCCGTCGCCCCCGATCAAACTGGACCCGAGACGGCGGCGCGTAGTGTTCCACGCGCGCCTCTCTCAGACGTAACGGGGGGAGTTTGACACCTCACTCCCCCCCGGGACGAGGCACGCAGGTCAAGCGGGCCGGCACTAGTCCGGGGCAGCGGAAGTCGCATCAGATCCCGTTGCCCCCCGACGCAAGTGTGCGAGGGAACACCGGGGTGATTTTTAGTCAGTTTGAGTCTGACAGACCCCTCCGCCCGCCCCAGGGCGGAGGACATCCGTGAGGATTTTCCACGCCGACAAAAAAAAAAAAAAAAGGTCTGTGTCTGTGTCTATGTCTGTGTGTAATTATTAATTATTTCTTGTATGAGTCGGTGATGCTCGAATTAAAATGATTTTATATTTTTTTTTTTTTTTTTTATGTCTAGCAGAGGGCTGTGATAGGCTGAGTTGAATGAAAGATTATTTTAGTAACACAAAAACATCCCTGTTTTCCAAAGGGTTAGGCAGTGGTGAACTATTATATATTTCATCAACAATTCACCAGTTAAGTGGCATAAAATTTTATGAAATAGGGGCGATCCTATTAACATTAACTGGTCATCATTCCAGGGCCATTTCTTAATGCAAATTTAATAAAATAATGCCTGAACTGGGAATCTAACTCAAAATTTCATACTCGACAGTATTATTCGCGACCACTCAACGAATCAGTTCATTATTTCAATAAACAAGTCACCAATTACTGTTTATACTATTTATATTACAAAAAACTAAATACACAGCTTATTTCGTCTTTAATACAAAGGGAATGTGAAAACTATAGATTAGTCTATAGTTTTCAAAATATTTTATTTCTCATAGACTTACATGGGAACTTATAAAACAGGTGCACGGTTCGGGTTGGTCGTTTCCTATGGAGAAGAACGGGCAAGAAACTCTATGGTTACTCTTTTAAAATTGTTTGGTTTTACAGCGTTAGTACTTAAGTATGAGAGGACAGCGTAGGCCTGACAATAAGTGATTTCTTACTTAACAAAAACGTAACACATAGGTATCTTGTTTTGCGTTAGTTAATAAAAATTAACAAATCGAAGCATCGAGAAATCTACAAGGCCTACAATGTTCACAGACGTGATTATGTGTTTTTTTGGTAGATGGTTTTACAATTGACACTTGTGACAACCAGCAACATTTTATGCGACAATGCTACGAGCTACGACAATATCGTAGGTCTACGAACAATGTTTTCGCTACGAGAAATTCCTAGCTCTTTGCGTGATTCTGTTTGTTTCAAAACTTATTTATTTTACTTAGGGATAATTATGTGTGTTTATGTAAATGAACTAAAATACTAAATAAATACAGCAGCCTGTTCAGCTTGTTTGTATATTTTATTATAATCTAGCTCCCGAGTACAAAATTAGATATTTTTAAATTCATTTAAATTAGCCCATTTACTTTTCAGCAACTGTCACAACCTCATACTCTCTAAACCTGTATAAAACTCCCTGTACGTTTTCTAACAGAATCTATTGGAATTTACAGGGACTGGTAACGCAAACATTACGTGATTTATTACGTTTCGCCAGATCGAGGTGTGAATTGTCCCCTTAGGGTAAAATCAACACTTTCGTTTGGTTATAAAAACATGATTGTGATGGATCAAAGTGATTTTGTGTTATTAAAATAATCGATAACCAAATGTTTATCTAATCTTCTGGTTGTTTGATTCTTATAAAATGCTGGAGGGTGTAAAGGGTTTTATTAAAATGATATTGAATTAAATAGATGGCTACTTTTTTGAGCCTATTTGGTAGATCACGTCACCTAAATGCACTCGATGTTATTAAGATCCATCATAACATGATTTTTATTCACGTAACGATGGCCTTTACGTTACCATTATTGAAATAGTTTTTTCTTCGCCGTGACCATGATTTGTCTACAATTTAGGGGTTAGGGCGAGTTAGAGCCGGCCTGAGACGAAGGCCTTCGGATGTGCACCATAATCCACCACGCAGGTCCAGTGTGGGTTTGTGTAACCCCCACAAATGCTGGCTGCCATATTTTTGCCAAAATTTACAACCAAAACACAGCAAGCCATAAAATGGAACAAAAACATCAATACACGTAATATTATGTCCTCATACACGGCCAGTATTTGACCATACCATTGTAACATACAAAGCGTGCTCCCATTTCACGGTGTTCCATGTGATCCCATACAAAAGATTTGTGAAAAGCCTCCGGTTGGGTTAATGCTTTCACGTAATGGGTTAGGTAGTGGACTGAGAGATGACGTTAGCGAGATACATAGCGATTTACGAGTAGGTTAACGGTCGAGCTTACAGGAAAGAAATAGGCGATGGTCATACTTTTCTGTTTTCTTAAACTTGACTTGGGTGTCAAAGTAATAGGTAATTTTGTGTGTACATTAAATACATATTAAAACTCACACCGTTTTGAGATGGGGGTAAGCCGAAAGTACAGAATGCCACCTGCTACGATCCATATAAAAATACTAGCTTATAGCCGCGGTTTCGCCCACGTGGAGTGCGATAATTATCTCACGGGATCATACTACCGGGATAAAATATTCTGTGTTAATCCAGGTTATAAACTATCTGTGTGCAAAATTTCACCCAAATCCGTTCAGTAGTTTTCGCGTGAAAGAGTAACAAACATCCATCCATCCTCACAAACTTTCGCATTTATAATATTAGTAAGAAGTAAGATAGATTATATGTGTGCGGGTAACAACTAGCACTGTTGCGTTTTGCAATATATTAATTTGTTGGCATCTGGAGATCTGTACTTCGAAGTTGTATCTTCCCTCCCCCGATACCTCAGTAGCCTCACCCTTAACTCAGTACCACTCGAAACACAGCTATACTACCTTTACAACTACAAAACCCTTTTTCAATCGAATTTAAACCTAACTCCTTATACATAAGACCTGCACTTGAATACAAAAAGAAGAAGCTTAATTTTCGTTAATAATGGAAAATTGTTTTCTTTTCATACAAATATGCAAAATATAAACATTGCAAGCTTCGGCCAGTGGGCTTATCATGAACGCGAGGCGTAGTCGTAACGTTTGGACCAAATACATTTATTTAAACTTCATGTACAAGTGTGGTACATAGGCGGACTTAATCACACAAGGCATTCTCTACCAGTCAACCTTACATTCAAATATTTATGAGCGATAGACGAGACAAAACGAAGAAAATCGTGCCCTACTACTTGTTACTACTTTGTAATATAAGTCGGTCCATCTAGCAGTAGCGAAGGGTCAATTTTTGTAAGAGGTAAGCCGGAGTACATATCTTTACTATATAGAATATTATTGACTATAGAATACTGACTGTGCCATTTTTCAAAGGGAAGCCGGTAGGAATCGGGTTCAATGGAAGCTTCGCCACTGCCATCTAGTGTCATACGCCCGCTTGTTAGGTAGCATTCGTGTGCCAAAATCGAAAATGTTCGACATCAAAATAAGATAAAAAAGTTTGTATTGATTGACAATATTCCCATTGTCCGTTTTATAACTCTTTTAAATCTCTTTGGTTTAGACATTTTTTTTTTATTAGTTCTTAGTTTTTATTATTAGCTATATTGTATAGACGTCAGCACATCAAGTTACCCAAAATCGTATTTTTTTTCCAATCAACCTTGAACCTAATGCTTTAACGCTAAAGTTGAAAATCTATTAAAGAAATTTGACAGATTGTAGTAGTTTGACGGGCTGGCATCTGTACTTCTACAAAAAAAAACAACAAAACTACTACTTCATAGTTGTATTTCCATTCTAAAATCGTTCGAATTTACGTTACGTTTATGACGCGCGTTCGTGGTAGGGACTCGGAGACCTAAATATTACGTAACAGATGCTTTTTCCAAAAGCATTCAGTTTTCCTGGTCGCGTGTCTTGGCATTCACAAAAACATAATCAATTGGTTTATATTCAGTAGGTATTGTTCAGCACAAAACAACTATTCTGGGCCCCAAGTCTGCTATTTTTATAAATTCTTCATTCCAACACGATCCCATTGTCATTTTGCTAAAAGTTCGTAATCTGCTAAATTCATAATGGTCGATCATTGGTCGGTCAATGGTCTCGTAATAGAATTGTGATATAATGACATTGTCGTATTGCCATTATTATAAAACCCGTTAGTAGAAATGATTTTCGAAAAACTACTACTAAATTTGAACATTTATTCATGCCAGATTTCATTTATATATATTTTTACATATTATTTATTAGTGTTATAAGCAATCTGAAGTAGTAAAAAATTCGTGAACAGCAAAAAACAATAAATGTGTAACGCGGATAAATGTGAAACTATACAACTCAACAATATTTTTTATCTGTTTAGCTGTCAAAGTCAAATGTGACATTACTGCTTACTGATGTTTATCTGTTTTTATTTATACCGGCCGGTGATTTTTGTTTATTATTTAAATTATCTTTGTTTGAGAAGCCTATATTTTGAATTTATATGGTTCTAATTGAGCAAATTTCGGCTCTAATTGATTTTTTGGAGAACCACCAAGACCTGGCGCTTGGCCTCTGCAGCCGCACCAATGAAGGGCGAAGTTTATTAAGAAGATATTGGATGGAGTGCGCCCAAATTTTGAACTCAGTGTCGGTGGACTGCCCCAATAAAACGCCGGAAGAGTGGCGGACAGTAAGTACCTAAATACAGTATAATTTGGTATGCATTATAAAATGATAAAATGTGTTATTATTGTAATTTTTGCACTTTTTTTTAGTTCTACAATGAATATAAAAGCAAAATGTTAAAAAAAAAAATCACAGAAGAGTGAAATAAGAAGCTGCTCAAACAAAGCTGGACGCTATTGAAGCCAGGAACGCCGATGCGACTCTAAAACAGGCTCAGGCCATCAACAACTTGGCTGCGGCCATTGATCGACTGAGATCCACCACATAAAAAATGGTGGACCTTATAGGCCACTGTGTGCCAAAAAAGGTAATACTACTAACTAATTACTGTTGATTCACAGCTAATTCACCTATATGAAATGGTTTCAACCAAAATTGGAACTTCTACTCATTGTGTGCTACAAGCATATGCACAATAAGTATTAAGGAGCAATAATTATAACCCCTCCTGCTAAGCTTAAAAGCTTGTGTTAGGTGTAGGCTCACCTCAGTAGTAGTACATTGGCTAGAATTTGACATCTAGATAGTAACCCTGATACTAAGCGCTAGGTTACACATGCTATATTTTATGAAGTTGCAACTTTTGTATTAATGTTAATTTTGTTTTCACAGAAACTCCGCAAAATTATTATGTCATCAGATTCTGAGTATGACTAAAGTTTTCTTTAGTATGCAAGAGGTAATTTTGTCAGATTATTAAAAGATAAATGAAATCTATTTTAGGAGGAGTCTATGTCGAGCAGTGTATTCCAAATGGCTGTAATCATAAATGATTCAATGAAACAGCTTTTATAAAAAGAGTATTAATTTATTTTAAATCCATATTTTGTGTAATACTGTGGATCTGTAACAAAGAGTTAGATCATTTTAATAATAATAAGAGTATTTTCGTACTTTACTAGAATATTGAGATGGGTTTACATTACATACCTGCTAATTTAATTTATGCATTTCTCCACAGTCTGTCAACAAGAGCCTGCTGCAGTGCCCAACCATCAAGAAAGGTCTTGATAATTAGGTGCTGCATAAAACAGAAAGAACAATGTGTGAAATCATTTTAAATAAGAAATTAATTATTTTGCGAAAGAACAATGTGTGAAATCATTTTAAATAAGAAATTAATTATTTTGCTCCTAAATTAAAAGACTGATTAGTGATTAATGACAAATGATAGTGAATATTATGAATTTAGATAATGTTACTTGGATTTATTTTATTATTTAAATGACAAAATGTCTTTTTGTTTTATGTAGTATTTTCTACATTTCATATTTTTCAATTGGCTTGGAAGTCAAGTTTAATATTGTTATATAAATATTTAGTTTATGAGAAATAAAGAGTAATTTAAATTTTGATTGTTTTAACATAGTAGTATTATTTAAAATTCCAACTTCATTATATTCCAAAATAGTGGAATAGAAATCACATACCTGTTGCAAGGCAAGCGCTTCTGCATAAACTTCATCACATGGCAATGGTGCTCTTGTCATGTTTGCAATATTGTGCAATATGCTACATGCATTTACAATAATTTGTGAAACATTATGGAGGGCACTCTGTCAAATCAGATTTTGGTAGGACCCTGATGCATAAAATGCAAGAGCTATTAGAATCTGCAATGAAAAATATAACATTAATTAACCTATTTCGTATTTATAGCTATAGAATAATAAATCAATGTCAAATTCAGTTTTCTCACCTTCATTTCTGCCGATACGCTATCGTTTCGACGCGGTCTGGCCATAAGGGGAATGAGTTCTTCAATTAACTCCCTTACTGAGTCCTTTCCAAGGCGAAACGTTTTTACAAATTCCGCCTCGGGAATATCAATAAAGGCGTTAGTTTAGTATTAATTCTCGTCAAGCGACGGGCTCGACGACGTCTTCTGTTTTCCGCCCATCTTCTTTCTCTAGCATCCACTGCGTTGGCTAGCTCGAGAATATTTGCTCGTAGTGAATACATGGTCTCCATTCAATTTTCCACAAACACTTATACCCGTAACGAAATAAAAGCAATGACTGCACAATTACGTTCTAATGGTTGGTCACTGATCAAAGGAACTGTCAAAATTTTAGCAGATTACCGCCTAAGTCAGTCATTCATTTGTCATTATGTACGAGATTACCATTCTATGCCATTTCTTTTAATGGTGTGTCAGTGGTTGATCATTGGAAAGTCATAATGAAGCCATTATATTAGTAGATTACCAAACTTGTCAAAATCAACAATTTTGAAATCAATGATAGACCATTCTGACACTATTGTAATAGTAGACTTGAGGCCCTGAATGAAAAACGTTTAAGGCTTGCGTCCTTAAACAGTGGCTCAAAATGAAGGACATGGAAAGGGGTTCATATTTTATGTTGCCTTGAATTATATTCTTTGAAATGTGTTCTTCAGTCAAAAATAGGTCACCTTGGGCCAACCCAAGGTGACCTATTGTTTGTTCTTTATTTTAGAGGCTACTTAAAAAAATTAATGGGTAGCCATTAAATAACGCTGGAAAATGTTTCTTGTTTTGGAATTGATATGAAAACTGTTGAGAAATCTGCCTGGTGGATACTGCATTAATGTTGCTGTCATAGCCATTTTACTTTCGTACAGAATTTAACGAAACTAACGGACGAAAAGGACAAGCAACTTCTTGAAAATGTGTTGTAAAAAGCAGTGGCAATCGCATTTAAATTTTAAGCCAAACTAATACATTTTTGAGCTCCTGGCTAAATAATAACTGCCGCTCGATGGTTAAGCCTCGCCTGCCTAGGTTGGTCCGTGGATGGGTGACCAGTGACCACCCAATACACACCGAGTTAACTCCGTGCCTCAGAAAGCACACTGGTCCCGGCTGTCATTTGTATATCTTTGATAGTCGTTACTGGTAGTCAAGTGGCCCCAAAGTCTTACCAAGAGGTATCATATCACCCAGTACTAACTGAGTTGGGGAGGTCAGTCAGTCATACATGCGTTAGGTATTTTCTTTGAACTTCTTCTTACATTTTCAAGAAGAAATTAAATTCCTACTTACCCCGTTACAAAAACTACCGTCACATACCCACATAGCCAACAAATCATTAAATCTCGCCATTTGCTCCCGTTATCGTCATTTTGTCGTATGTAGTGCACACAATAGCATTCCTGCGCAATGACCGCTCGTTGTGCACAATCGCTGGGCAGTGGCCGGCCACCGTGACATTGAGGCACTTATGTGCCATCGGTACTACTGATAAGTGTCTTGGACATAAGTCTAAGTCATATGTTTTCATAACGTTAACGTTTTCATATAGTTTTGTTTTCGTTTTTTGGTTGGAATCGCGCCACAACGTCAACTTCAAGTCGTTCGTTGTTCGAGCTCCAACTCACCATCTGAAGACCTTCTTGAAAGAGGACTTTTGGCCGAAAGGTGTCGTATACTGGCGATTCCGAGGACGGTTACGCGACACCACGCAGCAAAACACGACGCCGTCAACGATTCGTGTCAAGTTTTAGTTAAATAAGGATTTTTATATGTATTAGTTTATTATTTTACAAGATTATTTTGTGTATTTTTATCTATGGGCCTCAGTTGCCCGACAATAAAATGATTGATTGATTGATTGATTGATAACACCACATCACGCCTGTATACCCTAAAGGTAAGGCTGAAGCGTCATCTACATATTTCGTTCAAGTCCCATGTAATCTCTATTCCAGGTAGATACTAACAAAATCCTTTTGAAAAATAAACCAATAACACTTTGCGCAACCTGGAAATCGAACCCAGATCTTATGATCAGTAGCAGTACCGTTTCCGAATCATCATCATCATCATCTGCCTATTGGATGTTCTTCTTTTTGGTATGGCTTAACGTATCTGAATGAATATCTTAATTATAGCTTAAGGTCCAATTCCGAAGGTTCCTGATATTTTAAAGTAAAGAATTGAATAGTCTGTATCTAAACAAGTAATTAATTTTATGTAGATCTTCGTAAATTGAGTAAGGCAGTGCTGGCATAACTGGGCTGCGGGACTGTTCGAAAGAGATACCGTGGCCCTGGAACACGAAGGCCAAAGAAGGAACATGGGTGGGTTTTAGTCAGTACAAGTCTGACACTCCCTTCCGCTCCGCCCAGAGTGGGGGGGGGGTCATTTTTGATGATTTACCATACGAAAAAAAAAAAAGTGCTGGCATAATAAACTAAAAATCTCAATTTTCTATGGCAAATACTAGGAAGCAATTTAAGCTCGATTTAAGTTGCTACCATTTCCAAAAAACCCAAAAATATACCTCCCAAGGCGATTAACGGTGTTACTAAATGATACGATTAAAAAAACCGCATCAAATCCGTCAAATTTAACAGTTTTATATCGCGCCGCTCTATAATTTTGCTAAACTATCATTTTGTGTTTAACTGTAAACGCTGGCAAGATGGCGGTGCTTCCGTTTGTCTATGGATTTTGATTTCCTGTTCTATGTCACCCTGTGTGGTTTATGTTTGATTTGATAAATGACGCGTTGGTGAATGACATTGGGTGACGCTGTGTGGGGTAAAAGGGTTTCCTAATACTGTACAGAATGTTTTTCTGTAAAATAACAAAAAAAAAAAAAGTGTTACAGCCTCCTATCTGCGATAATTGAGATTCACAATAGATCTTTTTGTCAGAATAAAATAAAACGGTGGGTAATTGCGTTTGTTTTGACAACTCAAGAACATTAATAAATTGTTTTATTTACGTTGTCGAGCACTACGAAATTTGCAAAAAAAATCCTTAAATAAATAAACGTATGATGCAATGCATTTCCTTCAAAATCCTTCTGTTTATGATCGATAACGCAGGTTAGAGGTTTACTTTATGCCCGATAGACACAACTTCTAAGATTTTTTCACTCTGAACTTTAAAAAAAAATAATCCTACCTACTACTATAAATAACAAATCAAAAACAACGCATCAACTAATTTGATTAATATCATAATGTCTTAATCCAGCAAAATTGATTGGTCTCAATAAACAATACTTTTATAAATATTCATAATAACCCTAAACCGCGTAGGGGGCGAATTTGGCCCATTTATTTATTTATGTTATGTTATAAATGTTATAGTTATGTTGTTATAAAATTATGCAAATGTTATCAATCAACGATTGTTAAAGTTTGGCCACACACTGAGTGAAGGGATTTGTTTTTGTGGAATTAAGTTGTTCTAGAGTCTGTTATTTTGGGTGATGTAGGTAAGTTCAATAATGAGCTTATTATGTTCCCACTGCTGGGACTCAGGTCTACTCTCTGTGAGAGGAAGTAGGCCATATCTCCACCGTATATCCACCATGAGAGCCTAATATGGGTAGGTGGATGTCACATGCTTTTGCTTCCAGGACATGCGGTTTTCTCATGATGTTTTCTTTCATGTTCGAGAGCAGTGGTGCTGGAATAAATTACAAAGTACGGTGCTTTCTTTAATTTGAACTTACGGCCAACAACTTAGTGTTTAGGGTTGATATCATATTATTCACGTATTATTCACGATGTAGAAGATTCACTGATCACAAATAATGTCAAGTACAAACTCAGTCTCATTTATAATAAGTTTATCGTCATGATAATATTATTATCATGACGATCAACTTATTATACAAGTGATACATTAGACTAAACCCGCGAATCAAAAATCAAAATCAATTATTTGCGTAAATAAGGTATGAAGGGATCTTAAAGATAAAGTATATGAATCTCTTATTCTGCCATTAATGTCGGTATTCCTTTAAACTAGCAAGTTTTATTATCAATTTTAATGTTTATCAAATCATTTTGGAATGAATAGCTTCAAACGGTGTATAAATACCGTTTGACAGTTAATCAGCAATTACAACAACCCAATCGGAAGTGACTCCGGAACGAAGGCACATCTCCTGTAACGGGACCAACCCTTGCACAGCGATCCCGTTACAAATGGGATCTTTTCTGTTACTTTTTGGACGTTTTTTATAACTTTTTTGTTGATTAAATTTTTCACAGTCAACTTGATTCGGTGTTCCGTTACGTTTGTTGGTTCGATTTGTTATTGTATACCGGTAAACATTGAAATAGGATATGAAGGAAAAATAAGGAAGACAAAAGCAGGATTTTTGAGGAAATATCCTACTTGATCGAGATTTTGTTTTAAACTTTTAGATCTAATATAAATAATAACTCGTGATTTTAAAATTTTATTACGATCATTTTTCGATTTCTCTTAGTAAGTGGCAATAGTACATCTCATAAAAAAACTTAATTTTCTGTGGCTTTTAAAAACAACGAGTTAATTATAGCGAAAACCAATCAAGCATCTATTAAAAGAGTCGAACAATGCCTCAAAAACTTTTGAATTTGTAAAATTACTAACATTTATTCGTCCAAAATTACAATGTTAAAGTTTAGGAAACAAGCTAAAACTCAACCTCTAAAATTACCTTTCACAACAAAAGATTATTCAAAACATGCTTTTATTATGCTAAAATTCGCATTACAACTTAATCCAAACAAATGGCGATCGTCAAACTAACTATCCAGATTAAGTAATTTCATTAAAGAAAGACAAAAAGACAAGGGTACGGTAGACCCTTAGCATTTTTTATGGGTCGCGAAATCCGAGCCGCATTGAAGGGTTAATGACGTGTAAAATGATCGGTGAAAATAACAATGTTCTTGACCTCATGGGGGTTTGGGAATTTATTTATGTTCAAGCTAGTTTTTGTCGAGGGTAGGTAGAGGTCTAGGCATGTTTGTTGTGATTGGGGCTGGCATTATTAGCGGTAGATAAAAATATAGTCTTCGTAAATTAAATCTCTGCTGCAAAGTGCTAATAAGGAGGAAAAGTATTTACGATACCTATCATAGATCAAGATGGAATGATTCGTTTTTACAAAAAAAAAAAAATTCCAGCACTCTTACGGACTAAGAGTAATTTAACAGTTTTCCTCATATTTGAGTATTTTGTCTCTCGTATCTTGCGTTTATTAACAGACACAAAGCACTTTCTGTATATATACCGGGTGTAAACAGACCCTTCACATAGCCGTCCAAGCAACCAAGCAACCAGCAACCGACCAAGCATTCTGTACATCAAACTAAGTATCTTTACGCAAAAATTATTGCTGGGAATCGCCTTTTTTTTATGGGGTGAAAAATCACGTTATACGGTAGGACTCGACGGAAAGCGCTCATAGCATTGTGCTGATGGCTGGATTGAATAGTACGAGGTGTGTAAAGTAAAAATCTTACATTAAAAATATGTATTTAAAAAAAAACTTGCGAAAAAGTTGGAACTTTGACCCCCAATACCTCCGTAACTAGAAGGTTCCCAGGTATGGTCTAGAACAAAAAAATGATCGCAAAGACGGGGAGAACAAGTGCCTTTCGGCTATGTTAAGGGTCTATTTACACCCTTTATATATACCCCAATAAATAAATGCGAGCTTTAAACCGGTGACCATTGAAGTTAATACAGCTCAGCCATTTTTGTGCCGTAAATCAGACTTTTCATTGGGCCCATGTTTTTTTTACAAATCTTAAATAGTTAGCCTGTTAGGACAGTTTAACAAGTGACCAGTAGCTAGGTCAGTGAATGACTTTATCAAGGAGCTGTGATTTGCGTACGGGGAGGCGAGTCGTGAAAATGATTGGACCACACCGGGGGTACGCGGATGAAGAGACATGGATGTAATTAAGGGCATGGCGGTTTTGATACGGTATCTTCCTATTCGCGATCGAGATTTATAGGCATTCTCAGATCCAAGATTTTGTGAGGCTATTAGATAATATGTAAGTGATGAATGTTTGTATGAGGCGGAAAATAATTACAGATATTTCTGTCAAATTCAAAATTAAATTAAATTCTGTTTAACTTTTAGTTGTATAACAATCATGAAATCCATTATCAACGTCTTTTTGGTTGGTTAAGATTATTGTATCTTTAATCTGCCAGTGAAATGAATGAGTTATTTTCTTTTAATTGAGTTAATTTTAGAAAAGAGGTGGAGGGAAGTCCAAAAAAAAAACTGCGTAGATCTCATTCATTTAAAGTTAGAAAAAAAAGCTCATTTCAATTGCTGATGATCACCTTTAAAGCAAGGAAATGCTTGTGTTAGGAGACTCCTCTCTTTCACCTATCATCCATCCAGTAATATGCAAGAAAATAACTCACATAAATCAGTTCCACCCGCTAAATACCGCATCCATCCATCCCACTTCACTTGCCGACCAGCCCACCAACACGACAGTTTTGAGTTTCACCCAGTGGGTGCATCTCGTGAAAAGTATCGCGGATTCGGTTCCCGAGTCGGGACGGTGTCGAGTGGTGACTGGTTCACTTCGCCCTGGTATTCCACGAGGATGGGCATGAATTAAAATGTATGATCTGGGAACACATAGATGGTAAAAAAAGCTATGGAAAATAAGGGAGGTCCAAAGTACTGGGAAACTGCAGTACTGTAGTAACTGTAGTGTCTTGTTTTTATAAAATATGTATGATAGACGATAGTCTATAAGGTATATATTATGTTATGGGTCTTTGTTACCTGAAATAAATGATTTATTTATTTATTTAACTAAGAATTAATGACTAAAATCAAAATGAACTTAACTTATTCATGATTAAAAGAGCAACCAAGGAGTTTGTTTTTAGTTCTTTTCCATAGGAATATACCAACCCGGACCTAACTTTTGACGTTTCGTGTATATTTATGTGAAATAAACGATTTTGTTTTTTTTTATTGTTTCCTGAATAGAATGCACTTTTGGGAGAGTTTTTTTCGAAGAATGCTTACCATCGTTTCGAACTTATTTCCATATACAGTTGGATTTATAATAAGTAGGTATATGCTTACCTGCAAATGTGGAATTGTAAGCTAATAGCCATTCTGTCTAAGAAGAGAAACATAGTAGTGAAATTAAATACGTTATTTCTTCATTTTCAAGTATTCATACAAATGAATACTTCTGGTAAAACTTCACAAATAGAAAAGGGGTTTCAATAAATTCTTCATTATTTGTTTGCCTGAAGGAAACTACTTCTAACATATTCTTATTTCTACATTATTACCTGCTCATTGTTTTTTTTTGTTTGTAAAAAGTAAGTCAATTTCATCATTAAACTAGGTACCTGAAAAACGAAGTTGTATCTTTATACGTCTTCATTTACATCAATTGACATGTACAACCATTGTAATGTATTTACAAAACATTGAATAGTTACAAGGTTAACAACAAGCATTGTGCCGTAAAAACAGAGTCAAACGCTACCTACAATGCACGGCGCCCGAGGGAAGAAATAATTAATGATGATTGGCCTTAAATTACCCTCTCGGGACCTCACCCGTCCCTCTCGCACCCCCACAGCCTATCCCGACGAACCTTTTCGCACAAACAGGGAACCTATATAAGCCCCACAGGTAGGCGCCGACGGTAGACCCCTGTGGGACGCCGAATCGTTCGCACCTGTACTAACCGTGAGCAAAAATGACCGCCGAAACTTACGGACATCGACTTGTCTACGAGAAGGACATGTTCGCGTCGGACGTGATGCTGGAGTATTCGACTGAGGAGTGCTATCTATCCTGGCCGAGATCTCCTGACTCTGGGAGGTCCAGTTTGGAGCCGACGCCTTCTATTGATGGCAGCATAAATCAAGATTCGTCACACATTGCGTACAGAGGATTATCGCGAGATGTTCTGGAAGACAGTGCTGAAGATAATGAAGTTCTGGAGTCAGGGAAGAGGCGTGGACGAGCGACGAGTGCCGCAGTGTTGAGGAGGAGACGCTTAGCTGCAAATGCGAGGGAAAGGAGGAGGATGCAGAACTTGAACAAGGCGTTTGACAGACTCCGAGGTCACCTTCCATCTCTGGGCGCTGATCGACAGCTCTCCAAGTACGAAACCCTGCAAATGGCCCAAACCTACATATCAGCACTCTATGAGCTACTCCAGTAAGTTGCACCACATACCGCCGCTATTTGCCAAATTAGATTTAACTACAGGGATATTTATTTTAAGTTTAAGTACCGTAATACTCGTTACCACTTAGGTTAATCTGCTTCAAGTTTTCCGAGTTCAAAATTAACTTTTAAAGTGTCGAGTTTCTTGTATCGTGTTACGTTTAAATCTTACGCTTATTATTTTTTGTATATTACGTGTAATTTTTTCCTTTTTTTATTCACAAAGACAGTGATTAGCTGTTTACATAGAATCGTCGATTTAAATTAGTGAAAGAAAGTATTGTTTGGTATCTTACAATTTGATTTTATTAGAGCCATAATCAATAAAATGCAGTAGTTTGTCAACATTGTAACTTTTGATAGAGTTATTTCAATCTTTTGTTTGATTTGTTTAGAAATATTTCTGTAATACTTTTAGACCCCTTAGTTTAACACACCTAGGTCTAAAATTAGCCAATGTAAAGAAGTCTAGATTTAATTTATAAGCACATCTCACCAGTGTAATCCGTCCTACCGATTTAGCATTAGATCTTAAGTTAGTTCGTCCTAGATCTTCATCTTTGCCTGTGAAAGTATTATGTTTTTCACTCGTATTTTCAGCCACTTAAAGTGTACATTTGATTACTTATAGAAGTGACAAAACGCAGAACATTGTATTTATATTTTTTGTATTAATTAGATTTAAGTCTGATTGTGTCGTCGAAGAATGTTACCGAAGATTCAACTAATATTGTGAGTTCAGTTTTGCCTGCAGCAAGGCGATAAGGTAAGGGACTAACTCAAAGAATATTAATGTTTGTAAGTATTAATTAAGTTACCAGTTTATATTGTTTAAAAGGTTTTCTGTAAAATAAATGATTTCTTACTATTTCATAATTTCTGCGTTATTTTAAAGTTTGTCACTTTTCTGAGTACGCGTCAATACGAGAGCTTACATTGAAACAGTATTAAAAATTGTTATTAACTAGATTGTAGATTGTTTATGTAATTATAAGTAGCTTCAAAATGTTTTTTCATGTGTAAATATACAAATTATGTTTAAAACTTTGTTGTTTTCCTTTACCCATACAATATTTTTTTTCACTTGCACACCTAACCAGTAAACTGGTTCGCATAATAGAAACAAAACACTATTACACAGTAAAAGACTTCACAAACCATAATCAATACAATCTTATTGATCTGAATAAGACTTTAAGAAAGTTACAGACAGAAGAAACTGCATACTATACAAGGTGTAAACGACCCTTCACGAAGCCGATAACCAAGCATTCTGTACATCAAACTAAGTAACTCTACTCAAAAATTATTGCTGAGTTATGAATTTCTTTTTGGGGGTGAAAAATCACGTTTTACGGTAGGACTCTATGTAACGTACACAGAACATTGTGCTGATGGATGCATTGAATAGTTAGAAATTGGATTGTATGATCTGTTAAATAAATGATTTGATTTGAATAGTACAGGGGGCGTGGAGGTATTTAAAGCAAATTAAAAACGTATAATTAAAAAAAAGTTGGGACCTTGACCCCCAATATCTCCTTAACTAGAAGGTTCCCGGGTGTGTTTGTCTGGAACAAAAAAATGATCGCAATGACGGGGAGATCAAGTGCCTTTCGACTTCGTTAAGGGTATTTTTACTCCCTTTATGTATATAGGCACTGAACTAAACTTATTATATTAAATGCCTACACAATGTAACTAAACTTTGGGTTACATGTTGTTTTTCAAAAGTTTAAGTGACATAGGAATCGATGTGCCAAGTTCTCTGGTGCTGACATGGGAGCGACGAGTTGCTTACTTTCCGAATCGTCTCATAATCTATTCTAGGGACGGGCTCACAACAGCAGAATTCAGGGTTATGTAAGTTTAGTAATATGCTTCCAAATAAGTATGCATCTATTCGTTAAGCCGTTGGTCCCGGCTGTCATTTATAGATCTCTGACAGTCGTTACAGGTAGTCAGTGGCCCGAAAGTGTGACAACCAGTCTTACTTACGTATCTTATTACCCAGTACTAACTGGGTTATGGAGGTCAGATAGGCAGTCGCCCCATGTAAAATACTAGTATTCAGCTGCAACCGGTTAGATTGGAAGCCGACCCCAACATAGTTGGAAAAAGTATGCATCTATCCACTGTTTTTTCTGAAACTTTTTCAGTGAAACGTTCCTAGTGCAACCCGCTGCGCGATGTTCGTTTATTTACCGCTAAAAGGAAAAATATTAGGTACCGGGTAAAACGGGGTGAATAGGAATGCAGGGGTGAATAGAGACAAAACTTTGTAAATGATTTTAACGTTGAATTAATATGATATGTTATCAAAAACTAGTCTATTGACGTGACAACGTCATATAATTCGATGGAGCCGGCTGCACGCACGAAAAAATGAGGCGTTCCATAAAACAATTGGTCAACACACATTCGTTTTTTGAAAAATGCAACCATTCCATCAGTATTTTCTTATGACGTTGTCACGTTCAACTATCGTCAGTAAACCGACTTAACAGACAACCGATTTTTTTATTAACTTAATTATACTTAATTATTTAGAGACCTTGTTGGCAACATAACATATCAATTCAACATTAAAATCCCTTTCAAAGTTTTGTCTCTATTCACCCCGTTTTACGGTAATTTGTATAACTGATCCAGTCACACAATAAAACAAAATATCTGTATAAACTGACCTCATTGTGTACTATTTTCTTTCTTATGTGTTTCCTCATATCCATTATCCATACATTATGGATAGTACAGTATTCGAATCAAGTTTTCCTCCTTTATCTGTCTACCTTTGTAACAATCTATGTTAGTCTTTATTTTTAGTATGTTATGGTGTACAATTTTCAACTTTGTTACAAAGTAAAAAGAAACGAACTAATACGATTAAACTGTTGATTTAATCTTTTAACTCTGGACGGTCTTATTGTGCACGTCTTTCTACATTTTTCTCACATATATGTGTAAGGTAACAGCATGAATGATATAACCAAGATCTTGTAAAAATGTTTTGTTTTAAAAGTCTCCATGGAGTTTCTTGCCCAAGCTTCTATGCTTTTCTATGCTTTGGAATAAGCATCTACAGTATTTTCATAAGTTACTATATCTTGTGACGGGGCTTGTAGCTTCATCCTTTTGTTTATGACATACAAAAGTGCCTGTAATGGTCTAATTGATAAAAATGCTTTGAGTTTGAGTTTGAATTACCTTACTGCCCTTTTCCCGCGAATCCCACAATCCCTACACATACGAAATGATACCAGCTATTGCTCCCCATTCAGCACTAACCAGTCTATCGGTGGTGCCAACCCCGGAGTGGCAGGACAATCAGTCAAGATCCAGGGTATGCAAATGAAGCAGATGTTTTTGAAAACCAACCTAACTAGACCTACGAAACGGTAAAAATATGCGATTGTGAACTCTAAAGCTTTGAGAGTGGGGGGTGTAAGGTGGAGGCACGGGTTTGAAAAGTGACTTTTGAGCGGTGCCCGGTGGATGACATTGTTTTTTAACAGAAATAGGGCAGCGTTTGTATATAGGTAGGTATTTTGGAGAATAATGCTGATTATTTTACCCTATTGATAAAAATCCACTCATATAAATTGCTGAACTTTCTAAAAGTTGCATTGTTGTTGTTCACATTCTGCAGACTCCGCAAACGTATCACAATGCAACAGTTCTACTGTGGACCATGTTTGATAAATTAGTTTTATAGCTTCTAGTGTTGCTCTTTGTGTTTGAAAAAGGATTTTACGTATTTAGTCATTGTTGTCAAACAAGTCTAGTTCCAGACAAAGTTTTAGAGAAGATTTAAAACATTGATCTAACAGCGGTTAATAGCTAAAAATTTAATAAATAACTCTATAATTTCTAAAAAACTTCACTAAAAATTCCACCTTCTAACAATTTTATTAAAACACACCGGTGTATAATTAAAATCAACGAAACGTGTGAACGTAATATCAGGTTCCGTCGACTTTTTAACAGTTGAACGTAACATCTTAATTCCACATGTCAAATGTCAGATTTGACATGTGGGATGTCATGCGCAAGAGTGCAATGTCATGCGCGATTCTTTGCCAAGATCGTTGGCAGAATGATAAGCTATCATTATAAGTGTCATTTATATTGTTAATTTGATGCCGATGAGATTTTTTTGCATGAGAAAGTGGTTTTTAAGGATACATTTTGATATAGTTAACGTTGGGTAATTGTGCGGGTGCTAAATTAAAAGTTATCCTTTTGAACATAAAAGTTATCCTTTTGAACTTTAAGTATACAAAAAACCCGGAAAAAAAAAATTAAATATTAACCTTGTAAGACAGAAGACATTGCATCAAAAAAAAAAAAAGTCGTATACTCAAAAGTTCTTTATCAAGCACACGAAACTCTAACTTACAATTACATTTAGCTTACAGAACTTTCAACAAAGAAAAAGAAATAAATCTTCAATGATCATTGCTCAAAAAAAAAGTAAAGTTCACTCCCCTATTTGACATTACCAGCGCATGCGCGTCAGCTCTATGAATGCAAACGATCCCATTGGTTAACTGTCGACCAATCGGCGGCCGGCTCATAGAGCACGATTTGAATTCAATTGTCGAATGTAGTACATAGATTATGGAGTTTTAATGTTCGTTTTGTGGTGGGTATAAATACTGTCAAGTTTTTTTTTTTTTCTGTTGTGAAAGGATGGTTTTGGCTGCACTAACGTTATTAGATATATAAGGCTTTTCTGTATGTAGATTTCAGTCATCATTATTATTCATTTCTTCAATTTCAGAAAGTAGGAAGCCTATATTTTGTAAGTTTTTATCAGGGTTTACCCTATTTTGGTTTCAAAACACTGCCTGCCAGACTGCCTCGTTGGTCTAGTGGTCGCAAGCGCGACTGCTGAGCATGAGGCCCTGGGTTCGATTCCCAGGTCTGGCAAAGTGTTATTGGGATTTTTCCATCAGGAATTTCTAGAGTAGCAGTCTGGATTTGCGCCCGGTTAATGGCAATGGGCTCGCCTCCTATTACATTGAACTTAAACAACTGGCGAAATGTGGGTGTACTATTAGGTACACCTCTGCCTAACCCTTCGGGGATTACAGACGAAGGTGTGATGTTACGTTGTTTGATGGTTTCAAAACACCCGTTCTCATAATTACTTAATTATTTCATCCCTTGTTTTAATAACACACATCCCTTTCATATTCTTTTGACACCAAAATGTGTTAATTATTGCTGAATTATAACTTTATTATTATAATTGCTGACATTTTGGATTCTTTGGTAATTACAACTTACTTGGTCAGCTCACTGGGGTCTAAAATTCTTTTATTCCATTTGAGTCTTAAGATGGGTTCACTCTTCCTTGGAACTCCTCCTGAATAAATACTACGCTGAAATCTATGGTTTGTAGAAAAAAATAGAGCTGATCTCTCTTACAAAAATATTTAAAAAACGTAGGTAATTGTACAGCGTGCGCCGTTTTTATTAGGCATCATCATCTACCCAGCCTTTTCTCATAATTTTGGGGTCATCTTCCAATATAACCAGATGCATCCGAATACCAGTATTTACAAGGAGCGACTGCCTATCTGAACAATCACTGGGTTCTGGAGTGGTACCCAGTTACGGAATAACACGGTACTATTTATTTATCCAATTGGACATTTTGAATATTCTTGTATTTTAAAAGACCTCAGCTTTTAAAGAAATAACTTTGAATAACTATATTCACGCTACTTGGAACCCACAGACGAAGCACAACTAAGTGCGAACATAAACACTACAATCCTTTTACCTAAGTATTTAAAGAATTAACCGACTCCGAAATAAATGGAAGTAACCGAATCGATGGGAACAATTACGAACTGCGATAAGAAAATTGAACTTAATCCCGAACCCAAGGTACGGACACAGACAGACGGACAGGATACAGGGCTATTACCTTGTCCGTATTCTTTTAAAAGCGAATGCAAGTGAAACTTCACAATTAGACGAGTTGCTAATGTTGTAAAGTCGTTGGGAATGGCGAGTGTTAAACTTGGGAACATGTTTATCCTTGTAAACTAGACAGTATAGGAAGACTTTGGGTAATAACAGAAACAAATAGAAATCACCAGTGCAGGGGGGAGAACATTAGTCTTGTGGCGAACAGTGAAGCCATTTTTTGAAACTTTTAAAGGAAATTAACGAAATAATAAGATTCTTATTTTGAAATTGAAGACGGTTGCTACAAGTAGGAACGAATGCCATAGATCTTGGGTATCATTTAAGCTATCGCCAATTTAATTAGTTTTGTGTTTCTTAAATAATAGGGTTTGCCCGCAAAATAGCAGATTTGTCACCAAAATTTAGTCCCCAAACAATATAAAATCAATTCCACAATAAATCACCTAAAATCATGGAGATATAGGATCCAGTACCAAATAAATGTTTTTGTATGTATTATAATAGGTTTGTCCTAATAGATATTTAAGCAAACTAATAAATTTTCTAGGAAATTTATAAACTTTCGTAGGATTCTAAACAAGAGATAAACTGTATTATTTTACGGCCACATTTTCGCACGGGGCTCCTATTTCTGTTTGCAGGGTTTAAAGTAACCTAACCTAACCTAAAGTCGGGGTGCCCCAAGTCCCGAGATTTGCGATAATCGATTTATTTGGTGACAGATCTACCATTCTGAGCACAAAGCTATTATTTAAGTAATGAAACTACTATTATAACAACGAAGTTTATATTCATCTAATGCACTACAATTTTATTGGTAATCCATCTCTTATTGTACACATATATTAACATTAATTTGATAATTCATACCTGGGAACACTTTTTGTTTATTTGAGAACGAAAATATTTCGTGGCGATAGATCTATTTATTAGATGATACAACTTGATGACAAATATAAATTTTGGTGACAAGAAATATAGTCCCCATAGATCTTTGTTTTGGTGATTTAGTAATTGTTTCTTATTTACTCCGTTAGATCAATGAAGCCAAACCAAAAAGAGTAAACTAAGTAAGGATTGCAGTTGATGGAGTTCTGTAGCTCCTGCCTATCCTCATAGGAAACAGACGTGTGTGTGTGTGTGTCTCAGCAAGGTCAATATACTAATCAAAATCTAGCACAACCTCCAAAAATTGCTTTTAAAGTATATTCAAAACTTTGCAAGATGCAGTTCCGCTCTTTCTGATCTGAAGATAAAAAGTACTAGTTATGATTAGAAAAAGAAATAATGGTTTTATGAGCAACACCCATTCGGTAGCAGAAATGAGTTATGATGAAGATGTTAGAATTAATTCACCAAACGGAAGAGAGGCGGGACAACCAACATCAATATTGTATGAATTAAAAAAGGAAAAGGAGTTTTTGTTCAAAAAGATAGTATTTCGTAAACTGAATTAGTAAAAAATGGAGAATACTAAATTAGGAAGATTGAAAAGGTAGGCTCTTAATTAAAGATGAGTTATTTCTTTTGATAATGTTTTATGATGAATTTGTTTTTATTGTAAACTTAAGAGTCTAGTTACTACCATTGCTTTCTTTTTTATACTCGGTCCCTTAGTTGTGAGGATTGTGAAACTCGTGCTAAATTGTCCTGGCTTGACTCCATTCTTGTTCTTAGCGTGTCGATGGCAATCTAAATTCATTTCAAAATGATAATGAATATCTTTATTTTGTCAAAAGTATAACAACCTTACAAAAAAATTAACACGAGTACTTACTTTCCATGAAGCAAAAGGATTAGATACCCAATTGAGTCTGTCGACCCAGAACTGAGCTGCTAGCTTGACGCTTTCGGTAGCGTACATCAGTTCCTGACTCCATTGCAAGACGTTTTTAAATCCATAGACTGATGTTCTTGACCACCGCACATTTCATATTTAAAGATTTGCACTTTGCCTGACTTTGCATAAATCTTAGTGAATTTGTAATGCATACAGAGTATTCTAAATTAATGTCAGGTCCTACCACTCTCGTTTTTGCTTTGCAATTAAAAATGCATACAATCATTTTTTATTAAGACTTTCTTCACCTGTCAACGGTGTCCTTACAAATTACGACAACATTTATCTACGAAATGATCACCAAAGTTTTGCTTACAGTAATTTATCGCATATAAAACTAGCATAAAGATTATCTGGATACGAATCTCAATAGTAAAACAAATAATAAAAGAACAGGTGAGAACGAGACAGAGTCATACACGTAAAAGAGAGAGAGATACATCTTCTTCCGGTTGCGTCGGCGCAGGTGACACAAAATTTATTCCGAATTTGAAAACCGAAATATATATTATATGGGATACAAACGGCTTTTTAAATATGGACATCCTTTATACGGCGGCAACGCTTGACATTTTATATTTGTCGTCGAGGTTATAAAAAGGTATTTGATTTATGGAAAAATAATGGTGGCTCTCCGTGCGGGTGACGCCGTAGAATTTGATTAGGTAGATATGATGCTGGGCTACAGGTATTTGTAGCGTTAGAGTAGTCTTATGCAGAAGTACTGTTTGAATAATAATATATACCTACTTGGGGGTCAAAGTTCCAACTTCTTCACAATTTTTTTTAAATACATGTTTTTAATCTTAAAAAAAAGTTTTCTTTTTTTTAACTTTACTATAAATACCTCCACAACCCCGTAATATTCAATAAATCCATCAAACAACGTTTTAAGTGTGTTACATTGAGTCCTACAGTAAAACGTGATTTTTCACCCCAAAAAAAAGTTTCCTTACAATAATTTTTGTGGAGAGTTACTTAGTTTGATGTACAGAATATTTGGTTGACGGCTTCGTGAACGTCCGTTTACACCTTGTATGTATTTGGCGATTTAAAAAAAAAAAAACCTTTACAAAAGCTCCTCAAAACTCAAAACACATTTGCATTCATTTCTCAATACACAACTCTAGTCTATAAATAAATCAAAGCTGAGTTATCTTGGGTCGCACACACTTTCAGCTTCACTGGGAACTCGTAAATTTAAACTCTGATATAGATATGAGATTATTGAAGTTTTTGTGAGAAGAATGTTATCGCTTTGGCTTTTGTTTTGCGGTTTTGACAGGTTTGGTTATGGTTAAAAAAATAATAAAAAACACAATAGTTTTGATAGGTGGTGTCATCTAGCTTTTTGCAGGAAGGAGATTTATTGATTTTAAAATAAAAAAGTCCATACTGTTTGCAAAACGTCAGTAGTCCGCACTTGGGGCCTGCCAACGAGCTATGGAGCGAAGTATACTGGGTGTCAAACTTACGGACCGCATCAGAAACTCCATACTTCGCTCCAAAACTCAAATAGCTGATGCTGGCCTTACAGCTGCTAGGTTGAAGTGGAACTGGGCTGGTCACGTCTGCCGCATGTCGGAGGAGCAATGGGCAAAATTTACCACTCAGTGGATACCAAACAGCAGGAAACGACAACGTGGCAAGCCCAGAAGAAGATGACGGGATGAGCTGGACTCTTTCGCAAAGGATTGGCCTACAATCGCACGAGACCGCGAAATGTGGAAGGAAGGAAGGGAGGCCTTTGCCCTGCAGTGGGACAATATAGGCTAATAATATAATATATAATATACTGTTTCTATCTTGAATTGTTGTTTGTCTGAATTGTGTTATTTATTTGTTCTTTCATGGATTTGAATTTCAGTACAAAGCAATGAAATCATCATCATCCCTTGTCCAAGCGACTGCTGAAGGGATGTAGTATAGTACCGACCTAAGGCCCATATTCACCACAAGCTATGTATCCTGGCCTTTTATTGAGCACCTTTTCATCGCAGTAATAGATCCTACGTAAGAACAGTACTATAATCATTATACAAGGTGTAAGCGAACCCTTCACGAAGCCGGCAACCAAGCATTCTATACATCAAGCTTAGTAACTCTACACAAAAAAAAATTGCCTTGAAACGACTTTTTGTTTTAGGGTGAAATCTCACGTTTTAAGGTAGGCCAATGTTTTGAGTACGATACATTGGTATCGCACTCAAAATATTGTGCTGATGGATGCATTGAATAGTACGGGGGTCGTGGAAGTAATAAAAAAATAAATAAAAATTAAAAAAACTTGAATTAAAAACAACTTGTGAAAAAGTTGTAACTTTGATTTTGACCAATATCTACTAGAAGGTTCCCAGGTATGGTTTAGAACACAAAAATGATCGCAATGACCCCCGTCATTGCGATCATTTTTGTGTGTGCCAACAAGTGCCTTTCGGCGTCGATAAGGGTTTATAACATCCATTATTTTAAAGAATTCACTGTTCTTACTTAAGTACGGTTCAGGTTTCTCCTATAAAACCCTTCTTCAAATATTCCCACCGTATTTATATCAATTTCAATAAAATTTATCACCGATATATCTATCATTTCTATCTATTCTCTATTCTGAACGACATTTTAATCGTAGGTAGTCCAGAACACCCCACAGAGAAGAACAGCTTCTTAAAAAAACAAAATACAGGCATATTTCATACGCCGATGATAGAAAATGTATGAAAAACATATTATTTAATAGTAAATCAACATATTTCTATCGTTTATATTAATTTCGTCACGGGTGACAAATTAAAACCACTTAAAATGATATAAAATGCAACCCTTTTTATTGGGAATCGAGTTTTTTTGGGAAAAAATGTCCCCTGAGTTTTTTGAAAAAGTTTAAAGTAGCTGATTTGAATTTCGTATGATTGGGACGTTATTAGTTTTAGATTATTTATTACAATAATTATATTCTTAATGGCTGGGAATTTAATGGCTGGGAATTTAAGAAAGATAACGAGAATCAGCTGGTATTGTACAGTTATAATTTAATTAAATTTTAATTTATTTATTTGCATCAGACACAACGATTTATAGTTTACTTAGTAAGCACACTTAAAAATAATGTTAGTTGGAGATCAAATAATCAGAGACAAATACACACCACACAATACTATAAGCACAAACATATTATACTTCTTAATGGACACTTACTTATTATTAAGAATTTTTGTAATACAATTTTTATTAGTTGTTTTATTAAGTAAGTTGTAGGCTGGAAGAACCTAATTCTTCCAGCCAATGCTGCGCTGTCGCTGACCATAGATTTGCTTTGTTTATCTTAAAATGGAGTTTCTTGCCCGTTCTTCTCCATAGAGATCTACGTTAGGGAGTGGGCAACTACAGTCCTTTCACAGTTGTTATGCCTTGTGACTGGGACTGTAGCTATTGTTGTCTTTGTTTCGACAATTCAAAAGTGCCTGTAACTGGCCTATTTGAAATAAATGCTTTGTTTTTGATTATAATTTTGAAAAACGCAACCTCATGCTTAAAAAACCAGCGAAGTCAATATAAATGTAGAAAACTTGCTCAAAAGGGTAACAAAGGAGGAACAACAAAACTTCCCCTCTTCAAAAACAAATTTATAGTCCATCCACCAGAAAATAAAACAAGACAATATGCAAAATCAAACAAGAGTTAAATCAGATGCTTAAAAACTTCTCACGACATAAATTACATTGAAACGAGCGTCCATCTTTATCCGGAAGTGGCGCAATTTGTCGAAGCTTACGCATCGAGACGACTTCCGGTGCGATGGGCCGCTGAAAATAAAACTGCTTACACACTGTCAGAACGTCGTCGTGAAGATATCCGGTGTTGTTATGAGTTGAATTTAAAGTGTTTTTGTGAATTGCTTATCTATGGTTTTGTTAATTATTATATACTAGCACTTCGCTTGCGACTTCATCCGCAAAAATTGTTAGAGCTCGGCTAATATGCATGATATAAATATAATTTGTAGCCTATAGCACTCACGAATAATGTAGCTTTCCACCAGTGAAACAATTTTTAAAATTGGTTCATTACTTCCGGAGATTACCCCCTACATACAAACAAATTTTACCTCTTTATAATATTAGTATAGATTTATTTACTGTTTAATCAGAAGTGAAGAAGGAGAAAATAATATTGTCTTTGGGCTCTACATTATTCTGAACAAGTAGATCCACGAAGCTTCTGGTTTCTGCTTCTTCTTCTCACGAAGATCTGCGAAAGCTTTCATCGACCTACTCCTGTCCCATGTTACTTGGGGTCGGTGCAACACCAGTGTTGTTCACTTACATTTTTCCCTCTCTTCCGTCAGGCACTCCGTTTTCTTCCGTCCATATCTCTAGTGCAAGGCTCCTCAACCTATTCCGAAGGTCGGCAAAAATTTTGATTCCGTAATTTAATATCAACCAGCTCGGCGGGCCATCTCGTAAATAAACCTTTTAGGAGGTTTTTACGATAATAATTTACCAATATTCGTCGCATCTTTGTCGACTTTTGCATAGAATAACCAATAAGCCTTGATGCCTTAGCGAGCGAAACCGGCTCAAAATGTTTTAGCACCCCACCTGACCATTTATTTTGCTATAAGAGTGTTCATATCAAGTATACAGGGTGTAAACAGACCCTTCACGTATCTGTCAACCGAGCATTCTGTACATCAAACTAAGTAACTTTACGCAAAAATTATTGCTGGGAATCGACTTTTTTTTTGGAGTAAACAAACACTTTTTAAGGTAGGACTCGATGGAAAGCACTCAAAGCATTGTGCTGATGGATGGATTGAATATTATGGAGGCCGTGGAGGTGTGTAAAGTAAAAATCTTACATTAAAAACATGTATTTAAAAAAAAAACTTGTGAAAAAGTTGGAACTTTGACCCCCAATATCTCCGTAACTAGAAGGTTCCCAGGTATGGTTTCCAACAAAAAAATTATCGCAAAAACGGGGAGAACAAGTGCCTTTCTTTTATGTTAAGGGTCTATTTACACCCTGTATAGTAAGTATTTAGTATAGTATCAATAGGGGATGGCAGGCTAGAAAATAAAAAAGGAGGCGTCTGGCCCTCTCAGTTTGCGGCCTAGGGCCATGCCCGGCTTAAGGGTATAAAATATGCCACTGTCACACTTTAATTGTGAAGATATTTTCGGATTTGTATCCTTCAAAATTACCGCAGTTTGCGGCCACTTCAAATGCATTGGCGGGCGACACAGTGCCTGCGGCGGGCCTGGGGATGAACAGCCTTGCTCTAGTGCATCCAAACAACAAACAAACAAACATTCAACAGCTCCTACATCAATTACTGCATACACATAATAAAACTACAATCTTCCCATTGCTGGGACACAAGCCTCCTCTTAAAGAGAGGCAATTATACTGCGTAGCTCATACATACATATTTCCATTATTGACAAAAATCTTTTGTATGAAAATATTGACACACGCCAAATCCACAGGTGCGTAATGGTTTAACTAGCGATTACCATTTCCCACAACTGTCTCCCGCTTGCTCTGGATAACAAGCAGCTGATACATTTTATTGTTCTGCTTCAAAAATAAAAAAAAAATTATAAGTTTATCTGGATGTAATTTGTAGAAAATTAGACTTGTTAGCAACCTAATCATCCTCATTGGCCAACCATTAAGTAATTTGATATTAATTTGAATTAAGTGGGGGCACTCACGCGCTGCTACCAATCAAATCTATATGGAAGGTGTTGCTCAGTCTGTGTGTATGAATTGACAACTAGTAATGTTTTACACTTTTACATAAACATCAAGCCTGTAATCCCAGAAGGGCTAGGCAGAAGTGTACCTAATAGTAAACCCACATTTCGCCAATTATGTTATAGGGGGCGAGCCTATCGCCATCAACCGGGCACAAACCCAGACTCCGTGGCTGCTACTGAGAAATTCCTGATGGGTATCCCAAACAATTCGCCCGACCCGGGAATCGAACCCAGGACCTCATGCTCAGCAGTCGCGCTTGCAACCACTTGACCAACGAGGCAGTCACATTTTAATATTGGTTAATATTGCCCTGTGCTGTGCAGTACTCGAAACTAATAAGAATATTGTCTTGGGGTGACAATTAGCTCATGTTTTCTTCTAAAATTTTCTTTAACTGACAAATAGAAAAGTATCGGAGCAGAGGACATAATATTATGCTGCCCAAATTAAAATTCGTTTTTTTTTTTTTGTTTAAATACTTACGGTAGTAACATGGGCTATTTATTTTTTCTCATCTAACAACCTAATACTGGAGTAGTGGAAGGGTATTCAAAATTAACGGTATTACAACTGGTAGTGAGATTGGTAGTAACTAGGGCAACAAAGGATAAATTGGAATAAGGGCAAGCGTAATGTTACTCATAGAATTAGAGGTTTGACTTTCTATTTCTTAGGGCACTGAAATTGTTTCAAATTCAGACGGTAGAAAACATTTTCATATTTTAATTACTTACTATCCAAGTTTCTAAAATGGTCACAGAAATTAAAAACACAATCATGAATATAATCCCAAGCGAATCAGCGAGCCATAACTAGTGGATCCCATTGTCCAGTTTTGCCGAATAAAGTCTGCACGATTTTGATTTGATTAGAGATCGGGTGGTCCGGCTGTCCGCCTGCCCGTCTCTCTGTCCGAAAGATGGCCCGCGCGTGTCGCTAAAAAGAAAGGCAGATTAGGATGTTTATGTAGAGACTTTATAACTTGGGATATTAGGGATTACCTTAATTCTTGTTATGTGTGTTGGAGATATTATTATATAGTATTCCTAGGTTCTGTTTTGGTGAAAAAGGAATAGAATATACGAGTATCATCATCTGCTTAGCCTTTTCCCAACTGTGTTGGGGTCGGCTTCCAGTCTAACCGGATGCAGCTGAATACCAGTATTTTATATGGAGCGACTGCCTATCTGACCTCCACAACCCAGTTAGTACTGGGTAATACGATACCCGTTGGTAAGACTGGTTTTCAGACTTTTTGGGCCACTGACTACCTAACGACTGTCAAAGATCTACAAATGACTGCCGGGACCAACGGCTTAACGTGCTTTTCGAGGTACGGAGGAAACCTGGTATGTAATGGGTGGTTACCCATACACAGACCAACCTAGGCAAGCACGGCTTAACCTAAAGATCGACCCGAGCGGCTGTTATTATGTAGCCACAAGCTCCTCCTCCTAATAGAATATACGAGTAATACTATTTATTGTGAACGCCATATCACGTAGAAGTAGAGTCATTTAAGGAAACAATACCTTAAAATTAAATCGATAACCACAAAATGGCTTTGAATGTTTAAGATTAACAGATAATCAATTGAGTATTTTTGCCAAAAAAACGACTATCTCATCATTAAATAAGGACCTTGGGAGACACCAAACAAACAAACACACATCATACACATCACACACATATACACACACACAACACACACACACACTACACACACACACACACAAACAACACACTACATCATATTATTATTTGAACTTGATAGTTTTCCCCATTGATTTCATACTTTAAAACACTTCCTACTTGAAATTGTGATACCTCTGTTATTATAACTACTCTGTAGCTACTAAATAGTAAGTCGGCACGCGTTCCGAACTGCGTGCTATAACCGTCGCCCACGGCGCCGCCTGCTAACCGCCCACAGAGAAGGAGCACACGTTCACTTGCTACCAACATATAATATGAATCATTCTGCCATGTGGTTTCCTGAAAACTTGTGTAAAATTCCTACATAATTGTGTGTTAGGTCACCGTTATCATCGTCATCTTACCAGCCATGTCGTGTCTTTATCTGTATTTTAATAACTGAATTCAGTATCAAAGTTTACTTTCGCTGGACTATAATGGGTGTAAAAATAAGCCTTAACGAATCCGAAAGGCATTTGTGCTATTTTCTTTGTTCTTAACCATACGGGAACCTCCTAGTTACGGAGATATTGGAGGTCAAAGTTTCAACTCTTTAAATGCCGGTTTTTATTGTTATAACTTTACTTTAAATACCTTCATGACCCCTATACTACTCATTACGCTACACTACATTAAGTCCCACCGAAAAACATGATTTTTCACACCAAAAAAGAAAGTCGTTTCTCAGCAATATTTTTTCCGTAGAGTTGCTTACTTTGATGTACACCATGATTGGTTGTCGGCTTCGTGAAGGGTCTGTTTGCACCTTGTATAGTTTGATTCGAGAGATTTTGAAAGAAAGAAAGAAAGAAAGAATAAAGTTTATTTGACGTTAGTTCAACATAATAAAAAGATTCCATAATAAAAAGATACAAAATAAAAAATAACCAAATAACAAGCACACATAATAAAAAAGTTACAAAATATAAAATAAATTACAATTTAAAAAAAACAAAAAGAGGAAGAGAAAATACATGAGTGTGTGTGTGTGTGTGTGTTTGAATAGCAATATTCCCGCAATACTCATATTCCAATATTTGAGATGTAATTCAAACAGGCCACCCGTTTTTGTCGAACGGAACACAATGGACTAAGAGACTTTGTCAAGGACAAGCTATCTGGCCAATTAACTTCAAACTGTCATCATCAAGTGATATTTAAATTAATTATATCCCACAAGTAAAAGTAGTAATATCCTACAAGACCAACATCGCTATCACTTATATAAAAACGCTCTTTTCATGGCCTAATGACAAGGCTCACTGTTGTTCAACCGCAAGAACTTTCTCGAGAGCCGGGTTGGAGTCCCTAATGTATGTAATATTGTAACACACTGTATAATTTCCAATATCATTGTATCGGGTCTTCCTGAGTGAAAAGTCCTTTCTCTTACTGAATATACTGACAAAGAAATACATTATTATAAGGTGAAATTAAACGTCATCTGCCTAGCCTTTTCCCAATGTAGGCTGGGGTCGGCTTTTATTATGACCAGATGCAGCTCAATACCGGTATTTTACATGGAGCGACTGCCTATCTGACCTCCACAGCCCAGTTAGTACTGGGTAATACGATACCCCTTGGTAAGACTGGTTGTCAGACTTTCGGGCCACTGACTACCTGTAACGACTGTCAAAGATCTAAAAGAAAAGCCGGGACCAATAGTTAAACGTGCTTTCTGAGGGACGAAGGACACTCGGTTTGTAGTGGGTGGTCAAATTAAATAATGCAAAGGTAAAATTAAACATTTTTTTTCTCTAATTCAATGGGTACACGAATTCATAGTTTTATTATATTCATCACGTTTTAATAAGCCAATCCCCTTCCTTAAGCTAATCAAGCTCAATATTGACATTGTAGTAACGATATATGACATCATCTCATCAATTTTGAGCCCTTCCCTTCACAGTGCTCATCATTTTGTGCTCTCCCTTCTAAATGCTCATTATTGGCTGCTCGCGTGACCAGATCAGTGTGCACGTGCCGCATATACTGATTAAAATTGTGTAATGGGTACGTTAACGTAAAGTAAGGGGTTCCTGTCAATATATATATGTTATCCATTTTAAAATAGTATTTAGCATTTAGATTTGTACAGTTTCAGTGAAGCCGAAAGCGCCAGAATAACCCACGAACTTCAAATTTCGATGATTTTATTTAATTCTGTGAACATACTCGTATGTTTGACGGTCGCAAATACCAACCTACAAACCCAAAAACCAAAACAAACCAACAAATTGCAAAAAATGTTGGAAGTTTGAATATCGCGGGTTACCCTGACGCCTCCATCTTAAATTATACAGAGTGAATTTTTCAAATGAACGTGGACGACCAAATCCAAAAGTATGAGGAATAGCGAAAATAACTCCAAGGAGTCTCAAGTCCAATTTTGAAGAAAACTAAAACTGCATCATTGGATTTGTGAAAAATCAATATCGTAGCCAGGAATCGAACCAACTGATTTTGTAAAAAAAAAGACACCCTGTATACAGCTGGTCATTATTTGTGACTAAAAACGTCATCATATTTATGAATAGCTACCATTTTCCATCTTGGCACTAGGACCCAAGCCCCAACCCCTTCGAATAATTCAATACACTACTAGGTACTACATAAATTGAATACAATACATAAATTCCAATATCTCACCAGGTCACAGTTATTAGCCGCGCTAAGGGTGTGTCCACATTATTTCCGGCTCATTGGCTCAACAAGATGGGGTGACAGCCCCTGTATTGGCTATAAATTATCGCGGCCGTTCGAAACTCATCAATTGATGGTGCGTATGGAATTAATTTGGTTGTAAAAGTGACTATTTACATAGGCAGCACTTCTATTGCCTTTTTGCTTATCTACTTTTTTTGTTTTCCTTTTCACAGTTTGTAGGTTCAGGATCTAGAACTATGTGTTTATGTGGAAACTCAGTGAAAGTCTGAATTATAAAATATCAGTAACTATCGACCAATCCACCGTTCATCCATCCATCCATCGATACAATCTACTCTTTTGTTTCTAACTCTGCGCCTTAGTGCAGAACTTATTTATATTTGTCAAGTTTCTCCATTCGGAATAAATCGAAGTTCATACTGGAACATTGAAAGGGTACCTACTTCAGTTGTTTTCTGTTAGTATAATAATCCGCCTTCAAAGCTGAAATATATAAAGTTATATCAATGAACGCAGATGCAGATGTTTAAAGAATAAATGTGGAGCAGTTGTATAATTAAAATTCTATCACGAATTAAATGAACTAAAAAGCGTAAAAATATTCCAAAACCTTAAAAAATTCAAACGTTCTAATTTCAATATTCAAAAACAACGGAATTCCTTCGGTGCCATGAATTAGTTCTAAATAATTAACTCCGTATCTTCTGCTATCGGCGCGTGCGCTGCACCCCTCTTCAAAAAACCCTTCGTATTCAAATTAACAAAACATTACTGTGTATTTCTGCTACAATTATTTTATTCGCGTTTGTTGAAAAAATCACCCTACTTTTCACTTACAATCCAAAACTAACCATCTATCTCTGAGTATAAAGTTAATTTTTCATCAGCCAGAAGGATACCACTGCCTTCAAAAGGAATTGGACTGTGGTGAATTTGTTTTAGGGTTGGTTTTTCTTTAGATTGAGTGGGGTGGTGTCGGTTGTAAAGTGATGCAAGTCAATATGAAGCAAAAAGGTGGCACGCGCCCTGCGTACGCGCAAGTACGGGGTATCTTCCCTAACCATCGGAGGGTGGGGTAGGGATGTCACTAAAGTTGTATCGATATTAAATAAAGTGTGAAAGCTTTTAGCGGCTAACTTGATCTAAAGTTTAAATGTCAGAGCGTAGACCAACAGTTTTTTTTAAACGTAGTATAGTTTTGTCTTTAAACAAGAAATTTAAAGAGGTCTAGCTATCTAGACATTATCTTTTATTGTTTTTTAATATTATTTGTCCCATAAATCAATTGAAATTAACGCTGAATTTTTAGATTTCAGTAGTCAGACAGCTTTACTTACCTTATTTTACTAAACACTATTTCAATATCGGCGATAAGACCGTCATTGCATCCATATATGCTAGAATATTGTAAAAGATTGTGTAACAATTTTGGTGTACAATAATGAATACCTTACTATGTCCATCTAAACTCCACCATCTATATACCAATTCGATAAACTATTTTACAATGCCAATTTCAGCACATAAATTAAATGCAGAACTAAATTCAATTTCGATGACCATCTTTTATCGACTATCGATAAAAAACCAAGTGTCCTCCCATCTCTAGGATGGCTCGTGTCACAGGGCGAGGCGCAAGCGCAGGTGCTGTTCCGCTCGCTCGTCCGTGCCCAGTTGCCCACTGTTGCCCACACCTGGGCAGATCCAACGATTAGGATTTGTACTGTCTTATCTACTTCACCTACAATCTTTTTAACGTACTTTTTTGTACTTGTAATGAAGTGAAAGTTTCATGTTGCGGAATGAAAGAAAGTGTTTCTTAGATTATTGTTACATAAAGGGTGTAAATAGAGCCTTAACATATACAAAAGGCACTTGTTCTCCCCGTCATTGTGATAATTTTTTTGTTCTACACCATACCCGGGAAACTTATAATGGTTACGGAGATATTGGGGGTCAAAGTTCCAACTTTTACACAAGTTTTTTTTTTTAATACATGTTTTTAATGTAAGATTTTTTCTTTACACACCTCCATGACCCCCGTACTATTCAATCCATCCATCAGCACAATGCTTTGAGTGCTTTCCATCGAGTCCTACCGTAAAACCTGATATTTCACCTCAAAAAAAATTTCGATTCCCAGCAATATTTTTGCGTCAAGTTACTTAGTTTGATGTACAGAATGTTTGGTTGACGGCTATGTGAACGGTCTGTTTACACCCTGTACTTAAGACAATATCTGAATTAGTTGTTTTACAGAAAAACATGTAGTCTCCGACCGAAACAGGATTTTCAGCCGAAACCGAAACCAAAGGCTCAGCCCTGGTGCCACTTTCAGCCGAAATCTTTTTATGGCGGATTAAAATTTAGAGTATTTTTACCCAGAAAACAGACAGTTAACACGTGGTAACAAATATACTAAACAATAACTAACGTATGTGACAAAAATTGTTGTTTATTTATGTTATAGTGTCAATTTAAAGACCATCACGAGCTGAAGTTAGCCGAACAACGCACGACAGTTCACAAATACCGAGTTTCGGCTTGGCTGAAGTTTCGGCCAGTAATTGACCGAAACCGAAACTATGGCTGAAACTAGATTACTAGGCCGAAACTGGCTGAAACCGAAACCGAACCTTCAGCCGGCTACTAAAATTTTACCAATATCAAAAACTGCCTTGAGTTTTAAGACTAGCTGGTATTTGTAGACATCGCATGTTTAAAAACTCACTGCATTTCAGACATAAATCGTCAATCTAATTTACTGAAATAAAGATCAATAACAAAGATTGCACCTTGTCTTGTATTTGGACATGAAATTAGAAGAAATATTTACATTCATATTTATTTTTACTGCAGTCTCACTAGAGAAGCAACCAAGTCAATCGCCAAAATATTAAGCCAGATTTAGCCACATTAACTGAGAAAATGCGAAGAAAACAAAACACCGATCCAGTTATATTTTCGGAAGCATACAACCATTGTACTATACTGCACTCAAAATTAACCATTAAGTATAATTTAACCATCACATTTAACTACTCAATTACTTCAAAATTCGCCGTAATGGTAACACATTCAAAGCTGATCCGGGCGGTGGCGGTGTTTAGCCAAACAAAGGGTAATGACAACGCTGGCAACCTCACCGTGGTTGCTACGGTTGCTTTCGGTTACTAATCGATTGTGGTTACTCAGATTGAAAAGAACCTCGTATTTGCATGCCAATTTCTCTTTGAAGCTTATTTATTGGGCATCTAATTGGAATTATTAGTGTGTTTTTTTAAAAGGGGTAAGGTACTGAAGTCCTTATATTATGGAATATTAATATGGCACTGCATTTATTCTCAATTTAAGTTTTTTTTAATACTTCCGTGTTATTGTGAAGGTTTTAAAAAACACGGTGATTTTTCCGCCCAGCATTTATAATCCCATACAATGAGCCACATCCTCATACGATCCGACTCTCCAGCTATGCGGTCTCCCGAAGTGTGGACTGCTCTCTCTGATCCTTCTTGATCGCGATTGACCATCACGCTTAAGGTGAAGTGAATCTCTCTCTGTCTATTTATTTTGTGTATTGTTTATTTTGATGGTTTTATCCAATCGTGGATAAAACCATCAAAATAAACAATACACAAAATAAATCCGTTGCGACAACATTGTAACATGTTCCTACCAATTAGCTGCATAATACCCACGCAAATATTGTAGGCATATGCAGGGGTCGAACACATTCGGAATCAAAAGTGGCAATTTTAGTCCTAAACTTTCACAGAACTTGCTTCCTTCTGTTATTTGAAATAGTGATATAGTAGCAACATTAATGCTTATTCTATTGAGACTTGCAACTACAACCAATAATAGGCTATTCACCTTATGTATGTTGTCTTTGGGAAAGGTACAATAATCCGAAACTTTGATACAAAGCTGCATTCGTGTCCTGTTCATCATTTGCCACTGTGGAGTCAATAAAACTTATATAAGCACTAACAAAATGATGTGTGCCCCTGCTAGCGCGGGGTCGCGATAAGCAGCTCTCGTCAAACAGTGTCCGGCGGCCGCTGAAAATATAAACAGATGTGTTAAGGGTTAGCTTGGCAATGCGCTAACCATTTTGTTTTTAACGGAGCTTTCTGCATACCCATGATGATAAAAGAATACCTACTCACGGAGATGGTATAGATCTGCTTTTCGTAAACCATAGCAATTGCCCAGTAATCTGGGTTTTGATGAATTAATATATACTGTGCCTACAGGAAGTTCATATTAAGTCATCAAAACCTAGAAAAGTCAATATAAAGTATAACTCTAAAGATACCTGATCAATGATGTGGTTGACTTAATAGGGTTAAACCGATACACTTTCAACAGCTCCTGAAACAATAACCTTGCACACGACAACGGATTAAAGAGTTCGGTTTCATACAGAATTTTGAATATAATAATCAAGAAAGCTTTTCCTTTTAAACTACATTTTACACAGTTCACGGAGTTTCCGACATCGCTGCTGCACTTCTCAAGCGCAATCCACAGTTTATCTAAACAAATAAATAAAATTGAAGAGTCTGTTTGTAATTTCAAAATAACAGCTTGAAATTGAATTTTGGGGGTCGCGGGCGAGAGCTAGTTATTCATAAAACCATTTTCATGACTACCACCGACCACGCTTCCCCTTAACCAACAAAGCGAACATTGAACAAACAGTGTTCGCATCGCGCTTTGTCCCTGTGACGTCATCAGTTGTGCCAACACCGCCATTGTTGCAGTATTGGACGACCTGCCTCCCTGCCTTGTTCCCGTGCGGTAGGCTCACATGTTTTCCTTTTATTTTGCCAGTTTTATCGGATTTTTGGTGTATGATGTTGGAGTGATGCCAAGCGGGGTAATCCGGAAAGTGTAGAAGATATTTTTGTGGTTCTTAACTACAAAAACAATGTGTAATAGGTATCAGAAACGTGTGGTCATATGAAAGAGTACTGGTAGCTCCCGGCCACCGTAGGCACGGGCCTGTGAACTGTGAGCAGGGATCGAAAAGGTTCCCGAAATACCGGTAAAATACCGGTATTTAGTGGTTCCGTTACTTAGAACCCGAACCGGAACCGGAACCTAAATTAGAACCTTTAAGAACCTTTATTGTACCGGTTCTTCTTCAAAGCGAGTCCGAACGAGTTCATACAATGCCGCTCATAATAATAGCCAAGTGAAATACAATACGATGAAACTTATCTTTGTCCATTTTTATATTAAATGTATTAATTAACAGTCATTTTATAACTCTAGATTATTCAAACCACTATCTAATAATATTTGCTGACACTGTACAGTACAGACTTCTACTCCTTAATATTTCGATGGCGAACTGAAAGAAAAGACACGCCAGGCACGCGTCAAACATACCCCTTCTTTCTTGGAGAACCTTTAAATCGGATGATACGGAACCGGTATATTGGAACTTTTATTTGGAACCGGTACTTTGGAACCAGAACCGAACCGGAACCTGAACCAGAACCGTACCGAAAAGAAGAACCTTTTAAAGAACCGAAATGAAAAACCGGAACCCAAATTCGTACCGGTTTTCAATCCCTGACTGTGAGTAGGGCTAGCTCGACGTCCGGCCGTCTTATGACGACAGACCGTATCGACGGCGCGCTCGTGTCCCACACGCGCCTCGAAGAGATGTCAGCAACCAGGAAGGGGTCCGCAAGGGCCGATGCCTGCCGGGCTGCGGGACTCTTCGAAAGAGATACCGCGGCCCTGGAACACAAAGGGCAAAGAAGGAACATGGATGGGTTTTAGTCAGTAAAAGTCTGACACTCCCTTCTACGATTACAGAAAGTTGTTCAGATTGATAGTATACACGTTGCTGAAACCTGCTGTACAGTGGATGTGCTGCTCAGCATAAGGGCCTGGGCTCGATTCCTAGCTCGGGCAACGAGTTATTGAGTTAAAATTTGTGCCTTGTTGATGATAATAGGCTTACCTGTTTCTGTGTTTCGTGGGACTTCAACATAACTGGCGAAATATGTATGTTACAAAGACCTCTGTTTGGCCCATGAGGAAAATATTTGCTTGATGTTATGGAACTACTTTGTCGGGTCGTACGATTAGGCTCGTTCATACACATCACTTAAGTTGTTGTCCAGCCACCGTTAACACAGCTTCACGCCATTATAAACTTAAACCGTAAAAATAAGCAATTTCATAAAGAAACGTGTTTCACACTTTGGCACTTTTTCAAATTAGTCATAACCAAGCTGTCGAAAGGTCGTCAGTTGGAATGATTTTCGACACTTTTGGCTAATTTCTTGACGCGAGAACCGAACCCAGTACCGTATATTTATCGGGCAGCACGCGACTTCCGTGGTGGTAAACAATTATTGACATTAAGATTCTCGCGATTACAATTTTAACGCGTGAAAATATGTTTTTATTTTGTCTCTTTGAAAGATGATTTGCTAACTTACATAGTGGGTGGTGTTCTTTTAGTGCTTTGAACAAAAAATACTTCAATTACTAACGAACTTGGTTTTTGTTGGAACCTTTGCTCTGCGAACCTAAGTAATTAAATAACTTTGTCTAATGAGAATCATCCTAAATCATCACCTGCTAAGCCTTTTCTCAACTATATTGGGGTCTGCTTCTAGTCTAACCAGATGCAGCTGAATACCAGTATTTTACATGGATAATCATCCTAAATGTTCCATTTCTTATAGTATTTGTACTTTTTCCGTAGTCTTACAAAGTCAATTTACCGTCTTGGCCAGTTAGCTTCAGCTCTTCTTTTTTCGTGATTTTTTTCATAATTCTCAGATCCTTTTTAAACATCAGGTCTTTTCCAAGTTTGATGATTTGTAGGCAACTTTTAGCATAGAGGTTAGGTTACCTTTAAATATATAAAGTCAAGCCTTTTCTTGTGGCGACAGGCAGACACGGTAATTGAGTTTCAATTTATGTAAAATCTTCAATAATGAACATTTACCATCTGAAAATCTTCAAAATATCATAAACGTATAAAGATTCAGAACTCCACAAAAGCCACACACCCTGTTCACCTCCGTACCTCGTTAGCATGTTGATTTAATATCGAGTGGTATTATTATAGCCTTATTGCCGGCGGGGCTTAAATTACACCGTACGGGCACAGGTTCGACGCCTGCCTGAGCCACTTGCACTGCGACGTGTTTTAATGTTTTTAAATAGAAGTAATCGATGTGTGTTAAAATGGGTGGATAAATTGAGAAAGTGATAATTTTTAATAGAATATTTTCTGTGGTTCCTTCCCTTTTTATTTAGAAGCCTTCCCTGGCGTTTATATAGAAAAACTGTGCCAAAATGATTAAACTCGGTTCAGTAGTTGAGGAGTACGAACAGACAAACCAGTATGTACGGACTCTGATAGTGTACTAAACTTATTGTCAGTGTCCGGCTTGAACTTCAGAAACCATCTACAACTGGGTCATGGATGATAATACAGTCAAAAGACTTCAACGCGTTGTGTTGGTTGCATGGACCCCTCAGCTTGTGGGTTCATAAAAAGACAGGTCCTTTACTCTGTGTCATTTATTTCATCACCACTGTTCTCAAAACAGTAAAACTCAGCGGTGGGTGGAACAAGACTGCCGATGAGAATTATGATTATCTTCCAACATTATAATAACGAGGCAGTTACCCATATTCGCCAAAAGACACTTCATCATCATCTGCCTAGCCTTGTCCCAACTAAATATGTTGGGGTTAGCTTCCAGTCTAACTGGATACAGCTAAATACCAGTATTACCGATACTTTACTGACTATGTGACCTCCACAACCCAGTTAGTACTGGGTAATACTATACCTCATTGACGTTGGTAAGACTAGTTGTCAGACTTTCGGGCCACTGCCTACCTGTAACGAATGTCAAAGATCTACAATTTACAGCCGGGACCAACGGCTTAACGTGTTTTCCGAGGCACGGAGGAAACTCGCTAAAAGACACTTCAAACGATTATTAATGTTAAAAAAAATTTGCTCATTAATTTTTTTAACGATCATGTGGTTTGAAGGATCGCGAAGATAATTTGCCAATAACATGTCCACGCTAAGAAACTTTCTTAAGAAATGTCAGGACATGACATTTTCCTTCACGCTTTTGAGGAAGATCATACCTAATAGCTCTCATTTTACATGACAACCTAGTCAAAGCATAAGTCTAAAATGTACAACTTAATATAAAATTAGTCATTTTTTTTTAACAAAACTTTAGATCCAGATTCACACGTACCGCCTTGCTCGTGCGCTGACCTTCAATTTGCATACCCCACACGACACCCTGAGGCATCGGCACCTTTGTCTTAACTCCCTAAATGAAATTATTATGTAAGAGACAGAAGCTAATAGGTCTTTAAGTGGATATAGCCTAAAGTTAGTCATCAAATGTTTAAGGACATTCCTCACACCTTGGAATCGTGACTCTTTAACATTCTTTGCTAATTGGGGGGGCAGTGATAATGACGATGATTTGTCACGATCGACAACGACGACGAGGTTTTTGAACTGCTGTGCTGAAGTTGTGATTTAGGGGGATTTCATGTAAGCGAAATTATTTGGAGTAACGTGCATTTGTGAACACTACGGGACTCGATTTTTAACAGTAGGAAGTCTTGGTTGAGGCTAAGTTAGCGGTGTTCTCTATCCGATAACAAAATGAAAGATCATAGTTAACATGCATCAGCCTATAAAGTTCCCACAGCTGGGATAAATCACACAGGCTTCTATATGTGAGAGAGAGGGCCATTATTCACAACGCTTGCCCAGTGTGGGGTGGTAGATAGGTGGAAGTTGCTTCAGGTTAAATTCTGTCAGTTTCAGCAGGCCCAGCTAAAGTAGATTGAAAACCAAAAACTATTTCATATTTATTGGGTCCCTATCAAAACCCAATAGATATTTCAGAGCACTATCTATCGAGAGTGTCGAGAGCCGAGTCTGAAATTTGTCTGTACCGTTTTAAACGAAACTTTTAACTAGTACTCAAAAGATTGCTGAAACAATTGCAGGTGCAGTGTCTAAGATATATAATCGACTATCAACTAATATTACACTTGAGTCTGATCTGGCTTAAAAATCGATACCCAATCTGTCACTTACTCGTCAACATATTGCACTGCATCAATTTGCCATGAGGTGTCAGTCCAGAGCGTGGCAATTGCAATTTGGTTAACATATTTTTACATTAAAATGAAGCCTAATAAGCTACTCGCTCAAAAAACATAACTTTTTAAACACGTGCTACCAACGACATATGTGGCAGCCATCTTGGAAGAAAAAATGGCGTCAGATGGCGGGAAAAAACACTCAAATGATAGAGGAAGTGATTTTACGCGTACAATAATATAAAAACATATACGTTTTTATATAAAAAGGATGTATTAATTTATGTAATTGTTAACCCTTTTGATAAACATGTGTTTGGGTTAAGTTCAGTTTAATTTCGAATTTGTTTTGATTGGTTGTTTTTGTTTATGGTGGTGTATCCGGTTGTTTGGACTTCCGTTTTATATGCTTCTTATGAGATAACAATGGGTAACTTAGGTTTTTTTTACTGTGATTTGTTGTTTTACTATTGGAGATTGTTTTTCTCTTTACGCGGGTATGGGAATACCTACCCAAGGATCTTTCCTTCAAGGTTCAAGGTCCTTTATAAAGAATTTGATATGCAAAAAAATAAAAATATTTTAACAAACAAAGTCTAAGCGCCCAGTATATAACCTAGCGCTAGCAAGCAAGATCTCACATATTTCTCATTTTTACTTTCAACCCAATTTCGTCTAAACTATCAAAATAATGACATCATAAAAGTCATAAATATAAAAAAGAAACAATAACCTCGACCGCCCATAACGTTTCCCATGACATAATAATTTCGTATTTCATATAAAATTTATGCAAACCCTATAACGCCGCCTTTTGAGCGTTAAATCTGGTGAAATGTTTCAATAACTGCTCTTGCGCAACAGGGGGTTGAAAGATTTTGAATTTTTGATTTTACTGTCGAGACTGATAGAATTTTTGATGTGTTAATATTGAGTTGAAGTTGGAATTCCTTCAGTGTTGCAGTGATCAAGATTAAAAACTTTAATATCGATTGCGTTGATGCCTTATCCCTTAGTTTTATTTTTCTTTACAAAAAGAGCAATGGATTTTAATACTTTTGCTTGTGAAAAATAGGAGCCTGTTTAATTTTTAATAGCCATCTGTTTGTCATTTTTAATAGATCCACTATTCATGTTGTTTTAGGGGTTAATGTTGGCAAATTAATAAAACGTTTCCTTTTTGGAATGCAAGGGTCTGGTTTCGTTAACATTGAGGGCTTTAGACAATATTCGAAATATGTTTTTTGTAGATTTTACTGTAGTCAAAGTTTTAACTACAATATGTACCAAATAATTTTAAGAAGTCTCCTAATTTTGCACTTTTACGCCTCTGATCAAACGCTACGTACCAAAAGACAAAATTCTTCTGAACATTTTTTTCTTATTTCTAAATTTTTATTCACACCGGAAGAACCAAAAACCTCATCCTTTTTATCAATTGGCAATAATAAATCATTTTTTTTTTTCAAAAATACCACCTATCAGCGACTAAGCGAAAACAATAGTAAAACTTTTTCACCCGCACTCTTTCGCTCTGCGGGACATTTTCCCGCCAATCTTTTAGCTGCGATCCAAAAACAGATCTTTAATCTTTATATGTTTGTAACAAGGTTCAATTCTCATTTCTCTAAGTGTGTATACTTTATGGTTTTCTTGTATGTCCTGTCAATAAAAGTTTTTGGCGGCAAAACTGTCTTTTGTATCACTACAATATTGAATGTTATTGTGCTATTGTAGTTTGAGCGAATTAATTTCTTTGTAAAGGATTTCTGTGTGAAAAAGGATGATTTTTAACGCTTTTATTGTAACAAAAGTTTATAATTAGCAATGTTTATTTGATAAATTCTGTGGGGTTCTGGAAAGGGTGTTTTGTTACCATTTTTTTTCGTAATTAAAACAGCTAGCACGAAATTCATTAATTTAAATCTAAAACCGTAGATCCTTTTATATCCCACTAGCTTATGCCCACGGCTTCGCTCGCGTGAAGTTTGGTAATTGTCCCACGGGATCGTACTACTGGGATAAAAAGTATCTTATATAATCCAGGTTATAAACTATCTGAGTGCCAAATGCGCTCAGTAGTTTTTGCGTAAAAGAGTAACAAACATCCATCCATCCATCCATCCTCACAAATTTTCACACTTGCAATTTTATAAGCTTATAATTCACTGAACACACAGTAAGCAGAAAGATCACCATAAATTATATCTGAACGTAACATGACGCCAGCAATCATCGAAGGGTAAGGCCAAAGTGTACCCTATTGGTACACCCACATTTCGCCAGTTTTCATCAAGACCCAAGCAATAGCAGGCGAGCCTATTACCATCAACTGGGCACAAATTCAGACTACGGTCCGCTACATTTAAGCTGCTATATTTTAATTGATTCCCAAAGTTTCCCATCATCTGTTAACACGTTAGAACCTTCTGAATAACTTCAAATATTTGGTGTTTTGTTAACAAAACACTCGACGGTGTCAAGTGGCACCGCTGCCGCTGTTTAGTTTGGCTACCGGAGTTTTTGCCACCCTGACACTACACATCCTTGAGTTTTTTATAATCGTGTCAAAAAGGCTAGTCAAAAAGGCTTAGTTGGAATATAATATTATTTGATTAAAAATACATGGATATATATTTGTGGCTAAATCTGATTTGTATTTTAGCAGTTTCTATATTGCAGAACGTGTAACCTACTTGAGTTCTACCATTCCCGATTACAAGTTGGATGTTACATTTGACCAAGGGTTTGATTTTTTTGGAAGAAACAAAAATCAGCTTCTTTGACTGAAGTTACTCATCACTGTTTTGGTTTTCGAAGATGACGACGTCATCGTCATCGTGAAGTAATAAACATATGAATTTCATAAAGTTTACCTAACCTTTTTGTAGAAGTGAATTGAAGTGAATTTTTAACTAGTCCCATTTCTAGGACCACCATAAATAAAATAAGCTTTTATTACTATTTTACAATGTTTACAGTATTTGTTTATCTTAGACGATCGGTTTTAATCAACACCTTGTCCTTCGACAAAAGCCTCCTCTAAAATTCTCCATTTCTGGCTGTCTCTTGCTGTTCTCCTCCACTCTAGACCAGCGCTCCACATTTTGAGGTCATCTGCCCATCGTTTTGTTTGACGCCCTTTGCTTCTTTTTCCATTCCTGGGATACCACTCTGTTTTAACTTATTTCTCATTTGTCTCTCTTAGATTATTCTCAGTCCTTCGTCCCAGGACCACCGTACTCTCTATCAACTCCCAAAATGAACCTGTCAGGCACAAATTAATTCATCAACCATCACTCGTTAAGTTTACACTTTTTAGCATAAATCCTCACAGTCATGGTGCCTGGGTGGGTTTTTTACCATCACCACACCACAGACACTCCATGGGAGTTTTTATTTGATTTCAGAAACTGCAAGTCAGTGTCGGCAAAGGTAAAGAAGCTTCCTTCCTATAAAGTTGTTTTTTTTAGGAATCCGTTTTGAAAGTGTAAAATGATTGGGTGCTGGATTCAGCATGTTTAGGTTATGTTGAATTTGTTTGTGTATCATTTTGATATTCTTATGAGGTTCTTTTCGGACTGTGACATATAATATGAAAGAGAATGATATCGTCTTTATCGTTAACACGGTCGGAATCTTATTTTCAGAACTTTAGTATAGACTGCAAGTTTAGTCATCGTCGTCTCCTAATAGCTTTCCTTTTGTCTCCAGCCCCCGTAGCATGACCACCGTTGACAAGGATATCTTTGACGGAAGAATCGACAAAATGACAGATAGTGCAAAGAAATCTGTCATTGTGTCGTCACAATCTGTGATTTTGTCGATTCTTCCGTCAAAGAAATCCTTGTCTACGGTGGTCATGCTACGGGGGCTGCTGGTTATAAGTCTCTCAAACAAGCAGCTAAGTAAATGTGCAGGACAAATCTGTATTGTTCTTCTGAAAATATTAATGCGTTTGATTCTTTTTCAGTACCAGTCGATTCACTCCACATACATAATGGCAGCCCATAGTTTCTTCTGTCCTACGACTTGGCCATTTGAAGTGGCATCTTTTTTACCAAAAATATCGCACCTCTTTTTACAAAAAAATACTTATCATCGTCTGTGACCAATATTTGGCCCCAAGTTATAACTTAATTTACTTTAATTACTTCTACCAGATATTTCGTAACTTTTTTTTGCTTTTATCGAGTGTGACGAAAAGGGTGGTCGATTTGGCGCCTAAAAATTGGACATTAGGGGTTTTTTGGGAGCCATTTTTGGCAAGTTATAGCCCTTTATTTTGATTTAGGTTAATACAATTTTTAGATTTTTTGGCGTATTTCAGGGTGGCCGTTTTTTGTGTTAATTATTAGAGGTAATTTTGGGGTGGTTTTTTAAGGTTTCATCTAAGTTATATAGCACATAAGCATAGGTACCTACAGTCATTTTACAGAATATACTTGAAGGAAATTATTTTTTTTTATTTAAATAGGCCAGGTATCGAAATTATTTTTATTATCTGTCTAACTACCTCAAATAAATGAGTGAAGTCAAAGTAATAAAAACCTACCTGTACAAATGGTTAAGATCATGTTGAAAAAATAAATAAAGTGAATAGAGTTCTTTTATTAAAAAAGCATAACAATGTGATATTATAACAATAATACAATAAGGCAAATTAATCAGAAAGAGTAAGTAATAGTTTCTTATGAGTGGCTGAGACTTTTGAGTTCGGACACAGGATGTCATTATGTGCAGGTACAGCGAGATGCTGAGGTGAGGGACACACTGAGATGAAACTACTATTGAAACAATCCTGCGTCATGTGATTACAATACCTATTTGGTACATATAGGCTTTAGAATAATACATATGTACCTATTGGTAAAAAGCAAGTGGTCAGGGATCTGTAGCCACTTTTTGAAAGCCAGAAAGCCAAGTTCTCATTTTATAGCCTAGCTTATGCCCGCGGCTTCGCCCGCGTGGAGATCCGTAATTGTCCCAGGGGATCGTACTACCGGGATAAAAAGTATCTTATGTATTAATCCGGGTTATAAACTATCTGTGTGCAAAATTTCATCCAAATCTGTTCAGTAGTTTTTATGTGAAAGAGTAACATACATCCATCTATTCATCCTCTCAAAATTTCGCATTTATAATATTAGTAGGATTCCCTTGAAACGTTCATCTTGAGCCTAAAAAGTTTTCTTATTGTTCATTTCCTTCAGAATATTCACTAGAAACACTTTCTAATTAATACCTGGAATAAAATCACTCTGACATATTGAATACTCAGAATTACAACCACAACAAATTCATACTATCAGACCAAAGTCAGAAAATCTCGAATTTATTTATTATTTATTTATTAAAACTTTATGCACAAGTTACAAGACTGCACAACGGCGGACTTAATGCCATAGGCATTTTCTACCAGTCTACCTTAGGGTGATGCAGAGACAATAAACAGTAGGTGCAATAACAGAAAAAAAGACTAGAAAATATTTTAATTTAAAACATATAGGAATATATACTTATATACATACATATAATAAACTTTATAAAGTTAAGAGAGATAACAAGAAAAACTACAACAACTCAGTTCTGAGACGAATCTGCCAACTTCTTGCGTATATGTTCCCGAGCTATATCCGAGTATCTCCGCCTCCGTCCCGGTGTACCACTGCCCTAAAGGCCGGATGTACTCGGAACTCTTCCTTGCCCTTTATATGTTAATGATTACAAGAGTTTTTGAGTCGCAGTAAAAAATAATAGCAGAAAAAAATACTTTCCCACAGCCACCGTTGTGTGGGAGAGAGAGATTTTGTGGATCCCAGAGTGGAAGCACGCTTTCATATTTATTGGTTGGAGATCTACGTCTGTTGATTTATCCTAGACTTTTCTTAAGTATATTATGTTGGTAACTAGGGGCGGTCTCAAAGGTATTTTGGCCTGTTTTGTAGAACAACACCAATTTGATTTTAAAACAAAGTAGATCTTTCGAACCTTGAATATTTAAATCTGGTTTGACGACCTCGCAAAATGTGGTACTGAAGGTGTACTAGAGAGGGTACACCTCTTTCAAACCTTTCAGGATTTACATTATTATTATTGGATTCTCAGGTTGGCATTCACACTTAAAGTTGATCGTGATCATCTAAGCCGCGTTCAGTTTCATTGACGAAATTCGCCTTTCGCGTCTTAAGTTTTTCAGACCGCTAATGGGTTAAACGTAAAAGCTGACATTATCTTACTCGGTGACAGATAGATAAAGAATTACAATTAACTAGCCATCTTATAAACTATCTGTGTGCTAAATTTCATCCAAATCCGTTCAGCAGTTTTTGCGTGAAAGAGTAACAAGCATCCATCTGTCCATCCTAACTTTCGCATTTATAATATTAGTAGGATTTTCACCAAATGAAACTTGAGTTGATACACTTCGTCAGAGAAAGCTTCTTGTGCGTTCTGACAAAACCATTAGCAAGTAACACCAGATTCACTCACTAGTACATAACACAAACAGTAGGCCAGTGGGTGACCGTAGGGCTTCGACCACACATCGTCGCAGGCGCATCACGCCTCATTACTCCCGCCTTTTTGTTTTATCACGAGGTTTGACCTCTGTGGTTCAGTAGCTGGTGACCTGATGTCATACATTGATTGAATATTTGTGCGGTCATATTCATGTTTTGAAAAGAGATAACATTGATTGGAAAACGAAGAGATGGAAGACGAGCCAAAACAAAAAATAATCAAATTATGCTAAAATTACATAAGACCCATGAACACATGCAGGACCCCATAAGGTGCGCCAAAATGCCTGCCTATCCGTTATTTGTATGGAAGCATTACGTTTCGGTTTTGCATATATCACAGAAATTGAATATTCTGTAACATAGCCATAGTCATGTCGCTAGTTACAATAACAGAAAACTTTATTTAGGTTTATTATACTAGAATTAAGTAAGAAACGTAGGTAAACTGTGGTTTCGACAGGAATCACATTATGTATCAGTAAGTAATATTTGGACAGCCTTTTTACCCGACTACTCATATTTCCATCCTTGCAAATTTTTCACACATAGCCATCACGATCAGTAAGGACATAGAATTACTATTCGAAGTAGAACCGAAATAATTCGCGATTCGACATTCAAACTTGGACCAATTGCAGGCCACCTGTCCGCGCATGCGCGAGAAACCCCCCAACTGCTGCCATTGCGGTCGACTCACAACTGTCATTTTTCCCGCCCTTTATGTTATGTTTAATTCAAGATGGCCTCCAGATGCTTGTGTTTTTATGCAAAATCTCAGCTGATCGGTTAATTAGGTGTTTAATTGGTGTAAGTTAGGAATCTTGTGAATTTTTCCTCGTGTGAATTTTGTAGCAGATGTAGGTCAAAATCTTGAAACTAATTGCGTTATAAATAACTCATTAAAAACGAATGGAACATCACTTTATTTTGGCAATTGTTCAAAGTAGAATGACTTCGAATGACGCTTTATTAACCCTATGAATATCACTTATTGAAATCAGTGACGTTGTGCTTGGTGCTTATTGGTTCCATGCAGTTGGACGTAGTATAAGTAATAGAAGATATTAGTTTAATTAGACAACTTTGATGGAGATTTTTTTTTTTTTAGATAGAATTATCCCATATTTTAATTTGCCACACAGCCTAAAATCAAGCTTTGAGTTTCACGTACTTGATGTTTCAGAAGCAATGACAAAAAACCAAGACAGTTTTTAATCATGGCAGCAATAATTATGTTATTTGGTGATTGTTCATTATTTTAAGAAAATTAATGACAAAATCTTACAGATCGTTTCTTGACATAGTGCTCCAATAACTTTCACACGAAATTACTACCATATGGAGGATTTTTGTGCAAAACCTCAGCAGGTTAATGAGTTCAATTAGCGGTGTACCTACATAATGAATGAACCCAGGGATTTAGCGTGTGAACTTTGCGACAGATGTAGGTCACGTCCACATCTTGGCGTAGCCATATTTTTTAATATCTAGATAGTTTTAGATCAGCCCAGCGAACATTTTTATAACGTGCACAGAGCCTAGACAAAGAGCGAATGGAAAACTCAAAATTGTAGATTGACATAAGCTAACGGAAAGTTTATGTTAATGCTGTGAAAATCGTAGAAATATTGCACGCTATAAATGGGATTGGGACTTGCTAGGATCCTCAGGTTTATTCTGAATTCTTATGAGGTTCTCAAACTGTCTCCTGTAAGGTCCAGTTAAATACGCACATGAACCTTCCGAAGTAAGGGCTCTAATTGCTGGTGGAGACCGCAATAAGATCTAAGCGGTCACAAATACTCGAAAAGGAACTTTGATCTAAACTATGCACTTTTGAGTGTTAGACATTTTTTGTCAACTCATATTAATAGTCTTCATACAAGACTGATGATGATGACGTCGTTCCTACAATAAATTTTAATTTAAAGTGAACGTAGCGTTAACAAAGGTATACGTTACAAAAGGGCGGATCGAATGGAGACTTCCCATAATTTCCTAAACAAGGTTTCATGGCCGGAAGTTAGCAGAATTTGTAAGATATCGCGCTTCCGGGTAGTTCATAATATTGTCACATAATATATGACACTATAATAGTCTTGATATTTGGGTTTTATTTCATTCTTCATTACCAGAACATGACCTTAGCAAAATTTTTTGTTATTCAAACTTTCTCGAACAGCATCACATTGGGATAGGTAAAATATTCCAGTAGTCTTAACTAGTGCGGCAAAATCTGATAATGATTCTCAACCCAATGGTGCGTGGCATTGGATTGAGAAGTGAAGTTAACACAAACGGTTTAGTAACTTTAGCAGTTGGTAAAGACACAGAACCTGGAGTTTCAGATTTGAGTTCTGATCATCATTTTTAGCCATGTTTTTACCAAATGTACGACGCGGAAGCAACAAGTTGAACACAAGCGTATTTCTAATGAAAATAAAATCTTTGTTTGTTTCTAGCATCGCCTGAACGTCGTGAACGGGGCATTATTATTCTAGATCTAGAATGTTAAAACTCTGTCATAAATCTCGACTTTTATTTAGATCATTATGACAGATGTTTTAAAAATCATTACATATTTGCAGTTAAAAAAAAATACTTTAATAATTTTATATCTGCTGACCAAAAACTCAAAGCTCCTAACAAAACTATCAAGAGCTCTCGATCGGAAGCTACATGTCCGTCCGAGCCATCTCAACAGCGGACGTCCAGCTATGAGCAGTTTGCATGCGCCACTGAACCGGACATCAACGTGGACGCAAAAAAATGGCAACTGCAATATTATGATGCTTAAGTACTTATTATTTTTGGATATATTTTGCAGAGGCTTGCAAAAATATTTCGTTATGCTTACAGACTGCTAGTCTTAGACCATGGAATGCCAAGGTTTAACACCGGCGAGATCGATGAATCACGGAGAAGTTTTTTGCCCGTTCTTTTCCGTAGAGATCTATATTTTGGAATGGGCCACAGTAGCGAAGGGTCAATTTTTGTAAGAGGTAAGCCGGAGTACATATCTTTAATATGATTATATTATTTGTCTATAGAATACTGACTGTGCTATTTTTCAAAGGGGCTTCCCTTTGAAAAATAGGTAGGAATCGAGTTGTATGGAACCTTCGCCACTGATGGGCCACTAGCTTCAACTGACTAAGTGACTGACTCGACTCCTTGATAATTCAAAAGAAATAAAATCTACTTTCACACGTATCTATAGACAAGTCAAAATTTTACTTGAGTAAATGTCATTATTTAACAAACGATTTTTATTCTGTAGTTTTTTACTAATTGCTCGAAGTTAGAACTGTCAAAAGTTAGAATTCTTAGCTTTGCTTTCTTTGACGGTTCATACTACGTTTCAATTCTTGTCCATTGCATAAAAATGTTTGCATAAATAATTACTTAAACTCAAGTAGTAACTTTAACTTGACTATAGATACGGGTGTTTGAGATTGAGTTCATAAGAATAGATCTTGAAGGATTAGTCATAAGGGTAGACATAAAAAAAAAAACTTTTTTTTCGGACAAGCAACATCCATAGAGGGTTAGTAAAATTAAACTTATAAACTATGTTAATTACAACTTATTTTGATACAAGCTTGTTGTTTGAGAGACATCTACGAACAATAGCCCCAACAATCGGGGAGTCGATATACATAGGTCATCCATGTATGAATAGACCAGGGTCAGATTCAGCGGTTGATCGGTTCGGGATTAACTTGCACACACTACCGTTCTATACAACCCTAAAAAGCGTGACCAACTTTTTTCTCTACACAAAATTGCTAGTTTCTTCCTCTCCGTCGTCACTTCGGCCAGTCCTAACAAGCCTAAAGTAAGCGGCGACATCTAAGTTTTTGCCAAATTAGCCACATTGGCTATACTTAGCCGCCGTGCCTACATTTAGTAGCCATAAGGCTATAATTTTCGACTTTACGGCTTCGGACTAATGCTTGCGAAACTCTAATTCAATTAGACGGTTTCGGTGTTAGAGGGTGCTACGGTTTTCGATTATGGAATGTTTAATTTTGAATACGGATAGGTGCTTTTAAAACTTATTGAAATTTCGAGTAAATTACTGTGTTTTTAATAATTATGGACTCGACTTTTCTTTAATTTAGGCATGTTTGAAGTAGGTCTGTATGTTGAACCAGCATCCAGAAAATTTACCATTTATTTTATACTTTTATTGGTTCGAAACTCCAGCTATTGGATGGTTCGACAATTTTTAAATACCATCCAATAGCTTAAAGTTTAACATGTCTTTCGAACGTTTTTGTAAAACGTCAGCGATTTTCGAGAAGCACCCTGTTGGGCAAGTCTCGGTTATTTTTTGCTAACATCTCTAATTCACTAATAGAATTTAATTTAATGCAATTTTGCGCGATTATACGCTATTTGTGACATTCGGTTTATTCATTAGAACTTCCTGTATTTGATAGGGCAGAAAAAATATTTGGTATTACAAAAATTAATTGTGATTTCGGATTGTTCTTCTATGATATTTTAAAGTATTTTAGGACTGGTTACGATATTATTGTTGACAAAAATAATATTAATTGTATATTTTAACTAGATTTGTGCGCCTAAACAATAGGTGAATGGCCTTTTTGTTTTCTATGGCTTGTGCTTGGACTATTAAAATTCTAAAAAAAAAATCTTTCAAGTTCTTTTCACATATCTCTTTAAACTTTATTAACCCCATAAAATGGCCCATTGCTCCATTTTCAAGTACTACATCAAAATAACAATGTAACCGCTTTGGGGTCAAAAAGACCCCTTAAAATTTAGTCATAAATTGACCACACCACGCCCGCAGCAGAATAATATGATATAGTGTGATTTTTTGCCACTGCCCGCCATGTTACAATTTATGATTTTATTTGGAAGCGCGAGGCAAAAACTTAATCGATGGGTCAAGTGGACCCCTTGAGTTGGCTAAGGGTTGACGGATTTTTTTAACCTGCGGTGATTTTAGGAATGTCTTTGTGGGAAAAGTACCGAATTTTAATTTTGATTTTGTGTGTAAATTAAAGAGTGTCGTCTGTGAGAACAGACATGTTATAGAAATATTCCCAAGTTGTGCAAAAACTTACATTCAACTTCAACATATTCTCAAATAAAACTACATAACTAGTCACTTTGTGAAACGTCAAAATCTAAGTGCACGGTATGAGTTTGTCATTTTATACGGAGAAGAGCCAGCAAGAAAGTCACAATTTTTTTTTTTTTGATTTTTACAATGTCACAACTCTCAATTTCACTACTCCACTGATAGATAGTGCTTAGGTGTGAGATGACAGGACGCTTTGCATAAGATTATTTGCTTGGTTTCACTTAACCCTTCAACATCCATGTGATCCATGTTGATTACGAACGAATTTTTTTTTTTTGTGTTACCGTCGAAAGACCACCATTACACACAATTTAAAGTTCAATCAATAACAGAACAGCATTTATTAATACTCCTTGGGAATGCGCAAACGTCAAGATTGTGCTCAACTTCATTACAAAAGATTTAATACCTATAATTAAACAAAATGCTACCATTAGCCATTAGGTAGAAATTGAAATAAATCCATAGACCTAAGGGAGGTGCCTCCCCCGCCTACGCATCAGAAATTCAAAAGAAAAAAGATACATTTATTTTGATGTTTAGCAAAATATCTACCACATAATTACTAGTGTATTTTAACGTATAATTATAAAGATATTTAGTGCAAAAGCTCAATAGAGCGATAAATCGATGTTTCTAATTCCTTTGTGCATTTTTTCCTGGTTGCATTGTATTTTGGCGAGAATTTTACCACCTACATTGTCAAGAGAGATTTAGCGCTGTTTTGACGTTAGCTGTCAATCAATCTTTTTTAAAAAGTGGCTGCGATTTTTATTGTTATATTGCTGTTGTTATAATTTTATAATTGTTGCCATAAATGGCCTTAAAAATACCCAAGCGGCACCTTTTGCATCCAATTTTATAAAGGTTGCCATAGACACATGACCTTACGAAAGTAGCTCGGACAGACTGGATGTATTAGGACCTAATACTTACAGTCTCGCCTAATAATTAGGTGAAGGACAGGGTGTTGTAACCCAGTTTCGGAGAGGCCTATGCCCAGCAGCGGACTGCAAAAGGCAGTTTATTGCTTTACGACTACATTGACAACAGACACTATTTTGGCATTTTAACTGACCATTTCACTTAACTACCCAAAAAAACTTAACCTGATAAAAAGAACAAAACGTAAAGAAAGAAAAATCGAAAGTCCGTCTCAATTAAACGGTTAGCCACTAAAAAAAGTGTCGCTCCACTAAAAAGGCTGACCATTCTCACTTTTTCTGTCCGAAAGTACCAATAAAACAGGATTTATTGTGTCCATACAAATTAAGTGCTTTGACAATTCACTGATCTTCACATCGTGTGACAATAGACTCGTGTATAGTTTTTCTAAAATAGACTTTACTCAAAAGGTACACAGTTTAGTTTTCATTGTATCTATTTCTCATTTTAGGGTTGACAAAAGTGCCTACTTATCTATTAACTGATTTTAACTGACTGCAAAAGCTTTGTAAAGTGATAGTAGACATCTTTATTGACATCAGTCAGTTTGTCACTGATTTTACTGCCTTGACCGACAGACTTGCTACTTAAAAGGTGTAAAAAGTTACGCCTTTTTTGTCGAAACGCGTGTCGCCGTCGCTATCACGCTTGTGAGTTATGACAAAGTTGTGTATTTTAACAAAATTGATAAGCACAAACACGTGCTTTAATATTTAGGTATTATTGCTAGCAAGTCTCAAGTTCTGCGCAATATTATTGTAAAAATAAAACATTTTCTTTATATATTCTTTATTGCACCCAAAAAAATATACATACAAATTGCAACAATATAGCTTATGTACAATGGCGAGCTTAACCCAGAATTAGAAAACATGTTTTGGTTTGTATGATATTGTGCCAAACCTCCTAAAATAAATGCCCCAGCGATGCAAGTGCATTCTAGTAACCACTTATTTATTGCTCAGTTTTAATATTGTGCTTTAGTTTTTTTATTGAAAATTAATATTTTCATTAAACATAAGATGTGCAAAATGCAGTATTTTAGCCACTACTAATATTGTGCTCATAAAGCCGCTTTAAAAAAAATCATAATCGCTCCACTTCTAAAAACAAAAGCGATTAGTTACAATCTGCTCTAAATTCCCCGAAGCTAAAAAGTAATAAACCTTTTTAGCGACATTACAGAAAAAAGCGGAACCAAACGGTTTTTTCGCCAAATTTTTATGGGTTATTAAAACAAATTAACGTCGCACAGTTCAGTGAAGAAAAAACGGAGAAATTTATTAGTTTCCTAAACAATAAAATTAGTTATTATCGCTAAATCTAAATGGTGGCCGTGAAATACTGCCTACTACCGTACAGATGAGTCGTTAAGATATTTGTAGGAGACACTGAAAAAAACTGCAATTGTTGTTCTTTTGCGAGCCCGTTAAAATTACTACTCCTGCAGGATTTGAAGTAAAAAAATGGGTCACAGTAAAAACATGATTTCAGCTGAAAAGTGTAGTTACTTAAAATGCGTCCGGTGAAAAATTACGCTTCTTCATTTTTTTTTTCAGGCGTAATTTTATGATTTAAATAAACTTCCAAGTTTAGATGGGTAAGAGGGTCTAGAACTCTAGACAAAATGACATTTGCAATAATGATGGTGGTAAAGTCAATGTGTCCTAAACGTTTTGGTGCTTATGTCAATCCATGACTTATGCTAGAAATATGAAACACTCTACAGTACGACCAGTTTAAGTTTGCAGTTCATTGAAGGTGGCGCTGCTTGTCAAGAAAAAACTGTGGGTTTTAACAGTGAGCTGACAAGCTGACTATATGAGCTAAGTAATGATCCTAAACTTTTGTCTTTAAGACTTATAATTTTGTTGTTAATAAGGTGAGATGATATACCTAACCCTTTTCGTTACACTTCACTTTTCTGACTGGTACCCGTATGTTTCGGTGACATTTTAAAGACGTTTGACGTCAAGAATGCAACAATATGTCGAACTTAAAGTATTGTTTATTTCTTTGTTTTACCACCTGCATAGATATGTTGGCCGAAGTATATGAGCTGTTGTTACTTATCTAGAACCTATGAAGGGAAGATTTTTTTCGAAGTCTCTTAGTTAAATAAGACATGAAAGTCACATGGAACGTTTGACGGATCGTTTACCAACATGGTGGCAAAACGAAATATTGTTTGTGGCCACACAAGTGAAGTCATAAAACACTCTGATGGGAGGCGGAGCGCCCGGGCTCAGCCCCACGCGCCAATACAGATGATATACACGTGCGGCACTTTTGTTGATACTTTATGGCACTTTTTGTGGGTTTTACTTAAATTGATCTACTTAGTAGTGGAGATACTTTCACGTTTTAATTCCTAGGTTGAACAAAGAGTAGGTACATGTTTAATATCAGTCGTTTTCAGCCTGGGCTTGAAATTGGTTTGGCCCCCGTTACAAAGACTGCTTGTAAAATAGGAGAACCTTAGTGAACCTAATGAAATATTCACTGACATTCATTATCATCACTCTAGCCTTTTCTCAACTATGTTGGGGTAGGCTTCCAGTCTAACCTGATGCCCCTGAATACCTGTATATTACATGAAGTGACTTTCGACTTATTTAGTTTATTAGTTTGTGTTGAGCATCTTTGCAAAAAACTCTACATTTCTGTAAGGACATTATTATAACTTTATGTTAAGTACAAGTCCGTACTAATTCTAAAACAATTTAGTTATACATACACAACATAACATAACGTCTGTAATCCCAGAAGGGTTAGGCAGAAGTGAACTTAATAGTACACCCAGATTTTGCCAGTTATTTATTAATTAAAACTTTACGAACAAGTAAAAACTGTACAAAGGCGGACTTGGGCATTTTCTATCAGTCTACCTTAGGGTGACTTATGTTTAAGTTCCGTGCAATAGGGGGCGAGCCTATTGCCATCAACCGGGCACAAATCCAGACTCCGTGGCTGCGACTGAGATATTCCTGATGGAAAAACCCAGTAACACTTTGCCGGACCTGGAAATCGAACCCAGGACCTCATGCTAAGTAGTCGCGCTTGCGACCACTAGACCAACGAGGCTGTCCAATTAGTTACCTAAATACTGGTCGGTGTTCTTTGAAAAAGATCATACAACCTCATTCCATACACAAATCTACATGCCAAAACAAAACACGTGCTACATCTCAACACCCTAAAAAACCCTCCATACAGCGCACATGATCACCTTACATTTAAAAACAAGTAAAATAAATAGAATAGAACCACCCTTAAGCCGTGGAAGGCGGCATCACAAAGGGATGCGCACGAGTCCATATGTCGCGTGCCCTCGTTAGGATGGGGTGGCTGTTGGAAATGTATCGGTTTTTTTTTCTATTTTTCTTGGTAGCAATAGGACATAAGGGGTGTAAGGTATTTTAGATTAGATATTGAATAAGCGGTGCAAATGGTTCAGAAGATTCGCTTTCTTCTCGTGCAAATGCTTACTATGAGCAATGTTGTCCAAGAAATAAAAACAATCTTTCCCATTTTCAGATTTTTATTGTATTTCAACAATAGCCATAAAAATAATAATCGGCTATCATTGTGCCGATTGTCGTGATGGCCAATGGCCTTATGGCCAAAAGCCTCGACAACCATCTATCGAGGCGATCTCCTTAGACGGTTGGATCAAGGGCCTGATTCAGAAGGCAGTACTCCTCGATACGGCTCGCATTGTGAGGAGGTTCTTGTCTCTGGAGCCCTAACCACCGGTAGCTTGGACCCTGCTCCCGATTCCGGCGGACCGCTGTTTTTTTATATTTTAAATGTTTTTGCATATGGTTTTTTAAAGAAATATTTATAAATGTGTAGAAAAATGAATAATGGCAATGAATAATAGGCAAAATTAAAGTTTCTTGTAAAACTAAAACCTCCTGGAAAAACGTTTTTGTAGTTGGTTCAGAATTAATTTCCTCAGGTCGATTTAACTACTTTTTCGCTAGCAATTTATTGCAGTTCTGCAAAAAAAGCCCTTAAGATAAAACGTAAGTGGTTACTAGATATGGACTTCCTGCACAACTTGTAAAACCTTGAAATCTTAAATCAGACTCCAATAATGTTTAAAGGAAGCTATTTATTTCAACGTTTTTTCAGTACTTCTCTAAAATAATCATGGCAACAATCTTATGTTAACCCCAAAATGGTTAAGTTTTACCCATAATCCATATGTTGTTTCGGATACCGATTATCGTTCCAATATCCTGTTTATACAGTCATTCGAATTTTCGAATTATGCTCGAATTCGCGCCAAAGCCTACCCTACTTCCGGCGCCTGCGCACGTGTCCTCACCAAACAATACACTTTTTTGCGATACGACATTCAAATGATAGTACCACCGACTAATGAATCCTATTTCCATCCCTTTCTCTCCCACCCTTCATCTCTTAAGTGCGATAAGGATAGAAGCCATGACAGTTGGCTTCGTATGGCGTCTGCCGCTACCATATGTTGCTTGAGGTTTCGAAAATTACCCTCAGTTCATTTTCAAAATGGCGATATTTACATCCGTCAGTTTTGTCTATTCATTACAGTTTGCATGACACGCGAACCTTAATCGGGATGACAGACCTTGCAAAATTGTGAGGGTTTTGAGAATTTGTATGGTATTGAAGGATTTGATGTAAGTGTAAAGTAATTATAGGGAATATTATCACTTGAAAGAGACAAAACTTGATGGTTCATGGTTATCCTTTAGAAGATGTTGACAAAGGATGTTCAAAGCAATTATTTGCATTATACCTACTTGAGATCTTCATTACTGATAGCAACATTACATAGGACTAGCTCTATGCTGTTTGATGCTAGATTATAAGCAAATTCTAGGACTTAATAGGGTCAGACTGATCATATGAGGTGCCAGCGGCGGAGCCTAACGTTAGGGTAATTATTTAATTTCAATTCAATTCCAATCTAAATTGGTTACAATTTTGGTTCAGCAGTAATATTCACATTTAATTTTACATCCATGTAAATTGTAAATCCTTATATCCACGACAGTTGCTTTAAAAAAAAAAACTAGAAATAACAACGAAATAAAAAATTGTTATTATTTTTTTTATTTTGTATCTTTTTTATTATGTGTGCTTGATGAACTGACGTCAAATAAACTTTATTCTTTCTTTCTTTCTTTAACGCAAAAGTTAATCAAAATAAACGAAATTCTTCAAAATTAGAAATAGTCTAATTTATTCTATTATTTGATCCATAACCAATCCAACGTAATGATGCGACCGAAACACACAATTATTTCAACCCTTGAATGGTTCCGATCGAATTGAAAATTACCCGCTCGTGTCAATGCACAGTTATTGATAAAAATAGAAAAAAGCTTTTTTCGTTTTTTTGTAAAAAAAAATGAGGAAGAATTATGATAATTGATGATTTTTGTTTGTTTTCGTGAATTGATTGGCTCCTTAGATTTTTTGTATTAACCGTTGTAAGAATTGCGTTTTTGGTTTTTTTTTCGGAAGGAAGTAGAATTAAAATAATTCGTTGGTTAGCCTTCCGTGATATTATAGTATATTTTACACTCTCTGTGGCACTTTAAATATCTGTATGAGACTGCAGTCTTCTGTATCATGAAACCTAATAGATATGTTACGGCTAAAGATGGATGTGAACATAAACTTAATTAATCCGGCTAGGTGTAATGCGAACATAAAAACTTAAGATTAGCCGGCTAAACTTAACATAACAATCTAATCTAACCTAAGTTTAGCCGGCTATCTTAAGTTTATGTTCACACCCATCTTTAGCCATAACAGATACAAAATTCAGATGTTTTCGAGTATCAATAGTTTTATATTTTATTGTTTTTTTATTTTACTCTTTAATGTAAGTGAATTGTGTTTGTTTAGGTTTGTACTATGTTTACGTAAGCAATTATGTTATGCTGTTTGTATTATGTTATATGTTAATAATGTTGTTAGTTTTTAATTTTTGTATTGTTTATTTTTATTGTAATTATATTAGTTTAATTTCTTACCTGTCGCATTAGGGTAAACCCTGTAATGATAGGCTAAGCTGTTATAAATAAATAAATAAATATTAATGCAGCTGTTATCGAACATAGAATTTTTGTAAACTGAGTTTTTTTCTTTCCAATAAATGTATTTATTTATTAAAATAGGAGGCACGGGAAAAGAGCATATGAAAAGAACTAGGGGAGGCCTTTGCCCAGCAGTGGGACAGTACAGACTAAAAAAATAAAAAATACGAAAGCACGTGTTTTATTGTTTTCGTCCTATAAACCAATAATTTTCGATTTACTATGGATACTTACAACTTTTTGAACAGAATAATGCAAGAATTAGCAAATAAATTACTTAATTTTGGTTAGCCCTTAATTTTGTACAGGTCATTTCCTCATCGGCAGTTCTTTACTTTTTTTTACTTTTTTGTAGTAATTTCACCCTTTAGTTAAATATTTATTCAACAATCACAATAAAAAGGGTAACTTAACGTCTTTTAAACTACGCATAAACTTTAAAAAAAGGCTATAATTTCGGTAAAGTTTAAACAAAGTACTTTAATTTTACGAAAAAAGTATCATCAAGGTAAACAAAAAAGGGTGATCAGCCTGATCAAAGGCCCCGATGAGGCTAAATAGTAGATCGTTATAGAACGAAGCGCGAACTAAGTATAGTTGACTAAATGGATGGTTAACCCTTCGATGGGTTTCGAGTCTGTATCGACGAAGTTTGATGGCGTTTGCGTTTTGAGTAGGTTTAGAATCAACAAGAAACATCTTTGGTTTATCTCATTTAACAACGAGGTATGTCAGGCTTTAGTTGAACTAAAAGAAAATTAGACGTCACTTATTATTTATCTTTGCAATTATATAATTGATACAAGTAATTATTATTTCCTTTATTTATTCTTATACAAATAAATAACATTTCTAAATATTCCTTAAAAAAAAACAATATAAAAACATTTAAAAATATAAAAAATTGTAGCCCACCGGTATCGGGAACAGGGTCCAAGCTACCGGCGGTCAGGGCTCCAGAGAGAGGAACCTCCTAACAATACGAGCCGTGTCCAGAAGTACCGCTTTCTGAATCAAGCCCTTGATCCAGCTGCCTAACGAGAGCCTCCTCAGGTATTGGTCGAGGCTCTTGGCAATTAAGCCATGGGCTGATACAACTATCGGCACAATGATCGCTGAGTCCACATCCCACATGTCGACAACCTCGTGAGCCAAGTTATGGAATAATAATATAGGAAAAACTTGTTTTTTTTTGTGTGATCCATATTTTAATTATGGATTTAGCTTTCTCGTTGAGTACAACGCTGATCATAACCAAGGTTTACTCCTGTCCTAGTTAAAAAGTCCTCAGCAACTTAACGTAAACGCAAACCCGGAACTCCAAGTTCAAACTTAAACCAGTTAAATCATTCCCCGGAATCAAAAGCGAATGAAGTCATTTAGAAGCAAAAATCCCATGTTTGTTTAGCATTAAATATTATAATAGGGGCCTAAACGACCCGCCGATGGTAAATAAAGGGTTGACTCCGAATTTATTAAGTCAACATTTGGACGTTTTTTTCGACAAATATTTGGCTATTACATGTTTGATGTGTAAATAAATATAGCGAAGAGATTGGGTTTAAAAATGTTGGTTTTACTGTTTATTTTTTGAGTTAATCAGTTTTTTTCTTCTGTAAACTTAACAATAATCTTAATTATCGAAAAGCCGAAAAGAAGACCTGAGAATAAGTTTTGGTAAACTGCTTTCGTAACTACCTAAATGCAGAGATTTTTTTATAATCAACAACACTTTAATATCTACACCAAAATGTGTCAGCGTAGAAATCAAAAGTGGCATAACTCAAAAAATGGCAAAATCCATCAATTTTCCGGACACGGTAGCGGCGACATCCCGCGGTGTGGCCAGTGTCGGCTACCGCGGGGGTTGCTACAAGAAAAAAAAACCGATTGATTTGCGAAAAAAAATGGCGGACCTTTTCACTTTCTGAGCTTTCGATTTTGCACGCCCACTCAGCGGCCGCATCGTGATTTTGATATCCTATGCGATTTTTTGTGTTGATGGCGGAGTGTCTTCTCGACTTTTTCTCAAGAATAGTAAAGCTCATAATTTTATTCGTGCATTTATTTTGTAGGTATGCAATGAATGTCTGAATAGAAATATAACCAGACTGAAAAAACCTACCTTTGTCAATTGGGAACTGGAAAAATCTCTATATTCTTGTTAAGTTTGAGCTTCAAACGTGCCTTCCATTGGCGTAAGTTAAAATAAAAATGGTTTACCATTGGTTTCGGCAGATATTGTTTACCACGGAAAAATCTGACGTTACTGAAACTATTCGTAATTAAAGCAAAACAAGACAATGGATGGACTAACAGGAACTTTTCACAGCATGAAATGAACAGGAAAAGGGCGTGATATACATACCTAATAAAAAAAAAAACTGTTTACTAACATCGTCGCCATTAAACAAGCGGCAGTTGCCTCACAAACAGAAATGAAGTTATTATCAAACACAGGACAATATTATCACAAATGACAAGCAATGAGGATAATTCGCATTATGATATCTCCCACGATGCAGCGGAGAAGTCACAGGAAATCCTGATTAAGTCATTATGACACATATCACTGATGTGTGACAATCAACGCTGTATTGTTAAATCTACATCTTGTTTGTAGTCATTTGTAGATCATTTTATTTTATGATGAAGATGGCAATTTGTGACGACACTCTTGTCCTAAATTATATTTTATTTTGCAGTCCTTGTGAGTGAAAATGGCATGAAACCTTTCGTAGCACATTTACCCTTTAAACATCGAAGTAGTGTTCAAAACGCTGCTCAATACATTGGTTTTATGACCAATAGAAAGTTTCCTTTATACCACCTACAACGTAAAAGACTCCGTAGGTGGCTTTGATCAAGCCTCAATTAAGGCAAATCCTTACATAATAAAATAAGTCAATTAATAAAAAAAGTTCCCAATCAATTGAATGAAAAACCTTTTTTTACTTTGGCAACCGCGAATAATGACACTGCGGGCCGTCCACGTTCTTTTTTAATTTCGAACAATGGCGTCCAACAGTTCGCGCCCAAAGAATGACATTTAAAGAAAAATAGATAAAATAGAAAAAAAATGCTTTTATACTTATGCCAGTTCTGATACGGACTACCGAATTTACAGGTTAATTACTTAAAGCATTTTAATTAAATTAATGGATTTATGTGTCTATTTAGAAGACTGTCTTGAATTAAAAAAGATTTTAGACACAATATTTAATTCAATAAGTTTAATACAATCGTCTTTTGGGCCTCGAAATATTTGACCCTTAATGGCCGCGGCCTAAGTTGCTTTCACTTCATTTAAGACGCGCTCTCACCCCTTCTCATTTTTCAGGTCTGCTTATCCCTGAAGAGTATAAGAAAAACCTTTTTGACAAATACTTACAAAATTTCCGAATTTCGTAAAGAAAATAGAAAAAAAACTCCAGCTGTGACATCACGTCAGGAACGAATGACATTTCGTTACGAGAAAATGTAAAAGCTTCAAAAAACACCCAAAATTATTCACAAAACATTCATAAAATTTAAAATGTAACACAGGATCCATGAAGAAACCTTGGCCGCGCCAGTTTGGACACGTGGTGGAGTAAACTGAAGAACGTAGAAAAGTAAGTAGGTAATGCTAATTCAGGGACCTCGTGTACTACGCGGACCACGACTTGTCGCATGACTGGCCGCTATCATCTTAAAACTGCAGCAGCAGTCGTCCGACCGATCGCTTGTGCGACCTAACATTCTTCTTCGTAGGAGCTTCTGCGGCCAAAACTCATGATCGCAGCCGCGTAGAGCGCGAGGTTCATTAATCTAGTTACTGAGATATTGGGGGTCAAAATTCCAACTTTACCTGGGGACGGATTTTCATGCAAAGTTTCAAACCCTTATTTCACTCGGTTAGGACTTGTTGGTTGAATTTTCCAAAAGCCTTTTTTTAGCGGATGCCTACACCATAACAGCTATCTGTATGCTAAATTTTAGCCCGATCCGTAAGACAAATTTAGCTCAGCAGAATCTTAATAGGATAATTAATATGAATCACGTTAAAATTCGTATAATGGTCACAAAGGGATATTAATAATTCATACTGTGTCTGCGACCATTTTACGAATTGCAACGTGATTCATATTATTATCCTATTATGATTCTGTTAACGGCTTTTTAGGCCCACTGATTAATCGCACTTAGGACGCTTTAGTACCTATCCGCTTTCCCGTAGATGGCGTCCAATCTAGAGAGGGGCTGCACGCAGCAGATAATCAACGGCCAGTTAGGCCATGTGTTGTACCAGTCCCCCGGCCAAATAGCTTTCTCCTCGGAAGCCTTCGCGAGGTCGTCCAAGGAACATAACATAAATGTATGAGACCACCATTACTCATAGAATTAGCAATATTGTAAAAGCCATGTATGTTTTATTAACACATAAACATAAAATAACACCTTTAACCCCATAAGGGTAAGGCAGTTATTTTTCACATTTCGCCATTTGTTATGTTTAAGTTCAACTTAGACCTCGCCCAGGGGGCGAGACTGCCAAAAGCTAAACACAATTCCAGAATGCGTGGCTTGTTCTGAGAAATTTCTGATGGGAAAACTCTGGCTATCGAACCCAGGACATCATGCTCAGCTGTAGCACTTCCGACCACAAGAACAACGAGGCAGCTTGAAGCCTCTGTCTTTACCTACATAAAGTTAGTTTAAGGCTTTAAAAACAGGTGAAATATTCTAACTTGGTTTATATTTAAGAAAGTCTAACTGATTACCCCTTGGCCAGCAGACTGGTGGGGCAAGTTCATCGTCAGCATACACCCTGGCTACTGACGATAGCCTGTACCATGCTGACACAAGGAGATGCAGCTATTGCACTGAGGATACTGCGGTTCAGAACAGCAGGTATAACTAGTTCTGGCTTTCCTGTTGTTTGCACATCACAGGAGCTGATGGTCGATACTGAAAGTGCCAAACTCGTAGCCAAATTTTGGGCTGACTCAATTTGAATTGTCATCGACATGCTAAGAAGAAGACTAGTCTCATTACTTAACATACAGATTGCAGATTGCTTGTTGGGGAGTTTGTTCCCCTGCTTATCCCCAGCTGAAACACCAAGAAGTAATGAAGGGCGGGCGAACAGGGGATTTTGACGTTTAAAAAGTGTTGATTTTAAGCCTAGTTTTCATTAATGACTTTTGATTTTGATTAAATTTTTCAGCAATGACAAACAGGCTAAAAAGTTCCTCAAAGTAAGGCGGATGGATGTGGCACGATCACATTGTTTTATCCCCGTTCTTACCATTCTTAGGATTTGTCCATTGGAAAAGCAGCAAAGCCATGCATAATCAGCCCGTAATCCACACCACGAGGGCTCAAAGTTGATTGGAGGAGTGATAAATGTTCTGGTATTTTGTAGGGTAGCACTAGTCCAGGCTGAAACTCTGACTCGCACATCATCTTTGGACAACAGCGTTATGATGTACATCATGGCACTGTTCCTGCCTCTCATCAGTGCCAACACCCTTGACGTCCAATGGAGATGCACACCAAGGTAGACTGAGCTTTATTATAAAAAATCATTAGGTCTTTATTATTCAACCTAAATTGTATATATAATAAGTAATATGTGATGATATTACACACAACTTAGATAGATTTATGCGAAAATATTATTATTTTCGCATAAATCTTGACTTGCTCCTACTGCCATCTGTGTACATGTTGAAGAAACATTGACAAACGAACAAGTTTCACGAAGGCGTAGCACTTCGTAGCGAACCATTCCATAGCGTTATTGTGTCGCTATGCTGCCTAGTTTTATGTATAATTTGTAGATGGCGTTCAAAGTGAAATTGTTGCAATGATAATAACTTTTATCACGATGTTATTAGGTTAATTGATTGACAGATATAGGATTATAAATTAAAATTGCACGTAAATGAACCAACTTTAAAGAATATAATCATTTTAAAAGAGTCACCATGGAGTTTCTTGCTGGTTCTTCTCCATAGGAAACGACCAACACGAACCGTGCAACCGTGTTTATGGAATAAAATATTTTTCAATAAACTTTCTCGATAACTGGTTCTTATCGCACTACGATTAGGTTCAACATGCAATGTATTTCACACACGTGGATTTTTAATATTTTTCCGCACACGTCCGGAAATAAAAATTTCCACAGATAACTATACTTATACTAAGTCCAAATGGGTTCAATGACTATAGTCGGCGGTGATTGTTTTTTGCAGAGATATGCGTCTTTTCGGCGTAAATATTTATTGAGTATTTAAATTGTGTTTATAAATAGAATATCATAGATAAACTTTTATGAACAAATCAACATAATTATAATTGTGTACAAAATTTTTATTTAAATAAATATTTTTTTTTTTTTTTTTTTTTCTTTTCTTTTTTTTTCTTTTTTTTTTCTTTTTCTTTTTATTTGCACCCCGCTAGGCGGTAGCGGGGGTTGGTCACTGCTAGACGAGACCTAAGACTTTTTAACACAGAATGAGAAAGTTTAACCCGAAAATATTTTTCTTTTACAGTGCCGTAATACGCACATCAGAATTATTCCTGGTTAAAGTAGCACGGTTGATCGCACAAGCCCGTGCCTACCTCAGGGGGCTGGCCGACGACCAGATCTCCAGGGACCTGTTCGCCACCGCCATGGATATAGTCCTCGTAGTCTATGCGATCGGCTTCCTCTTCCTATCCTTATACCAAGCATCTATCTTTGCATGAAGGTCCATTGAAAAAATAGTGAAGTCAACAGATTGCTGTGTGTTGTAAGATTTTACAGTTAGTTTCCCGTTAATAAATAAACATTGGGTGCAAATTTTTTGTTTTTTTTACTAAATGTAGTTACTCCTGGGGATCTCCTGGCCAAATAATAACAGACGGACATGTCGATCTTCGTGTTTAAGCAGCGTTGCCAAGGTTTGTTCGAGGATGGGTGAGCACCCATTACATACCGAGTTGCTTCGTTGATCCCGGCTGTCATATGTAGATCTTTGACAGTCGTTAGAGGTACTCAGTGGCTCGAAAATGTGACACCCAGTAACAGAACGCATGTCCGTCTAATTATTTTTTAAGGAAAAATTTACTGCAGGATGATGATTCATTGATTTAAGAATTACCTATGTTTAAATGGCACTTCAGAGCAGTATCTATTTTAATAGCTTGTGATTTAATGATATCTTTGAATATTTATTACTATCGCCACTACAGCAGTAGAGCGGTGAAAACTGCGTTCAAATCATGCATCAGTTTTTGCGTGATGCGCGTACAAACATAAAGACAGACAGATAGACAAAAATGCTAAAAACTGATGTTTTTGCTTCTGTTTCTCTATTAATAAAGACCCACCATATATATATTCAATATCTTCAATGTACAGACATCGGCCTGTGAAAATTTTAATAAATGTGTAGATTATGATGATTTTATAATTACTTTTTTAACATAGTACGTTATGAAGGTTTATCATAGTCAGTGTTGAAACTAATGGAACCGAGTCATGTGAACTCGGTAACTTTATAAAAGCTCTGGGCTAACAGAATTCTGCGCGCGATTGGCTCGCAGCTCGTATTAATTGACTATGTTTAGAGATGTTCAATCTGACGCCGATAAAAGAAACTGAACCCGATCATACTGATATTCGCCCGTCACTCTACTCGGTATTGGGACTGCTTGGTTATTGTAGTAAATGAACCCTAATTCACTTCATGAAGAAGTGAAGCAGTGCCCTGCTTTGTTCCCAACAGTACAGTAACCTCACTTTACGAGTTTATCCTGTTTCTGAGAGGGGCCAGCGCGAACGCAGTCCCTCACTATCAAAAATTACGCATCCGAGTTATCCACATTAGGGATAATCGCAAGGGTCAACCCAACCGCAGTGCAATGGTAGGCCTCGCCCTGGGGGAACCGCCGTCTTGATCACGGTTTCCCCTATGCCAGGTAAGTATGAATTCTCTACAGTACCGCGCGAGGGTCGTTCAACGCCGGAGAATCTTAACACCGCGATTCAGAAAACGGCGCTGAACGTAAAACGCCATCTAGTTGCAACGTCGGAACTAACTGTGACGTCACGGGACGTGGGTGAGGGTGAATATTCTGAGGGGTGACTAACAATAGGACTCACGGGCGGACGAAAGGTCAAATAAGTTTATTTTATGCGATGTTCATGAATAACAATTGCAATTTCAAAATCCTGGTAGTTTAACGAGTAAAGATTCTACTACTTTAGATTAGAGTGTTTCCAGGAAATTCGGGAACTTCTTACGAGTCTTTAATGAGGCATGAATTATAAACATTTGAAGACGATTATTAGAATTACCATAGTTCTAATCAAAGAAGCGTTGCTGATGCGATGCCGATATTTTCTGTCCTTCTGCGAAAGAATGAGATCTGTACGTCATTCTCCTGCTCTAATACCAATTTATTTGGGGTCGGCGCATCATGTCTTCTTCTTTCATACTTCTCTAGTACTTGTCATCTCATCAGACACCTCCTTCCATGCCATATCATCCTTCACACAGTCCATCCATCGTTTCTTATGTCTTCCTATATTCTTTTACCCATCCACATACATACACAAACCTATCCTCACGTCTTTTTCCTGATTCCTCCGCATCACATGCACATACCAAGCAAGCAAAAATGAGATCTATACGAAGTCAGCAAGATCGTTTAAATTTCATAGCCGTCTCTCGTAAAAAACTATTTATAGGGGTGCACTGAAAATTCTGAAAATTCACCTGGTTAAGGTTGCAGGGATCCGCTGGATGCGAGTCGCACGGGACCGGTCAATGTGGGGACACTTGGGGGAGGCCTATAGGCCTATGCCCAGCAGTGGACGTCTTTCGGCTGAAATGATGATGACTGAAAATTCGTTACAAGTATTGGATCGAAAGATTTGGAGGTAATGAGGGAGGCCTTTGCCCAGCAGTGGGATGACAGAGGCTAACAGTAATAGTAAGTATTACTTAACCACGACACATCCTGGATAACCAGCCGCACACCTTGCCGATGGGCGCCTGTTCTGACTTAAGGCTTAACCATATTGTACGGTTGATTTTTTTTTAGTGGGAAACATGTGCTCTAAATGTTTAAAACTAGTTAGGCCATGTCCTAATTTCATGGGCAAAAAATTTAAATTAATCGGTCCAGAGGATTCGGAGCAAATTGAATGTGTCAGACGTTTTAGCTGTTGCAAATTGTTTGGGGATAAATTACATAGTAACACCACCATCACCACTATTTACCACAGGGTGAATAGAAAACCAAACAAATCAAAGTAGACCGGTGACTAGTAATCAGGTCACATCTTCACGTAATCATGATGAAAGCACCTCCATGACGCACTGAATTCATCGAAGACGTGCACGCTGAATGTTTTCAGCATTACTAACTAGATGCGTCATTGTGTAAACATTGTGACAATCACATAGCCTGAAGGTTCTAGTTAGGGCTGCTACCAGAAATAATTTAGTAACACACCTGTATTTCCCCAAGAAATAAAGAAAGGAAGGAAAGAGGAGCTCGTATAAAAACAGCCGCTCGGGGTCGATCTTCAGGTTAAGCCGCGCTTGCCCGAGTTGGACTGTGAATGGGTGACCCTGACCACCCATTAAATACTGAGTTTCCGCCGTACCTCGGAAGGCACGTTAAGTCGTTGGTCCCGGCTGTAATTTATAGATCTTTGACAGTCGTTACAGGTAGCCAGTGGCCCGAAAATCTGACAACCAGTCTTACTTACGTATAGTATTATCCAGTACTAATTGGGTTGTAGTCAGATAGGCAGTCGCTCCATGTAAAATGCTGGTATTCAGCTGCACCCAGTTAGACTGGAAGCCGACCGCAACACAGTTGGGAAAAGGCGAGGCAGATAATAAGGTGGTCTAAGGTAGACTGGTAGAAAATGCCTACGGCATTAAGTCCGCCATTGTGCAGTTCTTGTGCATAAAGTTTTAATAAATAAATAAATAAATAATGATTTCCCAGAGATAATTCGGCTCGGTTTTTCACCTTCTTTCTCCGACTGCCTCATCCTCATAATAAGAATGGCTGGCTGGTGTGCTTAAATACACCGTGCATTTATGCGGCTTATCTTATTACATAATTAGCAATAGGCGGGTGTGCTAAACCACACTAATAACACGTTCAGAAAATATAATGAAAAAAACAGGCACTGTTTAGTTTCATAATAATTTTCAAAATGGTCACAGTGAGTTTCAATACTGAAGTAAGTAATTTTCTTAGCGCTAACCCTACTCAAACTCGATTATATTTGAACAATTGTTTCTCCATCCACCACAATGATTATGAGGTATCATTTCATGAATTACACTTCCATTTAATGCCATACATAGTTTTATTCATCATGCCTTATTATTGGAGCAGATCTGTCATAGTATGACATAATTTTAGTTTATTTTTGTCCCTCGCATAACCACTATTCCTGCCATGGTATTCGTATCAGTTATCATGCTGGAAGTGAATGCCATAAAGCTGTGAATGGACAGCATAATATTATATTTAATTATCAATTTATACCTACGTTTAACATAAAATACTTCCATGTATAATATAGCCTGCAGTAGTGGCCATATTTATGGAAATGTACGTCCGGTGCACTATAGGAATAGTCAGTCCCGCTACGGGTAATCTTTAACCACGACTTCGGCTATGGACATCGGACATGGACAGCTCGTGTACGAGAAAAGTATAAATCATCAGTAGGTACCATTAGGAACACACCTACTAGAATGTGATCACTATTATAGTCAGCAGTATTATAATGATACCACGACACACAGAATCTTCCCAAAGGAGTAGGTAGATGTATCGAAGATTCATAAATGACTCTGCCCTATAGTGTATTATGTGGTGTGGTGTACAAACGACGGGTCAGTGCTATGCTGATGTCTGCACGTTACAAGAATTGATGAACTGACTAAAGCTGCTATACTCGTCATCAAATCTTGGCCTGATTCAATTTAGGCTTTCATCGATTTGCAAAAAGGAGGTCTAGCCAATTGTTACCAATCGAGCACAAATCCAGCATAATCCTGATCCTGAATGCTAACCCATTAACAATTCGCGTGAACTAGGAATTGAATCTTGGACCACATTTGCAGCAGCAGCACACGCGATTACTAGGCCAAGCAGGTTCTTTTAAGAGGAAACGGTGCCTCCTCTCATGTGCAGATTGTGATCACCGGGGCTTAAGGCGGTAAAAATCCCACACTCGCTGGTCTTATCCCCAAAGACCGGTAGCCTTTTGTAGGTTTCCCCCCGAAAATAAAAAAAGGCCAAGCAGGTAAAATGTTAATAATTCTATTAAAAAAGTATCCTATTAAACAAACGAGGTCTTAGCAATGAGCAAGAAAATTGAAACCTTCAAGTAATGATAAAATAATTACCGTACATATACGTATTCAGTATTATAGTTTTGGCATTGATAAAATAAATAAACGTTATTAATATTTTAGAATTAGTTTAAGGTAAAACCTAATAGGATGTATTTTCCACGAGGCAGATGAGTTCCAGCTTTTGTTGCTTCTATTGTCTCATTTAAATCTTCAATCGTGCATAACACAAAACATCTACATAGTTCACAGAAAAGGTATTCTTAAAAGAAAAGTAAAACCCCGTCGCAAGCAAAAACATTTATTCAAGGACACACAGCTGTCTACAGGTTTCAATTAGCGATGCACCAGTTCTACGCTCTCTGGGGGTTTCAAGCCTTGATAGATGACATCATTTCTATGACACAGGGAGGTCCCAAAGGTGCAATTATATTTTTACCTGGAATTACTCTATGGACAAAGTAATATAAAAGTACTTACACTCAGTTTGCTCGTGGCTACATAATAACAGCCGCTCTGATCGATGTTGAGGTTAAGCCGCGCTTGCCTAGGTTGGGCCATGGAAGGGTGACCACCCATTACATATTGATGACTAACTTTAGGCGATATCCACTTAAAGACCTATTAGCTTCTGTCTCTTATATAATAATTCCATTTAGGAAGTTAAGACAAAGGTGCCGATGCCTCAGGGTGTCGTGTGGGGTATGCAAATTGAAGGTCTGCGCACGAGCAAGGCGGTACGTGTGAATCTGGATCTACAGTTTTGTTAAAGAAATATGACTCACTAGCTTCTGCCCGCGGCTTCGCCCGCGTGGAGTTCGGGAATTGCCCACGGAATCTTACTTCTGGGATAATAAGTAATCTATGTATGTATAGTACATACATAGATTAACGTGTACTTGCTATTGCAAATATTTGTTCATAGTAATATCAATTAAATTACATATGTGAATTATCTTGGTTTGAGATTGGACACCGGGACACCAATCAAATGATTTATAAGGAATCTATTAATAGACATAATACTTTGACATAATATTTAATATCAATGTCCCGTATCGCGAGCCAACCCGAAAATCGGTGGAATAAACCATATTCACAGACACGTCTACCTCAGAAAAATCCTACCTACTTAGTAATAGGTAAATACTCCCGCGCCCCGCACACCCCACGCAACGCTGCGCGGCATGCGCCCTTCTACGTGAGCTTCGAAGCCCTATTTAACTATATTGGGGGATGATTTTGGAAAAACTGATACACATGTCTTATAATTTTAATTGAAGAGTGTGAACATCAATTTTCGAGTCAATCGACCCAGCAAATATTAAGTTTCACAGAAAATTCAACACCCCATTTTACCCTCTTAAGGGTAGAATTTCAAAAAACCCTTTCTTTGTGGATACCTACTCTTCACAAAGAATACACCGTCCAAATTTCATTTCTCTCGGACCAGTGCAGTGGTTTGGGCTGTGCATTGATATATCAGTCAGCCAGACAGGACATTGAATTTTAAATTGGGGGATGATTTTGGAAAAACTGTGATACACTTATCTCATAATTTTAACTAAATAGTATGTATACATATTTTCAAGTCAATCGACTCCGAGAATAAAAAGTTCCACATAAAATTCAACACCCCATTTCACCCTCTTAGGGGTGGAATTTCAAAAAACACTTTCTTAATGGATATCTACTCTTCACAAACAATTCACCGTCCAAATTTCATGTCTCTAGGATCAGTGGTTTGGGCTGGGGGTTGATATATCAGTCAGCCAGTCAGGACGTTTAATTTTAAATTAGGGAATGATTTTGGAAAAACTGTGATACACGTATCTCATAAATTTAACTAAAGAGTATATACACAAATTTTCAAGTCAATCGCCTCCGAGAATAAAAAGTTTCACAGGAAATTCAACACCCCATTTCACCGTCTTGGAGGTGGAATTTCGAAAAACCCTTCCTTAGTGGATACCTACTCTTCACAAACAATTCACCGTTCAAATTTTATGTCTCTGGGACCAGTGGTTTGGGCTGGGGGTTGATATATCAATCAACCAGACAGGACATTGAAGTTTAAATTGGGGGATGATTTTTAGAAAACTGTGATACACGTATCTCATGATTTTAACTAAAGAGTATGTACACAAATTTTCAAGTCAATCGCCTCCGAGAATAAAAAGTTTCACATAAAATTCAACACCCCATTTCACCCTCTTAGGGGTAGAATTTTGAAAAACCCTTTCTTAGTGGATACTTACTCTTCACAAAGAATACACCGTCCAAATTTCATGTCTCTCGGACCAGGCGGTCTGGGCTGTGCGTTGTTATATCAGTCAGCCAGACAGGACATTAAATTTTAAATTTGGGGATGATTTTGGAAAAACTGTGATACACGTATCTCATAATTTTAACTGAAGAGTAAATACACAAATTTTCAAGTCAATCGACTCAGGGAATAAAAAGTTTCACAGAAAATTCAACACCCGATTTCACCCTCTTAGGGGTGGAATTTTGAAAAACCCTTTCTTAGTGGATATTTACTCGTCACAAAGAGTACACTGTCCAAATTTCATGTTTCTAGGACCAGCGGTTTGGGCTGTGCGTTGATATATAAGTCAGTCAGTCAGTCAGTCAGTCAGTCAGTCAGTCAGTCAGTCAGGACTTTGAATTTTATATATGACTCATTTTATTTTAAGCTGCACATTGTAGACTTCAGCTTTGACTAGTTGCCATGTACAATAAAAGCTATTATGATCCTCGTTAAAAGTGTGAAGGAAAACGTCAGGATACTGCATGTCCTGGAGCTAAAATATCGAAGATTTGTGACATACACTAACCGGTTTGCGATCTGCTCAGTCTGACTCTCAGAGCCAGGAGTAATTTTCCATCGTGGAGATGTTATTGACTGATTTATGTTTGCGATACTTTAAACCACATGAGCATTTACAAAAATTAAAAAGAATTTTTTTAATAATTTTGAAATGTCATTTCCGACTTTCCTCCGTGGTTCAGAAAGCACGTTAAACCGTTGGTCCCGACTGCCATTATTTGTAGATCATTGACAGTCGTTACAGGTAGTCAGTGGACTGAATGACTGACAACCAGTCTCACCAAGGGGTATCGTATTACCCAGCACTAATTGGGTAGTGGTTAGATAGGTAGGTAGGTAGTCGCTCCATATAAAATGCTGGCATTCAGCTGCATTCGGTTAGACTGGAAGCCGACCGCAACATAGATGATGATTATAATGACACTACACTCAGTTTACATAGACTGGATCACTAAAAGAATGCTATCTACTATCGTGATTCGATAAATAAATTGGCACATAGACTGGGCGTTATCTCAGGTAACAGTGACCTCTTGGCTGCAATTATTATTTAATTGGATGGTTCAATTACAAATAAATCATTACTCGACTGCTTAGCGTATAATATTGGAGATAGGGAGTTATTATCAGTCTATGCCTATTTTTGTAAGAGTTAAACCGGAGTACATATTATCTTTAAAGTAGTTGAAAAAAATATATATATATTTGTCTATAGAATACTAACTGTGCCATTTTTCAAAGGGAATCCGGTAGGAATCGAGTTGTATGGAACCTTCGCCACTGATGCCTATGAACATTGTACGGAACTATCACTGGATAGGCCATTTTCCAGCAAAATTCAGGATGGCTCTGGTCACATAGCGCGCATAAGAGGCAAATAGCGCGTACCACCTTTGCGTATTAAAAATTCCTATGAAAATTCGATCCATTTTGAACACCTCCATACAAGTTAGCATAACGCGAGCTACTTTTGGCCCTCATCCCTCATGTTATTCGCGTCAGTTTAGCCAGAGCTTTCTTTTGTCATGTCACCTTGACTTAACCTGCATTCTTGTTGAACTCACAAATTAGTAGGACCGTTTCGTGAGATGTGGATGAAAACCAGAGTAGCAGTATCCAAGATAAAAACCGCCTCATTTTATACCAATATACACATCTACATACAACAAATCATCTCGCCAGACTTACTGTAAAAAAAATATGCAATGTGCAGTCACACAGAAAACACAAAACGACATAACTAACTCAAAATAGTACATGCAATTTTTTTCACAACACGATTATCTGGCCCGTTTTTAGAGTATCATTTCCAGAATCGTGGCTGAAAGTTAGACGGTTTTCTTTTTATTAAAACAGTGGTCATATTTGTCGGACATAACTGACGTAGTTGTCTGCTTCTAAAATGAATGACAAATATAAATAAATGTGTTATGTAATGTAATGTGATGTGATGTGAATTCACTGATAAATATGGACGGGTGTGCGTAGACTGTGAACTTAGGTACATTAATTTAAATTTTTGGTACATAAGTCTATATTACTTTGTAGGCAAGTGCAGCAATGGACAGTCCTTTGGCCAAATATCTTTTTCAAGAGGACAGAGTGTTCGTATCTTATTGTTCCTTGTGTACCGCTTGCCACTAACCTATTAATAATATCATCATCATCATCATCATCATTTCAGCCAAAAGACGTCCACTGCTGGACATAGGCCTCCCCCAAGTGTCGCCACATTGACCGGTCCCGTGCGTCTCGCATCCAGCGGATCCCTGCAACCTTTACAAGGTCATCGGTCCACCTAGTGGGAGGCCTTCCAACGCAGCGTCTTCCGGTTCGCGGTCGCCACTCCAGAACTTTTCGGCCCCATCAGCCATCCGTTCTGCGAGCAATGTGCCCTGCCCACTGCCACTTAAGTTTGGCTATTCTTCGGGCAACGTCGGTAACCTTGGTTCTCTTGCGGATCTCCTCATTTCTGATTTGATCACGCAACGAAACACCGAGCATAGCCCTCTCCATTGCCCTTTGGGTGACTTTAAGCCTTCTGATGAGGCCCATTGTGAGCGACCACGTTTCGGTCCCGTATGTTATCACTGGCAACACACACTGGTCATAGACTTTCGTCTTGAGACACTGCGGTAAGTTGGACGAGAAGATACCACGCAACTTTCCGAACGCTGCCCAGCCGAGTCGGATTCGACGATTGACCTCTTTCTCGAAGTAATAATATCAAACAAAGCTAACTATTTATTTACTTATTCTAATTGTACAAATGCGAAAGTGACTGTCTGTCTGTTACCGTTTTACGCCTAGGTGTATAAACGGTGAAATGGATTTAGTTAAAATTTCACACACACAGGCAGATAGTAGTATTGGTAAGATGACTTCCAACCACAACGCGAAGCCGCAGCAAAAAGCTGGCAGTATCTATCATAAATGAAAAGCAATCATGGAACAGGTGGAGTGCAGACAGATGTCCAGCCTCCGTGGTGATAATGGAGCCCATGTCCGCTTTCTGTTGGTGTAGTTAGGAGGTCGATACCGCTAATGAATGTAAATAATTTATATGCTTCGTTTATTAATTTATAGTTATAGCTAGCTGTTGCCCGCGACCTTCGTCCGCGTGAAATTAATATACAAATATTACTTCCCTATTAACAATACTTTGTTTACAATGTCAAGGGTTTTAATTTTTTTACGGAACACGGAACCCTAATCTTTTTTCTAAAACAAAAGTGACCAAAGTCACTTCTTATAATATTAGCTTTCTGCCAGTAAGAGCGGTCCCGGTAAAATCGGTCTTGCCTTTTCGGTGATTATAATTATGTAACAAACAGACGGATAAAAGTAAAAAAAAAAAAAATTGTTTCTTTTTTTGTTTCTACGGTTTTCTTCGTTAAAAAGCAAAAAAAAAAAAACAAAAAATTAAAAACAGACACTTCAATTATATTTATTTGTATGTATAGATCACAGGTCCATAGTTACAGCAACTCTTTGGGGGAAGTGCAAGATGTAGGTAATGTATTATTTCAGAACTCATTTCAGACCGACAAAGGTACCATCGTAAGCAAAATTTAATACATATTATAGTAGGTCATGGTGCAAGCTGTTGGTAGACAGGTTTAATAGGAAGATAAGTGCTTGATTACGATGACGGTTATGCCCGAAAAATCGTGTGTTACATTGAATAAGGCTTTGGGGTATTTTTGTTATAGTCTAACAATTAGGGCTCCGAAGAAAAGTGACACAGTTGCTAATTTCTCATCAACGTTTACGTAATTAATACTCGATATTTTTATTTGCTAAAATTTGAAGTGAGTAAATACATCACTTGGATTTTTTTTCATACTACGATCATCCCGTTTTCGAAGCAATACAAACACACTAACATACCCCAATGCACTACAATGCAGTTGCCCATAAACAGAGCTAAGTAAACGCCTGCACCACCCATCCGTCGCAGGCGCAGGTGCGCGCGCGCTATTATCACTACCGCGGTGCAGTTCGCGCAGTGCACTATGGTTCCGCGCGCTCTCGTCGCGTCTTGCGCGTTACTCGCGATCGCGGGCGCTGCTTTTGCGCAGGTCGGTTTATTTTTTTTATTATTATTGTTAATAAGTTTTTTTTAAAGAGAAGTTAAGTAGTAAAGGTAAAATTTTTCAGAATATTGATTTTGAAAAATTTGGGTTGAATTTAAAAGTTTTTGGTGGTAATTTCGTTTGTTTCTGTTGATTTTATTTTTTGGTCGGTAACGGAATTATTTTTCTGAGTCAAATTAGAACATTAGTGACTTTAATACTGGTGTAAATATTTTGGTGTGTTCTGGATGGTAAAACAAAAAAAGATTTAGTGTATAAGTACAGATGTTTTGTCATCTTTATAATTAAAATGCCCATCGATAATTTTATCTTTTTCTCGGTAAAGATTCGACTTGCAATCAATAATATTTTTTTAACTATTGAACTAAAAGTGTCACCAAAAAAATTTAAACATCTGTTTTGAGTAAATAAAAGATGACTCAATATAAAAATATGTGTAAGTAAGTCGGTCTTGTATTGTAAATATCGGTTAATTGTTCACGTGTGCAAATCAAGCTAGTGATTAACGCAATTAATATTTAATGTCACCATAAACTAAAACTTTATGGACTAGGAGTGTTTTTTAAGTATCTGCAGTTGTTTCAATCAGTGTTGGAATTTCATAATTACTTATACTAATTATGTGTTGATGCCTATAAAGTTATATCTAGGCAATAATTATCAATATTTAATTTTTTTAACCTTTTCACCGCCCACGCACACATAACGCGATGCCTCGCCAGCGCCAAGCTATAAATGTTTTTGCCGATTTTAAGACAAAAGGGCTACTTTTGTGTGGAAAAGTAAAAAACAAGGTATTAGACCGTGTTATATTCAATAATAAAATGAAACGAAGCTTTTAAATACAGTACTTTTATGTTTTTTTTTAGGTAGTTTAAAAATTAAGAACTTCTAATGAAGTCGTGGGCGCTGTTGACACGGAAATCTGGAACTTCTATTGAAGTCCGTGGCGGTGAAAAGGTTAAAGGCATGACTAAATATTTTTTGACACAAACATTCCGAAAAACTGTAGATAACATTATGCTATAGAATATTGCTTCGTCTTAATTTATAGAAAAATAAAATCTTAAGTACTGGATTTCGTATTTTCAAAATCATTGGAAACAAAATAAACACTCGACAACAAAGATGAAAATAACATGACAAAAAAATACGAAACTTTTATGAAAAATTCAATCTTATTCGTCAAATTTCTCGGCTGATCCCACAAAATTAAAGCTTCTGAAGTAATCACCTCAAAAACATCGTGTCTAGTATCAGTAGTCACTTGTCATAACCCTACACCTCGGCTTTGCGGCATTTTGTAAGTAAACACTGCGCAAGTGCGCACTGACGAGAATGTGTGGGAAAATATGCGCGGGATTGCCCGGAGGTCGGCCTTAATGGTGGCTTCACGATTTTAGAATCTTAGAGGGTTGGTAGGATCGAAAAGTGTCATTTTGAAATTCTGTATAGTTTCTTCCAAATAATTATTTTTACGCATGTGTGCTTTATTTTTTCCTTATACGTCAAGTTTGATGCAAATTAATGTTTTTATTTCTTTATACAAAGGTTAATATTGAAGTAAAATAATTCAACTATGTATGCCAGTACAGTAAACCGGATAATTAAATAATCACAATCAATCTAATTAATATTTTTCCGGAACGGTAGACATAATCATAAGAAGCCCCAAGGATTGAGAAGCTCGATGACCAAGTCAGGGACCACTAAACGCACAATGCAATTGAACATGACGTAGTTCAAGTAGACTAAAATAACAAAACATGATCGAAGTATTTTGACTTGGCAAACGAAGTTGTTGACATGTCAATGTGAACTTGACAATCGCCTGAAGAGGCTCTCGTTAGGCTATGGAGTCAAGGGCTTGATGCAGAAAGCGGTACTTTTGGGCATGACCTCTTTTTTTTGTAGGTCTTTTGACCTCTGACCTCTGCGAACCATCTCTCTTTTTTATATTTTTAAATGTTTTTTTTTATATTCATCATCATCATCATCATTTCAGCCGAAAGACGTCCACTGCTGGACATAGGCCTCCCCCAAGTGTCGCCACATTGACCGGTTTTTTATATTTGTATAGAAATATTTAAAAATGTAAACTATATGTAAGAAAAAAAATAAAGGAAATAATAAGTTACATAAACACAAATTTAAAAAAAAATATCTGCAAGAAGATACTATTATCTAGCCAAATCCAGTAATTACATAAAGTAATTATTTCCAGTAATTAATATAGGTGCTAAATTAAAGAATAATTTATATGAACAGTTTACGACAAGGGAATATTGCCTATGTGAAAGGGTAATGTACACAGCTATATAATTATTAGTATTGTGTAACAACAGCTAGCGAACACTTGTATCCATAACACAAAATGATTTAGAGGAAAATGTGTCATGCATAGGTATCAGCTGTTCCCAAACAATAGTTTCTAAATTCAGTTTAATATGAACGAAAGTTCAAAGACAATAAACTATGCATGTAAATCAGCGATTTATTTTAATCATAGACAAGTATAGTTGCGAGTACTACGCAACTTTCGAGTTTCTGTGTTTTAACAATGCACCACTAACCCCTTTCGTGCAAAGCAGATCATTAAAAATTAAGCCCGTTTTTCGGTGGCTGAAATTTTCACTAGTCCGCCCCAGAAAACCCCATAATTCATCCTTGCTTACCACTGGTTCTGCAAGTATCTAAAGCAACAGGAAGGTACACTTACTCACTTATTCACACTAAACTAGTGATTGTGAAAATGTGCGTTAGCGACAGCTAAATGAAAGCCAAAATAATTTTTTTATTATCAACCGTCGGCTCTGTCGAAATTCCAAGTTTAAAAATATGAAGATGATGTGGGCATCACCATCAAAAAAGCTGACACGCTTTTTGTCAATGAAAATTCCATAGTTAAGTACCTAGTCATCATCAGCCTACCCCATTTCCAAGTGCAAGGTCATGCTCATCAATGGCACAAGCCTTTACATGACGTAAAAACTAAAAATATCTGAAATAACCCAACAACGATAATGAAACGTAACAGAGATCATCTACTGTAATGTCCTGAAAGTGACGTCATATGCACTTATATGCACATATATGCATTTGTTATACCGTGCAATAGATGACGTTCTCATTGTGCCCCCGACCTTGTCTGTATTGACAATACTATTGGATAAACCATTGATTTTTACTGAAATGTCTTGTTAGCGATTAGTCATACTTGCATAGTGAATAAATGTAAGTGGTAGGTAACTAGTATATTTAGATCGGCGCTTGTCTTGAATATATACCTAACTAGTACTTCGCCTACGACTTCGTCCGCAAAAATTGTGATAGCTCGGCTAATATCATCACCATCAGCACGTTCACTGCTGGACATAGGCTTCCTTCGGCTAATATGCATGATATAAATATAATTTATAGCCTATAGAAACCACAAATAATGTAGCTTCCTGACATTGAAAGAGTTTTTAGAATTGCATCATTAGTTTCTGAGATTATCCCCTTACATACAAACTTACAAACAAATTTTACCTCTTTTTAATATTGGTGTTTATGACACGAGGATCAAGTCTTTTGTAAAACTCACTTTTTTTATATTAAACCAGTCACACGTAACATTATATTCGATTAATTCTATACTTTTGCCAAAATAGTTGTGAAAATTTCATGAAAATAAATAAAATAACGAAATAAGTAATGACGTTTTTTCCAATCGTCGCGCTTAGTTGCAGCAGTCAACTATAGTAAAGTGATAATAAACGCGAGATTGTCAAACTTAAATTGTAATTGGTCATGGTGATGTTTTTCATGAATATTCTGCAGAATATAGACTCCTTTTTCCCTAGCTAGAGGCAAACCATTAACTAACTTCAACGATGTAAGCCCGTTAGGAATAACATTATAAGTGTCTTAAAAGAACAAATTGCGATATACAATCATTATTATGACATACACATCTGTGTATAACATCACGCCTGTAATCTCCGAAGTCCGTCAGTCAGAGGTGTACCCATTAGTCGTAGTAGTAATAGGGGGTGAGCCTGTTGCCATCAACCGGGCACAAATCCAGACTCTGTGACTGCTAGGTACTGAGAAAATTCCCGATGGAAAAGCCCAATAACACTTTGCCCGACCCGGGAATCAACCCAGGACCTCATGCTCAGCAACCTCGCTTGCGACCACTAGACCAACGAGGCAGTCATTATTTTGACTATACAAATATCTTGTACGTTACTGGTCAAATCTTTCAATTCCGAATAACTGAAAATATTGACCCATTCATTAACGTCTATTTAATAGATCGTTATAATGACGGGTCTGTTACGAACGGTACCCACTAAATAAAGCAATAAAATTAATGTATAACGGGTTAATGGTGTAGGCAGGTATATTAGAATACATCTGTAGCGGCGCTGCAAAGAGAGTACCACAACAATTTAGAACAAAAAGCACAACAGCACCATCTATGACACACACGAAGAACTAAACATCGAAATACACCTAAATCCTACATCGCGACTTAGAACTATACAGAAAAACCCGACACCAAATGTCGGGTAGTAGCCCACCAGATACAACACCCGTCTGGTCGGAGGATCCTCCCTCTTATACGGGGGATGAAGAACTTTACACCCTGTTCTCCATACCCCCAAACATCCACAAATCGCTAGGTGCCTTTCAGTCCCACGAAAAAAGGAAGAGATTACTTTCAACAAGGTTTATTTGCAAACTCATGTAAGCCTGAGAAGTTCTATTAGCACAATAGAATAGAATAGAATAGGTTTTTTTTTTCTTTGCATGTCACGGGGATCGAACCCAAAATCAGCAAACACGCTTGCCATTGCCACCACTTCCCTAGCGCGGGAGTGACAGATGAGAACTCAAATAGTTGCTAAAGACATTACAATATTCATTGACAGACATAATAATAACCTAACAATACCACAGCACCCTCTATTGTGATGCTATTACCATCACTGTTATTGTCATGGTAACAACATCACGTCATCATACTCTGATCACCGTGACGCTCTCATTGTGTCCCAGGCCTTGTGTTTGATTGAATGCAACAAACGTTGATAAAGACAATTTATTAATAGCTTATCGCATTCCACAGCTGGGATTATGTTACGACTTTTTAATTGATATCATCCGGGATTATTGTGTTACCTATTAAAATCTACCTTTGCAGTATAATATTAATTATTTGCATGCCAATCTATCAGATTTCATCTTATTTTATCTTATTGTCACACGCGAACTGATATCTACACAATGCCTGGTACAGGTAGTGGACAATGAATGCATAAAGATTTCCTTTGATCACCACGCTTGCATTACCATCAACACCTCTAGTTAGTGATTACTGTTACTTCTTATAAGCTGATTATATTTGGAATAAAAATGCTATTGTATGTAAAATTAAAAGATGTATTCCTTCACAAATCTTCCACCAATATCCATGGTCAATATTTAAAACATAATTTTCTATCTCAACTTCAACCGTTTCATAGAAACTGAATGTTTCAAATGCGTTTAGTGCTAAACGTAATTAGTGATTTAATTTCAGAATGTTTTGCTGCAAGTTGGCCCAAGCACTTAGCATGCCTACATTATAAGTAGGAACATATTTTCTGAATTTTTCTCAGATATTATGTGTTCCACCACAACTCATAACGATACAGCGTGATGCTCCCATTGTGTCTCGAACCTTGTGTCTGTTTACACACAATCGCAATAACCGCACTGGATCGTTCAGATTTATGTTCATGTCAATGTCTTCGAGATTTCAATGCTAATGTCTCGATATTGTTGATGAGGTGCTGAACTTCTGAAGGTTTCGTAATAATCGGTAGGAATGATTCTAAAAAACGGAAAAGGTTTCTGAAAACTAAAGTGCCAGCTCACTAAAAATTCTGGACAAGATTTTATTCATCATCAGCGTTTTGCTCTTTTTAATCTATCTGGGATTGGAACCACTCAGTCATTTCTTCCATAGGCATGTACAAACAGAGGTTACTTTCGCGTTTAAAAACTAGCTTGAAGAAATTATGGTCCAGGAACTTTAGAATTATAGCAATATACACTCGGGGATAATATAGCTTTTCGATAGTGTAAGAGTTTTCGGAATCGGATCAGCAGTTCCGGAGATACCCTCTCCATCCTAACTTGCAAACTTTACCTCTTAATAATATAATAGTTAACCCAGATAGTAGAATGTAGATAGTATGAAACCCTTATGATTCTAGGAAATATCCTTTCCAAAGATGACGACATACTAAATCCACTCATCTTTCGAACCGTTTATGAAGTAATAATTATGCATATTCATTGTTAAGTAATTTAACAATATATATATGAAGTGTTTCCGTAATTAATCTATTCAGTCAAGGGCTCTTTGCCTATAATGTGATGAGATAATACGCCCATCACTCACTAGTTCAAATATCATGTAGTCCTTGACTAGACTAGATAATAACATCACGCCTGTGATCCCGATGGGTACAGCAGATGTCTGCCTAGCCTATAATACCCATAGTTCACGTGTAATGTTTCACTCCGATGAAGAGAGCTTCATCCGGGGTCAAATCCAGACTTCGAGTTTTTACTATGTAATTCCTAACTGTAAGACCCTATCTACTTTTCCCAACCTGGGTATCAAACTCGAGACTTGCGACGTCTAGACCAACCAGGGCAAAGTCTACTTACCCCAAAACTCGAAATCAGCTTGATACAAAAAAAAGACTACATATAATATCCCTTAGACATAACAGTACAAAGCTTCAAGGTCGCTGGTTATCTTCAGTGTGCACAAGATAAGAGACCCCACTGAAAATGTTTCAGGAATTTCAGGTATTTAGGTCATGGCTGCACGGCTATCTGTAGGACGGGATGCTGGTGGGAATTAATCGGGATTTAGTGCAGCTATTAAACTAGATGAGGTATTTAGTTGAGGTAGGTAAGGATTTTCAGAACAGGGTTTTTTTTAAGTAGTGTTCGCTTTGTGAAGCTTGTCAGATGAATCAAAGCCAGCGAATTCTGTAGGTATTCTAGAAGTTTACCAAAAGAGAGGTTAGGTTAGGTATTTACCGAAAATCATTCAAATCATCTGAATTGTGATCCTAAGGACTTTGCTACTTACCCTTTTACAAGTGTCCTTAAATAGGATGATCCATTTTCAATCAGGTGGAAGTCATTAAGCTACAATAAAATAATATTTGTGTGTTAAATATTCCTTGGTCTTTGACTGGATATTTGTACGCTTTATCGAGACTTACATTATGTAACACACCAAACAACGTGTGTGTTGGTGTAACATACCAATATTCAAATTCCTACGTTGCCTAGATCGCGACACAAACCTCCGTGACGGGCAGAAAAATAGGGTACGTATAACAATACCGAAATTTAAAACACCGTATTTTAAAATACCTATGGACGAAATCACGAAAAATTAAACGCCGAATAATTGTTAGGTCGAAAGTTTTAAATCCCGAAAATTCATTTGCCCGAAAGCTTAAAATCCCGAAGATCCAAGATCCGTATTTGGTCACAGTTCTAACCTAACCTAACCTATTTGGTCGGAGTAAACTGAATGTTCATGTGTGCAGATTCGGGGTTTCATTCTTTCGGGCATTTGGTCATCGGTATTTTATGTTTCGATATAACGGCTATCGGCATTTAAAACTTTCGTTATTTTGAAATTTTTTGTTTTGAACAAAATCAAAAAAAAAAATCAAAATCAAAGCATTTATTTCAAATAGGCCAGTTACAGGCACTTTTGAACTGTCGAAACAAAGACAACAATAGCTACAGTCCCAGTCACAAGGCATAAAAACTGTGAAAGTACTGTAGTTGCCCATTCCCTAACGTAGATCTCTATGGAGAAGAACGGGCAAGAAACTCCATGGACACTCTTTTAAATCAGTATACTTTTACAAACTCTTGGTTACATTATTCATGTTGAGATGGTACATTATGTGAGAACGATGTAGCAAGATGTGTACGTTAAAAGTGTCCATAGTAAACAATTCAAAAAAATAAAATAAAAATAATCAATTCAAATAAGCCGTGGCAACCAAGAGATGACCAGCCACAACTGACAGCGCCCGTTCACGAACATGACGCATGTATCAGCACCGTTCAACTCAACCATTTTGAAGGGAACTAAATGATCCGACACACGCGCCACCATCAGCGAGACATTTGAGTGAGCATGACACACTCCTAACGGCCAGGGCACATTCAAGTCAAGAAAAGACGTAGGTTTCCCGCGAATGACAGCTTTCTATTACATAGTACTCACACAATATGGGCTATGCGGCTATATAATACTAAAGAGATTGAATTTATACAAAGCAAAGATAGTTGTACAATCTTCAGCAGCTCCAACATACTATTTAATGCTTCTTCTTCTTAGCGTTTCGATGGCAAAAAGTTTAAATATGCTTAGCCCAAAACTCAGCCACGTGTACCCCGCTCACTGATGCAGTAAATAAATCATCAAGAGCGCAGGTGATTGGGATATGTAATGCTATTCATTTATGCGCCCCTGTCCTTGTGGAGCAGGACCGGCATTGAGCCAAGCATTTTTATCAACGATATAATCGTCTAACTTGTAATATGCTTGCCTACACAGTGTGCGTTTAATGCATGTTTTAAATTTCGTTTCATTCAGTTCAAGAATACTTTGTGGAATTTTGTTATAGCATCTCAAACAGTACCCCATGAAAGATGAGTCTACTTTAGCGAGTCTGAAGCCTGGCTGAACTAATTGGTCTCTATTTCTAGTACTGTAATTGTGTCTGTCACCTCTTTTATTAAAAAGATGTAGATTTTTTCTTACATACATTATGTTTTCATAGATGTATTGAGAATGTACCGTCATGATGTTAATTTCCTTAAACAGTTCCCTTAGAGAATCACGCCTACGAAGATTATATATGGCTCTGATGGCTCTTTTTTGCAGAATAAATATAGACTCAATGTCTGCAGCCCGTCCCCATAGTAAAATGCCATACGACAGTAAACTATGAAAGTAACTAAAATAGACCAGTCTAGCGGTATCTACATCAGTATATTGACGGATTTTTCTAATAGCATATGCTGCTGAACTTAGCCGCCCCGCAAGAGATGTTAAATGAGAATCCCATTGTAGCCTTGAATCAAGCGTAATCCCCAGGAAAACTGTTTTATCTACAAATTCAAGCTTCTCTTTATTCAATACTATATCACAATCGCTACTTTTAACATTTGGTAAAGCAAATCTTATGCATTTCGTTTTTTTTCCATTTAACACTAAATTGTTTGCTGTGAACCAGTTATGGACCTGAAGTAGGGCATTATTCACGTCATCTAGATTTTGGGCCCGTCTATTTATCTTAAAAATAAGGGAAGTGTCATCAGCGAATAACACCATATTATGAGGTTGGTTTTTCAATAAATAGGGTAGATCGTTTATATACACTAAGAAGAGGAAAGGACCCAATATTGAGCCTTGCGGAACCCCCATTTTTACTTTTAAACCCTGTGAATTAACACCATTTATTTGAACTTGTTGTTGTCTATCCTTCAAATAAGATTTCATCAAACTAAGTGCAAGTTTACCTAGTCCGTAATGCTCAAGTTTCAAAAGTAATGTGTCGTGATTTACGCAATCAAATGCTTTGGAGAGGTCACAAAATATTCCTATGGCGTCTTGGGACTCTTCCCACGCAGTAAAAATGTGCTTTAATAAGGTTACACCGGCGTCAGTTGTACAACGTCCCTTGGTGAAACCATACTGTTGATCGTGTAAGATTCTGTTGGTGTTAAAATGATTGAGCATTTGATTCAGCATTACCTTTTCAAAAACCTTGCTAAAAACTGGCAACACGGATACAGGTCTATAATTATTAGTATCTTTACTATCTCCGGATTTGAACAGAGGTATGACTTTACTGTATTTCATTAGATCAGGGAAAACTCCTTGGTCTACACACAAATTAAAAATTAAGGCTAAGTATGGTGCAATAGTCTCAACTATGGATGTACAAACTCTGATAGACATTCCCCAAAGATCTTCGGTCAGTTTGACTTTTATTTGCCGGAAAGCTTTAATAACTATCATAGGGTTTATGTGTTTAAATTTAAATTCAGCCAGGCAGCCAGACACATTCGCCTTTAATAAACCCATTGAGATTTCAGGAGACGAATTAAGAGCCTCCGTAGTTTTTAACGGTATATCGGTAAAGAAATTTACAAATTCATGAGCTACTTCCTGATTAGAGCTTTTAGGACCATACGCTGTATCTAATGTGTAGCTAGTGTTACGTATTTTCTTCCTGTTAGTCTCGTTATTTATGACTTTCCAAACTGTCTTAATTTTGTTTTCTGCAGTTTTGATCTTGTTGCTAATGTGCAGGGCTTTGGCAGCCTTGCATGTATTTTTAAAAATATTTGAATACTTAGCAACATACTTGTTAAAAGTGTCAGTGTTTATATAAGGCTTAAGGCCATAAAGCTCAAACAGTCTTTCCCTACTTTTTCTGATACCTCTAGTTGCCCAATCACTAAATATAAATTTAGGGCAAATACATTTTGTCTTCTTTTTAAAAGTTTTGTTGAACTCAGTGTGAACTATTGAAAAGAAATTATCATACAATTGATTTATATTAATATCGTCCATACGATGGCTCATAACGCTTAACTTATTCTGAAGGGAAATATTGTACCTATTTAATTTATTAGTAGTTATTGGTCTAAACTGAATCTGAACTTTTTGCAGTGGAATGTTACACCTAAAAGTTACAGTTTGTCCGCTATGGTCAGACGGCAAACAATTTACTATGGCTTTATCTAAGTAATCACAATTGCAGAAAACATTATCTATACAAGTAGCAGAAGATGGAGTGACTCTCGTAGGTTCTATAAAATGTTGGTCAAGTCAAATGACTTAAAAAGATTTAATAACCGACTGCTATTAGAATTTTCTTCTAAAATATTGATATTGAAATCACCACAAATAATTATAGATTTATTACTGGCTGCAAGTTTTGCCAGGACATCTTCCATTATTGAATCAAATACGGCAAAGTTTTGATAGTTTGGGGGTCTGTACACACACACAATTACATGCTTATCCAGCTCAACACAGGACAGTTCGACGCACTGTTCAGCCGAGAGACCTACTATGTCATTGCGTTGCTTATATTTAACACAATTTTTCAATAATATTAGGGAACCTCCACGCATCATAGATTTACGGTTAAAGCAGCTACCCACCGTATAGTTCTCATAATTAATAAGCATTTGGTAATCCTTTAGCCAATGTTCAGTAAAACAAATAATGTCGAACATACTTTTTTCTAAAAACAATTCAATTTCTAATAATTTGGAAGAAATGCCTTGGATATTTTGGTGGAATAATTTTAAGGTGTTCTGCTGAGGCCCTTTTTTACTAACTAAATGAGTGCAAGAAGGTACCTTGATGTTGGTAGGTTTAACAATATTGTTAATGGTACCTTCTGTTGTCTCACTTCCTAGTTTAAATTAATATTAATATCTGGAGTGAGTCCCGTGACTCCCGTGCCATCACCAGACAATAAAATCCTATTACTAAAATACCTTAATTGAGAATTTTCCACGGTGACATATGGATCCTCCTCAATACAATTTTTGTAAACATTTATAGCACTAATGCTATATTTATTTAAGGTCACCACCTGTTCCTTAGTAATCACCACCTGTTCCTTAGTAAAAAAGAACGTCAGTATTTCAGTCATAGTTATTATAAAATTTCGGGATTTTAATACGTATCCGAAAAATAAGAGAGAATATAAATTGGTACCTTAAAAAATAATGTTCTTTGGATACTCGCTAAGGTTGATATGGATATGGCTAGAAAGGGGCTGTCTACTGAGCTGACACCTCATAGATATATTGAAGAAGAAGCGTGCTGCACCGACTACAATTAAATTGGGATAAGGGCAAGAGAATGATAAAGTTCTGGAAATTTTTTAGTAACACAGAGTTTTTTTTCAATTAGGGCTACTGGTTTTCAATTTAAATAATTCTTCAGTGGCCAGAAAAACAAGCCCGCGTAACACGACACAATACTACACTTTACACAATAGATAAAGAATGTATGTAGTATAATATTACTTAACAAATCCTTGGCGATGAACAAACAAACAGAACACACAGTGATCGCTGTAGATACTATCGTGGACACGCTGTAATGTTACACCTGTTTTGTGTTACTAGGTTATGTGAGGTAGGCAGAGATATTGCTGATTGTCTCTTAAGATAAATGACCTTGTTCTTCTTCTCCTCGAAACGATGAATCAGGTCTTGTCCAACCAGTATGCAGTCCCTGGACAGCTCTATCGTTTACTTTATTCAAGTCCTGAAGGGTGCCGTTAGTTTTGCATGACCAGAAGGTGTGGCATATTATCTTGTGTTGGGGCTCCACACTCGCATTGTGTTCTAGAAGGGACGATTATACCACATCTAGCCAGAATAGATCTACAGCGGCCAACTTGAGAATGCATGAATTTAAATGATGCTGGGGAACTCCCCATTTGTATATTTGTAATCACATTCTCAAAAACGGCTCTTAAGATTTCGATGAAAGTGGCAATATGGGGCTTTACGGGGGCGAAAAATCGATCTAGCTAGGTCTATCTGGGAAAATTCGTTTTCTTTATTTTCACCCGAGCAGAGCTCGGTCGCCCAGGTACCTACTAATTATTATTACAATGGTCTATCTATAGTTTTTTTCACATTATTGGCTCTCAGGTAGACTTTGTTAGAACATATGATACTTTTTATCCTTTTAGTATATTCCGTGGGATATCTTTCAACACCAACATAGGCCGCGAAAACGCGTGCAATAGCCTCACTAAATTTCTCAGTAATTTAAATAAAATCGTCGAGAAGAAATGCAGCCATAAATTCCTAATCACTGCGAGCCAGTCACAACAAAGACTTTGCATAACGATACCTACTACAGGTTGAGTCATACTTCAAACGCGGTATGATAAGAATTTCAGTACATTGTAGGTACAGCGCATTCCTTTCTTATTGACATGGCTTTAGAAATAACTCTGGTATCATTACGCTCTATTAATGAGTTGCATGGGGATTAAAATAACTGTTAGTTGTGAACAAAGGGGGTTGCCAGATTAAGAGGTGATTTGGGTTTATTAGACTGCCTCTTTTTGGTCAAGCGCGACTGCTGAGCGTGAGGTCCTTAGTTCGATTCCCGCGTCGGGCAGTGTTATTAGGTTTTTCCATCAAGAATTTCAGCAGCCACGAAGTCTGGATTAGTGCCCGGTTGATGGCAAAAGACTCGCCCCCTATTACATGGGACTTAAACATAACTGGCGTAATGTGTTTGTACTATGATTTACACCTCTGTCTAACCTTTCTGGGATTACAGGCGTGGTGTTAAGTTATGGTTGTGAATAATGGGGGTTGTTAGAATTAGAGGTGACTTGGAATTAGGTTTCGTTGTAAAGATAACTGTAACATCATCCCACAACTTGGCTCAACTTCTATAATTATAATGGAAATGAGCTAATTGACATAACTGTTTACAAATAGTGCTATCTCCAAGGTAGTAGTAGTAGCATCACAGAACCCTTCAGCTTCCTTGCCAATTTACACTATACACGTGGGACAGTGCTTCGACATAACGATGAAATAATATTTGTTTTGCACTCTGTTACAGCAGTTGCAGGTACTTGAAAATCACAGCATGCGTTTAGTTGTCTTTGGTTTTTTTAGAACTTTTATGTAAATATGTTTATTTTATTTTGTCTTTTCCTATCTTTATCGACGATTTATTACGATAAGCACGGGAAGATGGTTAAAAATGGGCATACCTACATGTACCCCATGTATTAATTAATGTTGAATTCTAAAGAAATCATCTTATGTACCTGTATTGGTAAATTAGAGGTTGTCAACTTAAAATTCTCGGTTCAAAAATCGAGGATTCTTCTTTCTTCAAATACTTAGCATTTAAAGCAAATGTAATAGATTTCAGTAAAGGTACTTAAACGTATTCATATCCCTAACGACTAGAAAGCATCATCCTCTTCGCTTTAAAAGGGTAAGCACAATTTCAAGTGGTATTACTAAGAGAGGCCGATACGGATGTGTTGGCACAAATCCAAGCTGCAAGTGCTGGGTCAAAGTTCATTACTGCATAGACGCAGTGAATGATGTCATTGTTATGCGTTATTTCATAATTCAGAAGAATTTATTGCTGAAATTCATGATAATCGCTTCCGTGTACATGAGATTTCCGTTTATATTAAGATCGCGGTCGGCCGCTTGATAAAATCTGAAATTCAAGCATACACTTTTGCAGAATTGTTCCTTGTAATTGACGGCACGGTTGGCGTAGTGACTGAGCGATTGGCTTCTGCGCCGTGTGTCGCGGATTTGATTCCTGCTCGGAACAATAAATATTTGTATGCCTACAAATAAGTAGTTGTTTTTAGTCTAGCTGTTTAGTTTATGTCTGTGTGTATGGGAGTTTAAATGTTTGTTAACGCACCCACGATACAGGAGAAATTGCTAGTGTGGGTCAACGGTGAAAGAAGAATATTTAAAAAATTAAACGAAATGATTTTGATGAATTTGTATCGAAATTCGCCAGTTAACCGATTTGAAATCGGGCTAACGCTGATGGCATTACCTGCGTCGGGGTCATAACCACCGGACCACCAGTGGTGCTCTCATTAAATCTCACATCAAATTAAAACATAGTTTTCTGAAACTAAATTACATTTTTGAATAAATTATTTAGCTAGACAGTTAAGAAAATTGGCATGTAAAACTGAATGAATGACGTCATCACGTTAAATGTACTGTAAATACTAACAGCAGATGGTTTATGGTTTCCTTTGTGACATCATAATAATAATTTCGCCATAAGATTTTTATGGCGACCTTAGTTTTGCACTGCGAGGCTGGTTTAGCCTAGCTTGCCACTGAGGCGAGGAAGCTAGGAAGACCACCCTTCATCTTAGCGTGTCGATGGCAAATCTTCCCCAAAATATATTTGGCCCAAAATTCAGCTATGCGAACTCCGCTCGTTGATGCAGTCATAAGATCGTAAAGTGAGCAGGTGTCAGGGCATGCAGCGCAAGATTGAAGGTGGGCCATTATCTGTGGAGACACACCGCATATACACTTGAGATCTGAGTCCTCCATGAACTCCCATCTGTAGAGAATGTTTTTGCTACGGCCAACTTGGGTTCGGAGTCTATTTAGAGATTTGCAAGTTGGCCACAGTAAAGCATGCCCAGGTGAAAGGTTTTCAGACGGCTCGATGAACCCGTCAGGGGGCTTAAGCAACTCCCACCACCATAAAGATGCTGTTAAAAAAATAAAATAAATGAAAATAAGTTTATTGACACAAAAACCTTTGTATACAATACCAATACATTCCACATAGGTACATTGAATTTTAGAAGAAGGCTGTACAAATGTAACAAGAAGAAGTACTGAATAATATGGTCTTCCATATTAATTCTTCTTCTTTTCGAATCGATGATACAACACTCGTCTAGTGGACTACATCCACAGGAAGCTAGTCAAGTAAAATAAGGAAAAACGATTTTGTTACTTATTAAATTAGTTGCCATATAAAAGGTGCAGTGTTAATCGTGATTTCAGTAGCGTTCTTTTCGTCCTCAAATCTGCAGGACTTGGAGATTTTTTTTTTTTTAAACATTGCCCCACACTAGGAATTTCTCCTGTATCGTGGGTGCGTTTAGAAACATTTAAACTCACATACACAAACAGCCAGACCCGGAACAACTACCTGTAGGCCATACAAATATTTGTTCCGTGCGGGAATTGGAGAGTGTTTAAAATGTTGGCGGTGTCGTCAACATTTTAAACACTCTCAACCACTGTTTCGGAAAGCCCTATAATCCCACATTTTGCCGGATTTTGTTTGCAGTGGCAATTGATATAATGATTTCCAATCAGAGCTGAGTACCTAAGGGACTCAATAATTAAATGAGGAAGGTTGCTATAAAATTGCTCTTAGTGCTGCTCTTAACAGCTTAGTGTAGTTTCGAATAGCAGTTGTGGAAAACCAGCTTTACTGTAGTTATCATTATTATATACGTTTGTTTTGATGTCTGAACTGAGTGCAGTGCTGTTTTTACGAGTTTGCTCTCGATTTCATTTTCAAATTAATTATGATTTTAACTCTGTCTTGTTCTTAAGTGTACACGTGTCTAATGGTATTAACCTCCCTACGTAAATACCAGCTTTACGAAAGAGTCCGGATCGCGAATCCCACGCGAACGAAATCGCTCGTTCATTTTTATAAAGTAAATTCTCATAACTACATATGTAAGTACCTATTTGTATAAGTATATATTATTATTTATTTATATTTGTATTTATATATAATATTTTAGGTTAAGTTAGTTAAGACACATAAACACCTTATTCTCTTCCGTTTCTACACAGTGCTGTCTACATTTCTTTTTTTCACTTCTCGTTTTGCGGGTCTGCTGGCAGAAATTTCTTAGGAAATAAGCAGTACCTATGTACTCATATATTTTAATGTTATTTCCTGTGCTGTTTATATTGTGTACATAAATAGTAAAATAAATAAATAAATAAAACTGCTCACACCCTCAATTGCACAACAATGAATGGTAAACACGGTGAACCTAATCAGGGTAACCCTAAACCGGGTAACCCAAGATGTTACGTGACTCGTGACAAGTGACAGTTGACAGATGATGGTAACTTTGGGTTACAACGCACAGACAAGTCTGTAATTCATGATGTACATCATACATTTTGGCACGGTATGGTCTTCTCGGCTTCCTGACCTTCTAGCACTACTGTCCTTTCATTGTTATTTTACGTCTGATTTTGCAGTACAGTAACCTTTATTCCTATTGCTTTAAGGTTTATTTTACAGGTTAAGAGGGAACAGGAGCTGCTATTCTCCATACATGACGAAATCGGTGTTTCGTGTTCTCCTTTTTTCTTCCTGAATAATGTCTCTGGATCATTTTTTTTCATATAACCAAGGTCTACGGTAGACCCGTCCCTGTCATTTCCTTTTTTTCAGCAACAGCCAACAAATAAGTTTAAAAAAATATAAACCTCCAGAATTTACAAAAAAATGCTCCATTTTTGCGGCCGTGACTACCAGACAGATTCGAAAAGCTTTTAACATAAAAAAATTGATAGAAACCTAAACATACTCTTTCTTAAAATTTTAATGTCAAAATAATTGATTCAGCTGTTCGAGGAGAAAAAAGGGAAATACGAAACGTCGATCTCGTCAAAATTTTTGTGATAAATTCGATAAGAGCTGATGCTGACCCTATCGCACTCTACGGGGGCAGGCTTGACGCAGCGCGACGGCAATACTTTCTTCAAAAACCTATTTCTCAAATTCCCCGCTGGCCCTGTTCCCTCTTAAATAGCTGTGAAACGACTATAATTCATGACTCATGGGGCATGACTGCATATCTGACAGATGACAGGTAATGTTAACTTTGTGTTACAATGTACAGACCAGTCCTATTATACTTTTAATGTGGGCTATAAGAGAACAATTGTGCAGTTGTTAAACATTATCGTTTGTATTGATTGAGCTGAAACACTGTTGTGACGAAAATAAAATGGGTACTATAAATCGGTGTTGACTGGTTGACAAAGAAAAATTATAGACTATGATTTATGATTTGTCAGAAACCATTGAGGAAACCCCTATAAAATCCATATGACTATTAGTCACTTACAATTAAATACCAATTATAGATTGTTATTATTCACGAAGTAAGTTTTACAGATCTTCTTTCTTTATTGTGTTTCTAGTACCTCACCGGGTGTCCAAGTTTTATGCCGCTCGTGGGCCTCTGACTTCACCTTACATGCCGTCGAGAAATATCTCTCAGGCATGCTGGTTTCCTCACGATGTTTTCCTTCAGCGCAGCAAATGATAATTATACAATACGCACGTGAATCCGAAAAATCAGAGGTGCGTGTATTGGTTTCGAACTTGAGACCAATGATTTGGCAGTCGAACGGTCACAACACTAGGCTATCACTGCTTTTTAGTTTTACATAAGAATAGAAAAAAATATGTTACTACTAATATTCGTAGATGTCATTGCTCTAAAGTGAAGATTCTGCTATGTCCTTTCCTATCACGCAATCGAACCTAACCATATCGACGGAGTTTTCATTGCACTTTCAAACAATCATTCAGCAAACAGCTGTAGTTCAGACAACATCTATAGTTAGCAATTGCTAAATAATCTAGTTTTATTTCCGTCAAACAATCTATTTCATACACCTAGACTTAAATTCTGACCTTGAAAAAGAACTTAATGTTCGCTTTTAATAATTTAATTACCCAAGAACAATATTTAGATCATAACGTTGTTGAAGTAAAAATACTACATTTTTCGAGGCTGGCAATCAAATTTTTTTTGCAACACTAGTTTCTCTTTTATTTTTAGATACAAAAGAGATAATTACATAGTTTTCAAGGCATCATCTTACTTCCATAATTGCTAAGGAGGATTATTAAATAAAAATAAATCTTTAATTGCTTCGTGCATTAATAGATAGAAATCTCTCGATCTGTTGAACACGATCAATAAGACCCGGAACAACTGTTGCTTATTAAGTCCGTACTGTAGTTGGCCAAGCGGCCGGAATGGACCCATCATCAGATAAAGCCATACAACTGCTTGAACGAAGGTGACTGCTGAGATTACGAGTAATAGAGAAATATAGAAGAAGAAGACATGCTGCGCCGACCCCAAATAGATTGGGGTAAGTTAGGAGAGTGACGATGATCATGATGATGAAAGCCATATAACTGCTGCCTAGACTGCCTCAGTGGTCGCAGTTGGGCTTACGAGCACTAGCAAGCGCGGCCGCTGAGCTCGAGGTCCTGGGTTCGATTTTCAGGTCGGGCAAAGTGTTATTTGGGTTTACGAAACAGAAATTTTTCAGTAGCAGCCAAGGAATCTGGATATGTGTCCAGTTGATGGCAATAGGCTCGCCCTCTAATGTATGTGACTCAAACATAACGGGCGAAATTACTTTTTAGGGTTCCGTACCCGAAGGGTAACCAAAGACCCTATTAATAAGCCTCCGCTGTCCGTACGTATGTCTGTCAGCGGGCGTCTAATGATCCGTTATAGGTAGACAGTTGAAATTTTCACTGGATTTGTATTTTTGTTGCCGCTATAACAACAAATAATATAAATAAAAAAAATAAAGGGGTCTACTACGATGTTACGGAACCTTTCAAAATCAAAATCAAAATATTTTATTTCACATAGGCCTCGATGGGCACTTATAAAACGTCGACAAAAAGGTGCACGGTTCGGGTTGGTCGTTTCCTATGGAGAAGAACCGGCAAGAAACTCCATGGTCGACTTTCACCACCAATTATTATCATTCAGAACACAAGGGGACTAGGAGATCTCCAGCACAAAACCGCTAGCTAGTCCTTCGGGCCACACTTTTGGCAAGTTCAACGTTCTTTTGTTTTTCTTTCTTTTAATACCTCTTTACTTTTCCAGGACGCTGTAATCATAGTAAACCCGACGCACGCTCGCCAGGCGCTGTTCAACGAAGACCAGTATGCCGCCATCATAGCTGAACTGCATTCTGCCAAGAATGATGCCTTGCTGCTGTACACCGACTTCGCGTCACGAGCTGGCAACGACTTGAAGACATTCCTCACGAATATTACGGGGTTCGCTGATGGGGTGATCCGGGATTTGCGTATGGGACCGCCTCATAATGACGTGAGTCTATAGTATGTAGTTTTTAATGAAAATCTGAAAGGCAGATCTTGTTTGATGAGATCGTTGTTTTGGGTGGTTTTGTCTTACCTTGGTGACTTTGTGGATTTGAGGTACCCGTTGCGTTTTCAGTGAAAAAACATCAGGTGCCTCTAGTAATGAAAACTTTTCCACTTTTTTATCATTAGTAACGGGATATTTAACATTTGTTTACTGTTTGTTTTGAGCTCCCGATATTTCGGCGCTGTTGCAACAGTAGACATGGTAAATATCCAGTTTCTAGTGTTAATGATAATGTTAGTGACCATGACTGTTTAAAAACTTATATTACTTGCAACTTACTTGGATACGGCCGATGGAGTAAGGTTTTAGCCGAATGGTGGCAGGCCTAAGAAACCAGGGCCATCCGAAAGCGCGTTGGGTTGACGATATCGTCAGAATCGCGGGACAGATGCATAAGGAACGCGCAGGACAGAGAAGAATGGCTGAAGAAAGGGGAGGCCTACCCAATAGTGGGTGAAATGATGATGACTTGCAACCATTCCTTCTACGAACATAATTAAACACCACACTAGCTTCCGGCTATGAGTGCAAGCAATAACTTGACAAAGTTTACGAATGGTATAGCAGCTCATAAATTACGAACAAACAAGCATTAATTTAAATATATTATTCGATATTATGTGTCCGTAACTTTGTAATGAAATGCTTACTATAAAATAAACGAGCATTGTTCTCCAACACTTGAATTTACGATCTCCTGAAGTTGATCCACGGCTGTGATCGACGGTTCAGTGTAGGGTTACCGTCATGCCGCTCAGTAACAAACGATAGCTTTTTATTAGTTTATGTGAACTTTACAGTTTTTAATCTGAAAGCTCCTTTGTATTAAAGAGGTCATTGTTAGCTTTAGTAAGAATACAACAATGTTAGCTACTTCAGCGTTCTTTTTCTTCGTTCGTATCGATGACACGTCTCATCCGATTACTTCTGCTGATGTCTAAATCGTTGAATATTTTTACGGACTACTTAGTTGTGAGTTTAATGTGGAGTTTTATTGCTTCTCTGCCTAGCCTTTCAGGGACTACAGGTGTGATGTCATGTTTATTGTTATTATCTTTCCATACATGTTTAGTGCCCTGCAACGAGACAACGAACAGTAGTCATCTTTTAAGTCATACATGAAAACAATGAGATAATTTGTACATAGTAATATTTATTTATTATTTATTATCAGCCATTTGTGTCCCACTGCAGGGCAAAGGCCTCCCTTCCCTCTTTCCACTTATCCCTATCCAGTGCTGTTATTTGCCAATCTTTTTGAAAAGAGTCGAGTTCGTCCCGCCATCTCCTTCTGGGCCTGCCGCGTTGCCGTTTCCTGCTGTTTGGGACCCATTGTGTTATTACTTTAGCCCATAGCTCCTCCGGCATGCGACAGATGTGGCCAGCGCAGTTCCATTTAAGCTTGGCAGCCGTGTGACCTACATCGGCAATTTGAGTTTTGGAACGCAGTATCGAGTTCCTTATACGATCTGTAAGTTTAACTCCAAGGATACTACGCTCCATTGCTCGCTGACAGACCCCGAGTGCGGACTTTTGACGCTTGGTTAGTGATCATGTCTGCGCTCCATAGGTGAGGGTGGGAAGAATGCACATGCCCATGAATTTTCTCTTCAGTGAGAGAGGGAGACAAAACTTTTCCCTTCATGATTTGCTTCATCGACCAATAGCTCTTCCAGGCGATAAATAGTAATATTATAAATGCGAAAGTAATTACACAACTAATTGCATCCTCCAGGACTTGAATGAGGCAAACGACATTGCTGTCCAGGTTGCTACGATGAAATTTAGCAAGGAGATAGATTATATCTTGGGGAGGACATAGACTATCTGTTTTTGTTTTCTTTTTTTTTTTAGTCACTCTTACAACGGCAACAGCCCGCGACTTCGGTTGCGTGAAAATTTTGATGTTTATTTTGATGTGTGTTTTTTTGTGTGGTTTATAAAATAAAATACTGCTGTTGCTAGTATTTTTATAAACCACACATCACACAGTATCTTTATAATATGTGACTGCCTGCCTGGTAAAGAGCTTTTTTGCACACGTGCCGTCTTAAATCCGATACCATGTTCCCTCATAAATTAAATTTTTGAACGAAGCACCATGAAAAGCTCTTTTCTTGCCCCTTTCGTCCCCCGCAACATTTGCAGCACTAGTATTATTAGAAGAATGCTATCACCACCGCCAAATATGACCAATTTTCCCCACGTGTGGCGAAACCATAACAAACATTGTTTTCCTCGCCCATACCTTTGATATCACGTCCGAAAATGTTGATGATTACCAACATTCTCTCAGCAAACTATTTCTGTATTAGTTTCAACAATAATAAACTGCCAAGAATACGTGAAAACTTTCTAAAAATAAACCTTGACGTGAACTTAGTGTTTGTTCGTAAGTTTGTATGGAGAAATGTGTGTTTATCAAAACATAATGGGCAAATATGCGAGTACATAGTTGCAGTGTAGAATTGTAGGGCTGGTACTGGTATAAACGAGTTTGAATCTAGTTATCAGTGGATTCTACTTGGTATTCCACTGACAATGAGCATGAAGTAGCGTCAATCGATAAGGCTTCCTTTTTCTCACATGGTGTCTGTTTAGATGCACACAGGTTTACTAAGTACTTCTAGGTAAAGGGTTTAGTGCGTGTTTTTTGTTGACTAGGTAAATAAGCTTTCATTTAAAATTGTACCTTATTAAATCATGTGTATATCAAGTAAATCATTTATATCATTTAATAACTGGCAGTTTCGCACGGGTCATGTCTCACATTTTTAAATCCCGGTAGTACGATCCCGCTGGACAATTACCGAACTCCATGCGGGCGAAGCCACAGTTAAACAGTAACGTTTTTTACACAGAACATTTACAGAATAAATTCTCTATTTTATTGTGAAAACCGCATTAAAGTCCATTCGGTCCCACAGTCAGACACGAAAAGTGATTTTGTTTTTAACTTTGTAAAGATATCACATAACAATATTTATGGGAATATTATTCCTACTGTCAATAAGCTTTAAAAACCCTGCCAACCCTATGAACAACAGATGGAAGCGCTATCGATGCAAATAATGCAAAACGAATGCCTTCACGTCGGAATGTGTAGCCTAGATGCGTTCACGGGCTTGTGCGGGATTTGGCAATACCGCTCGACTTGCACATTGATGGAGAGTCTGGGATTAAACGTTTGTTTGGGATTATGGCGTAAGCAGAGATTCCTAAAGGTGTTATAAAGCCAGTTCTTGTTACAGATGCTTTGATAGTATCTACTGTTTGTAGATGACCACTAAAAACTAGCGTTGTGCTGTGAGCCCCTCATATCACAGGTCATGATGCCGAGTGAAACCTACTTGTCAGTCTCGATGTGCAGTCGCCGAATATTTGTTCCGTATTTCATTTTTATAAATATTTAATTCAGAAATGTTTTCCTTTTGTATTTGTTTGAAAGTGTCGTGGTTATGAATATTTTTTCTTCCTTCTATTAATGCTGTCTGCTGGTATTTCTGTTTTCGGGGTTTTCTTTTCGTTGTGGGGGACTGCTGGTGCTGACTGCTGTGGGCTTGCTGGCTTTGCATTTAAGTCAATCAGGTCGACTATCATATTCTCAGACTAACCCATCATTTACCAGTAGATTCAGAGATGTTCTGGTATCGTTACGGGACTACCTGTTTTGAATGTTTTTAACAATTTTTTTTTTTAATCCGTCCCAATATTTTGACCGACAATGACAGGGTTTTTGTCGGTGCTTACTTAAACCTCGTGGTAACATCGCATTACCTTGATTGTGACTATTTCAAATACCTAGTCTATTTTCATCATTTCAATATTAATGCATCCTCATCAGTTACGATCCACGTGCTTCATTACTAGCCAAAATAATCATGAATGATTCATTGATTCTCTGAAAATGATTCATCGACAAGTTCCCTTGACCACATCCCACTTTGCCAAATGGCCATAAAAATTAGGAGACACGCCGCCATTCCCCAAGCACTGAGAACTCATCACAGTCATCAATCATATGCCAAGCCCTTCCCCAAGTACATATGGAGTAAGCTTCAAGTCAACTGGATTCAGATTACCAGTATTTTACCTGGAATGACTGCCTATCTGACCTGCACTACCCAGTTATTGGGTAATACTATTCCCCTTGTTAAGACTGATTGTCAGACTTTCGGGTCACTGACTATCTGCAACAGCTCCGCGTTATTTTCAGGAGGAAACTCGGTATGTAACGAATGATCATCCATCCTCCTCTACCTCCTCGGTAAACGCTGCTTAATGGTCACCCATCCACACACCGACCTTGACAAACGCTGCTTAACCTTGAGGACCGACTCGTGCGACTGTTATTATTAAGCCACGAGCTCCTCAGTCCACGTGCTTCATTACTAGCCAAAAGAATCATGAATGATTCATTAATTCTCTGAAAACGACTCGACGACAAATTCCCTTGACCACATCACACTTTGCCGAACGGCCATAAAAGCTTGAGAAGAAACGCCGCCATACATCCAGAACCAAGAACCCATCATAGTCTGACCAATAAAACAGTCGTAACTCTAAATAACGACCGACATATTGTCAACATAAATGCATGAGCAAATTACTTCAGCCTGTCTTTAAACTCCAGACATAACCTTGCTTCTAATACAGAGAAACTGTTTGTTTAAATCGTTAATGAGTTTCACGTGGAGTTCCAGAGTATTGCCAAGGTAGCTGTGGAGGTGAGGTAATCGTTTTTAACAGACAGAGGTGTTGCCACTTCTTGTCTCAGGTTAAGACAACAGGAAGTGACAACAAGAGTGTGCATAAAGACCTCTTTGAGAACTTCGACAGTTCAAAAGTGCCTGTAACTGGCCTAGTTGAAATAAATGCTTTGATTTGATTTGATTTGAACGAGAAACAGCGTGCTGTCGAGTGCATCGTCGATGCTACCGCGTGCTGTTGCACTCCCGTTGTTTTCCGGCCTTGCAAATGACGGTTTTGAGCGACAAAAAAGGATAAGAGCATGGAAAAATGCGATTCCGTGCTGATATATTTGGCAACCCTAAGTAATTTCAACGTTCGAAAAGTGCTATTTCTCAGCTTGTGTTTAATTAATTATTTCTTTTAATTTAATTTTGATTTGTGTTCGGAATTTCTCAGTAGTAGCCCGGAGTTTGAATTTGTGCCGGTATGATGTCAATAGGCTCACCCCTTTTAGATGGAACTTGAACATAACGATCAGAGAGTGTGTGTGTACTATAGGTACATTTCTGCCTAACCTTTCGAAGATTACAGGCATGATGTTATGTTGTTTAGTCAGTGATGATTCTAATGCCTATAGTTGGCATGGAGATCGGAAGTGTAGTGGCTTACATTACTGATAGTCTGATACTGCTATATTTAGTATAGGAACTTGGCAATAGGTGAACGATCTCGTCATGTGTTTGCGTGTTATTCCATGTTGTGTTGATATGAAGATAGATTAAGTGATAAAGAATAAATTACAGCTTATATAATACGTTCAACGCTCGTTTTCACTAACCCTAAGCTTCTCCTAAACGAATGCCTAAATAGTATTCTTGGAATTTCAACTTTACATTACTTCTCTTCTGTATCTCTACATATCATAAAATCGTTAAAATCCGGTCCGATGTTCCGACTTGGCGCAAAAACTACTGCATAGATCCTGTTCAAATTTTGCACAAATATCTGTAATAGGCTTCTCCAAATGTTAGGCTATATATTATCACGCTACTTGCTTAAGGGGATGAGCAATATTGCATTATGTTAGTATTATTCAATTTTTTATCGTTTCAGCCATGATATGCGTAACAACATCTATTTCAAAGTATATGTCAGCGAAGCAAATAGAGAAACGGTTCCATGACCGCTTTCGTGCATCACGTCGCAAGTTCGATCCCCAGTAAAATTATACTTTTTGTAGTTGGTTGTAATTTTTTTTGATAGAGATTATTATTATTTATTTATCTATTTTATGTATATTTTTCCACGAGAACGAAGTCGCGGGCAACAGCTAGTTTTTAATAAAATGAAGAATTCGATTTACTAAAAGTTATTTTTATACCCTTTTTTAAGCGATTTCCATGAGCCTTGGTAATTGAAAAGCATCAAACACAACAAGTGATTTGAGTATCCAAAAAATAACAAAGCTTCTTGGACTAGAGTCTATAGAAGCTTGATCGATCTCCTTTAATCAAATCAAATAGGGCGCATTTATTTAGGCAGTAATTTTCCAGGTGTGTCACTTAAGTGCTAGTTAAAATTGGTGTAGCGCCTTAAAGCAGGGGGCTATTCCTCTAAATTATCAGTAGAAAAGAGAAACCGAAAAATTTCGTTTTTGAATGTTCAATAGTTTTCGCGGCACTTCAAAAAGTACTACATCAACATAGTTCAAAAAATTACTACAGCGCCATCTATGACACAAATGAAGAACTAACATCAAGATTCCGAATCGCGCTATTATGGTTCTGACCACAACTGTCGGGCAGCAGCCCACTAGACACAGCTCCTGTCTGGACTGAGGATCCACGCTTTTCTATGGAGGATGAAGAACTTTACACCCTGTTTTTCATACCTTTATAGTTTTACGTTATATTGTATTTAACTTTAGGATAAGCTAAGGCCTAATGAGGATTCGAACATTCCATAAACTGAAGATTTAATTAATTGTGTTTATCTTATTGACAATGCGTTGATTTTAGTATCAGCATTAAAATATTATCACATAATAAAACATGGATCTAATGATTTCTCACAGTTACATGCGGTATGTCGCACCTATAGCGGTAAAGTTCTAGGATGTGTAGTGGTACGATCACATAATTTATCGTGTTGTAGTATTTTGCATTTCTAGCCAAAATGCCAATTCTTTTCGTTACAACTTCATCCCTAAAAACACAAAACAGAATCAGCAACGTCCTCTTATGCGCTAAGCATAAGGTGGGACGCCCTCAGGCTCGGTGAGGCGACGACATTTGCAGGGTGGCTGGTAGCAACTAAATGTGAGTTGCCGAGTATCGAGTTGAGGGGCGCGCGATTGAGGAGGCCTATTTCCAGCAACTGCTGTAGGCTGATGATGAACATCTCTTACCTTTTAAAATAAACTTGACCACTAGATTGATGGTCTGCAGAGAATATGGTGGTTTCTTACCCTTGCCCGCCACCAGGACTTATTGTAGGAGTCTGTCTTGCTGTGGCCCGCGGCTTCACCCGGGTAAAGATCGGAAAATATCCCACGGGCATATAAATATACTACCTGCATAAAAAATCCTTACTTAAGTGATGATTTTATCGAAATCCGTTGAGTCGTTATGTGTCTTTGCTCGTCATATCTCTACTGGTAATAGCCAATTCTCGGATCTACAGATACTTTCAGAGCCTCCATATGGTGTGTCTCGCAATTCGATGACATTGCGCCATTTTTTAAGTACTGGGGGTACCATGAAAACCATGGGATATACATACATGATGTATGGGACAAACTCTGTTATTTTTTCTTTCTATGTTTATGTTGGAGGGGGGTCTAGAATTATCGCCTCAATGTTCATGGCAATAGTTTGCGGTATATCCCTTTCTCATGTATAATTCTACAGACAAACACACACTACATCAAATACAGCATTAACGCCATCAAAGCCAAATGCAATACAAACAAATACGAGCAGTCCATCAATGTATGCAATGGGCTCGTCACTGTTAGCGTCATCGGCTTGCCAGTTGAACTGCTGCCAAAGTGCACTACGTCAGAGTAGGGAGACCACACTGACCACACGTGTGAGATGTTCCGGTGATTTGTGTTTTGTTTTAATATTGTGTGTTGGCATAGTTGTGCTAATAGAGAAAATGTTCTGCTGTTTTATTGAGAGCGCGTGCTAGCCAACAATATCAGCTGCAAGGGAAAGTCATTTGCTTTTGTTGTAGTTTTAATATTATTCCTGGAGAAAGATCAGTCTAGAAAGCCTTCTCCAATTAAATGAATTAACTAGCTTCGTTAGTTAGAAAATAAAATATGACTGTACCCATGCACTTAAATACTTCGTTATAATTAATCACAATATAATAATACACTTTGTAGTAGACAATAATATCCGATATATCTCTGAAGGCAATTTTAACTGTAAAGTTCCTATAAAGATATAAACAATATACATCACGCATCCCCGAAGGGTTAGGTACCTAATAGTAGGGAGGTAGGTACACCCATATTTCTTCAGTTATGTTTAAGTCCCATGTAACAGGGGGGCGAGCCTATTACCATCAACAGGGCACACATCCAGACTCCGTAGCTGTCTACTGAGAAATTCTTCGTGGAAAAACCGAATAACACTTTGCTCGACCCGGAAATCGTACCCGTACTACTAGACCATCGAGGCATTTTTTGTTTTGTTTCTTAAGTAGAGTTGACCTTCAAAAATGCATTTAAAAAGTACCTACACAAAGTATTTTCTTACCTAAACACTTGAAAAAAAGCTCCGACTGAAAAGGCACTTGATGAACATAATCCCTTACGACAACTGTGGTAAACATTGTTAGCAGCACTTGGTTTCAAGTAGAACCTGTGTTAATACATTTGAGTACCTGGTTGCTATCAGCTCTTTATCTACGAGTATAAAGTATCTAACTCCTGTTACTAAGTATTTTGAAAATCATTTAACATCATTACATTGCGCCTATATTTCCCCAAGGTTAGGCATAGGTGTACCATAGTACACCCAGTTATGTTATTTATGTCCTATGTAGAATGCGAGTTATGACACAAAAAAACAGAAACCATTATCATCATCTTCCTACCCTAGCCCCATTCTACTTGGGGTCGACGCAAGACGTTTTTTTCATTCTCCCCCGGCAGTCGTCACGGCATCATTTACTCCTTTCTCTTTCATATAATTCCTCACACAATCCATCCAACTTTGGTCTTTCTCTCCCTTTCCATCCATCAACATTCATGTCCATCACTCTTTTAGTCACATGCGTTTCATCCCTCCTCATTACATGTCCATACCAAGATAAACGACAAACAGAAACCACAAAATATAATTAATTGGGGTAATGCTGTAAAATCTCCTTCTGCCAAAGAGTGTCCTTCAAAAGCGTACAAGTAAGATAAACGGTTTCCAAATCCCCACTTCTCCAACTTAGGTGCCCTGTGAGTTAATATTAACAGAAGAAGGACGCTGCTCCCTATTCCCTTGAAAATTATTTTTAGTTGTCGGTACACAGGTTTTAAAGAACTGGTTTTAAATGCACACTTCTGGAGACAGTTGGAATCCAATTTTATTTTTGTATTCGCGCTCATCCAGCAATACTTAGTAATCCTGTAATTGCCAGGAGCTGTTTAGCATAGGTATAGGTGTGAACCGGTCCTGCACTCATTAACAAGAGCCAGACTAGTTCCTTAGTTTACATAAATAACAAACAAAATGTCGTTTGAACTTTATAACCTTTAGGATGGCCAGATTTACTTGGTTGCTGTACAGCATCCTAATTTCGTAACAAACTTGCTATCGCCATTACTTTTCATCCAAGATTACAAGAAAATTCGAGAAATTTAATAAATCTATATACTTATAATAAATTTGTAGAGAGGTCAATTCTGTACATGAAATATATTTCCAAAATAACTATCAGGGGGTGATTAGGGATCGATACTGATGCCAAAAATGCAATCAGTAAAATTTTTGTCTGTCTGTCTGTCTGTCTGTCTGTCTGTATAACCGTTATAGAAACAAAAACTACTCGACGGATTTTAACGAAACTTGGTACAATTATTTTTCATACTCCTGAGTTGGTTATAGTATACTTTTCATCACGCTACAATCAATAGGAGCAGAGCAGTGAACGGAAATGTTGGGAAAACGGGAGAAGTTACTCCATTTTTTAAGCTTCCGTCGCGTGTGCAACCTTAATGGTTAAAGCTACACAGAAATCATGTATGACGGAAATATTCTCCTTAAAATTATATAAAAAATATCCCACGACAGCATATGTCTATCTTTTATGGTTGACTCACAATATCACGTGTAACTCCCGATAGCTTAGCAGTTCGAAGCTTTCTGATTATATTTGTCTAGGGGTAAAATAGGGGATGGAAGTTTATATGAAAGTCCGTCAGTTTTGTAGTTAGGATATTCAAATTTTGTGTTTAGGCTGACAATTAAAAATTAATTTATACGTGTCTCAGCGGATGAAGGTAAGTAACTATGTTTGTTCGGGTGGGATATTTTTCGACATCCACGCGGGCGAAGCCGCTGGCAGAAGCTAGTAAATAAAAATATATTTAAAAGTTAGATTTAACCGATATGCTTACGTACAAAATAAAATTAAAATTATTTATTTAAAAAAGGATTACCTGCATGGGGGGTTACTATGATGGTTTAAAGCAGGAGTAATTCCAGTGTGGGGTAGAGATGGCGCTAGACGACCTGACTCTGACTTCATAGTCGGCCACCTGACCAGCAATACTAAATTTTTCTAGCTTTTCAAATAATTGTTTGTTGGCTTGTTTGTTGTTTGTGTTTGTTTGTTTTGTTTGTTTGTTTGTTTTGTTTGTTGTTGTCTTTTGTTGTTGTTTCTTAGAAACAAAGTAGCAATAAATAGAAAATCAAACGCATGGTGGGCAGCTTATTTGCTACATCATAAAATAGATAATAGTACTTATTGAAAGGATGCATAGGTAAGTATTTCAGTAGTTCAAACAAGCCGCTGTTTACATATAATTACTTGTTAGATTAGAAGCTGATTAATAATATTTCTTCCTGTTGCTAAGAGTGTAAGGTTATCAGTTGCATCGTCGATAAATTGATATTATGATAACAGGAAATTGCATGTTTTAAGTGCACTTTGATTTCTGAAGTACCGAGGTGCTTATGTAGTTTTTATTGTATTGTTTCCGTTGGTGATAGTCCGCGAAACGCATCATCATCATCATTTCAGTCAAAAGTCGTCCACTGCTGGACATAGGCCTCCCCCAAGTGTCGCCAAATTGACCGGTCCCGTGCGACTCATCGGTAGGCATCTCGACAGGTCAGATCATCGGTCCACCTAGTGGGAGGCCTTTCACCGCAACGTCTTCCGGTTCGCGGTCGCAATTCCAGAACTTTTCGGCCCCATCGGGCATCTGTTCTGCGAGTAATGTGCCCTGCCCACTTTCACTCGAGTTTGGCAATTCTAATTCTGTCCATGAAAGTGTCTTTGTGAAAAAGAAGTAGCCGGCACGCGCGCACCTCCTGCGCCGCTCAAGTACGGCGCGTAGAAAGCGCGCGACCGGCGCGCGGACGGCGCAGGGGCTGCGTACCGACATAAAATGCACGCGCGCAGCTCGCAAACGGCTCGCAAGCTGCACATTCGCGGCACATTCGCTAGATGTGGACGCACCCTAACAGTTCAGATTCACTTGTTTCCATACAAAATAGAATCTTGGACTGTTACATGACAGGCGAATGCTCGCGGTGAGGGAGCACCATAAGACGTAGTCGTAGTAGTAAGGTTATAATTACTTTTATATTAGTGGTCGACGTACGGACATCACTCTGAGAAAAAAAACCAGCAGTATAAATACCACCATCCTCATAAAAGTCCATCGCATGGTGCCCCTACTCGGATGTGAGTTTCTGTAGTATAAGTGCACACCTTGACTCTGCGCAATCGCACGTTCAAGGGTACAACATGAGTAATTGTGCAACATTGCATAATGCCATCACCTGCGCCCAATGTTGCGCTACCGAGAATTACTTTTAGGAAATAGTTTATTTTAGGATTCTGATTAGTTGTGACGGGATAGGCTCGATGTTTATTAATGTTTATTAAATTATAGCGATACAATTTTTTGGCTACTGTTTCTGTTATTTATTTGTGTTGCAAATAGAGATCAAAGGAATCCTAAAATATATTTTAAGATGCATTAGATGCAATTCAAACAAACATACTTATTTAATTTTTTATCGGTATGTCCTAGAATCAGAAATTCGAAGGCATGGAGTTATGACGTCCACCAACTCGCATTGGGCCCGCGTAGTGGTTTACAGCTCACTCCCTTTCATAGAGAGAAGACCTGTGTCCCAGCAGTGGGAACATTATGGGCTGATTATGCTTATGCTATTTAAAGTGTTCTAGAACTAAAAAAATCGAAAAAATTGCGAGTATTGTGACATCTATCAACGAATGATGAAGAAGAGAAGTCCTGTGTCTCAGCAGTGAAAATGCTAATAAAAAGATATATATATATTATTATTAATAAAATAAAAAGATTATGCTTTTGTCATTTTATGGCCGCTGCATCTTGAATCAAAATGCAAATAGGATCTCAATCGTAAAGAGACATAGTTCAACTAGATAGACATTGCAATGGTTCATAAAGTTAAGTTATTTTGCCAATCAACATGGGTTGTTGAACCGGTAGTCTCGAGACACGTAATAAAATCACACAGTAATTCCAAGGACCTGAACTGCATTCTTCAATTAAAACAGCTTTTTGCTTCATAAAAACACCACGATCCTACTCAATAACATTTAACAACATTTTAATTACTATTAATAACGATAAACATTCTTTTTGAAATAAAAACGCTGATATTATCATAAGTGCTTCCAGCTGCAGACACTCATGAGGTACTTAGTGAATCGCTCCCGTGATACCTATATCAGATTTGTGGTCTTTGTAAATGCTAGCATATCACCCTTAGTCTTCGAAAGCCCCTAGATATCATGTCTCTGACTCCATCTTATCATCATCTACCTAGCTTTTTCTCACATATGTTAGGTCAGCTTCCAGTCTAACTCGATCCTAACAACACTTATATACGTGTACACTCCTTGGTAAGACTAGTTGTCAGAATTTCGAGGTTCTGTAAACCCATAATGATTGTCAAAGATTCGCGCTTGACAGTCAGAACTATACGGAAAATTTAAGAAATAATTTGCTACTATCGCCTAGAGCTTAATGTTATGCAGTCAAGGAACTTTAATAAGAAGTACTAAGCTCCTTGTATACAATGCATCCCGATAAATTTCCTCGAGAGTAGAATTATGAACGATCTTGCATTTCGGGCAATAGATTTGACAGCTATAGGGTCATTTAGTTGGGCTTTTCTGAATTATTCTTTCACACTTTCGCAAAAGAAAACAACTATTTTAGCCTGTTTACCCGCATAGTTGAAAAATCAATATTTTCAGTAAATTATGTATGAAGCTATTACATAATAAAATATGCAACCATCCATTTCCAGGCCTTGGCAGCAACGGCTTTACGTACCAACTGGCCAGTTATCTGATATTTTATGTGACAACACCTGCAATACATCAGCCATATGAGATCAGAGGTGCATCTGTTTGTTGCAATATAGTTCAAGAGTAAACTAAAAACAAAAACGACTTTATGTTTATGTACCGGTACAATAAAGGTCAAGAGGTCGCATTCTACAACAATGATTTATTGACGAAAGTTACGTCAATCATTCTGTAGAGGTTAGATAGCTCCATGTAAAATACTGGTATTCCGCTGCATCCGGTTAGTCTGGATGCCGACCCCAACACAGTTGGGAAAAGGCTAGGCAGATGATGTTAAAATCAAAATCAAAATATTTTATTTCACATAGGCCTCGATGCGCACTTATAAAACGTCGACAAAAAGGTGCACGGTTCGAGTTGGTCGTTTCCTATGGAGAAGAACCGGCAAGAAACTCCATGGTTACTCTTTTCAAATCATTTGGTATTACAATATTATTATGGATACAGCATTTGTACTTAAGTATGGGGGGACAGCGTAGGCCCGACAATAAGTCGTTGCTTACTACACAAAAAACGTAGAACAAAATAAAGAGTTAGCAAGCAGCTGGGAATCTACAAAGCTAGTTACGTCAATCCCTCTGCCTAATCTTTTCTCAACTATGTTAGGGTCGGCTTCCAGTCTAACCGTAGTAACTGAATTTCAGTTTTTGCCATCGCATGATTGTCTATTTGATCTCCACAATATAGTAACACCGTAACCAATGCCACATGGTAAGATTGGGTGTCAAACTGTCGGTCTTTTGACCGCCTGGTACGACTGTCAAAGATCTGCGAATAATAACTAGAACATGAAATAACATCACGCCTGTAATCCCCGAAAGGGTAAGGCAGAGGTGTAGCTAATAGTACACCCACAATTGCCAGTTACGTTAAAGTCCCATGTAATAGGGGGCGAACCTATTGCCATCAACCGGGCACAGATCCAGACTCCGTGGCTGCTACTGAGAAATTCCTGATGGAAAAACCCAATAACACTTTTCCCGACCCTGGAGTCGAACCCTAGACCTCTTGGTTAGCAGTCGTGCTTGCAACCACTAGACCAAGGAGGCAGTCAATAATAACCAGGACTAACCGTTAACGTGATTTTCGAAGCACTGGGATGATTAGGTCTTTGATAAGTTCCTGAACATCATTGATGGGACAAAATCTCACTGAATATTTAAGAAACCCCTTGTAAATAGGCTATAACTACGATCAACCTACATATTACCAAGACTAAATATTGTTTATTTTGGATCCACGCAAAAGCGGTTGAGCCACAAACCGATAACACATCCCGCAGTATTTAAAAATAATCTGTATCGGAAGAATATAAATAATTTTAATACATAATCTAATTATATAGGTGTTCCCGCGTCAATCAATGTTAAAACCTTGGCAATGAGTAGAACGCGGTGTGGCCTTACCATTAGCGAGTTATTTGTCAGTGCACACGTTATTAATGCAAAAACAAAACACGTGCAATACAGATGTATGATGCACTCCAATTATGACATGACTTGTTAATTTTCTTGTATTGGGACATCGTTATTTTAATCTATTAGAATAAAAGGAACGGAAAGTAAAGGGAACGAAGCGGCTGCTGGGAAATATCTAATGGAAAAATCTAATAATGTACCATATTTCACGACAATTAAGAAAATAATCTTGAATCTTGAATAACATTAATTAATTAATTTTAATTTGCCTAACGTGAGTGTCAAAACTTATGCGAAGACTACACTGGTGCCAAAGTATTCGGCCAACATAATAATTCAAACTCAAAATTCAAAATCATTTATTTCAATCTATTCATGATCATATTATTATGCTTGTACATTTATAATTAAATTATAAAATTTCAATCACAATAAATATATGTATATATAAAATTATTAATTAAATAATATAAATAAAATAATCTATACATATAAAATTCAAAGTCCTGACTGACTGACTGACTGACTGACTGACTGATACATCAACGCACAGCCCAAACCGCTGGTCCTTGAATCATGAAATTTGGAGAATGTACTCTTTGTGGCGAGTAGGTATCCACTAAGAAAGGGTTTTTTGAAATGCCACCCCTAAGAGGGTGAAATGGGGTGTTGAATTTTCTGTGAATCTCTCTCGAGGTCGATTGACTTGAAAATGTGTCTACATAATAAATACTTCAGTTAAAATGATGAGATACGTGTATCACAGTTTTTCCAAAATCATCCCCCAATTTAAAATTCAATGTCTTGACTGGCTGACTGATACATCAAAGCACAGCCCAAACCGCTGGTTCTAGAGACATTAAATTTGGAGAATGTACTCTTTATGGAGAGTAGGTATCCACTAAGAAAGGGTTTTTTGAAATTCCACCCCTAATAGGGTGAAATGGGATTTTGAATTTTATGAGAAACTTTTTATTCTTGTAGTCAGTTGACTTAAACATGTGTCTACATAATATCTCATGAGATACGTGTAGGTATCACAGTTTTTCCAAAATCATCCCCCAATTTAAAATTCCATGCCCTAACTGGCTGACTGATATACCAACGCACAGCCCAAACCGCGGGTCCCAGAGACATGAAAATTGGAGGGTGTATTCTTTAAATTGTAGAGTAAGTATCATTTTTTCGAAATTCCTACCCATTAGAGGGTGAAATGGGGTGTTGAATTTTCTGTGAAACTTTTTATTCTCGGGGTCGATTGACTTGAAAATTTGTGTACATACTCTTCAGATAAAACCCAGTAAATCCGATGTCCAATCTCAAATCAAGGTATCAATATTTCACGAATCTAATTTAATTGATATAACTTTAAACTAATATTTGCAAGTTATAAGCAAGTACATGTAAATCTATGTAAGTATGTATTATAGATAGATACGTAGATTACTTATTATCCCAGAAGTAAGATCCCGTGGGCTATTCCCTAACTCCACGCGGGCGAAGCCGCGGGCATAAGCTAGTAACAATAATAAAATACATGTTTAATACTTGTTTAATTGGACATAATAATATCCTTCACTTATTGCCGACAAACTGCTTAGCAGTTTCAACAAATACTGATTACTGTTAAATTATTGTGTTTTTATTTGGGAAAACTTTAGCGCAGAAATCTCGATGTTTTGATATTTTGTCATCACATCACTAAAACCAAATGCATTGCACATGAATACCTAACTGATTAACAAACTGCTCCGCTCATCGCATGGCCTCAGTAATGATATCACCACGTCATACCGACCGTCTGTCTTGCGTTCTATCTAGTACTAACTATTTAATTTAGTCCTGCGTCCATACTATTTGGTAAACCTCGTCGTCGATATATTTAGCTCAACGTTATGTCCACCGGTGCTGAAATAACTTTATTTAAATGAAGGTTAGGATATAAAATGGATTATTTTAATGCCATACAGAAGCCGACTAGAATTTCTGGAATAGTTTAGGTTAATAATGTCAATGTGGCGACACTTGGGCGAGACCTATGTCCAGCAGTGGACGTCTTTGGACTGAAATGATGATGATGATGAATAATGTCACATCACTTCTGCTGGGTCACAAGCTCCCCATCTGTGGTAGACAATGGGCCATTAACTAACAGGGAATGTAACTGTTCCTAAATGACCACCCCAGGCTGATAAAATTTTCGCTTTTCCTAAATCATGCTAATTAGTATTAAGGTCGGTTTTGGCGGGTTTGTAAAAGTAGCATGTCGTCAAATTTTTCATGGACTTACCTGTTCTTTAAGGATGTTTTCGTTCACCGATATTCAAGCAATAGTTATCAAGAAGTTCCCGAAAGCAACGTACCTTTAGCTAACTTTGAAGTTTTGAACCAGAAGGAATCTGCGTGACCATTGAGTTCCCATTACTCCGCTGCTCTTCTGATGGCGCTTGAAAACTAATCAATGACTGTCTTCCTACCCTCGTCCTACGTTACTCGCAGTGCTGGTGTTATCCTGGGCGCGACAGGCGACGGCCCGGGGCGCCAAATTTGGGGGGGCGCCGAGATCTGGGGCTGACACGGCAACGATTTAGACCCGTAACATTGGTTCAGCAAAAAATTAACACTTGATAGTGGTTTCCTAAAGTGGGCGCCACAATCCAAAAGGCGCCCGGGGCGTCAGTGGCCCTAACGCAGCTGGTACTGGTTACTCGGAGTCGGCACAACATGTTTTTTCTTCCATTCTTCCCTGTCAACTGTCATGCTATTTACTAAGTCCTTTTTTACTACTACTAATCAATACGATGCCTCTTCCCAGGTAAACGAGTGCTGGACGAAGTTCGAGTTCCGGGTGAAGAAGATCGAGCATGACGCGCGCCGTGCCGCCGTGTACAGCTGCGACTGTCACCACAAGTTCTTGCTGGGACACATGATTGTGTTCCGCATGCATCTAAATAAGGTAACTAACAACAATTCCTCAGTCAGTAGCAAGCTCTTAGTCTGAATTTATGTTTAACAAGGAATGGAAAAATGGAATGCAAAATGACAGATACAGATTTCTTTTGTTGATCTGTCATTTTGTCGATTCTTCCGTCGACAAAACCCGTTTCTACGGTGGTCATGCTATGCGTGCAGGATAAAAATTTAGACTTTCTTATTAGTATCAAGTACATACTATTCGAGGAATGGAACCAGCAATGTAGATAATTTGATTAAACTCTAATTTTCCGCATTTTGTGCTTAAGATTGCGGAAATATTTATAACTATAGTCAGTACCCAGCTCCAACTAGTTGGTTTTTCCTGTAACTTAACCGCCATAGGAACTGGAATTTGATTTAATTTTTTGCAAACCTTTTCAGGTGGCCTACCATGACGTCTTAAAGCAGGAGTAATTCCAGTGAGCGAAAGAGATGGCGCTGGACGACCTGTATAGCCCTGTCTCTTTCCCACACTGGAATTACTCCTGCTTTAGGACGTCATAGTAACCCCCCAGATAATATTCCGCTGTCAATTTTTTGCCTTTAAAGCAAAGTAGAATTAGAGATGTAGACACAGTGTGTAGAAAAGACATAACAGGAAAATTGAAACTGGAACTTAAAACAAAATGATACCTATATAAAATAAACATACATACAAATATACACATATAAAAAACTTTAGTACTTTTAAGAGAACTTTTTTCAATGATTATAAAATATGTAGTCGGACGTTTAACATAATATGTAGTATTTCATAGCAAATTCAGTTACGCCCATTTTAACGACGTTTTCTTACATATTTTCAGAGCGAAGATTATTTGAAGAGATGCGACAAAGTCACCAAAGGCTGTAATCGACCGTGCGAGGTATGTATGAGAAAGAACATTACTGTTTCTTCCTCCTATTGTGTAATCATTACAGTAATGAATAATTCCTATGCTGCTCGGGGATTAACAGTGAAAGTGTATCAATTAATTGTCATGTTATGTAAGTTGTGAAACTTAAATGGAATAATAATGCATGCAGACTAGATTATCTTGTTCCGGATTTTTTAAGCTTGATCCAAATCCAAGATTCTATAATGTTTGTTAGCTTTCGCAAGGTGCGGATACGAACTAACTGTATAAAGTTTCGACACACAGAGAACACCTCTGACCCAGCAATGTTATAGTCTGATTAATTTCTGTCATTAACTCAATCCTCTTCTTCTCGAACCTGGACAGCTCTGTCGTTTGCCTGATTCAAGTCCTGAAGGGTGCATTAGTTGTGCACGACGGGCAGCAGAGGAGGCGTGCAGGACATATCCTTTGTTGGAGCTCCACACTCGCATTGTGTCCGAGATGGGGCGATTATATTAATAACTCAATATTGACATCTCTGACCGCCAATTTTGTGGCTGACTTTCTATTTTCTTTTGCGTACAGAGGAGAAAGGCCCCTATCCCAGCAGTAGGCATACAATGGTTGGCTTATGAGTAACCCATGGAGTTTCTTGTCCTTTCTTCTCCATAGAGATAAACGTTTTGGAATAGGCATCTAGATTCAAATTTCTGATTAACTCACCGACTCCTTGACGATTCAAAAGTGTTAATGGTTGAACTTGAATTGAAATATATGCTTTTGCTTTGAGTTTGCATAATAATGCCTTGATCAAACCTTTGAGTTAATTTAAACCATTTACTCAGTATAAATAAACTAAATACAGCTTTTAATTACGTGATTACCAAAACTAACTCCTCAAATTCTCCGTCCACAGCTCACACCCCGGGTCAGACGCTGGCAACGCCTCGCCCGCTCCGAGATCCACCGAGTACGAGAGGACATTCCGTTCACCGAGCGATACTATCGGGACGTGGTGTCCCATGCCCGTCGGAAACTGAACCATCTGAAGAAGCAAGCCATTAGCAAGTCCTGTGACACCGTCGAGGAATATAAGTACTGTATAAGTAAAGGCTAGAACGAATAGGTCTTGTGGGTTTTGGTGGAGTCGAAATTAAGCGAAAGCGATTAAGAATTAGCCGTGATTAAGAATTAGAGAGATAGGGATCTTTTTCATCCTTCGAAGCTGTTTCAATGTCCCATGGTTTATTATAGTCCATAAGAGGTGCCTTGGGAAATTATGGAACACCCTAAAGAATTGATATTCTTTTTTTAAGACAACATCTGCACAAAATCTAAATAAACGAAAAGAAAACAGGCAATTATGTCAGGGATCGAAAAACTAGAGATGGTTGAGGAGTAGGTAACTAGACTCTGATCTCAAGGATGAAGCCTCTGGATGCAGCTAGATCAAGTCAATTTACCATAAATGTTATAAGTTGGCTCCAGGCGAACTTTCAGGCCAACCTGGTAACGTTAGGGTGTGAAAAGACTACGATCAGAAATTCCCCACATCATTGAACAAATTGTTTGGTGCACTTTCGACTTTAATCAAGACTTACAAAATCCATAATTGCAATTATGTGTCATATTAGTTAATTTAATATAGAAAAATTGTGTCAGTGATCAATTTTTATTGATAACCAGTGAAATTAATGAGATTGATGTTAGGTAGTTTGGTGACTATAGTATTAAATTGTTTCATTTTTAGCTCTGGTTACGATATGAAGTCAGATGGTAAACAAGCCATATCATGGTTCTGAATTGTCGAAAATTTGAGACACTTGGGACAATGTTTTGACAGCAGCACTGTTGGATATCTTTAAAGGGCTGCTCAAACCGGTACGGAAGTAAAGTGGACCGGCTGCGGACACTGACAGATAGTTCAGTAAATTATAATTATTGAAGTTCTGTGTCCTGAGTAGCGTTCGGAATTTGTTACCTTTAGTTAATGTTCGAATATTTTATTCCGATATAAATCCGAAATAAGGGACTACATAAATCGATTTGAAATAGTAGTAGGTTCCATAACGAAAAGAAAATAAAACGCAGGAAATAATTATGTGATTACTACTGCCCATTGAATATTCATAATTAGGAAGTACCTTATATTGTATCCTAAAAACTGCTTAATCCAAAAATAATATTGTATAACTTTAATTTTTAAGACTCAAAATTGCTTAGATTTAAAAATTATTGTACAAAGAAAACTAATTTATTTAGATAACAAATGAAATTGGGTTATGTAATTGGGAAATTGTGAGTTTTTAATTTTAAATGTGTTTTAAAAAAATGTTGTGATGACCCGTTTCACGCAGTATGCATTCGAAACAATAAAAATGTAGGTTCAAGCCAATTTTTTTTTCAATAATTTATGTACCAGTACAGTGGTACGTTTTCTGTCAATATTCACATAATTATTATGGACACGATCTGCTACTATGTATAATGGAACAATTAATGCCATTCAAGCCAGTGTCGATACCAACGTTAACTTTTTTTTTTTTCGTGTAAAACGGGCCATTACAGTATTTTAATAGTTTAAAATTCGGTATACAGACGCACTGTGATAGTTTATAAAATAAATATAATTTAATTTGAAAATTAAGTTTGAATGTAACGTGTAGTTTAAATATTTGTTGTATGTTTAACGACATGTATTATCTATTTTTGTTTATGCATCTGTATTTTGGGTATGTTTATCATTTTTTATTTTAGGTAAAATTATATAAGATTGTAGTACTTTTTTCAGGAGTCAGATGTTTAAAACTAAAATTCAAATGGCTGTCCTCAAAATATTCTTACGTATTCTTCATTCTCTTATTACATCATCATCATTTTTTACCCTTGTATTGTATTGTATTGTATAACGGGCTGGTGTCCGCAACTCCACGTCAAAGCACGATTTTTTTACCCTTATTCCAATTTATTTGGTGTCGGTGTAGTACGTCTTATTCTTCCATACTTTTGTGTTACTTTATTACGTCATCACAGTAGTCACCTATAGCAGTGATAGTCTAGTGGTATGACCGTCGGACTGCCAAGTCATATGGTAGCGAGTTCGAACCCTAGGCACGCACCTCTGATTTTTCAGATTCATGTGCATATTGTATCATTTTCAGATGCTTTGGTGAAGGAAAACATCGTGAGGAAACCATCATACCTGAGAGATATTTCTTGACGGCAGGTTAAGCCAAGTCAGACCTAAAATTCGTTCGAACTAACCACACGATTAAGAAGAACAGCAGTCATCTGCTTTCTAGCCATATCATGCTTCACACAGTTCATCCATCGTTTCTTTGGTTAAGAGTAGACTTTTATAGTCATCCAAATACATAAACAAAAGTATAAAATGTAATCTACTAACCTTCCACTATTTACTTGCCGGTATGTATTCAAGTGTCTCTTCCGATAAATGTAAATGATTGCTACATAGACCATTGTTTATTTTTAAAATAATTTATCGAAGAGAGAATCCAAAATGACAGATGCACAATAAAAATAAAATCAAATACGTAAGAAGTACAATTGTTTGTTTTTTAATAAAATTATGAACTAATACACCAACTTTGTTGTTAATGTTATTGTAAAAATGTATTTGACAATTTATTTTTGTAATAAATATTTTAACATTATTATTTTTTGTTTTTATTCTTGCTTACTTTGTCAGTTATTTGCAATTTAAGTCATCATCTGCCTAGCCTTTTCCAAATTATGTTGGGGTCGGCTTTCAGTCTCACCGGGTGCAGCTGAATACCAGTATTTTACATGGAGCGACTGCCTATCTGACCTCCACAACCCAGATGGTACTGGGTAATACGATACCCCTTGGTGAGATTGGTTGTCAGACTTTCGGGCCACTGACTACTTGTAACGACTGTCAAAAATCTACAATTGACAGCCGGGACTAACGGCTTAACGTGCTTTCCGAGGCTTTAAGTATTCACGTTTATTTCCTCCTAGGGCATTCTTAGGTAAGGTAAGCAGGATTTTCACCATGCAACAAGACAAGGTAAATATAAACTAACTTGGGTGTGGAGGATTATGGCACACTCCTCATAATTATAGAGGAGGACTGTGTCACAACAATGAGAACGCTATGCCTAATATTTGGGGGAATTAAAATTTTATTTTTGAGAAATGCATTATTAAGTTATTATTTACGGACATACTGTACTACAGAGAGCGAAATAATTAGTCCACGAATTGTTTAGGAAGGGAAACGTGTTCGATACACAATCACAAGTTATTCAATACGACCTTGATGTGCAGTGACTGCAGGCAAATAAATATTGAATCAATCTGTCGACAGATAACCCGGGGTTATCGAGTCGCTGCATGCGTAGGGTTAGACAGACAAACAGTACTGTCATTATGTGAGAAAATGGGGGAAAACCTCTTCATATAATAGTGTACTGCCAAGGCTTTTGCCATTGGCAATTATTTTTGTTAAGAAAGTAGTGCGGTGAAGGTTATTTGAACCAAAAAAAACTGATCTTGACAATAAATGAGAATCCCAAGAGAGAACGTATACAAGTGTGATGGGAAATTTAATGTAAAACAGTTACAGTTATTGGAGTCATCGTAATAAAGAGACCTTTTCCACACTATGAACTTTAAATAAAATCAGAAAATTATAACAGCAACTTACTAACAACTAACCTATGATCATAAAGACGTCGAACCAACTAACTAATAAAGTAGAACTTATGGCACTCGGCTTGACTACAGGCAAGAGTGCTGAAATTCAGCATATTCTCTGAATTCTACTTACGCCATATTTGCTTAGATGTTTACCTCTATTATCTTTTACGCAAGTTGTAAAACAACCTTTGAACTAAACTGCGTTCTGTTTCAGATTATGATATAAATTATTTATTTACAAAATAAATTGCTAACTTTACTTCAAATCGAGTTTAATCTGCTTCAGATAAGGCAATTCACATCGTGCTCTCGACTAGCTCACTGCACTATGAGAAAATAATAATTATTATGTAAATAAATTGTTTTTGAAAAATGTTTTTATTTAAATTATTTATTTTTCTGTTGCCCTTACTGCGCAGGAGTGCTTCTTGTGAGGTAAGTCCACTTCCTTCTTGACTTGTTGACACTTTGACTAGACTGAGTTATTTGGTGTTATTGTTGGCAGTGTGGTCTAGACTAAGAATAGGATGCCCTACCCTACCGTGGGTGTGGTTATATCTAGACAACTATGAGATAATACTAGAAAGAAAGAAAGAAAGAAAGAAAATACATTAATTTGGTGTGCCAAATAAATGTATTTTGCCACAAGCGCACACAATATAAAAACAAAAATAATACAAAAAAAAAAAAAACAGAAAAAAGAAAAACTTAAAACTAAACAAAAACTACTACCAAGTTGCGTTCGTGTCTGTCAGGGCTGAATAAAAACAGTACAAAAATAAGCGGTCCAAGCGTATTCTATGGTGTCGTTTTTAGCAAACCAAAGACCACCTAATTTCTTCTCCTGGGCGCCGTTCCAGGGACACAAAAAGAGGAATCAGGTTTATGGTGTTCAACCCGTTTTCGCCAGTAGATAACGGTCTCATTAAAAGGTCCACCACACCAAAAGTGAATCGAGTGATAAACTGAACTTCATCTCACTCCTTTCTCGTGGTGTCGTCAGTCACTATAGGCCCTGTGGACTATAGTGACTGACTATACAATATCACCTTTTGTCGCTATATTATGCTCAATCTTTACAATTGTCAAGATTGAGCATTGGTCTAAGTTGGTAAACAAGCTAATTCCTTCTCCGCATGCTTCAACAAATGCCTTGTTTAAGCTAACTCCAAATAAACTCTTTATAAATTCCAGCACCATATTTTAAAGCCAGTCAACACAAAAGATCTGATCCAGAAATACGAGCGGGATCTCAACGCATCCAAAGTCCTGCAGAAGGATGACAGGAACCTGATGCTGAGCTGGGCTGATGACTACCAGATCAGGCGGCTGGACGTCACCATGAAGTACAGGTTGCAGATGGTGAAGCATCAGGAGCATAGCTTTAAGAGCAATGGGAATATTAAGGTGAGAAGTGCAGTTTTCTAAGCATTGATGTGATGATTGACAGCTAACAATTTTGATTAAGACCGAAAGGAAATTGTGGTAGGATGTGTGGAAGTTGATGACGTGTGACTTCTGGTGACTACGGAGATTGATGGCCATTTTTTTCTAAGATTATACACACTTACACTAGAATCCTAGAAAAAATGAGGCTCCATTGACACCAAATAAATAAGGATAAAGGTCGGAGGATGATATTGACGAACGACTATTATTCAGGGTGTAAACAGACCCTTCACGAAGCCGTCAACCAAGCATTCTGTACGACTAAGTAACTTCACGCAAAAATTATCGCTGGGAAACGACTACTTTTTTGGGGTGAAAAATCACGTTTTATGATAGGACTCGATAGAACGCACTCAAAGCATTGTGCTGATGGATGGATTGAATAGTGCGGGGGTCGTGGAGGTTTAAAGTAAAAATTAAAAACATGTTACGTATTAAAAAAACTTGCGAAAAAGTTGGAACTTTGACCCCCAATATCTCTGTAACTAGAAGGTTCCCAGGTATGGTCTAGAACAAAAAAATTATCGCAAAGACGGGGAGAGCAAATGCCTTTCGGATACGTTACGGGTCTATTTACACCCTTTATACTATGCACTCTAGGCAATACACTACCAAATAATCTAAACAAAGAGCAATCCAAAAAAATACTAATTCATTTTGCATTTCAGTGGATCGACTGCCTTTTTACTCATAGAAAAGAGATCAGACGATCCATCAGGTTCTACCATGATAATGAGCACGAATGCTTGAAGGCAGCCAGCTCCAAAGATACTGAGACGAAAGAAAAGGTGGAGCAAGTGGAAAAGGAGGTAATCGATCATTTTAAAACAGGTGTATAGAAGATATATGTAATAGAAAGATATTGTTAGTACACGGAGGGTAGGCCACCGCCACTGCACACAGATACCGAAAAAAAAACATTGAAAATATTTCTATTTCTATCTACTTTAGAATAAGGCCCGGACTCCACCAAGGCGGAGATTGGCGGAGCGGAGAGGAGATGTGTAAGATTCGACCAATCACAGTAGAGACTAGAGACGTAATGTAGATTTCAACCAATTTGATTGGTCGGTTTTCGCAAGTATCCTCTCCTCTCCGCTCGTCTCTGCTTTGGTGGAGTATGGGCCTTATGCCTTTCTATATCTAATCTTAACTGGACTTATACCGTCACTTACGGGATATCTTCCGTAATTGTTCATTATTTTGAGCTCCCGATATTTGCGCATGGCGCTTGCAACAGCGTCGAAATATCGGGAGCTCAAAATAATGAACAATCACGGAAGATATCCCGTAACTGACAGTATAAGTTTAGTTGTAAACCGTGAAAGCTTAAAACAGTGTTTAATCTTAACTGGCTGTTAATACTAGTTTTATTACGTGATAACTAATCACGTAAAAAATCGCATGAATCGTGTAAATGGCATGCCTCTAGTAGTAGGTAAATTAAGAAGGCTGTTACCTAATGGTTTAGATTTGTTTGCAGATATCGAGGTGGAGGAAGGGCTACCGATATCTGATCAATCTCTGCAATGATGAATACCCTAGAAATGAGAAGATGTCTCAGCATTGTTTGGTTGAATATGTAAGTACATTTTGATTGAAATCCAACTGAATGAAAATCGTTTAAATAAGCTACCGGAGATTTGGTCATGTAATAGACCAACGAAAATCTTAAATGATTAACAGTAGATACAACGACATACAGCATGTATCAGTAAGACGTCGTCCAACTATGTGAGGGTCGGCTTCCAGTCTAACCGGATGCAGCTGAATATCAGAATTTTACATGGAGTGACTGCCTATCTGCCCTCCACAACCCAGTTAGTACTGGATAATACGACACCCCTTGGTAAGACTGGTTGTCAGACTTTCGGACCACTGACTACCTGTAACGATTGTCAAAAATGTACAAATGGCAGCCGGGATCAATGGCTTAACGTGCTTTCCGAGGCACGCACCCATCCACGGGCCAAACTAGAGAACAGCTTAACCTAAAGATCGACCCCAGCGGTTGTTGTTATTTAGCTTCTCCTTTTGTATTTGTAATACATGCTGTATAAAAATAGTGAAAAGTAACTTTCAAACATCTATGTTTCAGATGCGAAACGACAACTACGATGAAGTGATCCAAAGACTCATGATCCTCAAGCAGCATGCCATGGACGACCTGTACAGCTACTTCAACTCCTCGCTCATCGCCCTGGAAGAATGTCTGAGGTCCCAGCTGTCCAGATATTTGGACAGAATCAGATCTATCATGGAAACTTTGAATAAATGTTACAGCTTGAACGCATGACCCGGAGAATTATATTTCAGAAATTTGTTTTATTTCTGGAGAATACGTAGCGATAGTAGGTAGTGGTAGTGGTGTGACCGTCGGGTTGCCAAGTCATAGGTCTCGAGTTCGAACCGAAATCGGAAATTTAAAAAAAATACAGCTGATCCCTACAAAAGTGCAATACCTACACGATTAAAACGCAAATTAACGTTCATAATAAATCTATCAAGTAGACAGAACTTCCCAGCGTACTTGTGTATGTTATATATGTCTTAAATGGGAGGTAAATAATTAAAACAAGACATTCGATATAAAATCTCTTTATTGCTCTTTCGTTGTTAAATAATACTTGAAGGTATAAAAATATATATTTACATCTTGGTACTTAACTTACTGACTATTTATTTGTATTATTGAGTTTATTTACTAAGGGACTATTTGTCAGCTCAATAAAATAAATTTGTTTTGGAGGAATGTATTTTACGTCGTTAGTCTGGCTACAAAATGTATCACTTTAAAACCTAGGCAGGCTAAATACCTAGCATATCGCTGTTTCTGTTGGATAAAATTGCGATTATTGAAAATCAAAACTGAACCTTAATTTAAAGGCTACATACATTACTTATATCACTTTCAGAATAAATTGTTTCGAGTTATGTTCTAACGTTACAATAGGTACGTCCTTTGTCACAATTACTGCGCAGTCAATGCAAAATTTTCACTGATGTTCTTAATAATCAGTAAAGAAAAATTCCAAGGCCAGTCGATTTTTCGAAGGCGATTATTATTAGTTGATTTGCTATTTACAAGATTTATGTACCTAATAAAAACTATCATAATTTCTGAAAATCTTTACAGAATACAAATTTAAAACCACAAGCACACAATCAACATTTTACATCATATAAAAATGCGCCCGCGCTTATAAATCTCCTACCTCTACGTAGGTTTCATAGAAAAATTATAAAAAATACATTATACTCTGAAATTGGTCCCCTAAAACACTAGTCTTAATGTAATGTCTTAAATAATATTGTATTTTGTACAATATTTTGTAATTTACAATATATTTATATGGCAGTAGTCAACACACAAGAACAGGGAAAATAATTTAGATTATAAATCTAAGGTTAGTCTAAAGATTGGCTAAGATTTAATGAGATTCAAGACAAGATTCTAGACACAAATATTTAGAAAAATATATTTTAAAGATGGTTTTTTTGACAGTCTACTGAGAATTTTCACGATTTTCCTTTTTGAATGTTTAATATTGCAATGTTTAACATAAAATCTTAAGAAAGGTATTTAGGTATAGTTTTCGTTGCGGCGGGACCATTGAGTGTCACGTGTCCGTGCACAACATGGTGTACACACCGCTTCTTCGTAAATAAGCCATCGTGGAGAGGAAATCAAAATATAAAGTTTAGAACATCTAGGTAGGTACTCCAAAAAGGAACAACTTGAAATAATTATTATAAACAATTTAAGTATTTATAAGGAATTTGTTCCTAAAATAAAAATAAATGGACGTTGTCAATGTATCACAAAAAGAAAGTTTTTATAAAATGGTAACAAAAATATAATTTATATCTTCAGACAGTCTTACTTTGAGTCACGATAATTACTTATTTTGTAACATAAGTGTTACTCTTGCTGCAAATATTGTAACATTGTATGTTACATTGGGAGTAAATGTTACAAAAATAGTAATTTCGTTGTTTATTGTAAATACATTGCCAACATGCACTAACTAGTTACAGCATATTTACACGTAGCTTTTTATTTATAAATCTGCCACCATTTTGTGTTGATGTATCTGGAACAAAAACTATTCGCTATAATTTTTACTTTTTATAATCTGAGAATACATTATTTGTTAGCAGAAGGTGTCCAAATAGACAAAAGCGTATGGGCAAATCTGTCCGAACACTCATTCAAGTAAAAATAATTTATATTGGGAAAAAACAATGATATCATAAACTTACCATCAGAGTACTCCCAACCCTGAGGGTCTAGGTGGCGGTTCTGGCGTGTCTGGTGATGGCGGCTTAAACGTGCTGCCCTGAAAACAATACTAACAGTTTAAAACATAGTTCATCAGATGATGGGGCTAGGCAGTAGCTACTTTTCCCATATATGTAGGGATCGGCTTCCAATCTAACCGGATGCAGATGAATACCGTGTAGTCTATTTTTATAAATATACGCTACGATCTGTCCGCCTTCATGAAAGATTGGACTACATCTTCCAACGGCATGACATATGAAGTGGAGGGAGGTCTTTGCCCAACAGTGGGACAGTATAGGCTGATATAATAATAAAATTTAGAGCCATACCTGGAACCCAAGTGCAGCTTCAAGTGGCGTCGGTGACTCTCCGCCTAACGTCGCGTAGTCACCAAACCTCTCGGTCGTTCGACTGCCTTGTATCGTCGCGTAAGTGTTGTCAGTCTGAAAAAAAAACAGGATTAGAAATAGAAAAGAGTCAGATAACAGATAATGAACTCGTCATTGATACTGATTTCAACCGCTTTATTTCGGCGTTGGGTATGGCAACATGGTCTGTTTTCAGTAAACTACTTTGCCATAGAGTTTAGATGTTTAAGTTGATGTTATTTAGGCTGCGGCCGTATACGTCGTTTCGATATATTGATTTTGCTATTTGCATATCAGACTGAATCAAAAGCAAGATAATGGACATAAGTGAATTTTGGTAATGAGATGACAGCCCCTTCCTTCAAACCATGCCTCACCCACATGTGCCTAGCCTTTTCCCAACTATTTTGGTGTCGACTTCCAGTCTGACCAGATGCCGCTGAATAGCAGTATTTTACATAGAACGACTGCCTATTTGACCTCCACAACCCAGTTAGTACTGGGTAATACGATACCCATAGGTAAGACCGGTTGTAAGTCTTTGGGGCCGCAGACTAACGACTGTCAAATATCTACAACTAACAACCGGAACCAACGGCTTAACGTAATGGGTCCCATCCACGGACCAAATGGGGCAAGCGCGCTTTAACTTGAATACCGACCCGAGTGGCTGTTATCGTTTAGCCACGATCTCCTCGCAAGCCAACGTCTAGAAAATTCAAATTATTCCACGTACCGGTGCCGGCTCAGCGGCTGGCTGTTCGTTCTGGTCTCCGAACACGTTCATAGTGAGCTCCTGCTCCTCGTACGGCCGGAGCTTGGTCTCCAGCCACAAGGGGTTCTCTGTCGTGGACAGCTCCTCCAGGATGCGGCGCCGGGCGAGGCTGTCGCCTTTGCTTGATTGGAGAGATGGTGGTGGTATTACCCTGGGAGAAAAGATGGTGGATTGATATGTAGGTAATCTTGAAAATCACATTCAGCCAGGGTGGATACTGGGCCCGTTCAGTTTAGAGTATAAAAGACTTGGCATCAATTTTTTAGTTATCCATGAAATATCTGCACGGTAATATTTGTAGATACTTTTTGATTACATTGCAACTGAAAATGGCAAAGAACTTTTTAGAAGTAAAAAAATGTTTTTTTGGCTTACTGAGAAACAAAAAGTCGGTAAAATTGTTTAAAAGTTAACTTACCAGTGTTTCAGACATGAGCATACGACGATAAATGTCACGATGCCAGTGAATAGCACAATAAGTAATGCAATTAACGCGGCCATTGCTGGGTCGAAGCTGTCCGGTGCTAAAAAAAAAGAGACACTATTATAAATACCTATATGTAAACAGTAAAGAGGATTTCAAATTGAGTTGTTGCCCTAAGTCGCGCTAACATTGCACTACGCTAACGTTGATGGATGAGCTGCTTTATAAATTCAATAAAAAATTATAATATCCGCTGCAACTACAACTACTGCTTATTGTAGTAGGTAGATAGATACCTACCGAATATACAAATAACTTGACATTATCAAGAAAAAAACTTGTCATACCTTTAGAAGTTGCACTGGCAGCAATCAGGGTCTCCACTCCATATTCCTGGTAGACATCCTTGAGCTCGTCGTATTTGGAATCGATCGTTTCTAGCACCTTCTCCACTGGTAGCACCTGGTATGTGGTCGGGTCTACTGCGTGGAGGTGGATCTCACACCTGGGGGGGACAAAAGGGAGGTTTTATTTTAGTACTGGAGTTTGTTAAGTCATTTTGTAGAAAGAAATGTGCGGAAATTCCTGGATTTTTGCTAAGTATGAAGGCGAAAACAATCGAGAGATCGAACACCAATTCCGTAATAAAAAGATAAAAATAACATGTCATCAAAATGGCGTAACATTCATGAGAATGACGCGGTCCAGAACTCTCTACAGAGACATTAAGATGTTTGGGTGGACGCACTAGTTGGAAACTGGGTTTCGTGAGTTAAGCCCACACGGGTTGTATTAAGCATCTTCTTACCTTGTCGATGGTAACCTATAATGAATCGGCAGACTCGAGTTTGGCGTTATCAATATCTTGTTGTTAAAAACCTACAACATGTTTCAACGCTGCAGCTGCAGCTGCGGGACACTTACCAGTCATCGTACCGCCTGTCGGCCTGCACGAGCGGCAGCCTGCGGCCCGGCACCAGCAGCGCGCCGGCCGCGCCCGCCAGGCGGCGCTGCACGCCCGCCAGGCGGCGCTGCAGCTGCGGGACACTTACCAGTCATCGTACCGCCTGTCGGCCTGCACGAGCGGCAGCCTGCGGCCCGGCACCAGCAGCGCGCCGGCCGCGCCCGCCAGGCGGCGCTGCACGCCCGCCAGGCGGCGCTGCAGCTGCGGGACACTTACCAGTCATCGTACCGCCTGTCGGCCTGCACGAGCGGCAGCCTGCGGCCCGGCACCAGCAGCGCGCCGGCCGCGCCCGCCAGGCGGCGCTGCACGCCCGCCAGGCGGCGCTGCAGCTGCGGGACACTTACCAGTCATCGTACCGCCTGTCGGCCTGCACGAGCGGCAGCCTGCGGCCCGGCACCAGCAGCGCGCCGGCCGCGCCCGCCAGGCGGCGCTGCACGCCCGCCAGGCGGCGCTGCAGCTGCGGGACACTTACCAGTCATCGTACCGCCTGTCGGCCTGCACGAGCGGCAGCCTGCGGCCCGGCACCAGCAGCGCGCCGGCCGCGCCCGCCAGGCGGCGCTGCACGCCCGCCAGGCGGCGCTGCAGCTGCGGGACACTTACCAGTCATCGTACCGCCTGTCGGCCTGCACGAGCGGCAGCCTGCGGCCCGGCACCAGCAGCGCGCCGGCCGCGCCCGCCAGGCGGCGCTGCACGCCCGCCAGGCGGCGCTGCAGCTGCGGGACACTTACCAGTCATCGTACCGCCTGTCGGCCTGCACGAGCGGCAGCCTGCGGCCCGGCACCAGCAGCGCGCCGGCCGCGCCCGCCAGGCGGCGCTGCACGCCCGCCAGGCGGCGCTGCAGCTGCGGGACACTTACCAGTCATCGTACCGCCTGTCGGCCTGCACGAGCGGCAGCCTGCGGCCCGGCACCAGCAGCGCGCCGGCCGCGCCCGCCAGGCGGCGCTGCACGCCCGCCAGGCGGCGCTGCAGCTGCGGGACACTTACCAGTCATCGTACCGCCTGTCGGCCTGCACGAGCGGCAGCCTGCGGCCCGGCACCAGCAGCGCGCCGGCCGCGCCCGCCAGGCGGCGCTGCACGCCCGCCAGGCGGCGCTGCAGCTGCGGGACACTTACCAGTCATCGTACCGCCTGTCGGCCTGCACGAGCGGCAGCCTGCGGCCCGGCACCAGCAGCGCGCCGGCCGCGCCCGCCAGGCGGCGCTGCACGCCCGCCAGGCGGCGCTGCAGCTGCGGGACACTTACCAGTCATCGTACCGCCTGTCGGCCTGCACGAGCGGCAGCCTGCGGCCCGGCACCAGCAGCGCGCCGGCCGCGCCCGCCAGGCGGCGCTGCACGCCCGCCAGGCGGCGCTGCAGCTGCGGGACACTTACCAGTCATCGTACCGCCTGTCGGCCTGCACGAGCGGCAGCCTGCGGCCCGGCACCAGCAGCGCGCCGGCCGCGCCCGCCAGGCGGCGCTGCACGCCCGCCAGGCGGCGCTGCAGCTGCGGGACACTTACCAGTCATCGTACCGCCTGTCGGCCTGCACGAGCGGCAGCCTGCGGCCCGGCACCAGCAGCGCGCCGGCCGCGCCCGCCAGGCGGCGCTGCACGCCCGCCAGGCGGCGCTGCAGCTGCGGGACACTTACCAGTCATCGTACCGCCTGTCGGCCTGCACGAGCGGCAGCCTGCGGCCCGGCACCAGCAGCGCGCCGGCCGCGCCCGCCAGGCGGCGCTGCACGCCCGCCAGGCGGCGCTGCAGCTGCGGGACACTTACCAGTCATCGTACCGCCTGTCGGCCTGCACGAGCGGCAGCCTGCGGCCCGGCACCAGCAGCGCGCCGGCCGCGCCCGCCAGGCGGCGCTGCACGCCCGCCAGGCGGCGCTGCAGCTGCGGGACACTTACCAGTCATCGTACCGCCTGTCGGCCTGCACGAGCGGCAGCCTGCGGCCCGGCACCAGCAGCGCGCCGGCCGCGCCCGCCAGGCGGCGCTGCACGCCCGCCAGGCGGCGCTGCAGCTGCGGGACACTTACCAGTCATCGTACCGCCTGTCGGCCTGCACGAGCGGCAGCCTGCGGCCCGGCACCAGCAGCGCGCCGGCCGCGCCCGCCAGGCGGCGCTGCACGCCCGCCAGGCGGCGCTGCAGCTGCGGGACACTTACCAGTCATCGTACCGCCTGTCGGCCTGCACGAGCGGCAGCCTGCGGCCCGGCACCAGCAGCGCGCCGGCCGCGCCCGCCAGGCGGCGCTGCACGCCCGCCAGGCGGCGCTGCAGCTGCGGGACACTTACCAGTCATCGTACCGCCTGTCGGCCTGCACGAGCGGCAGCCTGCGGCCCGGCACCAGCAGCGCGCCGGCCGCGCCCGCCAGGCGGCGCTGCACGCCCGCCAGGCGGCGCTGCAGCTGCGGGACACTTACCAGTCATCGTACCGCCTGTCGGCCTGCACGAGCGGCAGCCTGCGGCCCGGCACCAGCAGCGCGCCGGCCGCGCCCGCCAGGCGGCGCTGCACGCCCGCCAGGCGGCGCTGCAGCTGCGGGACACTTACCAGTCATCGTACCGCCTGTCGGCCTGCACGAGCGGCAGCCTGCGGCCCGGCACCAGCAGCGCGCCGGCCGCGCCCGCCAGGCGGCGCTGCACGCCCGCCAGGCGGCGCTGCAGCTGCGGGACACTTACCAGTCATCGTACCGCCTGTCGGCCTGCACGAGCGGCAGCCTGCGGCCCGGCACCAGCAGCGCGCCGGCCGCGCCCGCCAGGCGGCGCTGCACGCCCGCCACGGCGGCGCCGCAGCTGCGGGACACCACCATGCGGATGAGGGACGAGCGATCGATGATCCATACCTGAAAATAGAAATAACGGAAAATATAAATTTGGACTGCTGATCCTTTTCTTCTTTTCTCCAATTGAACACAGTTTTCATCACTTCTCTATATCTTTCAAATCGTAAAAACATATTATGTTCTACCAGCCATTTCAATAATCAGTTTTTTTTTTTTTTAGTTACCCCGTGTTGTCCCAGTCCTGAGCAAAGGCCTCCCACATTCCTTCCACTTCTCACGATGGTGTGCTTCTTCTCGCAAATTTCGTAGATGTAGAGTGACGGAAGTGGTAATATACCTAGCTTTTAAAAGAACCGTTTACATGACTTGTCAGGACGGATAACACAAATGGCTCTAATAAATTTCTTTTGCGCAATAAGTGCTCTATGTCTATCCGTGCTGTTATCCCAAATAATAACACCGTAACGTAAGATGGATTCCATATACTGCCGTCATAATAAAGAAGGGCGTAACTGACAATTTTGTCAAAAATGAGTTATTAACAGATTCTGAATCAACAAAGAAAATGCTATCTTATGGTCTTACTCACAAAGCTGTAACTCGTATGAGATCAGAGATATCATAAGGATTTTAGACCTAACTACGGCATAAATTCTGGTTTTTGAATCTGAAAAGACTTTACTACACAATAACGGCCTTTTTTGTTAGTATTTCCGTATTGCTAGTCTGGAAGGCCGCAATTACCAATTAGGGCTTCTTAACTAAGCAAAACTTTAAAATGTACTACAAGAAAAAGCCCTAACTTCGCAATAAGGGCTTTTTATGTCAGTATTTTGAAGGGACACGTGCGCGGGAGTGGGCGCGGGGAGAGTATTTGATTTGAATCTGCGTCGGTCAGTTGCTAGCTAGACCAAGGGAAGAGGCCACGCGGGGTGCAGTGTATGTGCAGGGTGACGGGACGAGGCGGCAGCCGTTTTTTCTTTTGAAATATTAAACAAACTTGAGGCCAAAAAGACCCTTGTTATTCGGTTTTTGTTCAAAGCCACCATAGAAGGAAAAATTTTAACGCTTACTATTTATAATCTATCTATATATAATTCTTAAATCTATATGTATAAAATGGTAAACTGACTGACTGGGTCAACACACAGCCCAAACCGCTGGTCCTAGAGGCATGAAACTTGGGAGGGTGTGTTCTTTGTGAAGAGTAAGTATACACTAAGAAAGGATTTATGGGAATTCCACCCCTAAAGGGGTGAAATAGGGGACGGAAGTTTATATGAAAGTCCGTCAGTTTTGAAGTTAGGATCTTTAAATTTTGTGTTTAGGCTGACAATTGAAAATTAATTTACACATGTCTCAGCGTTTTTGACAATTCTTCCCCCGAAGGGTTAAAAAGGGGGATGAAGGTAAGTAGTCGGATATTATTCGATAAACACGCGGTCAAAAGCTAGTAAATCATAATACAAACCAACCCTACCTGTGATAACGAAAACAGTTCTTTTTTGATAATGGGCTGAAAGTAACACTTTGACACGACAATGCGGAGGTCGGTGTTCTCTAGCTGACTACTTTGAGAAGATACTACAAAATAAACATTAAAATAAACTCTTTTAAAGACCATGCCATTACTCTTGTTGGTAATCCAAAAATAAATAAATATATCGTTCGTCATCATTCATCATTCTCCTGCCCTTATCCCAATTTATTACTCGTCATCTCATCAGTCAACTCCTTCCTTGCCATATCATCGTTCACGCAGTCCATCCATCGGTTCTTTGGTCTTCTTCTGCTCTTATATATCCACATTTATACTCAAATCGTTACATGCAATTACATCATTATGGTTAGAAAATAATCATGAAGGTGTCTGAAGTGTTCTCTCAAGCAAAAGCACCACAGAGGTTTCAGTAGACCAGTTCAGACTAGACACGTATCCTAGTATATGAACACTCTATAATGACTATTCTGATTCACTGCACACATCATCTGCCTTATCTTTTCTTTCCAGTCTAACTGTTATACCAATATGTAATACCAAATAATTCCTATAGACAAAATACCTATGCTCCAAAGCCAGCTTTGAAAACTATTCGTAACTAAGTTTACTATCAAAAAAAGGCGCAACTGCACATTTAAGGCTTTCGATGCAAGGATATCGGCTTTAGGAAACTCCGAGTTCCTTCTATGACAAGCCGTAATTACATTCTACGCAATTACGCCTTTTCAGATAAGTATTTCACAATTTATTATTATTTTTTTGCTACAATAAAAGGGCAAAAATTAAATAAAATGAATACGCGTGTATGATTTTAAATAAATTATGGTCCAAAATAAAGCCTATATTTTTTGACGTTTTATAAAATAAGAACCACTAATAAAAACCATTCAGTAAAGCGCGGGCCTTCATTTTAGATAAAACTTTAATTATCTCGGAATCAACGTTGACGTAGTTACGGCCTTCTTTGTAATGACGGCAGTATAGGCGTGATATGCTGTAATTGCTGTTTTTGTGTTGATTATATTCTTTATTTGTCTGAGAGCACAAACAAACTTATTAATCCTACTGCAAAAACTATCCTGATGTACCAATTCAGATCTTGATTTATGAGTACTTTTAGGAATTTAGTTTGTGGAACTTCTATTAACCGGACCATATAAGGTATAAAATTGTATTTAAAATGTCTTGATTTATTAAATTGTATACAGGGTGTTTTTTTAAACGTGGGCAATACTTTAGGGGCGTGTAGTACTCATGAAAATAAGCAACTTTTACTATGGGTCCGACCATGAAATCGCGAAAAAAATATCAACTGCTCTACAGATTATTGGTCGCGTAACTCGAAAAAATGTAGGCAACAGCAGATTTTTTAAATCATATTTCATAGTTAACCCCATAGTAAGAGTTGCTCATATTTATGAGTACTTCAGTCCCTTAAAGTATTGCCCACGTTTAACAAAACAGCCTGTATAATTAGATTTATCTAAGTTAATTTATAATTATTTTGTTTGTCTGGAACCATTTTATAATATCGTTCACAGTATTATTAATGGCCATCTCATGATCGGATTTAGTTTTGTAATTTTTGTCAGATGTCACAATAATCGAAATATCATCTGCAAATAATACACATTTATGATTAATCCCTAGGGGAAAGTCGTTTATGTATAATAGAAACAATAAGGGTCCTAATACACTCCCTTGGGGGACGCCGCAATTATTAACTCTATAGTCAGATGAATACGAGGTTAATAGATGTTTATTTACTTTATTAATAACAACGTATTGTTTTCGGTTGCTTAAATAAGAAGCGATCCACTGCAGTGCTAAACCTCTTATTCCACTTTTTTCTAATTTTTTAACAAGATATCATGTGCCACAAAGTCGAAGGCTTGTGACAGGTCGAAGAAAAGTCCTGTCGTTAAATAATTTTTATTTAGGAAACTATGAATAAGCCCTAAAAGATTAGCAACTTCTTGCTCACATTGCCAACAGTGGTCCCACTGTTGGCAATTTGAGCCCTGAGATGGCAAGCTTACTTGACTTTTTTTTTTACTGGCAAGTAAACACTGTTCGTTTGAATTGTGGAGCTCATATATTTAAACGCAATGCTAGTAAATTAGCCTTTATGTGTTAGTAAACTAGTTTGATTCTGTAGGACAATCCTGGAATTTATTATAAAGCTAAAATATTAAACTATATTTTTCTACTCCTATTAGTTACTTACGTAAACTTGAGCTTTGGCTTGTCTATGTGGCGGTGCTAATTCTTGTGCGATGATATCTAACACAAACCGATCTTGATTGTATTCTGCCATGTAGTGTGCCGTCATCAATATACCTGAAAATGCATGTTAGGCATGATTTAAATTTTGCAAACGCGATGAAGTATGATAAAAACCAGATCTTTGACGATTGGTCACAGATTGTGATGACTATAAAAGTAGGAAATGGACCACCAAGATTACTTGTTATTTTCAGGAGACGGTGAAGATATTCAGCAATGAAAATAGAGCTGTCTAGGCTGCCACGTACTGGCCGGATACTTGAGCTAACGATTCGAGAAGATGAAAACATACAGATTTCAATGACTCACCATCCTGGCTAATGTTGAAAGGCGAAGGCACAACACTCCCACTGGGCTGTGACGCTCCAAACTTGTACAGATTGGAGGCGGCCACCATGTACACAATGGTTCCATTCTCGTCCAGGTCTGGGTCTTCAGCTATCACTGAGATTACGGGCTCGTTAACGCGCGCTGTGTGTTTTATGCCTGTGGAAAAAAAAGCTATTTATGTAAAATGTGAGCTAGCTTTTCGGCTTAAAGAAACAAGATAGATTTTTGGTAAGTACTCTTTCTGATGGATTACAGAGCCGATTATCATCACAAAAAGTATACTGGGAGGAGAAGACATCGACGGCAATCGGTATTTGCCGATTGCCGTTGAAATAATCAGACGGTTATTTAAAAAAAAAACATTCCATACATTTTCATTGTATAGATACAAGAGAGAAACTAATGTTTAAATGGTTTGTCGTTTTAATGCATAACTAACCAGCAGCAGTAAAGGAGCGGTAAAGTATGAACTACTTTGAGTTTTATCTGTGAGTTTCCATGACATATCAAGTGGTTCGTATGTTAACTCTACTCTACTCTAATCTTATTCGAACTCGCGAATTATGTGTGTCGAACTAACCTGCATAGTAAACCTTATGCTGGAACTTAGGCTCGTTATCGTTCTCGTCCAGCACGCGCACCCTGACGCCTGTGACGCTGGGCTCCTGTCCGTCCGTCGCGTTGTCCACTGAGTTCAAGATGGCCGCCGCGTGCTCCAAGATGGGGTTGTTGCTGGCGTATATTGTGAGTGAGTATTCAGACTGCTTTTCTCTGGAAAGAAAAATTGGTTATGTTAGTTCTTGTTATTTAGAGATGATAAGTTTTCTTCATTTTAGCCAGCCAGTTTAATAATCAGCCAAAGTCACAATCATTATAAGGCGTGTTGGCTTAGTTCAACATGAATATGAAGGACGTATAAAATGACTAATCAGTTCATCATCATTCTCATGCCTTTGTCCCAATCCATTTGGGGTCGGCGCAGCATGTCTTCCTCTTCAATACTTCTCTATTACTCGTCATCTCATCAGACACCTCCTTTCGTACCATATCATCCATTCCACAGTTCATCCATCATTTCTTTGGTCTTCCTCGTATACTCATCAACATTCATACTCAAAACTTTCCTCACAATTCCTCCGCATCACATGCCCATACCACGACAACCGATTACGACACAACTTTTCAGTCACTAATGACTAATCAGTAATAAAAAAATTATTGCTGTTTTACTACTTTCTTTCGTGAAACTAAGTACATGGGACCTTGCCCGAAAACCTGCTGTAAAATCAGAAAAATATAAATTGTGTTTTAATTTCTATTTCCTAAATTTATGCAATTCGTAGAAACGAATCCTTACCTATCAAAGCTGATGTTAGCCCTGATAATACCCGACGTTCTGTCTACCGTAAAACCACCCTCTTGATTGCCTTCCAACACATGGTAGTACACCATGCCATTTTCACCCGAGTCTTTATCCGTTGCCTTCACCGTACCTGGGTGAGAAAACAAATAAACATAATAAGAAGTGCTTTAATTCTATTATTCTAACGTGTGACTTCGGCTCCTTCTTCCATAATTCCGGGACCCCAGGATTCCGGGATTGGACAAAGAAATATCTTTTTAATCGTGATAAGTGATTATGTTTCAACCATGGTAAAGGACCTGGTCAACTAAGTCTCCAACACTATTTATTGTGAAACACATAATCAAATAAATGTTATCTTAATAATTATATTCAAAAGTCAAAGAAAAATTGGGTAACCGCTAGCAACATCACTCGCACAAGGCCCGCATGGACTAAATCACAGAGGAGCAGGCAGAAGAGCAGGAGGTCCCGCAGTGGCAATATTATTTGCTGATCGTTACCATCATAACTTACCAATAATAACTCCTGGAAGCAAGTTCTCCTTGATGCTAAACTGATAGAGAGGCGACGCGAAGCGCGGCGCGTTGTCATTGTCGTCAACTAGCACCACAGTCAGGAGACGGAGGCTCTCGAACTTAGCTGGAGTGCCGTTGTCTACTGCTGCTATTACCAGCTGGAGGAAACAAACAAAATCTGTGTGAAGTGCAGGGATGTTAACGCTAAAGAAATAATGTTGATAAAGTGAGCGCTTAACAATATAATCCAGGAGCAATTTGTTAATTTGGGATGTAATCCACTCCTCCACCCTATATCATTGCGTTACCCCCATCGTCCAGCGAAAAAAAGGGGTTTTCGATGCAATACCAACACGGGTATAAGTAACATTTAGGCCGATAATTCGGAAAACCGTTTCTTGCAGCGTGCAGCAGGGCTTTATATGGACAGTTCCATTAGATGCCCCGCTGAACTATGTAAGAAACTCCTTTCCGAATTCATGGCCTTATGCATTGATCAACTTAAACGGACCGATCGAGCAGACAGTGTCAATTGGCCATTACTGTCTACAGTAAACCTTCTACGAATTGCTCAAGTGGTCTCGTGTATTTCAATGAACAGAAGATCGCTATGCAGTCTCATGCGCATGTTACTTAAAAATTTCCTGTTAATGATTGATTCTAGATAAAGAAACAGTTTTGCTTATTGTAAAAATCAATGGTTTTCAAACTAACCTGATACTCAGCCTTATGCTCCCTATCCAGGAAAGTCTTAGTCCTCAGCTCCCCAGTATCCTTGTCCAGGCTGAACTCCTGCGTCTCCCCCACGTTCTGATTGTCTACCTTGAGGAAGTAAGACACGCGGCCATTATCTCCGCTGTCTTCATCTGTGGCCTGTATTGTGGTGATGAGGTAGTCGGATTGAGCTGCGTTCTGTGGATGTAAGATTGATTTGAGAATTTTATACGAAATTGCGGGAAAGCTGCGGTATTTTTAGTGTGGATCGAGCGTTTTATGATCCGTCTTGCTGAATTAGACTCGATTTTAATGAGAGACCCTTATAACTTATGAGCTAACAACGCAGCAAGTTCACTTTCCAAATTCCGCTTGCTTCATGGTACACCTCATCTATCATTATCCACTAGGTAGGATCTGAAATAACATATAAATCAATCTCCTCGCTCCCAGGGTTACAGCAAAACGAGAAGACAATGGGAAATAATAGCCGCTCGAGGCGATCTTCAGGTTAAGCCGCGCCTAGGTTGGTCCGTGGATGGGTGGCCATCGAGTTTCGTCCGTGCCTTGGAAAGCATGTTAAGCCGTTGGTCCCGGTAATCATTTCGGTTTTCGGTTTTTTTTTATCTTTGACAGTCGTTACAGATAGTCAGTGGCCCGAAAGTCTGACAACCAGTTCTGCTACGGCGGCGTATCGTATCTGGGTTGTGGAGGTCAGATAAGCAGTCGCACCATGTAAAATATTGGTATAATTCAGCTGAATCCGGTAACACTGGAAGCCAACCGGACATAGTTGGGGAAAAGCTAGGCAGATGATGAATGGGAAAGAATGTACCGTTTGTGCAGAGAGAGACGTCATTAACCTATTCGATTTTCAAACCTGACGGTTACGGCATTGTTCAATCAGTGACAATCCAGTTAACGGACACTTGAGTTGGAAGTGGTGTGCTCACCTCGGGTATGTCCAGCTGCCCCAGGTGGTGCGGCGGGCGCGTGAACACGGGGCTGTGCCTGTTGACGCTCTGCACGCTGATGTCCACGCGCGCCTGTGCGCTGTGCGGCCCGCGCCCCGCCTCGTCCTGCGCCGACACCGTGAGGTGGTACGTCGTGTTGCCGGCCACGGGCTTGGCGGGGTAGATGATGCCGTTCGTGGGGTCTACTGTGAATACGCCTGCAAGAGGTTTGGGTATTTAGAAAATCTGCCCATTGGAATATCTGTTTTAAACACCTACTTCTATAGTGGTAAAACCAACCAAACTAGGATTAAATTGCAGTGATTGGCAATAGTCTGTGAGGCTTCTCGATAAGGAACAGATAATTAGCAACTTATATAGTTAATTAATTATCCTAGTCGTAATGGGTCCAAAGTAGTCTAACTTTAAGATAAAACTATAAAAGGAATCTGAGTAAAGTGATAATCTGAAATAGTTAGCAAAAAAATAATGCTGTAAGTAGCGTCCAAAGAATAGATGAGATCCAAACACATAGTAAACTCGCCTAAGTAGCCAAAAAGGTACTTTTTAAACTATTTCTTCGAGATTGTAAGAAAAATTGTATTTTTTTTGTTATCTTAAATGTCTAAAAGCTTCCTTACCCGGCTCACTCTGTTCCACAATCTTATACTCAATCTTCCCATTGATCCCCTCGTCTTTATCATCGGCCAACACTTGCAGGATGGCTGCCGGAGGGTTAAGCTGCAAGTTCTCTGCTATCGTACTCTTGTACACCTTCTGGCTGAAGATTGGCGGGTGGTCGTTTATATCTAAGATTTTTATGTGGACCTGAGGACACAGTTAATTAATTAATAGCGTATAGGCGACACTACGCGACTAGTCAAGCGACATATTTTATTTCCTTCGAGAGAGTACTAATATTTCAGAAAAAAGAATCCCTATAGAACTACTTACCGGAACACTGGTAATCCTCCTAAGATGTGCAGGCGCATTATCACTCGCGATAGCTCTCAGTCGCACATCCGCAGCCACCTCTCTATCGAGCTCCGCGCCCTCCGCGACTGTTATGACTCCCGTTTTAGGGTCGATGGTGAACTGTTGCGATGATTCTCCTGATAAGCTGTAGGTTACTTCGCCGAATTCATCTGGGAAAGAACAGCTTTGATTTAAGAGACAGCTCAAATGAATGAATACACCTCTTTGTTAATCTATTAAAGGGATCAGCACAAATATTTTTTCGCGATTACGGTGATGGTCAAATGGAGTTATTGAGTTATTATTGAGTTATTTAGTTTGATGATCTGTACCACACCATCAAACGTGTCGTTGACGTAAATAAAAATTTAACTTTATCTATCAAAATTGAACCCGTATATAAAGTTTCGTGTCAGTGTTATTAACCGTTGAGGATTTCTCTCCTGAGGCGATCCTGGCTGCAGATTTAAGTCACGTATTTCATAAAAATGTATTGTCACCAGAACCAAAGGTTTTTGTAAAATTTTAGTTCAATTGGTTAGGAGGAACTGGTTTGAATTTCAGTTGCAAGATTTGACCAATACATGCTAACTAACAATACAAGTTAAAAGCTTGTGAAAAAGAACCTGTATGACGCGCATACCTTCATCCTTATCCACAGCGGACACAGTAATGACACTAGTCCCGGGCGCGGCGTGTTCGTGCAGGGCGGCGTGGTAGGCCGCGCCCGCGAACACCGGCTCCTCGTCGTTAGCGTTGCGCAGCGACACCGTGACGCCCGCCGCTGTGCTGAGCGCAGGCACGCCCGAGTCGTACGCCACCAGCGTGAAGTTGATGCTGTGGATCTTTTCGTAGTCTATGCGAGCGGCGACTTTTACTACACCTGGTGGTACAATGAAGATGTTTTAGTATCAAATACTTCATAGTAGATTCTAGTAAGAATCATCAAGATCGGTCCACGCGTTTGGTCACTCGAGTTCCAAAAAGGAACAAAGATACATAATGTAGGCTTATTAACACATTACCCTCCTCGGTCGGGAAAAAATAGGCTTTTACGAAGAGTTATGGTGAAAATACTTGAATTTACGTTTGTATGAAGAAGTAAAATCCCTATTTCTTACGCACTTATACCTATAAAGCACCATTATGTTCCACTTTGACGGTTATAGAATCCGTTCCGATGAAACATAGACGACGTTCGTATATTGAACTATATTGTGAGTCTAAAATTGGTATCACACATGCAAAGGTCCGGGTCCGGATGGGATTCCATCAGTTTTTTCTAAAAAATACGTGTGATACACTTTGCTATCCCTTATTTATTGTTTTTAATAAATGTTTATCCTGTGGTGACTTTCCAGATGTCTGGAAACATGCAAATATTGTGCCAGTTCACAAAAGTGGATCCAAACATGATGTTGCGACTTATCGACCTATCTCTATACTATCTGCTTTTTCCAAGCTCTTTGAGAGGCTTGTACATAACGAGGTATATCCGGCTATTCAAAGTGTACTAATAAATGAACAGCATGGTTTTGTTAAGGACAGATCTTGTATTAGTGATCTCCTTATTTTCACGTCCCATCTCTTTGAAAATATTGACGATAGGCAGCAAATTGACGCAGTTTATACCGATTTCCAAAAAGCGTTCGATAAAATTGATCATGAACTACTGCCGAGCAAAATTGCTTATAACGGAATCAGAGGGGACCTTTTGCGGTGGTTTATATCTTACATAACTAACAGAACTCAGAAAGTAGTGATTGATGGCTTCGAGTCCAGCTCTATTCAGGTCACGTCTGGTGTCCCTCAAGGTTCCATTCTAGGACCATTATTATTTATTTTATTTATCAATGACATTAATTCCTGTTTTCAACATTCTAAATTTCTTCTTTATGCGGATGATTTAAAGGTTTATAAGAAAATTTCAAATAAACAAGACTGTATTGATTTCCAGCAAGATCTGGACCGTTTCTCCGACTACTGTTCTTCCAATAAGCTTTATCTTAGTCTTCCAAAGTGTCACGTTATAACGTTTACCAAAAAGAAAAATAAAACTGAATTTAACTACCGTCTCGCTACTACATTTATAGATAAAGTTACTTCTCTCCGAGATCTTGGGGTTCAGCTGGATTCAAAGCTCCATCTAGATGTTCATATAGATACAATAGTTAGTAAGGCTTACAAAATGTTTGGTTTTGTAATGAGAGCATCTACAGAATTTCGTCGCCCCTCCACCTTTTTACATTTATACAAATCCATAATTAGGCCACAGTTAGAGTTTGCAGTACCTATATGGAACCCTCTATACAAAAAATATAATGATACTTTGGAGCTGGTACAACGCAAATATCTTCGTGCTATAAACTATAGATGTTTTCGGAAAAAAGTCTCATATCACATACTTCTTAGAAAATATGATCTCCTTACCTTGCAGTCAAGACGAATGCTCCTCGATGTTATGACTCTGTTTAATGTATGCCGCAATAATTTTGATTGTCCTGAATTAGTAAAGAACCTATGTTACCTTGTTCCTCGAACAGTACATGTACGTGAGGTGCGCACAAGGCGCTTGTTTGCTACGAGCTGTTGTAAATCTAACGCTGGCTCACGCTCACCTCTTCATCGCTTGGTTGAGACTTACAACAATGAGTTTAGCTTAATCGACATACTTTTCCTCAGTAAAAATGTATTCAGGAAGCAAATCCGTGCAATTCTTAAGGATCGGCAGTCGACCTTTGTAATGTAATGTGAAATAATGTATTCATATGTTTATATATGTACCGTATGCTTTATGTAACTTTTTGTATATTGTGCATCATATATTATTTTAACTGTTATTTTAGTTTACATCTTATACATATGCCTCTCTAGTTACTAAGTATTTAAAGTAATCTGTGGAAAACGTAGTGGGTAGCATATTTATCATATTTTTCACGTAAGCCTTCTTGTAAACCTCTAATATGTTACTGTTGGCTTTTCCTAAATAAATAAATAAATAAATAAAACCTTTGAGGTTTCCATAACCACATCACCAGCTATAGACAACCCAAAGAATGGAGTGGAGTGGTGACCTGTCTTTCAACAATTGCAGCCCATTTCAACCTGGTCGGCCATTGGCCTTGTTTGGCCACTGGTTTTCATTGCTTCTCTTCACATGCCGTTGTGTCTTACTTTTCAGGATCCACTAGAAGCAGCTGAAATTCACACAGAAAGCTCAAAAATAAACTTGAAACCTAATTTTAAAGAGTTAAAACTCACCAGTAACATTATCAATGGTAAAGTACGGGCTGGGCGGGTGTATCACAATGGCCTGCACGGGCGTCTCCTTGTCGGTGGCTACGTATGTGTTGAGCACGGTGCCTATGGGCTGTTCTTCCACCATGCTCTCTAAGTACGAGGGTTGGGAGAACACGGGTGCGTGGCGGTTCACGTCTACGATGGTGATTATTAGCTCGCCTGAAACGAAAGACTGCATTTCAACGACAAGTCAAAACATGCTTAAATACGGTAAAGTTGAGGATGTAAGCTATTCTGACGGCGCCATCTTAACAGCCGAGAAAATAGTGGCGAAAGTCTCGACTTGCCACCAAATTGTCGCCGCGGAGATAGCAAAGTTATACTTTCTTTGGAATTTGGTGGCACGGGAAGACTATTGCCGCGATTCTCTCGCCTTTTGAGACGATGACCAACTTAGTGGTTATTTATTAATCACTGTCCTTTGTCCGTTTTTGTAACAGTCGTTCCCGAAACAAGAGAATCACCACCACCATCGCCTCACTTTGCTACTAACTTACCATCAGCCTGTTGCAGGGTAGGTGCAGAAGCATCAGTAACTCTGACAGGTAACGTCAACACTGCTGCGCGACTCCTATCCAACTTCTGAGATACTACTATCGTGCCATTAGGTTGCACTGAAAACCAGGAGCCGAAGATACCTTCGTCTGAAACCTGTAGATCACAAAAAATAATAAAGTAAAGACCGCTTTTGACTGATTTTTGACATTGAGATAAATACGTAATTTTGCTGTGTGCTCGGTGTAATAAATAGAAGAAACGTGGTGATGATACTATACAAAAGGTACTGTTCGATCTACTACGGAAATCTCAACCGCCTGGTACACATAGATTTAAAAATATTGTAAAATTGCTCAGTAACAATTTAAACAGCCTCTTTCAAGAGCTAGATTTGGCTAATAGTCAGTTTGATTCATTCAAAATAGAGTGGTATTTAGAGCTGATTTTACCGATGTAACTGAATGCGATCAGCACATTTAAACGGCATTCAAGAGCTATCACACATGTTTGAATTCTGTCATTATTTAACTTCACCCTTAAAACCTCGAAGATCCCCAGAAAAACTGATAATTTAAAATGATTCTCACCTCTTTCCCATTCTTATCCACTGCCCTTATCACTCTATCCCCCATCTCATACACCAGCGACCCGTTATCCGTGATATCCGGGTCCACAGCTATCAGGTTGTGTACCACGGAGCCGAGCTCGGCGTCTGCTGACACCTCCGCGCGCTGGATGGACGGCGTGAAGTACGGCTTCTTGTCGTTCACGTTGATTACGTGGACTGTGAGTTCCGTAGTGCCTGTGAGGCTGGGTATACCTGAGGAGGAAGAAGTACAATTGTGAAAAAATAATGTCAGCATTATACAGAATGGAAACTTTCAACGGGGCAATAAGGGAAACACTAAAAAAAAATTTTGGTTATAATTTTCAACCAAAATGCATGGGAAAAGTTTTTTGCAATTTCTGACTTTTTTAGTACTTCACCCTGAGTTGGTCCCATAGAAGTTTTTGATCAGTATTAGAAACAGGATCGATTGGCATTAAAAAAATGTTTTGTGTAAAATAACCATTTTTTGCTATCTGTTCCTAATATTTTTTTTTTGTTCATGGGGATCAAAATTACACGACAAATTATGGATAATGTCTAAGACCATTTTCGTGTGGCTGCAACGATTAAGGTAGGTAGTTCCCCAGTTCCCCTTACTGCCCCGCTGAAAGTTTCCACTCTGTATTATACATAAGGAGAGATCATAGATTCAAGGGTATGATAGGGCATAGTGCAGTCAAACGCAACCTTATCAACAACAAAAAATAGGTACCTTCTCAGAATAGGCTGATAACTAGAAGTCTCTCATCTCAAACTCTTTCGCTGTCCAGAATAATCAACAAACGATAAATGGTAGAATACCTTCAGTATGACTTGCGGTTCCGCTAGGCTGTCATAGAAATTTGAAGCGTGACTTCGGAAAGCTTCTATGTCAAATTGAGAAAGTCTTCTAGGTGCACGTTTGTGAGGCCAATGCAGGTCAAGTCAAAGTTCACATGATTAACGTGCCCGTGAATAATATACAGAAATTACTGTTTAGCTTCAGACATGGATCATGGCAGTTCAACCACTTTTTCAAATAAATAAGCAGGGAATCACTCACCCAAATCAGTAGCCACAATTTGTATCCTGTACGTGTTCCGCTTATCATAGTCCAGCTTAGACGATACGGTCACTACTCCAGTGTCATTGTGTATCGCGAAGGAGTCCAGGGCTCCCTTCTGGATCCAGTACTTGAGCTCCGAGTTGATGCCGCTGTCCAGGTCTGTTGCGCGAACTGCTGCTACTTCCGTGCCTGGGGAAGAATTGAGTACAAATTGTCAAAACCATTACGTCAAGAGACATAAATAATGACATCATCAAAGACGACAATTGTCATTTTCATGTTTGAGCTTTTGATCACTAGTAAACCAAGTCCTGTGTATTTTAACAATACTTAGGACCTATTTCACAATGTTCGAATAGCCACTACCTACCGAATACCGAAAAATGGAACAGAATTTGTGTGAAATTATCTGCCAAGTAAGTTAACGGAAACTTGAGGAGCTCGTAGCTAAATAATAACAGCCGCTCGGGTCGATCCTTAGGTTAAGCCGTGCTTGCCTAGGTTGGTCTGTGGATGGGTGACCACCCATTACATACCAAGTTTCCTCGGTGCTTCGGAAAGCACGTTAAGCCGTTGGTCCCGGCTATCAATTGTAGATCTTTGACAGTCGTTAGGTAGTCAGTGGCCCAAAAAGTGACAACCAGTCTTACCAATGGATATCGTATTATCCAGCACTAACTGGGTTGTGGAGGTCAGATAGGCAGTCGCTCCATGTAAAATACTGGTATTCTGCTGCATTCGGTTAGACTGGAAGCCGACCCCAACGTACTTGGGAAAAGTCGACGCAGATGATAAGTGAACGGAAACAATGGTGAATGGTAACGGGTTGGTGAAACAGGCCCTTAGTTATATAGACTGAATTTATTTTTTAGTTTATTTTGTGCCCTTTCTCGGCAACAATAGATTATCTCTAAATGAATACCTAAATATAAGCTCGGTTTTTTACTATGAACGCAATGGTCAGTTCAGTGTCTAGAGTTGAAATTTCAACGGCGCTCTTTAGTCTAGCCAGCATTGGTCTATTTTTTTTGCATGTCAAGTTGATTGTTTCTAGTCATTGTCTTGATTGTTGCGTTGGTATGTTTATTTTTAGAACGTAGATAAGTAAAAGTGATGTAGACTTACCAATAGGAGCATCTTCAGAGATATCAGCATCGTACTTGTCAGTATCGAACAAGGGCGCGTGGTTGTTCACATCACGGACTGCGATCTCCACCCTGCAGGTCGCGTTGTGGACTCCATCTGTTGCCTGGGATACGTGAATACTATGATAAGTTTTCAGACAAAATAGAGCATTATAATTTTCTATAGAACAGTATTCAGCTGCATCCGGTTAGACTGGAAGCCGACCCCAACATAGTTGGGCGAAGGCTAGGCAGATGATGACTCCGTCTATAGATATTAGACGGGCCACAAGAAGCTTTTGATAAATCTATAATATTATTTGGGTGTAGATAGTTGATTCAATTAGATCTTACCAGCACAGTCAGGTAAATCTTGTTGCCTTCATCAGGAGCAGTAACTCCGCCGGTATCGGGGCGCACGGATATCTTGCCGTTGATGGGGTCGATCCAGAACGGGTGCGTCGCGGGCGACGAGATCGAGTAGCGGATGTCTGATGTTGCGTCTACGTCACGGGCCTGGACCTGAGGACATGGAGGTGTCATTATTTTAATTATGTCGACAACCCGCACTGGGCCCGCGTGGTGGTCCATTTTCTCGCATAGAGAGGAGACCTGTGTCCCAGCAGTGGGAACATTATAGGCTGATTATGCTTATGCGACACTTTCAGTCTAGCCAAGAGGTATCGTTTTATTCAGTCACTAAGCTGTCACAGTGGAGGACATCATAAACAGTCGCTTCATGTAAAATACGGGTAATCAGCTGCATTCTGCTGAACTGGAAACCTATTCTTACATAGTTGGGAAATGGCCAGGCTGATGATGAATAACACAGTCTCTGTCGATGAGCACGAAAGAGACCCTGCTATACGGAAAAAGAGTTACCTACATGACTTCACCAGTTCGGCGAAACTTTGCTTTAGCCTAGAATCATGCTAAAAGCTAGGAAACTGTTTTCATCAGATGTTTTCAATAAAATTATGATAATTTTATTATAGTCGTCAATCGTGCCTTCTTTTAAATGTAGATCTATTCGTCAGACTGCATTATGTTTGTACTTATGTACCTGTAGCTCTGGTTCAAACTTCACAGCATCTTCATCTATGGAAGCTTTGTAGACGGCAGTGTTGAACACTGGCGGGTTATCGTTGGAGTCTGTCAGAGATATCTGGAGGGAGACCACTGTCATCTGACCCGCACCATCGTCGTCGGTTGCCTGAGAATGGTAAAAATGAAATAAGATTAGGGTATGGTAACCATACTTGTGTGGTGTAGACACCTGCATAAATATGGTTTAGCACTTGCATTTGCAAAAATCCGTTATCTATGAATCCCATCCGAATCTGAAGGAATTATAGATACAAAGACATACTGTTTATTCTATAAATTCGCGAGTCTAACTAGCTGTTTAAAAATGGCTGAAAACATGATTGTCTTTGGGAAGGGTTCACTCCTACTTGTTCTCCGAAATTTGCTTATTGCCGGCAAGCATCTAACATCTTTAAAAAACATGTGGTATTTCGTGATTCAGCCATTGACAGTAGAACTTATTGGTGTGATAGGTCAAAAGCAATTTGAAGCATACCTTGTACTGCAAGAAGTAGTCCTTCCTCGTCTCATAGTCCAGACAGGGCGCCTGCCCAGGCGTGGGACAGGGTGCCACGGTGATCACTCCACTGCGGTTGTCGACCCTGAACAGTTCTGCGCCGTTGCCTGAGAGGTGGTACACTATGCCTTCTGTGCCGAATCTAGAAGATGGAAGGACATGTAGTGCTTATTGGGTATCAAACAAAATATAAACTACGTCATCAATGATTTCATTTCCAGATTAACGGAATAGGCGCCGCTTTTAGATGGCCATTTTGTGAATATTATCATAGTCGTCTAGTTTATCTATGCATCTGCATAGCTCGATAAACCTGCACGTATAATGAACCTGAACCTTCTGGAAATTGTTAGTCAAAAACAAATTATGAATCTACTTCCAAGAATCGTAGCCTGTTACTACTTATTTTATAGACTACTGCTACTATCACAATATCTTACCTGCCAGTGTCCCTATCCGTAGCCTTCACGCTAGCGAGCCTGGCGCCGGCCGGAGCGCTCTCGGCGACGGTGGCGGAGTAGGGCTCGTCGGCGAACTGCGGCGCGTTGTCGTTCACGTCCGTCAGCGAGATGGTGACGCTGGCCTTGGACGACAGGCGGGGAGATGTGTGGAGCTCTTCGGCTATCACCTGGAATGTAAGGTACACTTTAAAAGAAGTTTATGCCTCAATACAAAAATATGGACTAAGAATTAGGCCAACGAAGGATATGAAATTAATTGCACAAACATAGGCTAAAAAGGTTAGGGCCAACATGACGACGAGAATGTTATTCAGGTTAGCCAGTTCAGTTAGGCCGAACTCAATAGATAAGTTAGTAAACTGGTTCTTAGCAATACCTAACGATGTTTAGATTAATGAGGTGTCCAATTAATCTTAAAGTATCATCAACTCCAAAAGAGGAATAAAAATAGGCATGCCATTAGTGGCTTGGTTTCCTGCACTGATATTGCCACGTCAACAAAACACAGTCAATATCTAGAACGTTCTTCGTTAGATTCTTCTCCACGTAAAACTCACCTCCAAAATAAACTTCCTCTGGTTCGGGTCCTCATAATCCAGGCTGGAGTTGAGTCTTAATGTCACAGAGGCAGTACCAGTTGCTGTCGATGGTTCCACAATGAATGCTCCCATCTCGTCTGATAGACGTAGAGTGAACACCGAGTTTAGACCCTGGAAAGATGAGAAAAAGGTTTAAAATATGACGAAGCGATTTTCTCAGAGACGATTTTAGCAAGACGTTTCGTTCGTACAGATGATGTTGAAGGTTTCTATAAAAAGTTCTTACCAACTATAAAAGATAATCAATTATTGTTTCTTGACGCGACTACCGTTTCTATTATGGCTTTCGCTACACTGCTCTCCGTCAGTGTTTCAACGACTGACGTAGAGCAGTGTAGCAGTGTGTGATATTTTAATAGTTTGGACGGACACCTACTAAAATGTCCATTTTTTTTTATCTTAGCCATGGCTTTCTAATTTTGTTTACAATTTGCCTTCTCCGACCAATCCGTTAAGAATGAGATCGTTAAGTCAGCGTTTCGTGGGCCTGCCTCGGTTACGACGGCCGTCTTCAGGCACTCACTGTGTGACTATCTTCGCCCATCTGTCCGGCTTCATCCTAGAATCGTCTATCACACATGATAATCAATAAACCTAATATTCTACAATTTTTAAAAATACGTCTCTTACCACATCAGTATCAGTGACGACCATATCCAAGTTCGGCAGCGGAGTCCCGATGGGCAGACTCTCGGGTATCTCCACGCTGTACTCGCGACGGTTGAACCGCGGCGGTTCGTCGTTCACGTCCTTTATTGTGATGGTCACTGTGGCCAGGGTCGAGGTCAGATCGGAGATCAGAGGTGCGCCGTTCACTACTTCTGTGGCCTGTGGGGTAAGAAGAGATTTTGTTACTGTACCTAATTTTTTTACAGAGGAGCACGTGGCTAAATAATAACAGCCATTTGGGGTCGATCTTTAGGTTAAGCTGCGTTTACCTGAGCAGCGGTGGCCCAGTGGTGGCGGCTCCGACTTACAAACAGTAAGTCGTGGGTTCGAACCCAGGCAGGCGCATTACTTTGTGTAATTTATTTCATCACCATTGCTCTCAAAAACGGTGCAGGAAAACATCGTGAGGAAACCGGCATGTCCTTGAACCAAAAATTCGAAGACATGTGACATCTACCAACCCGCACTGGGCCCGCGTGGTAGATTATAGCCCATTCCCTCTCATAGAGAGGAGGCTGGTGTCCCAGCAGTGGGAACAGTATAGGCTGATTATGCTTATGCGTTTACCTAGGTTGGTCCGTGGATGGGTGACCACCCATTACGTACCGAGTATTCTCCGTGCCTCGGAAATAACGATAAGCCATTGTACCCAGCTGTTATTTGTAGATCTTTGCCCGAAAGTCTGACAACCAGTCTTAACAAGGGGTATCGTACTACCCAGTACTAACTATACCATGTAAAATACTGGTTTTCACCTGCCGCCGGTTAGACTGGAAGCCAATTCTAACATAGTTGGGAGATGACAAACAAACGAAAGAAAAAAGGTAGCAAAGGAATGAAAGTAAGTGATGGTGCTAATTGGTATCTCATGAGAGGCACCTAAAACCAAACGGTAACTTTGAATTGCTAGAATATTGACTGATATCTCTCTATTATCAGATAGTTGTAAATGCAGTTGGCATTTCCGTACTCACAGACACATAGATATTGAAATAATCTTGCTACTTACCCGAATGGTAAGGTTCAGTGGTGATGATGGGTCAGCTAACGCCTCCCTGTCCAATGGTTTTGCTGTCCTTAATTCACCTGTTCGACTGTCCAACAGAAAGAAATCCAAGGGATCTGTAAAAAAAAATATTCACTTACAGTAGCGAAGGGTCAATTTTTGTAAGAGGTAAGCCGGAATACATATCTTTAATGTGATTATGTTATTTGTCTATAGAATACTGACTGTGCCATTTTTCAAAGTGACGCCAGGAGGAATCGAGTTGTATGGAACTTTCGCCACTGTTCACTTATAATAAGAACAGCCTGGCAACTTTTTTTTTTAACTTTGCCCCACACTGGGAATTTCTCCTGCATCGTGGGTTTAAACTCACATACACAATCAGCCCGGAACAACTACCAGTAGGCTATACAAAATTTTGTTCCGTGCGAGAATTGAACCCGCGACACGCAGCGCAACAGCCAATCGCTCAGGCACTGCGCCAACCGTGCCGTCAATTAGCAACTTGACTAGGTTGGTCTTGACAGTGGTATCAACCTTCCAATATTTCATTTGGAGCAGCTTAAGTCTAGATTATGGAACACTTACTAGTAACCAGCTCCAACACAACTCTCCTCGGCTGTGCCCTATCAGCATCCCTAGCCTTCACAGTGAGAGCCAGGGTCCCAACCGGTGCGTCCTCAGCCAGGGCACCGCTGAGGGCTCCACTGAATACTGGCGGAGAGTTCTGTACGTCCACCACTTTGATCTCCACGTGGGCTGTCGAGTTGAGGGTGCCGTCCTGGTGAAGGGAGAGTATCTTTGATTAATATTAAATAATTATTAATTTGTTATAGTTTCTTCTTAGCGTGTTTTAGGTAATCGAAACTGAGTTAGTCGAGAACTTAACAATAAGTTTAGTCTTTACTAGCGTTCATCAGTTCCTGTAACGAGCAGACAACAGGACAATCGAGACACGATAATAAGTGTCCCATTATTATATTGTATTCAGTACTGGAAAGGCTCTCTGAAAGGTTCTTTTAGGATAATGTCCTGCTGTTACACATTATACAGTGCAAATGTTTGCCAATCAAAGTAGCAGCTTTTAGAAACCGTGTACCAATGCCAAAATGTCTGTCTTTTACATGCTTGCCAAGATGATAACTGGCATTGGAAACACTATGTTGTTTCTTATTCTTATACTCACGGTAGCATACAGCTGATACTGGTAGAACTGTCTCTCGTTGTAATTCAAAGGTTTCCTCAGCACCAGAGCACCGGTGTACTGATGAGCTGAGGAGTTTAGGGCTACTACTTCGAAGGTCTCGCAGGCTTCAGGCCACTGAAATATAGATAATTTGTAAATATAACGTCTGTTTTACATAATAACTGCAATCTCATCATCATCAACATCATTCTTCTGCTCTTAATAACTCCATTAGTTTGAGATCGGCCTACTAAAAACCTGCAATATAGGACGTTGTTCAAAAGTTCCTACCAAACCTGACAAATACGATCCTAAAGAAGGGCAGACCTATCAAGGTATATGTCAGGATGAAGACAAGTCCACAACAGAAACTTGAAGCTGTAGGTACCTAAATAAATTTAGCTTGACTTGGAAAGAAAGGTAGAAAATATGTATTTCGTTTTTTTTGGTAAAAATGAATGAACAACTGGGTCTACCAGGTTGACGACAGTCTTGAATAACAACTTACCTGTTCATTGGGCACACATCCTACTTCCAGGCCGTCCCCCACAGAATCCCTGTCTTCCACCAGTATATTCTCCAGGAGAGTTTTCCCGACTTCTTCGTCCTCTGGCACGTCTACTTCGTAAGGACTCTGGAAAAAACAATGAAACTTTAGACTAGTATCTTCACATGATTAAAAGAAGATTAGGAGTGGTCGGTAAAGGAGTAGATTCCACCAACGGGCAATGGTTCCATGTTGTACATTGAAGTCCACTCCCTCTCTCTCCTTTTCCTCCTGGGAGCCTGCCATATGTCCCAGTGGTGGTGCTGGTTACTGGTTATGTGATACGGTCATCGGTGATGATGCAGTCTAGCCAATTTCGGCAACAGCGACTGCATTCGATGGCTTTCTAGAGTGGTTGTCGAGAGCTTTGGTGTGCTGCTATTTCATGTGCTCTCAAGTGGCTGGCATATCCCACTTTGGCCGAAAAACTCCGAGCACAAAGCGGACATGTCAGAATACTATTTACATAGCTGTGGGTGGTCTAGCTTTAAGGTAATCACGTTTTAAATCTAACTGCGACCTTCTCTCTTCAAAGACGTTGACCTGCCGATGCTTTGATTATTTTCTCAAAAAAGGTAGGTAATGCCCAAAAGCATGCCCTTCACACAACAGCCTTTATGACTGCTCAGACAGTTTCTATATGTGACTAAACCCTTGTATCGTGAAGGAAAAATATAGTTTTCTTACATTCTTAAACATCGGCGGGTTATCGTTCTCATCCAACACGATGACGGTGACCGGCTGCGACTGCGCCAGGTTCTGTACCCCCGCAGGGTCCTGATCTTCAATGGAAACTAGGAACTTTATTGTGTCTTCCACCTGAAATCATATAATAAAGAGGATAAGGTTTTCTGGTGTGAGTCCTGAGGGCATAGACCAAGTGATTTTGTATCAGTGAAAAAAATGAAAGTGGAGAAAGTCCAAGTTGTGCGCAACAAAAGAGAATTTACTGTTTTAAGGTAGCCGCCATACATGATAGGTTACAGTAGCGAAGGGACAATTTTTGTAACAGGTAAGCCGGAGAACATATCTTTAATCTGATGATTATATAATTTGTTTTTAGAATACTGACTGTGCCATTTCTCAAAGGGAAGCCGGTAGGAATCGACTTGTATGGATCCTTCACCACTGATAGGTTATGCAAGTCAGTTTTAAGTGTACCTTCATACAAAACCGAGTTCCACTCCAAGGATAATCTACAGATTTCTGCTACACACGTGCATGCATGGCTGTACAGTTTGACTTGGTTGTACACGCAAAACTGCGCATGCACAACCTTCTATGGCGGTTTTTATGTAGCCAGAATATCAACAATAGAAGCGCAGCAAGTCAATAATATTGATGAGTATCTCGCTTAAATGTTTACCTTTGTCTTTATGAAATCCTTCAACAGGAATTGAACCTGTGACCCTGAGCATTAAAAGCGGAATTGAATACCGCCATATGCCACATACTTTAGTTTTAGCATAATTTTATGAAACAATTTGCATACTTTATAATAACTATTATCATTCTTACAATGCTCATAATTATTAAATAATTTTACAGTAATTGCTTTGTTGTTATGTAAAATTCAAGTCTGAGAACATAACCGTCTGCCTTGGAGTTTTGGGGTCTTTGTCGCAATTAAAAATAAAGTAAAGTTTTATATTTGTTTAAATGCGCCAGACGGCATTTTAAACTACAAAAAAGTGAGTAGGTAACACTTACCGTAGCTTTTTAGTTTTGATTTTATTCATACTGGCAGCAAAAATAAAAAGAAAATAAAAAGCGTTATGGAGGCACTGAACTTCACATTTCTTAAAATCTGTTGATCAAACCACCTCATAACATAACATCACGCCTGTTACCCCAAAAAGGTTAGACAGAGGTGTACCTAATAGTACACCTAAATTTTGCCAGTAATGCTTAAGCCCCATATAATGGGAGGTGAGCCTATTGTCATCAACAGGGCACGAGTCCAGTCTCCGTGGCTGATACAGCGGAATTCTTGATGAAAAAATCCAATAACACTTTGCCCGATCTGGGAATTGAACCCAGGACCTCAAGCAGAGACACTTAAGTTAGCACCACATTAAATTAGAATCAAGTTTTTACCTCTCTATCCAGTGGTCGGTCTAACGTCACGTCGCCAGTATCTGGGTTCACTGAAAATTTGTCTGTACCCACTAAGCTGTATTTAATCTGAAATCAAACAAAAACAATAGCATAAGCATAATCAGCCTATTATGTTCCCACTGCTGGGACGCAGGCCTCCTCTCTATGAGAGGGAATGGGCTATAATCCACCACGCGGGCCCAGTACGGGTTGGTAGATGTTACATGTCTTCGAATTTTTGGTTCTAGGACATGCCTTTTTTTTGAGAGCAGTGGTGATGGAATAAATTATCCAAAGTAATGAGCCTGCCTGGGTTAAAACTCACGACTTACCGTTCGTAAGTCGGGGCCGCCACCACTGGGCCACCGCTCCTCTCTTATTACTTACTGAATACTGAGCTTTAGGTAGATACCCATATAGTTTAAATCTATTCTGTTATAAAACTGTCTTTCTTCTTCCTTCCCTGTCCCATGTTACTTGGGACCAGCGCAATCATTTGTGTCCCCAATCAGCTGTCTCCTCATACATTCTCCCATCCTTCACAAAAGGATGGGAGAATCAATAGTGAGAGTGGGTAACGAGCCACTCTGCCAATCTCGACCGATGACACAGACATCGATCAACGAATTACACAATAGATGGTCAACGATGAGTATGGGCTCTACGAATTACATTATCTTCTTCTATCTAAAAAACGGTAACAAAAGCCATAAGAGAACGTAATCTCTACGAGAGTCTTACCGGTAATCCTTCAGGGTCTGTTCCTTGCAGCCTGTACACCATGGTACCGACTGGCGTGCTCTCCGATAACGCTAGGTTGTTCATATCCAGCGTGAACACTGGTAACATGTTCGTGGACCCTGGAAAAAGACACTTATTATAAATCCGATGCCGATTGGTAAAATGTGGCTAAGCTAAATGTAATCTTAAGAACTATTATGTATTACCCATATTTGCAAAATAAAATTCTATTCTATTCTATTCTATCAATATTCGATGAATCAACTGCTGGACACCTGCACGACATAAAACATAATGAGAGTTGTCAAGGGGTTTCGGTTAGCTTGGGCCTCTCCTCAGCTGCGCCATAACACCTGGTCCCCCACCTCCCACATCAAATCTGACCCAGAGTCATTCGTCCAAGTAACGATAAACCACCACCCATTATGTCGCCCTATGTGAAATGTTTTCTTTTATAAATGTTATATTTGTATGGTAGGAAGATTTTAGTAGCATTCACGGAGTCTGAATTTGTGGCCGGTTGATGGCAATACGCTCGCCCGGTCGCTCCCTATTAGATGTGACTTAAATTACTGGCGATATGTGGGTGTACTATTGGCAGAGGCAGAGGTGTAGTACACCTCTGCCCAAGCCTTCGGGAATTACAGGCGTGGTGATGTTGTTATTTGTATGGTGTCCATAATATTAATATTCTATTCTACACCTGTTAGTTATAGCCAGAAGGTTGTCCGGTAATCATCAACTATCTTATCATAGAACACACATACAAACAGCTGTTGTGTTGTGACCCTGAACTTTGTACAAGAATAAAATAACCATAGAATTAAAACACCATTTCTAACGATGACGCCACAAGACGAATACAAATGAGCCATAGAAAAATCATTAGAAAAATGGTCAAATAAATAGGACTATGGAGGTACCTTAAGAAAGAGATCTTATCCTCCATTGCAAAGGAAAGATCCTAGACGGATGCTGTGTCTAGTGGGCTACTGCCGTCGGTTGTGGTTGGCGGTTGTAAGGTTCTGTTTACTAACACAATTTGTATTTTATCATATGTATGTTAGTCTCGCCATTGTTCATAAGCTATATTGTTGCAATTTGTATGTATATTTTTTTTTGTGCAATAAAAATAAAGAATTAGTCTGTAAGGTATATTATCTATGGGCCAAAGTAGCCTAAAAATAAATGGATGTTGTTGTTGTTGTTGTAGGTTGTCAGGCTGTTGTTACAGGATGGAAGGGACACCGAAGACGCTAAAACGGTTACCACGTATTCAGTAATTCGTTCTGAACATAGAAATTAGTCTATTATTAAAAAATAACAGCTGTTTCCTACGCAACTGTAACCTAACCTACACGGTCCAAATGTATGGAAGAGCATTTTTTTTTAATTACCAATGAAAAAATTATTTAGGGGAGGGGGGGGTCGGAATGATGTACTGAATACGTGGTTACCATTTTAGCGTCGGTGATCCCTTCCACCCTGTAGATATCCTAATTTCGCGGACACGGACTACTCTTGATTTCGGAGACGACAGAATCCTGCGATGCAGGGCTCTGCGTGATGTCAGGTATGAAACGTAGTTCGTGTGAGGCTATGTAGATGCTACCACAAAACTATTGCAAGGTAAGCAGTTCAAAATAGCGTATCTATTGCTCCAAAACCAAGACGACCGAAAAGAAAAAGTAAACTTTCGCCCCAAAAACCTATATTACCCAATGTTCAATTACACACATTAGCAGTTAAATCTATAGACGGCGAGAAAGAGCCGATGCTATGGACGATAATTGTGTTAATCACTGTTCCGGTTTAACACAGTGTTATTGTTAACTAAACACTGTTTCAAGCTTTCACGGTTTACACATATACTGTCACTTACGGGATATCTTCCGTGATTGTTCATTATTTTGAGCTCCCGATAAACACAAAAAACACAAAAATTTCAATCGAGAGGATGGCTTCAAATTGTCAAGTACGTGGAATCCAGTTTTGAGTAAGCTCAAGAGTAGCAGCCGGTGTCGTAATAAGGACTCCACAAAACCTGGTGATATTGTGAGTGTGTTTTGCCGTGACTTAGTGTCGAGTTCCAATAGTGCGCGTAGCAAAAGGCAAAGAAAGAGGGTAGATAGATTTGTCTGCTCTTAACAATTTATTTTTCCATCCACCCGCATTCTCCAGTCAACCCGCGATCATGGCGCTTGCAACAGCGCCGAAATATCGGGAGCTCAAAATAATGAACAATCACGGAAGATATCCCGTAAGTGACAGTTTATTGTTAACTGTCTACTGTTCACTGTTCGCAGTTATCTGTTTTAGTTGAACTGTCACTTGTTAAAACAATAGCTGTAACTGTAAAAGTAAGTGGAAACCTATCCGCAGATTTGGACTGAAGTTAATTAGCAGGGCTTGTAGTCATATTTTTTGTGTGCTAGAATAGTTTGTGTTTAGTATTAGCCGGGTACAACTAGGTGCAGCCGGCTAAACTTAGATGTATCCTACTTATCTTCGGTTAGAACATGCAACAACACCAATTTGGATGTAGTTTGGTCGTGCGTTTGGTCACAGTTCTAACCTAACGTAATCTAATCCATTTGGTCAGTGTGTCCTAGCAATAAAAAGGATATACAACTGTTACCGGCCGCACCTAGGTTTAGCCGGCTAGAACTAGGTGTAACCTTACTTCGGTTTTTAGCCGTTACATACGTTTATAACATCATGTCTGTAATTCTCGAAAGGCAAGCAGAGGTGTACCTAATAGCACATCCAAATTTCGCCAGTTATGTTTTTTAAGTCCTATACAGTAATAGAGGGCGAGCCTTTTGCCATCAACCAGGCACAAATTCAGACTCCACAGCGGCTACTAAGAAATTCCTAATGAAAAAACCCAATAACACTTTCCCCGACCTGTGAATCGAACCCGGGACCCTATGCTCAGCAGTAGCGCTTGCGACCCGTTGGTCTACAAATAATTTGCACAGCATACGCCATTCTGCCTCGTTAGGCAGAATAGCTTATGCTGTGCAAATTATTTAGTCCGGTCGATACTTAGGAAGTCTGCTCAGTGTACTCTATCTGTGAAACTACACCAAAATGTGGTTGATTAAGAGAATTCTTTATCAGCGGTGATCGATTTTTGCGCCGTTTTTAAATGTGTCTTCAGACATCTGTCATTGAGAGAGTATCCCACAAATCTACGACCGATAACGCCTTGTTCCAGTGCAAGTGCAATAACATAGCCAAGTCATCTTCCTAACAGGAAGTAGACGTCTTTGTAATTACTAAGCTCTTACCTGAAGCAAAACATAGCGCCGCAAAAATGATGACAAAGTTCCATCGCGTCTCCATCTTTGGTTATCTGAAACAATGACATTGTTTTCGTCAGTATTTTTAAAACATTAAAGAATATGGGATTACCCTATTAGGTACAGATGGGTCTAGTCCAAACAATATGCAAGTTATAACAATACGGAGTACTATAAGGGGGTAACTTCTAAAGAGGAAAGCATAAAGAGATGTATGGAAGAAGATGATACGCTGACATATTGGAAAAGAAGGAGAATGATATTGACAGAGTACAGTTAGCACTCAAACTCGAGTGCTTGTAGAATCGTATAGATACGCAGAAAACAAACCAATTAGGCTCCTCATGCTGGCTCTTCTTGTTTATTTATTTACTTAGGTTCACCCACAACACATACATACACATAAATAAAATAAAATAAAAATAGCCTTTATTTCTTACTACTATTCAAACTTAACATAAAAATAATCTAGTTTATAGTATTCTAGGTGCTTACAGTTACTTATATGCATAGATAAAATTAACTTATACTAGTAGTAGTCGCCTCTGCGGCGTAGGCCTCTCATAAAACCTTTCCATACATACACATACATATACTAAATCGTACGGTAATATTCTAATATATATGCCAATTACGGGTAAACACAACATTCACAACAAAGACGCCAGATTACCGCTTAGTTGCTAACTTAAGTCTAGGTGTACAATCGATTAAGAAAATGGGATTTAAAATTTGTTTCGAAGAAAATGAGAATCATTCATTCATTAAAGTACAGAGTGTTTATAGTATCCCTGCTTACTGCATAACATACCTGGTTAATTTTTACACAATTTTCTATTTCTATGTTCTATAAACACCTGCTGGAGTGCCCCAGGTGTCCGTTTACCTGCACTTTTGACGACCTGAATAACGCCTCTGCCGCTGCAATAAATGTGGCATACATATGTATGTAATATCCTCAAGTGTCTTCAACCTCATTTTATATAAGATTTTAGTAAAATAAGCCGTTTCAATAATGACATCAGCTATTAACTAATCTGTGCCATTTAATTACTTTAACTTAAAAGATTGAAAGTCAAAATTAGCACAAGAATACTCATTAGATAACGAATGTCATAAAGGACGATATCGAGTTATGAATGAGCATTTATGTAGGTGACTCACTGGTGCAAATGTGCAATATACAAATCATAATTATGATGATAAACGTCTCGTTGTGCAACGATAACGTTAAAGAAAGGGCAATTTAATAAGTATTAATTAATATTGCAAGAAATCGTAGCAATCAGAGGGACTTAGTTACTCAAAGTGAAATTATATATTCACAACTACTATCCTACACAATGGAACAGTAATGAAAGTAATCATTCCACGGAAACAGTGAAACATTTATGGAACTGACATTAATTGCTGCCCGCTGAAATTGTGCCCGGTTGATGCCAATAGGCTCGCTCCTTATTACATGGGACTTAAACATAACTGGCGAAATGTGGGTGTACTATTAGATACACCTCTGCCGAACCCTTCGGGGATTATAGGCGTGATGTTATGTTATGTTAATGACATAAGCTATTGAAAAACATATGGCAATGCTGTTGAATGTCGTTGTGCAAATAGGAAAAGTTTTGAAAGCAATCGCCACTTGTACTTGGCCCTCGGTATGATCTTGCTCTAAAACAGAAGGTTATTCTGTTAAAGAACTAGCTATTTGCTTACTCACTTTTCAGAAGGAGAAGTTCTTCCTTGGAAGAACCCCCAAACCCACACCGGTTTGGGGGTTCTGATGTGAAACTCATCAGGTTATATCGGATTTCACATACTACATTTGCTATTTCTAGCCTTTATGCCTCGAGCTGGAAGATTCGCTGGTAATATCTATTCAACGCTCCTCAAGACGAAGGGTCAGAAGCTTCGCTAATTTGCGATCTTTCTGTCTCTTACATGTGGGCAGCCAATGCTAGTTAATTATTTGGACATCGGAAGCTTAAGCACAGTGCACAGTTAGTAAAATGTTACAATAATTGAGAAGGTTTTTATCCAAATGCTTGTGCATTGTTCAGGTAGGGCTTCAAGGTTCAAGTCTATTGTGTCCGCGTAGATTTTCTCAGGTTTCTCTTCAATGGTTTAAACTTATAATTAACACTTTATTAGCACATAACTCACTAATATGTAGTGGCCGATAGAAGGCCGATTGCTGGCCGTAAGACCGTTAGATAGTGGAAAAAAGATCCGAATCCGTAAAAAACCAACTGTACTCATACTCCTAAAGTGCTGCTAAACTAATTTTAGAAGACTGTTACTGATACTGCTAACCTGCGTCATCCCACTGCTGGGCAAAGGCTTCTCCCCATGACTTCCAGTTGTTTCGATAAAGGGCTAATGTGGACCACTGGTCGTTGGTTTTGTTCAGCTCGTCCCGTAATCTTCTACGAGGTCTGCGGCGACGCGCGACGCCTTCTGGCCGTGTCAAGGCTCCAGAAAGTGGTTATTTTGACCCACAGCTCATTTCAGTCTCTTTTAGCTCAGTCCAGTCCCAAATCAGCTTAGCGGCTTTTTAAGCAACGTCAGTTATTTGTCTTTTGGAGCGCAGTGTGGTGTTGCGTAAATTGTCGTACATTAGAAGATTGCAAAAACAAAATGAAGTGTCTTCCGAAATCGCTTATTTCTGAAATTATTTTATCCAAGAGTGCGTATTTTCAGCTTGTTTTTCTACCACACGATTGACCTTGTTTCAATTAAGGTACCTACAGACCTTGTCAGTTACCGAGACCTCTTCCAATCAAGTGGCTAGGGAGCGTCATCGTCGCCCATTCACATACCTAAGTTTATGTATTTTGCATACCTTGTTATGAAAAACTTCGTTTTTATTCCAGGAGTCTTTACTTGGGTTAACAATGATGTATTACTTTCATTGTTATTTCACTTTAATATTGCAAGTGTGGAGTAAGGTTCAACAATGAGGAAGAAGTAATACAATGACATCTATAACGTCTGTTTTGGTTCAACTTAATATTGTTATGGGAGAATATTTTAATTTGCTTTACTTCTTCTGTCAGTGCGTCATTTTCTTTCATCGCAGGTATTGGTACTAAATCGCTTTGATTTCTTTCTACGATGTAGTCCTTTTAGATCTATTCAGCAATTCACGTATTTTCTGGTCTTAGCTAAACATTAACAAACTAGAAGTTTAAATGGTCTTATATCAGCGGGTTTTCTGAAGTATTTTTACCGGAGTTTAACTATATTCTATATAACACTCTCTATCGCGTTTCGATTAAGCGAGAAGTAAACTTAAATAGAAAATCTATAGTCTTTGAGGTTTTGGTTCACCTGAGAAACTGGGCATTGATCTGCATACACCGTACCAATTGCAACAATCATAATTCTTCAAAACTAAACGGACCTACGTAGATGCTCCTCCTAATCCTTACTACCTACGAGGTTAATTGGCAGGTCAGTAGCCATGACCACTGATCGTCCAGCTCAGTAGGACAGCGTTAAAATCGCTCTCATTAGCTAACTAATTGAGTTGACTGTTATTGGATAATATGTTGCAATCGAGCTGTCATTTGTATCTGTTTCATGGATTATGTTTTAATTTTGTCCAATGATTGCTAAATATTGAAAGGCCAATAGATATGATTGATCTCTATTTGTCTCTGAATTGATACTTGTTTGAAATTATCTGATTTTAATTACTAAGTTACTTAGTTAGCTTCCAAGGCCTGACCCAAAACTCTGGCTACATGCAATCAGCAATGAGCTTCTTTTTGCTATCATCATCAGCCTAGCCTTTTCCCAACTTGTTTGGGGTCGGCTTCCAGTCTGTCTAGAGTGACTGCCTATCTGACCTCCACAACCCAGTTAGTCCTGGGTAATACGATAACCTTGGTAAGACTGGTTGTCAGACTTTGGGGCCACTGCCTATCCGCAACGACTGTCAAAGATCTACAAATGACAGACGAGACCAACGCTTCACGTGCTTTCCGAGGCACGCAGAAAACTCGGTACTTATATAATGGGTGGTCACCCATCCACAGACCAATCCAGGCAAGCACGGCTTGACCTGAAGATCGACCCGAGCGGCTATTATTATTTAGCCACAAGCTCCTCGCGAGCATCGTTTTGCCAAAAATTCTTAACTGTAACAAAAAATTTGCTTGAATGAAATGCCTTCGAATGTCAGTATGCTTGAACTTTAATACTGACTGGCATATATATACAGGGTTATATTAAATTAGCTAGCAAAACTCTCGCTCCGCACACACGATTAAAATTAAAATAAAAAAAAGCTATCCTGCACAGAGACAACGCTGAGGAATTAGCATTTTTATTTTACTTTGGCCCTAGAACCTGCGATTTCAGTTCAGCTTAGAATGTAGTAATTTTTATAAAGCTGCTTGTCATTGAAATAATTGTAGATTACCATACTTACTTTAAAACAAATGCGAATAAGTATGTTCACGGCAATTAGTTAAGTGTGCCGTGAGAAAGATCTCGTTAATTCGTAATCTATTCTTATCAGCACGATTCCTTTATTTTACAAGTTAATCTGAGTACGGTTCCAGGTCATTCATCTGTTCTTAATTATTTGTTGATTACTAGGTCAAAGATTTAATTAATCGATTTCGGCTAATCAAGGATCTTGGCACGTTGATTTTATGGTGATAAATTGCGTTAAATTGGCAACCAGTTTTACCCAGTACTAACTGGGTTGTGGAGGTCAGATAGGCAGTCGCTCCATGTTAAATAATGGTATTCAGCTGCATCCGGTTAGACTGGAAGCCGAGCCCAACAAAGTTGAGAAAAGGCTAGGCACATGATGATGATAATGAAATTGCGTTAAATGGGGGGGCTCTTGACTGACCAATAATAGCCAGGTCGATCGAAAGCCTTGCCGAGGTACGTCCATGGATAAATGACCATCCATTTACATACCGAGTTCTCCCCTTGCTCGGAAACCACGATAAATCGTTAGTCCGGGCTATCGTTTACAGATTTCAGTCAGTGATGTCAGTGACGGGCAGTCGGTACCCCTAAAATTTGACATCCGGTCTAACCAAGGGATGTTGTGTTTCCAGACCGAGACCTACGGTGGTCAGATAGATAGACAGTCGCCCTAGTTCATCTGGTTAGACTGGGAACCTAGAAAGGATTAGCAGATGATGATGACATTGACAAAAATAAATAATACTAAAGAATTCCTTCACTGTTCAACAAAACGTTGAAATTGAATTTATTATGTTTGACCATTGCCATTGAATGGTTTAACAGAGTTAGCGCCAATCAGAGCAATGTTGTTAGTCAATTGATTGAAGTAATAAAAAGCATTCAGGTTTCTAATGTCAATGCTACGGTTACAAAAGGTGAATGGTATTTTGTGGCTTAGCAGCACGCGTGGTATGTGGCCTAGGTTTTATTAACTGATTTATTTTTAATCTATTGTTTATATCTATTTAATATATTGCTTATAACCATGCTTTTCTATAGCACAGTAAGGAAATCAAAATCCAATTGATTTGAAAAGTTTTCAATATGACTTTCGTATCATTTATTTTTGTTATTATACTTCTTTGCGTATCGATGGAATCAAATAATTCCCAGCCCCCCTTCATAGCCACCTGCAGGCAGCCCTTTCGTTGGCTTCGTTTAAATCCTGGAAGGTGAAGGTGGCTGTGCAGGATGGGCAAGGAAGGAAAGGAAGGGAGGAAGGTGGGGCATATCTCTTGACTCCACACTGGCATGTATTTGGGACGGGTCGATAATACCCCATTTGGCCAGATTATTTCTACAGCGGCCAAACTGGGGCCCGCAAACGGTTAAGAGATTTCCAGATTTGCCACTGCAGCTCCTGTCTCGAAGGAAGATGATGTTATTATACTTAATCAAAGATTTTATCGGGAGATCTACCAGCTAGATAACCGATCAATGGCAAAATCAGGCCCTCAAGTTGTAGTAGTCAGAAATTGTTGATCTGCAAGTGCATTGCATCATGACCGACAAATCGACAACGACGAAAGACAGATTATTATCTTATGTAACGTTACCGGTAGGCCTACTGTGAAAGCCTGATTTCCCTAAGGGTTACTTAGGTCAGACACCTAGCAGATACTCCAAGCAAACTCAGAAACATGAAGTGTTATAAAGAGGAACACTACAAGTATGTAAATTGATGTCGTTGCAAAATACTCCCAAGTTATCTCACTGGGAAGTCTTCAGACAAATACAGCAATTAATGTAACAGTTACAATATCCAATTACTAACACCAAAAACCAACGATTAAAAGGCTCCATATAAAAAAAACCTTTCTTAATAACAAGCACACAGTAACTGACAAAAACCGAACCAGATCTTAAGAACAATGCGTTGCACAACGCAATGTTTCGCACAATTACGTCACGTCAAACGACACAGTTCGCGGTTGCGATAACTTGCGATTCCGTGCGATCCCGTGTGAGAATGTACAAATACTCTAATGCAGATACTTAGTTTTTGTTTTAAACAAAGTAATTAACGCATTGTTTTTGTTTTCAAGGGTAAGTCTTTTTGTGTGACTTATTAAGTAATTGTTTGGAACAAGGATTATTATCTAAGCTTTGGTAGTTTTATTGTTCGGCGGTTGTTAATTACTACCTCGTTGCTTGTTGGTATACTAATGAGTGTTTTCAGGTCAGTCCAAAACATATAATATCGGAGGAGTATTATGTGTCAAAGTTATAGTAAAAGGAAATTAAAAATAATCAGTCATTTCGGAATCTTGTAGGAATATGACAATATCGAATCAAAAATGAAAAAATTATTAAAGGTCAGAAGATGTGTGTTTGTATCAGATACTAGCACTTCGCCCGCAAGCTAATAGCGACATCTCCCAGACCACCTTTAGCGGAAACCATTAATTGACAAGCAAGGTTTAGTAATTAACAAACTAACTATATTTTTTAACTTCGTGTTTGATTTTTTTGTACTCTACAAGTCAATTAAAAATGCTGCATGTCCTTGTCCAGTTAATTTAACCGATGATGAGGTAAACGGGTTACATAACATGGTAGGCGATGACAGCAACCTGTTATAAAGTATAAACTGCATCGCAAGATAACCTGACACGAAATGAGAGAACAAGTTCGGATGCAGACTGGCTGACTCCGTAATATGTTAGTTCACATATAGCTAAAAGGGCAGGCAGAAAGGCAAGTCATACTGTTTTCGACCTGTGATCATTAATACATGTGTTCATTCGGAAACACGAAGATTACCGAAGCGCATACTTTTTCTGGTTTAACTTTACCAACACAATGTTAACTGTATAATAATAATACAAAGAGGTAAAGTTTGTAAATTAGGATGTAGGAGGTAATCTTGGGAACTACTTAAACCGATTCTGAAAATTCTTATACTAATGGAAAGCTACATTATTGCTGAGTGTTATAGGCTGCTTAAAACGTTCCCTTGCGACAATTCCGGCCATACCGCGAGCGAAGCCACGGGCAAAAGCTGCTCATTGATATTTTCGACTGCGTTTTAGAGCTCAGTAAATATAAACCATAACACTAAAAGCACAGTTAAGGAACTTTCTAAGTAGGTGTGGAGAACAATAATTTACGCTTATTTGTATTACAAATCTTCAAGATTACATCTCTATTTTATGTCCCTTTTACAGCCTCTTCCGCGAATGTCCTAACATTCAGCCTGAATAGCAATATCATAAATCTAGATTTCCTCAGGGTTGCGTAGGTCAATCGACAGTCGTTTGTTTCGCCAAAACTAGAAACTCAACCTACCATGGATGAAGGAACTTTTAGTACAATCGCTGAAATGGTGGATCATTTCTCTTCTGCATAAAATTATATTGAAAATAACGGTAAAGTACAGTCGCCAGCACATCTTACCACAACTGGGGGCTTAGACAAAGTAACAATTTAACACGATAACGAAGTTAGAAAAGACTAAAATGTATGGGATTGACATAAGCCGCGTTAAGTCACGTGGTCAATCGACATATATTATATTATTTGTCTATAGAATACCGACTGTGCCATTTTTCAAAGGCAATCCGGTAGGAAACGAGTTGTAGGGAACCTTCGCCACTGCCGTCGAGTCTACGTTTTTTTTTGTGTATGGTGTTTGCATCTCGCAAGTCAACCTATCGCAAGCAGTGGCGGACCTCTCATACAAGCCGAAAAGCCTGGCTTGCCTAACGATAAATTAAAAAAAAAGAAAAAAAAAAGAAAAAAAAAAAAAAATAAATAAAAAAAAAAATTACTCTCCCTGATGCCGATGGGCCATCTATTTTTTATATTTTTAAATGTTTTTTATAATGGAATCTTTAAAATGTATTTAATGTGTTTAAAAATAACATTCTTACAAAAACAAAATAATACTTAGTAATTTTTTGTCAAACAATAATAACATTCGGTTTCCACACAACTATCAATCCATAACAGAAATTATTTTAAATTCGCGCGCTTAAATTCTGATATGCCGGCCGCGATACTCTGGCTCGCTCTAACACTATACAAAAGAAGAGTTGAAAAGTTGAAGTTTAGTGCGTAATACGGCCTACGGTCAGTGACCCAGTGCTAAGCTAACGCTTGCTCTTTCACACCCACTGGCTTTTACGTGGCTTCTATGACCTCTCATGTTTCCTAGCAAAATGTGTCCGTTTTTGACAAAATTTTTATGTACTCATGTGAGAATTTGTATCGAGTTTAAAGCTAGGCTTTTCTTTGAATGTGTGCGTGTAAGTCTGTGTAAGTTTGAGAGAGAACGTGTGTGTTCGCGCCGATGATTTTGCGCGGCTATGCGTTTCGTGCGATTTTGATTTTGATAAAGTACGTTTTCAAGTTAGTTCGTATTGTTTTGACCTAGGAATTATGCCAGTAGCACGCGTTAATTATTACGAATGAATGCTGTTTTGAAAATTTTGAGAACAATATTCTAAAGTTAGGTTTTGTTTTGTTATTGTAATTGTGTGAAAGTTATTAGCACGATGTGATTTATACCAATGATTTTGCAAGTTATTAATTGATTGTTATAAAGTGATCTGTGAATGTGAATTCGGATATTACCGTCGAAAAGGTATATAAATACGTTGAGTTAGCTCTTAACTTCACTGTTAAAGAAGTCCTAATGATAGTTTTTCTCGGCAATGTATTTTTGTCGCTTTTCGCATATCATTTTGTAGTTATTTGATAAAGTTCTTCCAAATAAAGAACCATCATCGTAATATTATATCTCTTTGAAATAAGAAAATACGTAAATATGAGTTTAGGTACTTAAAGAGTTGTTCTGAAGAATAGAATAAGGAAATAAAATTGGCTATTATTTATTAGTGATTTATAATGATTTTGTGAGATCATTAATATTTATGTAATATCAAATATTATCATTTTAATCGACACTATATTGAATTAATAAAATACTGTGTACGGCAATAAAATAACAAATCAATAGTGTAAATGCCATCTAGTGGCCATTTTGAATGAAATATTTTGCACGTCTGAATTGTAAACAGCGTAGCGAACTTACTTTGGTGTCACGATTCGTACGTATAGATGGCGCCTTTGTCAATTATGCAAGCGTATTAAGATATCGAGACTAGAAATTAATTGAAAAACTATAACTTATAAAATTGTATCCCAGAACATCGGTAGCTGACTAACTGGGCTTGCCTCCATTCTGACCTAGCGGCACGCCACTGATCGCAAGTTGGTAGACAATGTTATAAATTCGTAATGAAACCATAAAATAACGAATTGACATCGTGTTTATCCCATCCAAATGCGTAGACCAGCAGCGCTTTCAGTGTACGCCATCGCTTCGATCGTGATTGCCAAAAAAGATAACGAAACGAACGTTAAAACTTTGTAGTTATTGAAAAAATATGGCCGAATAAAAAAAAATTAAATTACTGGTCAAATATTTTCATTCGTTTTTAAACTTAACCATCAACATTTTATGGTATTTGGTAACTTGATTTGCTGGCAACTGTACATCAAAAAAGCGATACTATTATTTCAATATGACTAAGATGATCTATGATTGCTCATCTAATGCAAGTCTTCTCGTTACTTTCTTGATTTTTTTAACAATAGGCAAAGATTCAATATTTTCCGATAAATTAACGAAACGGCATGGATGCTTTGAAATAAATTGGAACAGTACCGATCCTCCGATGTTGCAGCCCGTTCACAATCCACCCCACTACCATCTTACTGATTGGTTCAATTTTTTATCAAGGCATTTTAGCAGCTAGAATTTGATTAAAAACCAGAATAAACTTAGAAGAGTTTGTAAAAGTATACTGATTTAAAAGAGTGTCCATGGAGTTTCTTGCCCGTTCTTCTCCATAGAGATCTACGTTAGGGAATGGGCAACTACAGTACTTTCACAGTTTTTATGCCTTGTGACTGGGACTGTAGCTATTGTTGTCTTTGTTTCGACAATTCAAAAGTGCCTGTAACTGGCCTATTTGAAATAAATGCTTTGATTTTGATTGATTTTGATTTTTGAGAAAACTCATGACAGTTCTACAGACCCAAAAAACATTCAAATCAAATCAAATCAATTTATTTGTGAAACATAGGTTTTATGATAGATGGATCTTAAGAACTGAATAGTGCGCTATGTCTTGTCAATTTTGACATACAAATATTTTTAGAGGAAACATACAACAACAACAAACAACTACAACAACAACACAACAACAACATTCAACAACATTTTCAAAGCTCCAAATTCCGAAGTACGTGGTAATCACAGCAAAAACCCCCACAATATTCGATGAACAATAAACCTGAATTACAAACGAGCGAATCATTTCCGTGTCTCAGTGCTGTATCCAGCCATACTGTACATTCGTACTGGAGATATAACTGTAAGATAATAGTCCGATGGTGTAACGGTGGCGGGGTCAACCGCAATAATGCACGGGTTTCGGTTCTGCTGGACTGCTTACACCTTAATGTTCTACGGCTTGAAGTCTGGTTATTTTTGTTGAATGATATTTTATTCAAGTCAAATATTGAAGTCGGGAGGATCAGTCGAGTTAAAACTTCATTAAAAGCATCATCTGTAAAATTTATTCTGTTTTAAGATACCTAAGTTACAATCGGGAGGATTCGTGAAGGTAAAGCATTTATGCATGAAAAATTTGCATAATAATTATTCTGTTAGCAAAAAACTCAGTGCAGGATGCTCTTAATTACTCCTTATTAATATTTTTGGTCTTATATTTATGACCACTTGGAAATTGGTTTCAAAGGCAGACAAAGCATTATGTAAGGATTACATGGAGATACCAGTCTGAAAAGACGAACCTGCACCAACTTCACTTTTACCGACACTTTAATTTCAACAAATATCTGTGCAGGCGAGAAAACACGGAACTAGAATAAATGTACCAAGTTTGACATATCGATGCATTTTTTCTTGACAAGCAGCGCCACCATGAACTGCAAACTTAAAGTGGTCATACTGTACCAGTTGGTAATATTTTGCAAGTATTTTATGATGTTGTTCGCTTTGTCCTGTATTTCGCACATTGGTCGTAATGATATTATTATGATAAAATATAACATCACATCACGCCCTTAATCCCTGAAGGGTAAGTAAAAGGTGTACCTAATATGTAGTACTCCCCACCAGTTGTGTCTTAACTTATTGTATGTAATAGGGGGCGAGCCTATTGCCACCAACTGTGCACAAATCCAGACTCCGTGGCTGCTACAAAAAAAATTCCTGATGGAAAACCCAATAACATTTTGCCGGGAATCGAACCCAGGACCCCATGCTCAGCAGTCGCGCTTGCGATACTAGACCAACGAGGCAGTCAGAGGTATTATTATGATCTTCGATGTAATACATGAAAGGTACGGCTTTGTTTCACAATAAAACGTGACGAATCTTACAATAACAAGAAATGATTACATTACTTTGAATTATAATAATAATTATGAGTCGTCATAGCGTCTAGACGTGCTTTATTAGCATTACGGAGTGCTTATGTTATTTAATTGTAATAGTGTAGGCTCGTTATTAAATCATCTTCAAGTAGGTCCCTTTAACGTCTAGTAAAGTTACTGCGAACTTGGGAAGTAATAAGATATTGATGATTTATCACTCAACACGCAGTCATTATTCAATACTTTTTGAACGTCAAAACTTACAGTGCCCCCGAACGCCCGCGCTTCTCCACGTCTTGGTGTTTTAGCTGACGCAACAAAATCCTTAACAACTTTTTATCTCAAAGCGTCTGGCAAGCGTGGCACTGGCATCGTTCTCTCGATTTATGAATTGTTATAATAAATTATTGTGGCGATGGACCTTAACGCACTAGTAATAAAGATGATTGTCAGAAAATTCGGTAGTACGTCACAACTTACTTTTAACTTATATCAAAATGTCAGCGCTGTAACAATTTTAAATATGTTACAGCACCTGAGTACCATACAGAGATACCTTTTGGTTTCATACAGGACCAATTTAGCGTAATGTGTGTCTTACATAAGTTTTTTTTTTTCTCTTTTTATTTTTTTTTGATTTGTGCTTTGCGAGTCTAATAAAAACTTTTTATTTTTTTCTTTCATGGTGAAAAATAAAACCAGCCGGTAAGATTCTAATGTTGCTGACTGCTCATTGAAATAAAGACCAAATCATTGCAAAATAAATGCCATAGTATCAAAGTACAAATTTTAAGAGGCTCTATTGACTTATTATTCGTCCCAGCCCAAGTAAAAGTAGCTCAAACATCATTCCTCCGTCAGACACAAAAACGTCATCTAGTGCGGTATGTACACTTGCGTAATATAGTGTTACCAGTAGGAAACGTGCTAACATTACTAGCTCCTATACTAGCCACTGGTATTAGGAAATGGGAAGTCGTAAGTATTTACTGTAAATATGTGATATGAGCTTCCGCATCCATCTTGTAGGTACAGTACACAATTTAAACTAGAATAGGAAAGAAAACTGCCTCATAGGTCGAGTGACTGCTGAGGACGAGGTCGTGGGTTTGATTCCCGGATAGGGCGAAGCGTTATTGGGTTTTTCCATCAGGAATTTCCCACGGAGTCTGGATTTGTGCCCGGCAATAGGTTCGCCCCCTATTACATAGGACTTACTGGCGAAATGTGGGTGTACTATTAGGTACACCTCTGTCTAACCCTCCGGGGATTACAGGCGATCATGCGTGCATGCATGCATGGTTCCGGACCATCGTAGTAGGGGAGCCCCCTTTAATTTGTTATAACGGCAACAGAAATACATTACGGATCATGAGATACAGCCGCTGTCAGACAGACGGACGGACAGTGTGTGTAACCCTAAAAAGAGGTGGATATGTATGGAAGACTGTTACGTCGACACCATACAAACTGAGATATATACGGAGAGGGATAACGGGGGTTTAGCTCGTGGCTAAATAATAACAGCCGCTCGGGTCGATCTTTAGGTTAAGCCGTGCTTGCCTAGGTTGCTGTGTGGATGGGTGACCACCCATTACATATCGAGTTTCCTCCGTGCCTCGGAAAGCACGTTAAGCCGTTGGTCCCGGTTGTCATTTGTAGATCTTTGACAGTCGTTACAGGTAGTCAGTGCCCCAAAAAGTCTGACAACCAGTCTTACCAAGGGGTATCGTATTACCCAGTACTAACTGGGTTGTGGAGGTCAGATAGGCAGTCGCTCCATGTAAAATACTGGTATACAGCTGCATCCAGTTAAACTGGAAGACACCCCAATATAGTTGGGAAAAAGCTAGGCAGATGATGATGATATACGGAGAGGGATCACAAAGTCATATTAATAAATAATCATGAGCAAATAAAAAAACTTCGAAATACTAGGAATTTTGACAAAGGGTATTATTACTCAGAACCAAATCTGGCTCTAAACAAAACCGGTACGACCTTACTTAGTCACTTTTAATTTCCTGTCTGGACTAACCAGTCCATGACACAGGAAAACCTGTAAAGTGGTGAAACCTGTGCAGGTTTGTGAACACACAATACGGTCGTTCAGATGGATATTGCTGTCAGCTGAAATTACCTGGTTCACTGTAGCAATAATTTTCTATTGCACACTTAAGAATTGCTATGTCAAACAAGATTGAAATTCAGTTGTGCTGGAAATGTTGAGTAACGCAAAATTACCATACGTTTTTTTTTTTTTTCGGATGTGAGATCATCAAATGACCCCCCCCCCCCCCCACTCTGGGCGGAGCGGAAGGGAGTGTCAGACTTGTACTAACTAAAACCCATCCATGTTCCTTCTTTGCCCTTTCTGTTCCAGGGCCACCACCGTATCTCTTTCAAACAGTCCCGCAGCCTTGGCAGGCATCGGCCGGACGGCGAGCTAGCCCATAGCTCGCCGTCCACAAGCCCGCGCAAATTACGATACCTCAACAAAGAATATGGCCAGGAGTCAAATACTAAGAGGAGAACAACACTGCAGAACAAGTTTACTAAAAATAAAACTGAATATCATCGACGATGGTGACGCCGTTGACTCTGACAAAACATGTTTACTTCCCAGGCTACCTCAATAATCTACCATATTAAGGATATCACATAATATTATGAAAACAAAGCCAAACATACCATGTTCAACCATATAACATTATCGATCAACATATCCAACAAACTACACCATCACAATGATGAGAACCAGGTGACCTGTTTGTGAACATCGTGAGAATTCGAGTTAAAACATTGTTTGTTTTAACTTAAACAAGTGGCTGTTAACAATGTGGATAAATGGCTTCTTCAAGTAATCATTGTTGAATTCAATTGTGATATTTCTCAATACCAATATAGCTTTATTTCAACTTAATCAATAAGTCTTTAATCCTGAACCATACTGTTTGTTTACATTATGGTGGTACTCAAAGAATGCCTCTCAGTTCAGTGTGCCTCCTGGCATAGGCCTCCTCTAACGTCTTACACTGCTTCCTGTCTCTAGTAACCCTTCTCCAGTTGGGACCGGCTGTGAGTTTTAGCTCAACCTCCCATCTCCTCTTTTGCCTTCCTCTTTTCCGTTTACCATCTCTAGGATACCAGACAGTGATAATCTTGCTCCACTTTTCTTGGGTACTAAGCAATATACAGAGTGTAACATAATAAACGCAAGACCTCTCGTGTGGTCTCTCAGACCATGAATCTAAACAGCTTTTGTTCTATGACTTTTGGAAATTCATAACTTTTTTTTTAGTTTTACCATACATGATGATCAGCGGATCGCATCAATTCCTTTCCTATAGAAACTACATTTTTTTTTTGCGAATTTCTAGAACGCGTAGAACAAAAGTTGTTCAGTTTCATGGTCCGAGAGACCACACGGGAGGTTTTGCATTTATTATGTTACACCTTGTATGTCCATTTCAACTACATAACAGTAAAGGCATAGACCCCTTTGGGCAGTCTTCGGAGTCCCGTGATCTTCCTAACTAATGTAATGCACCCATCTGGCTGTTGGTTGGTCAACACTTATTCTTTCGTCTCTGGTAAGCATTCAGTGAAGGCTCTTTTCCGCGCAAAATTCCTCTGCTGGGACACATGGCTCATCTTTATGGGCTGGAAGGAGTAGGTAAGGTCATCATTCACCACTCGGGCCCAGCGCGGGTTGGTTTATGTCATATGTCTTGAAATTTGCAAGGATATGTCGGTTTCCTCACAATGCAATGTTTTCATTCAACAAGTTAGCTTATACCGGCGTAATAATATCCTGTCAGCAAGATGGTATCGGCCATATCCGGGCTGATTAAAACGGATGCAATTCAAGTCGTAGCCTTCTGTAAATGGATCAATAAACCGTTCTTCCTCAACCAATCATTGTAAAATCAACCCATAAATGATAATTGGAACACTGTGATACGGGTAGCTGGTCAAAGAGAGCTGACTGTAACTGACGAATTTGTACAAGTTACTCTTACGTGAAGAAGATCTTAACGAATGTCCAATCACATGACATGAATGAAGCCCCATTGTTGGGCCTGACTGAATTATCTTAGAGCATAAAATTCGAAGACATGTGACATCTATCAGCCCGTGTTGGCTCTGGTTCAATCTTTTTCACAGAGCGATATTTACATTATAGGCTGTTCATGCTATGACATGACAACACATGATATAACACCAATCGTTAGCTTTAACTTGTAACAACCATGAGTTCAAAAGGGTGGCCCATTCTTGAGAAACCATTATTATTACATCATATTCTTTCTTCATCAGACTACGGAAGGTGGAACAGTACACTCATACAGCCTTCCTCTTCGGTAATCGCAGCTATTTTGAATTCTCAGGACATAACAAAGGTATGTTAGGTTTTATAATGCATGACAATGAGTGGATTTCCTCACGTTTTCATCGGCTCACGATGTTTGATGGCTTGGCAAAGATAAATGTTCGTAAAGCTGCACACTGGGCGACCGATCGATGGTCACATTACGTCGATTGCAAAATCGTCGGACAAATTGCTACTGTGTTACGTCGTGTGGGTTTCCCTCGTCAATTGCTTGATGTTCTTTTGTCAGCCAGTCGTTTGTCAAAGAAACCACAACGATTTTAAGTCTTCTTGAAATAATTGTGTTTTCTTAAAGTCCTTCTATCGTATTCATTTTTGTCTTCTTCATGATTGTGTAGTCGCTGTTCTTATTTCATATTGGTAATTATTTATTCTTCATCTATAAATGTTATTCTAGCTTCATTCATTGGTTCGATTTGATAAGAATCAAAACTACAAGCTGTTAGACTTCAAACTCAAGTTTTCGATTATAAATTCCAGTTGTTGCTTTGTGCTACTATTGTCTTTAATCAGGTTGTTCATCGACACCTTTGGCACTAGAATACAATGTTGAGTAACATAATATGCATAGTATAGTATAGCCTGCCAGTTTTAGTTTACAATTCTAACACACATCCTATTCTAATAAAGCGCATGTATTGATGTACTTTATACATTTGATGACTGATTTGAACTGAGTCGCGAGTGCCTCGTTTGTCATGAGGTCCTTGGTTCGATTCCCAGGTCGGGCTTTTGGGTTGGAAGCCAAGTTAGGTTTTCTGGAGCCAGGAATTTCTCAGTTGCAGCCACGAAGTCTGTATTTGTGCCCGGTTGATGACAATAGGCTCGCCTTCACTTTTAACGTCACTGGCGAAACGTGGGAGTATTATTAGGTACCTACAGCTCTGCCTAACCCTTCGGGGTTTACAGGCCTGATGTTATGTTAGATTAGCTATCAATGCAATGATTTCCAAAAGTATTACATAAACTAAAATTTCTATAGCATTTAGTTTACTTGGTGTCAAACTGTCAACTGTCGTTACCAAATCAACGACAGTTGCCTCTTTTTCAAATTGTATTTCATCTTTGTTAAATTTTCCTCTAAACAGTCTCTTATTTGAAACAAGATCTTCCCCACTTTCTATTTTATTTGTAATGTGCAGTTTTTGTACAAGAATTACTCACAGGTAGCCATTTCTTTAAAGTTGTGCAACTAAAGTTTACGCTTCAATTTAGGACGTCACGAGGCGATTGTTGGTTTTATAATAGGCAAAGGAAGAAAAAGAAAGTGTTCGAACAATGCCCTGGTCTTTGTAACAATTAGCCTTGTTAAAGCTTGACCATGTTAAAGTATGTTACTCATCGGGCATCGGGTACCGCATGACGCAGGTCCTCACCGGACACGGAAGTTTCGGGAGGTACCTGTGTCAGATGGGGAAGGAGGAAACGCCTGGGTGTCACCACTGCGAGGACCGCCCGGCGGACACGGTGGAGCATACGGTGCAGGACTGCCCCGCTTGGGCAGAGCACCGCCGTGTCCTCACGGCGGCGATAGGCGGAGACCTCTCGCGCCCGGCATTGTTCGAGGCCATGCTGCGGGGCGAGACGGAGTGGGAAGCGGTCGCCTCCTTCGTATTCAGCTGCATCCGGTTAGACTGGAAGCCGACCCTAACATAGTTGGGAAAAGGCTAGGCAGGTGATGAATTGATGTTTCCATCTATCTCGCTTGTGCAGTTTTGTGCATTGATAGTACCTATTTGTAATTCAGATTAAATGATTTGGAATAGTAAACGTGATGTTTATGTTGACAAAGCAAGTCAAGTATTAAGAAAAAGTCGCTTAAAGATGGCTGTAATGTCATCTTGGTATTACGCTATATTTAGAGGAACGTGTGGCGAAAGGAAGGGAACCTATGAGACAATAAGGAACAAAGTGAAACAATCTATGTTGTTTTTACTGGTCGTAACAGCGAGAAGGGTAAGATTCAGATCGGGGAGTGTTATTGGGATTTCCCTTGCGATTTTTTCAGTAGCATCCGGGAATCGTAATCTGTTGGATGGCCACAGATTAAGATTCCAGGACATATTTTCGGCTTATGGGAACAACTATTACACTGGACTGTCTTTAATATCGTTGTTTAAACAATGATAAAAGGTAGATTAATTGTTCAGGAGAATAATTAGACATTCCCCTGAACCAGGGATTCCGATTGGCACTTAGGTGTACTGAGTCTTATCTAGATCTACAGAAGAGCCGACGAACATTTATTTTTATAAATTATACCAAAAGTAAACAATTTGAAAGGTTTTAATTCCTTATTAAACATAAACATTAATCAGCTGATTCCTTTTACAAACATAAGTATTAACCAAACATTGAACTGTGCGACCGCTAAGAATTTTTTTAACTTATTAGTATCTACTTATTACTTAACTTGTTAATACCCGCGGCTTCACCCGCGTGAAGTTCGATAATTGTCCCACAGGATTATACTGCCGGGATAAAGTATCCAGTCAATTCAGGTTTTAAACTATCTGTGTGCAAAATTTCATCCAAATCCGTTCAGTAGTTTTTGCGTGACAGAGTAACAAACATCAACCCATCCACACAAACATAGTATTATTAGTAGAATTAGTAGGAAGCAGGATAACCATTGTTGCATGTAAAATATTAGTTTCTTAATCAGTTTAACGGATACGGTATAAGTCGCTAATTAGCATTTATTTTATATCGTTAAATGGCGTGGGGCGATAGGGGCGATAAAGTGGACGTTTCGCCATTTCCCATGGATAATGGGGACATTATGTTGTGACTGTTACGAATTTTATCGGAGACGGCGGGATATAAACTACGTAAGTTGTGTGGTTGTGTAAAGTCACTTCTTCGTTCGTACAGTTCTCGTGCTCTGACCATGCAAGCAAGGGGAGGCGGGATGTCTGTTTATTATAAAAAAGGTGAATGTTTAGTAGATAATCTTCAAAACATCGATAAGGTCATTATCCTTTTGTTCACATAACAACACGCCTGTAATCCCCGAAGTGTTAGACAGAGATGTAACTAATGTAAATAAAACAGCCCACATTTCAGTAGTTATGTTTAAGTCTCATATAATAGGGGGTGAGCCTATTGCCATCAACTGGTCACAAATCCAGACTCCGTGGTTGCTACTGAGAAATTCCTAAAGGAATAACCCAATAACACTTTTCCCGACCTGGGAATCGAACCCAAGACCTCATGCCCAGCAAACGGGCTTGCGACCACTAGCTCAACGAAGCAGTCCTTTTATTCATTCATCATGTTTAGCAATACATTCTTAAATGTAATAATCCTGATACAGATTATGGTTTAGGTTGTTCCCGGAAAAAAAAAATTGTTCTTCAAAGACCATTGACTATTATATTGTCTTTAAAGTTGTGTACCCCCTTTTATCACTTTGAATGTATTTAAAATTGTATACTAAGAGATCTCATCATCATCTGCCTAGCCTTTTCCCAACTATGTTGGGGTCGGCTTCTAGTCTAACCGGATGCAGCTGAATACCAGTATTTTACATGGAGCGACTGCCTATCTGACCGCCACAACCCAGATAGTACTGGGTAATACGATACCCCTTGGTAAGACTGGTTGTCAGACTAAGAGACTACTAAGTACTAAGAGTACTAAGAGATCTATCTATCTAAAATACACTTTAGATAAAGCTAGACTTCCTCCAATCAAAGCTAAATGCATAGTGATTTCCTATCAATATTCCTCCACGCGTTCGCGAGAATCTCGTCGACCTTGTCGAGAACGGCTATAATACATCTATGTGCGGTGATCGGACATGAATGTTGAGGCATTCAATATATGTATTGCACAAATATGTAAATAGAAAGGAGGATTTAGTTTACTGTCTAGTGTAGACAGTTTCACCGGATATTATGAAGCTTTCAGATCCTCATTTACCCATATTTATAGGTATTGGTTCCAAATTCCACTTTTTCAATTCTAGCAGAAAGCTACCAGTTACTTTCGCATGTAATGTTTGTATAGAATTCATCATGGCCAAAATATTGGAATATGAATGGAGACTTCTTTTTTTTATTTTTTATTTTTATATGTATGCTTGCGTTTGGCCGCAACTCACCTGATGTGAAGCGATGATCGAATGTGAATCGATGAGTGAACGATATCTACGAGTAGATAGTAAACCAGCACGCGTAGAAACGGGTTTTGTCGACGGGAGAATCGACAAAATGACAATCAACATAAGAAATCTGTCATTTTGTCGATTCTTTCGTCGACAAAACCCATTTCTACGCGTGCTGGTACCTATGAACAATATTTAACCCCGATGCATTGTGTTGTTACTATTCAAAACCAGGGTTGCTAAAATATGAACCAATAATAAAAATATAAGACGGCTTGACTTAACCATCGAACTGAAGGCCACAAGCTAGACATGCCATAGCTTTCGACAACAAACCAAAGTGTTTGCAATACTAATAAATCAATAGAGAAAGGCATACAGTGCGTAACTATGTCACTTTTAATTTCTTTAGTCATTGATTTCATTCGATCTGGGAATGGTGTGAGAACTCAATTGTTTTGAAATGAGCAATCATGCTGTGATTTAGATGTCACACAGTATTGCAAACTGAGGAGCTTGTGGCTAAATAATAACAGCCGCTCGGGTCGATCTTTAGGTTAGGCCGTGCTTGCCTAGGTTGATCTGTGGATGGGTGACCACCCATTATATACCGAGTTTCCTCCGTGCCTCGTAAAGCACGTTAAGCCGTTGATCCCGGGAATAATTTGTAGATCTTTGACAGTCGTTAAGTAGTCAGTGGCCCAAAAAGTCTGACAACCAGTCTTACCAAGGACTAAGGAGTATCGTATTACCCAGTATTAACTGGGTTGTGCAGGTCAGATAGGTTCATGTAAAATACTGGTATCCAGCTGCATCCGGTTAGACTGGAAGTCGACCCCAACACAGTTGGGAAAAGGCTAGGCAGATGATGACAGTATTGCAAACTAAGTAAAGCCAGAGAAATTAATTGATATGCAAACTGATTACCAACTTTAAATACTCTTATTTCTGGCATTCTTCGACACTTGAATGAAATGGCTGAAACACTGAAACGGTCGAAGGGTGTCAATTTACGAATACCATTAATTCTCCTGAATTTTCATAGATCTGAGACAAAAGACAATCATGAATCTTATGTAAACTTGCAGAAATATTGTTTTATCTTACAAGAATATGTCAGGTTATGGACATAGCTAAAAGACCTGAATGAGACTCGCACAGACCAGGGTAGCATGGCAGATATGGAAGAAGGCCCATATTGTATTAGTGGCTGAACAAAGCTGCCAATAATGATGGCTAAAGCAAAGGAGTGCCTTTTTTGTGTTGAAATGCGGTGGGATGCTGTAATGAGCGCTTAGTTTTCCACTTTGCTTTAAAATGCCAACAAGTCTGCAACCTTGGAAAATTTTGCTGATCTAGTAATTTAACACACAATATGCATAAAATGCATATTTATTAAAGTGCAAGATGCATTTAACAGTGGACTGTCGAAAGCAAGCTTGCAAAAATTGTATAGTAAAGGCTAAGTAATCGGAAATGGAGAAAAAAAACGTATCATTTTCTGTTTTTATAGCCATAAATTGACTGGCGAATCAATTTATATATAATTAACCAGTAAGTACTTCCAACAATGTCGGACATTCGGTAAATGGCGAAAGTGAGTGATTTAAATTACATCAATAGACGCATCGAATCTGTTGAGTAGTATAATATTGTCAATTTGTTGATAGACCTTCTATTAAAGTGATTTTACGAAAATGTGGATGATCTATCTATTATATATAAAATGGTAAACTGACTGACTGAATGGGTGATATATCAACACACAGCCCAAACCGCTGGTCCTAGAGGCATGAAACGTGGAGGGTGTGTTCTTTGTGAAGAGTTAGTATCCACTAAGAGAGGATTTTTGAGAATTTCACCCCTAAAGGGGTGAAATAGGGGATGGAAGTTTATATGAAAGTCCGTCAGTTTTGAAGTTAGGATCTGCAAATTTTCTGTTTAGGCTGAAGATTGAAAATTAATCTATACGTGTCTCAACGTTTTTGATAATTCTTCCCCCGAAGGGTTAAAAAGGGTGATGAAGGTAAGTAATCGGATATTATTCGATATTCACGCGGGCGAAGCCGCGGGCAAAAGCTAGTGATTTTATAAAAATGTAAAGTTTTTATAAGTTAAGATGTAGAGGGTAATCTTTGGAACTGCTGATCCGATTTCGGAAATTCTTTTACTGATGGGAAGCTACATTACCCTGGAGTGTCCTATGCTTTATTGAAACGTTCGTCTGTGATAATTTCCGACTCTAACACGAGCGAAGCAGCGGCCAAAAGCTAGTGTAAAATAAAATGAAGATAGATGAAAAGTAATAATGACAGCTAGATCGCTGTAAATGTTGATGTTTTATGCATCCGAACATCGTGCGGAAAAAAAAATTTCTGTATGACCCATAGAACTCATCTAGTTTGATACATGGACTAGATAATTCTGTTTTCTCTGGGTCTGACTTCTTCCTTTGGGAGATTTGGATCTACCCCATGTTGTTTCAGGAATAATCCTGTCTTAGAATCACGATTGTTTAAATTATTATTCTTTGAAAGTCTAATAAAATAATTGCTAAACAACTCTTTCACCACAACCAAATGTCATGCATGTTTTTGCAAAATTAATTTAGAATATAGACTACAAATGCACTCAAATTAACCGCTCTATTGCGTAAAAATGACAAAATGAAATAAAATCAGTGTGAAATCTAGCATTCACTGTTAGTTAGTATTTCAATAGAAGTGAAATTACTTCAAGAGGTTGACTTATGAACCGCGGAAACCTATTAGGTAACGTTTACGTAAAGGTAACTAACTTGTTTCTGAGCGATATTTACACCTAGCAATTAGCTACTGGTAATATTAGTGCCTCATTGGTCTAGTGGGCGCAATCACGACTGTTGAGCAGGAGGTCCTGGGTTCGATTCACGGGTCGGGAAAATTGTTATTGGGTTTTTCCATCAGGAATTCCTCAGTAGTAGCCACGGAGTCTGAATTTATGCCCGGTTGATGGCAATAGGATCGCCCCCTATTACATGGGAATTAAAACATAGCTGGTGAAATGTGGGTGTACTGTTAGGTACACCTCTACCTAACCCTTCGTGGAGTATAGTCGTGATGTTTTAAGGGCATCCCTGTTTTCTCCGAAGGGTTTGATAAAGATGTCCTTATAGTACACCCACTGTTATAAGTCTCTTGTAATAAGAGGCGAGCTTATTGTCATTAAACCGGGCACGAATCCATTCCGGGCCGCTACTGAGGAATTCCAAATAACATTTAGCCCAACCTGGAAATCTAACCCAGGATCTCATGCTCAGTTGGCAGTAATGCCTGCAGATTGTTAGATAGAAAATAGAATACTATATTTATAAAATGGTAAACTGACTGACTGACTGACTGGGTGATATATATCAACACACAGCCCAAACCGCTGGTCCTAGAGACAAGAAACTTGGAGGGTGTGTGCTTGGGGAATTCCACCTCTAAGGGGGTCAAAATCAAAATCAAAATATTTTATTTCTCATAGGCCTCGATGGGCACTTATAAAACGTCGACAAAAAGGTGCACAAAGTCCGTCAGTTTTGAAGTTAGGATCTTCAAATTTTGTGTTTAAGCTGACGATTGAAAATTAATTTACGTGTATCAGCGTTTTTGATAATTCTACCCCCGAAGGGTTAAAAAGGGGGATGAAGGTAAGTAACTATGTTTGTTCGGTACGTTCCCGTCAGATATTTTTCGACATCCACGCGGGCGAAGCCGCGGGCAAAGATAGTATTTTATAAGACACTTTAACTTGGCCTTTAAACAATGCTTGTTGCTTTATTGACATGGGTACTTATTTATTTAAATGATTAGAATTAACAACATTTGAAAATCCCTGTATTTAAGTAGCAATGTACTACGAAATATGTTGTGTACGTGTGTTATGTTGTTAATTGAGCGTAATGGCTTTGGCTATAATCAATAAGTTTGTATGCTAACACTGTGGTCATATTTGGTATTTAATGTTGACGTAGTTACATTGTGGTTTTCTGATAGTAGCGGGAAAATAATTATCAATATTTGTGATATTTTAGGGTAAAAATTAAATTCAAATTTGGTCAGATTAATTTTGATGTACCTAATACGCACTGGTTTTAATCAGAATCAGGAAAAAATACGTTTTATATTAATCATTCTGTCAACTGAACGTCATTTATAAATAATTATTTGTTATATGTAAATAATATTTTTCTGTTGTGCGTAGATAATCTATACTAATATTATAAAGAGGTAAAATTTGTTTGTATGTAGGGGGTAATCTCCGGAACTAATGATCCAATTCTAAAAATTCTTTCACTGGCAGAAAGCTACATTATTCGTGAGTGCTATAGGCTACAAATTATTTTTATATCATGCAAATTAGCCGAGCTATCACAATTTTCGCGGACGAAGTCGCGGGCGGAGTGCTAGTAATATATAATTTAAGCTATTAAAATTAAAAAAAGTACCAAACTGATCGAAAAACAATGAAAACCGCAAATTGACACGTCCGTCTGATTTCTGAGTCATTTTAACGTATCAGCATCGGCAGACATTTTGAATAATTTAGCGTCAGGTAAATCGTTAGAAAACTGGTTATGTTGGATTTATTAAAATGTTGGTATTTTATGATTTTTGCTTACCCAGCGGTACTCAAACCTTGGCCCACTGAGGTTCTGTGTATTTATCGAGAATATTTGCAAGATTGGCATATCATATCAAATTGTACAGGGCAATACAGTTTGACGACACGGTTGGCGCTGTGGCTGAGCGATTGACTGCTGCTCTGCGTGTCGCGGGTTCGATTCCCGCACGGAACAAATATTTGTATGGCCTACAGGTAGTTGTTCCGGGTCTGGCTGTTTGTGTATGTGAGTTTAAATGTTTGTAAATGTACCCACGATACAGGAGAAATTCCTAGTGAGGCAAAGTTTATAAAAAAAATAAAAAAAATGGTATTTGTACAAGATGCGGTTGTTAGTGCCAGCATCATTCTATGGAATATTGACATTGACGGCCTTTGAACTCAGTTTCGATGATTCGCTCATCGCGATCAGTTTCATTAGTGAAATTTCCATTTAGTTAGTTATTAGTTTGGATTATTATCTACGGCCAGAAAACGAAATTAAATCCCACGAAACATTTAATTATTTATTTATGCACACATAAAACACTTAACAAGACATTACATTAAGATAGCACAAAGGTGCACAAAGCACAAACATGTGTAAGGTTAATGTAATAAATTTTGTCACGATTAATTTACGATAATTTGGTCAACTAAGTGATGAATGAACGATGGAATCGTTCAGGTCGTTACTTATTGGTCGGACAGAATCTGAGTCATCGCTTCGAGAAGAAGAAGAAGTACAGTGGTAAGAGTACAGACAAATATTTGAGTATCACTTGACTAGTCAGCGTAACTAATACTGATGTACGTTTTATTTCTCTTTTTTTGTTTTTGAAGAGGTGGATCGAGTATGATAATTTTATTACTAGAATGTGGTATACAGAGGAAATGGTCATCATTGATGATCTAATGTCTGGTTTTATTACTAATGACACTTTCGAATACTGCTATGTCATTATAAGCTGAATGAGCATAAGATTCTTTAAATTCCAAATAGCTGAGGTTTTTTCTTACTATGTCTTTTCGAAGTAGAATCAATTGATAAGTATCCTTAACAGAGAGGGTTAAGTATTCTAATTAAAATCCGCTGCCTATCCGGTGCATGGAAGCATCCAATAAAAGTACTGGTACTGGAGTAGACAGGAGTCCAGTATGGTCCACATAGCCATACCTCTGGTAGTCCACAACACTTGTCTCAGGCAGAATGGATGGGCATTTCCTTGGCCGCATCAGCCATCTGATCGGAAAGGTTTCCTATACGAAACCTTTCCGTCACCAACCGGATCAATCGTCTAACTCAAATTCAAACTAATTATTTCAAAAGGCATTTTCGAATGACAAACTTTACAAGGAAATAGAATTGATTCTAAGTGCCCATTATATCCATCTCTGTTTACACTTGGTGTCTTCTTAATGTCGAAATTGTCTTCAGCAGGCTCGACGCTAAATGCGATCATGCTGTGTTTTTTCAACTGCAAATTCTTGACAGCCATTTTACTTCGTCGCCCTTCCACCTCTTTAATATGAAGCATACTTCTAATATAAACCGGTTTCCGTACCCCGCTAATTATGCAGGCATCTACTCGCTCTCAAAACTCGGTCATTGCAATATCGTTAACACTACTGTCTCTGCCTGTTCCCTTAACACCGTTATGTTTGTGTCACGAACTCTCCACGGTAGTGATTTGGCAAAACATTACTGTTTGATGTGTCCAAAATATGGTTGTGACGTCGCGCGTCGTTGTCAAGTTTTGGGCCTACTCAATTTAGATTGCCATTGATACGAAAATACATAAAAGAAGGAGAATCCCATAATAGCTTTTGTCTAGGTACTGTTGGGCATTGCCTTTTTCCAGACGAGCACAGCATTTGGATAAGTTCATGATTCATCATTTTAGCCAAATAGTCTTAAAAGTATGATCATTAGCAATTGCATATAATTTCATCATCCAGTGTGGCAGTTGAACAGTTTTCTTTCCTTTTCAGTCATAAAGGCGACATGAAATCTTTGATCAGCATTAGGACAGCTAGATTAGGGACGGATAGCTTTAACTTGAAGGTTGTTGCCAGAATGAGTGAGTAAATATGACAGGTTGATGATCACAAGTCGTTTTCAGTAACATTAAGGGCCACCAGGGACCCCAGTGCAGAATTTGTACATAAATTAACAGAATTTGCATTAAATCCTGTTATGTTAACTGGAGTTGAGGTAATAAGGCTTTAAAATTTCATTTAACTGCTTTGTAGTCTCTTACCAAAACTAGTTTAACTATTTCCGAGCAATAAACAGTAACAATTACTTTCTGCTAATTACTAAGTCCTAAGTGGTGTTACAGGAAGTCGTTAATTTATGGCAAGTCATTGCTAGTAGAGTATTGTAGTTTATGTTCCTACATACTTCATTGAGGGATCAATGAACTGGGAATATAGGAAAACTAATTAGAAACATAATTATGACAGGTCTAATTTATGACGACCTTTAACATTACCTTCTTGTAAGCTCATCTGAGCTTTGGCTGGTACAAGTGGTGTGGTTAATGTTGATGGTCTGAATCGCTCTTTTTACCAGTTCTGCTAATATTAGTTTCATGTAAGATGGTAAGCAGTGATAGCCTAGTGGCGTGACCGTTTGACTACCAAGTCATAGGTCGAACCCAAGACACCTCTGATTTTTCGGATTCATATGCTTATTCTATAATTGTCACTTGCTTCATGTAAAGTCAAGTCTGGGCGGCATAAAAACTGACACCAGGTTAGGCCCTTTTTTTTCCGGATGGTAAATCATCAAATGACCCCCCCCACTCTGGGCGGAGCGGAAGCGAGTGTCAGACTTGTACTGACTAAAACCCATCCATGTTCCTTCTTTGCCCTTTGTGTTCCAGGGCCACGGTATCTCTTTCGAACAGTTCCGCAGCCCAGGTTAGGCCCTAACCACACGATAAAAGGAAGAAAGAATTAAACAATCGCTTTCAAAATCGTTTCGTATTTCTGATTCAGATTCATTTATTTATTGTAAAACATAGCTACATTATAAGTTCTTATTTGGTGATACATCGAGGGCCCTATGTTTTGCCTCTAGGGCGTACAAAAGTAATACAGTAATACATGCAATATAATTAAAACAAGAAATTTATATAATATATCAACCACAAATAAACAAGTAAATAAATAAATTAGAAAATATCTTTATCGCCATTCAACGGAATTGACATAAGTCCTTCTCGTCCAGGCAATGTCACTTTGTCTAGGGCTTCGAAGGTTTATTTCATATTCGCTGGAGCAAGGGCATTACCTTTTAGGGACAGATTTAGATTAGGTTTTAGAAACACATTTCTAGTTCATCATTCAGACCAACACTTTAAACCTAGATCTGACACATCGCCTACATATTTGCTACCTATCTACAATCGCATAGAAACCGAATAAAACAACATTGAATTCACTTTACACTCCAAGATTTATTTGTTCGGAACTCGTTTAGGAGTCTTTTGTGTGCGGACAGCGTCTCTTTGTAGCCACTAAACGGCTCTCGAATAGAGGCCACGTTGCCATGTGGCTAGCCGGCAGGTCAGCTAGAAAGTGCACCTAGTTCACGGTCTAGTGTTGGCTGAATTTCAAGAATGTTGATTGTGAAAGAGCCTGTGCAGCTGTCAATGTCTGATAGAATCGGTAGTGTGGTTCTGTTCCACAAACGACAAGGCACTTATATCGTGTCCTGCGTGTCCTGCTGCTTGTTCGTTACAGGAGCTGATGGACGCGACTGAAGGCGGCGAACTCGTAGCTCAGTTCTGGGCCGACACAATTTAGATTGCCGTCGACAGGTTAAGGAGAAAAAGGATGTAATCCACAAGGTTTTCATCATTATCTTCATCAGCCTACCGCTGTTTGATTCGTTTGATACTCAGGCTTTTCATTGAGCTTAATCAGCCTATTAATAGTGTTCCCACGGCCGGCTGACACAGGCTTCCTCTCAGAGGGAGTGGGTCATAATCCATCATGCGGGCCCAGTGCCGAGGTCGTTTTCGCTAGCTTCGAAAATTAAAATGACACGTGGTGGATCGAAAACAATCGATTGCACATTTTGTAGGAGGCAATGGGAGTTTATTTGTTAGCGTCGCGATTGATAAGTTGGTAATCCACAAGGAGGCAGAATTCTCTTGTTTGTGATCTGTTCTATGTGTCGCTTCTTGGCTGCCATTCAGTCAAATGCCATGTAAACGTAGGATCATAAGTTATTCCAAAACGCTCATTTAATTCATGCATATTTACTATCCAACAGCGTCGGAAGAGAAATATACATATATAGGGAGCGGCAGAAAAAATCCTTGACTAGTTGTTTTATCCATATAAGTTTTCCACACGTCCGGAACTCTCCGGATATGGAAATCTCAGGAAATGCAAATGCACATGGACAGTTTTTGCTTCATTGTCACACTCATATTGAGCGTTTGACCGCTTTGTACTCCATAACTGACCATGCCTTCGTAGTAACTTCGATTAGTTCTGTCTCAAGCACATCTAATCAGCTTTTTGTTACCTATCTTCAAGCTTTCGAATGACCACGTGGAACTAAAACCCGTCAAATGAAGAAAGTTAGAAGGGTGTGTATTCGTATGTATCTTCAACTTGAAGTATTTAGAAAATGTTTGGAATTATCATTCATTCATTTTTAGCCAATGTTTTGTACTAAAGCTAAGTTTCTTCTGCCAGAGATGCCGTGGCCCTGGACCACAAAGGACAAAGAAGGAACATGGATGGGTTTTAGTTGTGAAAGGTTTTGTCACCATCTATCTGTATCATTTGCTGTCTTTATCGAAAGGACGTCAATTAAATTATTGGGACATTTGGTTGTGGAGGTTGGATATACAGTCGCTCTATGTAAAATACCTACATAAATAATAAAGACTGGAAGAAACTTCAACATAGTTAGGACAAGGCTAGGCGGATGATGTCGAAGATAATGATGACATAAATAGGACACTGCACGTCTGTCTGTCTGCAATGTTGACCACACATTCATCGAGCCTTTAGCTCTGTTTGGTAACAAATCGGCAAACCCTTTCTTGGTTTTGATGTCCTATCTTCGTCAATGCATCAAATCAATTCGTTTTTACTACAAACAGAAATGTACATTCGTCTTGTGTAGGTAAGCTAGATATGATGGTCATATCTTACGTCTCATCCATTTGTACTGTTAACAAATTCCTCCACCGACTTATCTTGTTATTTCTCATCATATTCGCTGACAATACACTCTCTGGTATATCGCATCTGTTCAGAACCCGTTTATCAGTATCGGGCACGTAAAATCGCCATTGTTACCGGCTTTCCAATGGGACAGACCACGTGCGACCAGTACTGGGTCTCGCAAGTCTCTGAAGAAAGTACTTTATTTATGTTTTCACTCGGTTTAGTGAGCTGAATTTCAAGTATCTTTGAGAGGTCGTGTCTTTTATGGACGAGTTTTGGCAGAGGTTACGGTTTCGCTAAAGTTGTTTATTCGGATTACTTTTGAAGTAGAAGAAAATTACGTATATTGTTGCTTCCTTATGAATGTGTAATGTTAGAAATTCAAAATTAACACTACCAACCAAGATTCGATTGAAGTAGACTTCCAGTTCGTCAAATGTTATTTTAGTAGGGCTGAATCAGAATAGGAACTATCCAATTGGTATTCCAACATTTTGTGCAGAACTGTATTAAGTTTATTTTTTATTTTTTAAGGTTTTCCTGTTGTTGTACCTACAATGCCTCAGAATATTTAGAAAACTATTTTTGTCAGATTTCCGTATTACTACTGTGCAATAAGAGCCGTATTCCCGCATCTTGCAATACCCAGCTCCCGCATGACTAACATTTATTTACGTCCTTTAAAATAGATATTCATAATCGATCCATACAAACACTACAAGTACCCGTGGAAAACTAAAAACGGAGTACAAAAATAGTAATTCATAATTCCATACTAATATGCATTTTAAATGCCATAGTAACTCTGTCTGTAACCTTTTCACGTAAGGACGTGTGTGATTGAAAGGGTTTCAATGCGTTCAGTGCAATTTGGCTCACAGGTAGACGTGGAATAGGACATAGGATACTTCATTCACGGTAGTTCTACCGACGTTCCCATGGGACGGTTTCCTACGTCCTCGCGGGCGAAGCCGTGGGAGAAGTTAGTATCATATAATTAGATCAAACCACAGGCCCAGATGTGTTCAACGATGTTTTAACACCGACTACTAAGTAGCAAGCCCTTAGTAGGTACTAAGGATTAACATTTTAACCAATGAGCATAATTTTAAACCTGTTCTTGTAGTTTGCATCTTGGTATGTTGAGGATACGTAGGTGAGCGTTAATCGACCTTCTGCGTCTAATCTTATTAGAAAAGAGGACCTAGGTTTACAAGTCTTTTCTTTGTGTGGTTAGTGCCTAACCTGGTGTCAGAGTTTTTATGCCGCCCATGGGCCTCTGACTTGGCTTCACATATCTTCGAGAAATATCTCTCAGGCATGCTGATTTCCTCACGATGTTTTCCTTCACCGAAGCAAGTGATAATTATACAATACGCAATTGAATCCGAAAAATCAGAGGTGTGTGTCTCGGGTTCGAACTCGAGACCTATGACTTGGCAGTCCGACGGTGACACGACTAGGCTATCACTGATGCTGGCTGGTTTACCAGTGACAATCGCTTTCATAGCGTTTCGTGTTTCTGCAGCAACTTTTAACAAGATTTAAATAGGTACCTTCGTAAGGTTTTCATTGGCTTAAAATTCAATAAGTTTTCTTTTTATTATCATAGTTGTCAATATGGTGGTAGATCGAGATGCTGATTATTTTAGGGAAAAAGGTTTTTTTAGAAACTTTTTAAGAGACGTTTGGTAATGATTTCTGCCGCTAAAACCGCCGTTAAACGCTACTGGGTTCGTCCAGGGTTCGATTCCTACGCCAAGCAAAGTGTTATTGGATTTTTCCATCATCAATTTCTCAGTTCATTTCTTAGCAGAAAAAAAATACAAAACATAAAATGGATGCTTTTCAGAACCATGATTTTTTAAAAACGTTTACAGTGTTACCTTCAGAAAAATCTGTTGACCGTTAATTTTAGTCAACTAATTAACATAACAATAGACTCGATAATTAGGTACTTCAAAAATCTGAACAGCACTTCACCATACTGACATGAATAAATTAAGTAATAATTTAGGTGTTTTCTCTCACTAACGGATAAACGTGCGTGACAAACCGGTGGAGAATGGCAAATGGGGACCTTTGCAACAAGGTCGTGGCTTGCTTAACTCTCCAAGTCTGCTATTTGTGTTTATGAATCATAGGTGCGAAATATTGACCTTAATATCCTGGTCAAGACTAACTTTTTGGTAAATTCAAGAAGAATGAACAGTTACCTGTGCCTAAAAGGAATAGAGTAAAAAAAAAAACAAATAAGTCGGTGGTTCGAAATTCAAATTTCGAAATTGGATAAAGTTGCTATTACCGCATAATTAAACAGAGCAATATGATTAGAAGATCAAGAAATGTCGTAATAGTGACGAAAGAACGTTTTGCAATAAAAAAAACTTTTGCCTCGTGATAATTTACGTACAAAAGTATAAGTACTAAAGTACCTATAGGTGCTCTTACCGTAAATAAGGTCAGTCAAAAATCACACGCGTTGCATCCTGTACTTTTTTGTTCACAAAAACGGGCTCCGCACTAGGTGTGTTCGATTTGATACAAAACCAGTGGTTCACAGCACAATAATACCGTTATTTCAACAGCTTGACATCACATAAAACGGTTAAAGGTAGCACAGCAACACATTAAACAACACTTAAGTTCGTAACATGGACCTACATATTTACTCTTTAAGTAATATTGTATTATACACACGATGTAACAAATAAAACTAAAGTTAAATTACTTCTGTAACCCGCCACCGTGGAATTTAGCTCGACAACTGACAACTTGTGTTTACGTTACGTTCCATTGACACGATTCTAGCTATCCCTTTCTGACGTAAAACGTCATTGAATGAATGAAAGAGATGAACGATGTTAACCGTAATGCAATTATTTTACGAGAGCGCAGCGCCTCTGGTGGTCGGAAAGGGTACTAGCAAGTGCGAGGGCTACAACTTTATTGATCGTCTTCTTGATACCTTAAGAATCCGATAGACAGCGTTGTTTATTGACAGGTTAGTTGCATTGTCTTGATTGTAGATGGCGCTAAGGAGCTCCTGTTTAAAAAAACAATAGAAAATGAACACACCACACCATGCTAATCATGCTATGATCATAAGTTAGTGTGTACCTACTATGTGTAGACTGATAATGTAATTCGGGCAATCTTGTCCCATTCGTTAACATTTTGTAGCCCTGCCCCCGTACATGACCACCGTAGACAAGGATTTTTTTGACGGAAGAATCCACAAAATGACAGATAGTGCAAAGAAATCTGTCATTGTGTCGACACAAACTGTCATTTTATCGATTCTTCCGTCAAAGTAATCCTTGTCTACGGTGGTCATGCTACGGGGGCTGGAGGTGCAAAGCCCGCAACAGTTGAACATTATACCTTAAAATATCTGTTGTCTGGTGTGCCAATACTAGATGAAAACATGCTTCGCTCAAAGACCTGAGAGGAGCCGGGATCGCGGGACTCATAGAATTACCGTGACCCTGGAACATAAAGGGCTACTGAAGGACACCGTGGATTGTAGTCAGTACAAGTCTGACAGTCCCTCCCGCTCTGCCCTGGGTGGGAGGACTCATTTGATGATTTCACCAAGTTAAAAAAAAAAAAAAAAAAAAAGGACCTGAGAGGAACACTGTATAGATTTAGCCTAAAAATTCCTGAATCAATCAATATCTAATTCTTAAACCTGTATTAGCCAGTACATAATCAGCCAATAATATTCCCACTTTTGAGACACAGGTCTCTCTGTGAAAGAGATTGGGCGGCAGTGGCGAAGGTTCCATACAACTCGATTCCTACCGGCTTCCCTTTGAAAACTGGCACAGTCAGTATTTTATAGACAAATAATAAAATCACATTAAAGATATGTAATCCGGCTTACCGCTTACAAAAATTGACCCTTCGCTACTGTTGGGCGGTAATCTACTAATCAATCACGCGGGACAAGAGCGGGATGGTGGACACCACATAATTTATTTAAAGATTCTAGGACATTTTCACCAGGCCGGTTCCCGCACGTTATTTTCCTTCATCATTTTGACAGCAGTGGTGATGGATTAATACTTACACAGAGTAAAGTGTCTACTTGGATTCGAACCTGCAACCTACAGCTCGTATAAACAACGGCCGTTTGAACTGGGAAAATACAGGCCCATTCATTAGTCATCAATTGATGACTGACCAATCCAATAATTTAAAGTGAAACAGATGTCTTGAAGAAATCATTCTGTACTTTCTGTCTGCTTACATAGTGAAAGGCTTAAGTTTATGTATGTATCATTACTTACCTATTTAATAGAATAATTATGAAGAAGGATCTGCTCACCTATCCTTTATCTATTCTTCATTGGTCAGCCTCAAGTCATTTTCGTCATGCCTTTAAACCTTTTTGTGAGGGTTCCGTACCTCAGTCAGCAAAAATGGAGCCCTTATAGGATCACTTTGTTGTCCGTCTGTCAACAACCTTTTTCTCAGGAACGCGTGGAGGTATCAAACTGAAATTTATATCAATACTCAAGTCTGCTACACCTTTTTTGTTTTTTTTTTATCGTGGTAAAATCATCAAATGAGTCCCCCACCCAGGGCAGAGCGGGAGGGACTGTCAGACTTGTACTGACTTAAAATCCACGGTGTCCTTCAATAGCCCTTTATGTTCCAGGGTCACGGTAATTCTATAAGTCCCGCGACCCCGGCAAGTCCCGCGACCCCGGCAAAGTTTGCTACCCCTTGGAGCAGTGAAATTTCCGTCATTCCCGGCTTGCCCACCAAGTGCGGCCTATCCAGCGAGCGCACGTTCTCCATAATTAAGGCGCGCACGAACCACGTCTTTGGACCTGGCTGGTCGGGCGA